>OX101745.1:1418200-2618200 GCA_944452665.1 Stenoptilia bipunctidactyla | reverse complement strand
TTAAACGAAGGGACCGAATTCAAAACTGTCCGAAACTGCTTTTAATTAATAAATATACATACATACATACATAACTTCACGCCTATATCCCGTATGGGGTAGGCAGAACATCAGAGGTAATAAAATCATCTGATTTCACGTTTGACAAATTTGGAGGCATTATAATAGTAGAGAGCGACTATTGCAGTGACAAGGGGTCATAAAAAAACCTCCCATAACGCCTCGATCACTTAACTGACTTTTACAGTATGCCCGGGAAGAGAAGCAGCTGGCACATTCTATGTTTTTCTTTCGCTCCCAGTCATAGAAGCAATTAATAAATATTTCAAACAACAATTCTTGGTGATAATTAAAGTGATCTCTTTGTGTAGAAAAGCTTTAATGTAATATTCCCGTCGGGATATCCTAGGAAATATGTATTTATATCCAGTATAAATACTTATTTCCTAAGATGTACAATATTTATCACAATTTATCTAACCCATTCGTCTCTAGACACTAAACAATCATCCATTTAGTCATAAAAGTCGACAAGCACGACTAAATATTCAAAATGATTTGTGACATTTCGGCCTAAAGTAGGTGTGCTACTTTATTATGCTTTACCGACCTAAAGCTTAATCTCCTCAAAAACTTTCTCCTTCACATGCATACATACATATCTTCACGCCTATATTATCTCTTATGATGTAGGCAGAACACCAGAGATTTGACTTTAGAAGTATTATATTAATGGATAGAGACTATTGCAGTGACAGGGAGTCAGCCTATCGCCTACAAAAACGCCAATAAAACCCCTGTTCCTTAACTGACTTTAACAGTATGCCCGGGAAGAGAAGTTGCTGGCGTATTCTATGTTTTTCTTTCGCTCCCCGTCCAGCCTGGAAGCAACTCCTTTAGTTCATTAGTGTTATTATTTACACTTTATTATATACCATATACAGTCCAAAATTTAAGAACATAATACCTACAAAAATTTTAGGTATCTATTTATAATTGAAACCGACATTTTTTCTGCTGACGTTACATGTAACAAGACAGGTCGCCGATACAGGGTATCGCACAAATATTTGTTCGTTAGTCGGTCTGCATGTCTGTAGGACCTGACACAGGAACGACAAATAACTTGTACTGTGCGATATTTGCACACTGTATTATTTCTGTTCTCGACATTCGATGTAGTTTCGATTGTTACGATTTTGTTGACGGTACTCCATAAAATGTTACTGAAATTGCTTTTAAGGTTTTAGTTTTGTTCCTAGTTTTGTATAAGAACATGGTAGGTACGGTAATAAATGACGTAGTTCTTTTTGTGTTTGTCTCATAATACTTAAACTATATTTAAGTTCATTAAAGCTGGGAAAAGATGTTAGAAGAAGTTAATTCAATTCTTTTTTTTTTAATTTTTTCAATCATTTATTTATTTCTTCACAATAGGAAGTAATTATAACTTATGGCTAACACAGAATTTACAATATTTTCCCAATGTGTGAGAGTCTGGTGCCTATGATAGGTGTTACAGGTCACCAGGCCCCTCCTCCGGATGGACATTCTTCAATGCATTCCACAATGGTGAATTCAGGTAACAATTTAAGGTAGTAGTACATACATCATGGACCCTGTTGGGCACAACAACTTGAAAGAGGATAGAGGGGCTTTTTTTTTATAAGTGACTGAACCCGCGTTTGACCTCAATATCACCTGATGGTAAGTGACGATGAGGTCGAAGATGAAAGCACACGGGTTTAGGAAGGAACTGGCTCTTTATACAATATTGCCGGAACACATTACCGCCGGAGCGGTAACATTTGGCGGCAGACTTTATATAAAGGGTGGTCGCTAGCCAGGCGGACCCAGAAGGTTTTACATTTACATTTTGATATCAAATTTCATTATCTATTGTGTAAATACTATTCTTAATATTATATTTGAGGAATTACAAAATTATTATTATCATGTATATTATTATTAAGTAACATAGGTATATAAAATATTTTTGATATTATAAGATGCAATACAATTATATCACTATTACCTTTTTTTATTTATCTGTAAAATAATCATGGATGGAGTAGAAGCTTTTTTTAGAATATATGAATTAAGGTTATCTCTTTAATTCCGCTACTTCAAAATACTAGTGATACAGAATGCATAATTTGATTATTAGTAGACGTGTATAGTTGGCACTAGCTGACCCGGCAAACGTTGTTTTGCCATATAAATAAAAAAAAATAGATGTTGGCCGATTCTCATAGATACCGGATAAGCACAAAAAATTTCATCAAAATCGGTCAAGCCGTTTCGAAGGAGTATGGCAACGAAAACTGTGATACGAGAATTTTATATATTAGATTTAATTTAGCCCTAGATAAGCTTTATCGTAAAAAGCGACTAATCCAAGTGACCCCCGCTTGTTGAAAGACCCCCTTCAATACTCACCTGACTACTGACCACCCTGTATACTGATGGGGTAAACCTATCTGCCTCAGACACCAGTGGTTGCGGGTTCGATTCCCGCACGGAACAAAAAAATAAAAAAATGTTCCGTGTCTGGGTGTTTATCTATACATATGTGTATTTTATACTAGCTGTTGCGCGCGGTTTTACCAGCGCAATTTCGATTTCCGCGGGATTTTCGGGATAAAAAGTAGCCTATACGGATTCGGAAGAATCCCTCTAAGTAATGGTAAAAGAAATTTTGAAATCGGTCCAGTAGTTTTTGAGCCTATTCAATACAAACATACAAAAATACAAAGGTTTCCTCTTTATAATATTAGTATAGATTATATTCTAGGTTCCCCCCTAGTTCGCTACATGGTATCCCATATCACAAGCTTTGCTTAGTTTGGAGCCATGTAGTTGGTGCGTTTGTTCGGAGATTTAATTATTTTTAAAAACATAAAACAAACATAACTTCACGCCTGTATCCCTTGGGGTAGAAAGAAAACCAGAGGCTATAAAACCATCTGATATCACGTTTGACAAATATGGAGGTAATCTAATTATGGTGAGAGACTATTGCAGTGACTGGGGGTCAGCCTATCGCCCGCAAAAACGCCAATAATACCCCCTTCCCTTTACTGACTTTTACAGTATGCCCGGGAAGAGAAGCAGCTGGCACATTCAATGTTTTTCTTTTGCTTCCAGTCCAGCATGGACAATTTTAGACATTTTTCCGTCCGTTCCTTCCTTCACTTTGAGCTGTCATCTTTGACCTCATCGGTACTTTTCACCAGGTATTTACCCTTCGTGTAAGCTGGTAAGCGGGCACTGGATCCACGAGATGGTAAGTAGTATCCAGACCCATGGATAATCGCCTCCTGTCCCGGTGTTCCAGTTAAGAAAATTTTTCCTAGAACGGCTTTTGAATCGAAGCTCCGCCAACTTTTCTCTGCAGCCAATGAAACAATATAGATCTCATATCTACAATCATCGGTGTGCTTGCACTTTGTTTACTCCTTGTTATTTACTTAGTCGCAGGTAAACGCTTGCTGATGCCGGTTAGTTTTTTTGTGATCCGTTTTTCTCCGAATATTATTAAAACACTGATTAAATGTGTTGGCTCTCTTTCATTTTGCAAAAGAGTGAAAGAATCAAAACATTTTATTAACTTTTTTAATTTGATATTTCATATGAATAAGGAGTTACTACTACTTTTTTTTTAACTTGTCTTATTTGTTAAACAACATTTCGAGATCAAATGTTTTTTTTCACATAACTTTCCATTTAAAAATATGTTTGTTACGATAACAATCAATATATATGTCGGCGCGTTCATAGAGAAAGCCATAGATAAGATAAATCATAGAGATAAAATAGAGTGACTGATGGTTTTGATTGGTCAGTCGCTCTGGCGGAACGTCGTGTCTATGGGAGCGGGGAGCCATCTGGTTGTTGTTGACGAGAGTGACCAGCGCACCGTAGTTTTCGACGGATCGCTTAAATTAGAAATAATCTTAGTTGTTTCATTATATTTCTGCTTAAATTGATATTGTGAGAAGATCAAGGCCCTCCTGGCGTTACATCAGAAGTGGGATTACCTGGAGCACAAAACGAGAACCAAACCATAGAAACAGACGCCCAAAAATTATTCAGCAATATGGAGAAGCTAGTGTCTCGAATCCTTACGGCACAGCCCACACCAACCGGGAGTATTAGTCATACTACGCAATTGCTACCGTTTGATCCTGAAGATCCAGACGCTGATATAGAGCGTTGGTGCAAAATAACCGAAGCTATCGTAGAGAAGAAATATTTGGATGGAATAGACCTACTCATGGCTCTTACCAGTACTTTAAAAGGCTCGAGCTGCTGCGTGTATCACTAAATTAAACTTAAATGAATTCGAGCGTTGTTAAGCAAGCACTTCTAGCAAAGTTTTCGAAACCAAAATTATTCCAAGATTGTTTTGATGAAATTTTACGATTTCAACTTGGCAAAGAATCTGCATCGGAAGCTGCCCTTAGATTATGGAATTTAATCGAAAAAAATACCTAAAGATTTTATGCCTGAGGAAGCAGTCGCGAACTCAGTGCTCATAACATCACGACTCGTATCCAATTATTTCAAATACTGGGACGTGTTTCTCTAAAACGCCGGTCAGACAGTGCTGAGAGCAATAAACCTGAATCCAAGCGATTCAGGAATGATGAAAGATTTGGTGGCAGATGTAACTTCTATGGTATCACGGGACGTCGTTTCGCCGAATGCCGGAAGCGTCGAGACGAATCGGGATTTTAAAATGCAAGACACTTGGCCGAGTTCATCACGTGCGACGGAGAGTGGATCGTCTGTATCCTGTTGTTCGTGCGGATAAAGGGGGCATGTCGCAATTAGCTGCCCACAGAGAGGGAATGCAAAAGACGGGGCTACGGTCAGGGAGGTTCATCATTGCGAGCACCGCCCTTCCAGGGGCGCTATGGAAACGTCTTCCGGTGAGTCTGTTCCATTTTGTTTGATAGCTGATCGTCTTGCTCGTTGATAAAAGAGAGCTTTTCTAGTAAGTTCCCAGGTACTGTGCACAATGATATTGTGTATCTTACGGGCATTGGCGGTGATGAAATAAAATCTACGTCACAGATTTCGAGTGCGGTTAATCTTGGAAATTTTATAAAACTCTTGACATTTCATGTAGTACCAGGCTCTTGCCTTGCGGACCCTGTTATTATAGGTAGGTGTTATCTGTAAGCATTGTTTGCATGAAGTCTATTAAACTATGTTGGCACATTGAGTGAGAAGAGTCATCGGGTATTGTCGTGTGTGGAAGGTGGTCGAAGGGATAATGTCATCCGGGCCATGCAGCTGATAGCGGCTGGCTGAAGGAACACATTCATCCGGTCCAACCTTAATTGTTCATTTGGTCGAAAGGACAGTGTCGTCCGGGCCATGCACGTGTGGCTGGTCGAAAGGACTCACCCGTCCGATCCAAATTGATGATGTGTGATCCTAAAGATAGGACATGCCGATAAAGACTGCATTGTTTGTTAAGTGATTAAAAAGGTGTCGTCCGGTTCATGAGTGGTCGAAAGGACACACGCTTTTTGATTCTGAGACAGTTATAGTTGTACGACAGTAACATTACGTCTACTAGTGATAGCTTGTCAATGATGGTAAGACGAATGATGTCGTCCGAGTCAGAGTCCTTTAAGTTGACTGACTTGTTCTGGATGTTTTGCAGATGATGGTAAGACTAATGACGTCGTCCGAGTCAGAGTCCTGTAAGTTGACTGACTTGTTCTAGATGTTTTGCAGATGATGGTAAGACGAATTTTGTCGTCCGAGTCGAACTGAGTTGGCTTGTCAATGTGGTTTAGACGTAAGTTGTCGTCCGAGTTAGACCCTTCCGTAGGGCTTGCTTGTCTATGAGGCATCAGACGTAATGTCGTCCAAGTCAAGGAGTGGCTTGTCTTTGATGTCGATGTCGGTAAGACGAAAATGCGTCGTCCGGGTCACATCCTACTGATGATTGGCTTGTCTAATAGTCACGTCCCCCAAAGCATCTAAATCAAGAAAAGACCTAAGCCCTCGTGTGCATAGGTGGTGGGTCCCACCCTGAACGGGTTGGTAGACTCCAAGGTACGTCAACGCTTAATGTTACTTTTAAATTGCGTTTGATATAGCAAGTTTATCGTAGTGGAGGAGATGACATCCATAGTGTCGGATTCATCAGGCCACACTAGATGGTTTTATGTGGTTTATCCTAGTGGAGGAGATGACATCCATATGCGCGGATTCATCAGGCCTCACTAGATGGTTTTATGTGGTTTCTCTTAGTGGAGGAGATGACATCCATATGTGCGGATTCATCGGCCCTCACTAGATGGTTTGAGAAGTCGATCCTAGTTCAGAATGTGACATCCATTTGGTTTGGCTTCACAAGTTCTGACTAGATGCTATCGATATGTCAGGATGAACGAGCGTATAGAGGATTCTGAACTGTTTGTTGCAGATTACCAACTTTTAGCGCCCGAGGACGGTCGCATGTCAGTCTGGCCGTGTCGGCGCGTTCATAGAGAAAGCCATAGATAAGATAAATCATAGAGATAAAATAGAGTGACTGATGGTTTTGATTGGTCAGTCGCTCTGGCGGAACGTCGTGTCTATGGGAGCGGGGAGCCATCTGGTTGTTGTTGACGAGAGTGACCAGCGCACCGTAGTTTTCGACGGATCGCTTAAATTAGAAATAATCTTAGTTGTTTCATTATATTTCTGCTTAAATTGATATTGTGAGAAGCTCAAGGCCCTCCTGGCGTCACATATATAAAACTGTTCCGTTACTGACTGAGTGACTGAGGTACTGAGTGACTGAGTGACTGACAGACAACGTACAGCCGTAACTACTGAGCGTAGAGAGCTGAAATTTGGAACATACATTCTTTAGGGGATTTAGGTGTGCATTAAGGAAGGAATTCCCGAAATTCTTACGGGAACGGGAAATATAAGACTTTTTAGTTTGTATGAAAAGTCTTATTCCTTGAGTGCACCGATGTGAAACTTGGTGTAAAAGTTTTTCAATGTGTATCTGGTTGTGTTATGAAATGAATTCCCGAAATTCCCACGGGAACGGGAAATATATGATGTTTTAGTTTGTATGAAAAAATCCCATCCCTTGAGTGCACGGATGTGATACTTGGTATAAAGGTTCCTCAATAAGTGTCTGTTTGTATTATGGAAGGAATTCCCGAAATTCCCACGGGAAGGGGTTGGACTTTTTAGTTTGTACGAAAAATATTATTCTTTGAGTGTACGAATGTGATACTTGGCATGAAGGTTCTTCAAAGAGTGACTGGTTGTGCTACGAAAAAAATTCCCGAAATTCTCACGGGCACGAGATATATATGATTTTTAGTTTGTATGAAAAAAACTTATTCCTTGAGTGCATGAGTGTGATACTTGGTATAAAGGTTCTTTCAGTGGGTGTCTGGTTGTATAGTTTCTGAAATTTCCACGAGAAGGTTAGTTAAGCGCATACGAAGTTGCGGGATAAAGCTAGTAAACTATAATAATAAATTGTAACTAAACAGTGAATACCATTTAGGTAAATGTAATGATTTGTTTATTTTATATTTTTTTATTTAAATAAAAACACATGATTTGACCTCGAAATCTTGTTTACCAAATAAGACAAGTTGCAAGGCGGAGCTAACTGAACTGCTTAGTTATTAAAGTGCAAGTGAATTTAGCCTTTAAGGTGGAACACCGGAACATTTTTCGATAGGACATCATATTAAAGCATGATTAATAATTGCTTCTATGCTGGACTGGGAGCGAAAGAAAAACATAGAATGTGCCAGCTGCTTCTCTTCCCGGGCATACTGTAAAAGTCAGTTAAGGGACCGAGGTGTTATGGGAGGCTTTTTTGTGGGCGATAGGCTGACCCCCTGTCACTGCAATAGTCTCTCTCCACAATTATAATGCCTCCAAATTTGTCAAACGTGACATCAGATGGTTTTTATTACCTCTGGTGTTCTGCCTACCCCATACGGGATACAGACGTGAAGTTATGAATGAATGTAATAATGTGTTGCCAAGCCTTCAGCTGTTAAAGCTTTTTGTTCCAGTAACGTCACAAGCTGTTCCTTCCCTTTAGCCGGAATGCAACTAACCTTTCACATAGTTACTATGGTGGGTAAGGGTGATACCACTCCAATACCACCCCTTAAATAGGAAAGACTGTAGTACCACCCCAGGCGTGTACTTTCAGAAGGACACTACTACCACTAAAAACACATATCAGATAAATGTCAAATGCGCATTTAGCGGCTGATAAAAAGTATGGTTAAAAAACAAAAATAAATGCATTTTCGACATCTATGACTAGACATATCTGTGATCTTGACTTTATCGTCACGAAGAAACACGAGCCACCGAGTCGCTTCGCTGAAAAATATTACGGCTATCTTGATTTAATCCTTGGCTAGTGTTAAAAGTCTTAACTTTGACACTTTTCTTAAAACCGAGTCCGGAATTCGGCGAGGGTTCCGTATAAATGAAAATAGGAATATCAAAGCTATTAAAAAAGGTCCGAGCTTTATGAACAACAAAATCTGTAGTAACTGAAAAATAGGTATACTAAATAATTACCCGACAAGGACTCGAACTTCGGACTACCGCTTGCAGGGCGGGTGCTCTTCCGACAGAGCTTCCAGGTCCTCAACAGTTATTTAAGAATAATTGAGCATAATTAAATGCAAAAACTTGAAAATATTATCAACAAAATCTTTATTCACGAGTGCTTTCCGTTGACAATTTTACATTACAATACTAAATCAAATACTGAACTAATAATAATAATCACACTGGTCAGACACCTTGAAAGGCTGGGATTCGGCGGTGGTTCGCTCCCAGCACGCATGCAGAGAGCGATATTGTCGGGTCTTTTCCGCCGAAAGGCGTGTTGATTTTAAAATGCCGAATAATAATAAAATCCCCAAACAATTACACCAACTACGTGGCCCCAAAGTAAGCATAGCTTGTAATATGGAATACCATGTAGCGAACTAGGAGAGAGCCTAGAATATAATTACATAAATAGATAAACGGATTCCAGACACGGAATATTTTATTTTATGTTCCATGCGGGAATCGGAGGCAGACAGGTTTACCCCATCGCACAAATTGGTAGTCTGTAAACCATCAGTATTACATACATAAATACATAACTTCACGCTTGTGTCCCATATGGGTTAGGCAGAACACCAGAGGCTGTAAAACCATCTGATGTCACGTTTGACAAATTCGGAATCATTATAATGATAGAGAGAGACTATTGCAGTGATAGGGGATCAGCCTATCGCCCACAAAAATGTCAATAAAACCTCCGTCCTTTAACTGACTTTTACAGTATGCCCGGGAAGAGAAGCAGCTGGCACATTCTATGTTTTTCTTTCGCTCCCAGTCCTGCATGCAAGTTCATCAGTATTATTCAATTCTTGTCAATCTATGTCACTTGCCAAATTCGTGCTTTGAAGTTGTAACTGTTGCTCTGTAGGTAATTGGATGTCATTCAGTCATACATTGCATGCAGCGCCCTCTATAACATACAATATACATACATACAATGGTTTTACTGTTGCTAACTTAGCGTTACTTCCCACATATGTGTGATTAATGATTTTCGTTCAAATTCAAAGTGACACATTACGTATAAATTGCATAACAAGAGTAAGATCATAAATAAGTTTTTTTTTTTTTTTTTTTTTCTCTTTATTTAAAGGCTATACATCATAAAGATTAAGTCAGCCTTACACTTTAAAATATTACAATTAATTACAATTTACATCGAGATCTCTTAAATATAATGAGTGAATCAAGAAACTAAGCAACCTGTCACTGTTATCAATTTGGAAATTTGAACTTATTATATTATGTATATAAAAAAATAGTTGGAACTTGTTACAATGGGTATCTGCAATAAATTCTTGGCGTAATAACTGGTTTCTATCACATTCCATAAGAACGTGGTACAAATCCTCATATTTGTTGCATACTGACCAATTAGGGCTACTGATCTTACGCAATAGGCAAAGGAAGTTGTTTAACGGAATGTGATTAGAACGTATACGGAAGCATAAAGTAAGATCTCTTTTATTGAGGTTGGTTCCTGCGAACCAGGGATGCTTTGGTGGTTTATCTACTATAGTCCTGTACCAGATTCCTCTTTCAATAGATATTTGTTGGAAATGTAAATTCCAGTCATCAAAACTGTATTCTTTAATAAGCCTCACATAATCAGAATACATCGAAGTTACTTTAATTAATATTCCGTCCGTTTGAGCTGTGCCCGCCATTGAGTCCACTATTTCGTTACCAGTAATACCGACGTGTGAAGGTATCCACTGTAAACGGACATTTACCCCACTACGTATTAACTTATAAATACATTTAATAGTGAGGAATGCTTCCGGTCTTCCCATGTTACCTTTGCTACAAGAAATCAAATGAAACAAACTACTTTGGGAATCTGTTAAGAGTACAACATTTTTGTAGTTAGTGCACTCAATGTATGACAGTGCTTCCAGTATACCTATCAATTCAATGCTCATTATTGGAATATCTTTGTTTTTAATAGAAAACATTGACTTAGCATTGGAAAATGAGTCATAAAAAGCGCATCCTCCTAATCCCTCCTTGTGTTTTGAACCATCCGTAAAAATTTTAATATAGCTGTAATATACGGTGGAAAGTAACTCATCGCTAGCCGTTTTAAGTTCTAAAGAGGATAGTTTGTTTTTTGATTGATTTAAAGAAGGAATGTTAGTGATGCATAATGTTTCAAATGGAATGTTATAAGAATGTATCGGAAGTTCATACGAGGGCCAAATACTGTACTCCTGTACTTTGAGGACTTTAAGATTTTTGTAGCTGTCACATAAATACGGGAAGTTATGTTTTTTCCAATAACGAACACCTGACTGAACCATGTTTTCAAATTTACAAATAATATTTATTAAGCAATCATTTTTTCGAGACATCATTTTTAGAATATACTTATCGGCCAAATATTTTCTTCTGAACTTTAAAGGGATTACACATAATTCGTTTTCCATGACATGGATTGGGGTTGATTTAATGAAGCCTCCACAAAGTCTTAGAGACTGATTTTGAATTATATCTAACTTTTTAAAAGAATGTGGACTGGCATTAGCGAACACAACACAACCGTATTCTAATCTACTTCTAATTAGGGATAAGTACAAACTTCTCAAATGTATAGAATGAACACCCCATTTATAACTGCATATACAGCTTAAAACATTAATGTATTTAATGCAGTTTTGTTGAGTTTCATTTATATGTTTATTCCAACTTAATCTGTAATCAAACCATATCCCAAGAAATTTAATAAATTTAACAACTTCTAAATAAACGTCGCTCACCTTAATATTAAGAGGAGGGATGCGGTACTTTCGAGTAAACACACATAACTTGGTTTTATCAATAGATAACTGTAAACCAATATCTTGTAACATTTTTTTAAAATTATTTAAGGAGTTCTGCATAAGTATAGAGCAAACATTGAGTTCCTTGTTACAGCAATAAAATACAAAATCGTCAGCGTATTGAATGATTCTCATACTTTCAGAGTACAAACTCCCTATTTCCAATGTAATGATGTTAAATAGAATGGGAGACATAGGGTCTCCTTGGGCTAAGCCGTCACGGCAAACTCTACTTATCTCACCTCCACTCGTCAATTCGAAAACAATAATTTTATGCGTTAGCAACTCTCTTATATATTTACAAATTAGTATATCAACACCATACTCAAGAAGACGTTTAGTAAGTACCTCAATTGAGACACCATTGTATGCATCCATAATATCTGTAAAACCACATAAAAGAAACTCTTTTTTCATAAAACTCAACTCTATATCCATAGACAAACGAGACAATCCATCTGTACAAGATCTGCCTCGCCGAAAACCAATCATATAATCAGGAAAAAGCTTATTATTTTCAAAATAGTATTCTAATCTTTTCGTGATCATTTTATTGAAGAGTTTACAAATACAATTAATGAGAGAGATAGGACGATGTTTCAATGTGGCACCGCTACGTTTAGGTATAGCAATCACCTTTATCCTACGCCATTGATATGGTATCGATGAAGTAGTATAGATTAAGTTGTAAATATTAAGTAAAATCAATTTAGCAGCAGCTGGGAGATGATAAATCATTGAATACAGAATGCCATCCAAACCTGCAGACGTGTCTTTGTTTTTAATTACCGAATAGAGTTCAGATAAAGTGAAAGGAGTATTATTATTATGAAACGTACCCGAAACTTCTTCAAATGGAGGGGCCCCAACCCCATCAGGAGTCAATCCAGAAACGAACTCATCTGCCTCTTCTTCCGATAATATATTTGCTTGACTTTTATAGCCTTTTATCCAGCGAAGCTTTTGCCACATTTGGCTGCTTGTAGTTTTACTATTTACACTATCACATAGTTGGTGAAACGAGTTTAATTTAGCTTGAGTAATTAACTTACGAGCTCTCACAACTTTTTCTTTTAAAAGTAAGTAATTTTCTATCGTACGATTTTTACGGAGAGTTTTGAGGGCAAGCCTTCTTTCTGCTACAGCTCTTGAAAGCTCTTGGTTCCACCAGGGCTTTGGTCTAAATTTAGAGTTAGGATTATTATATATTTTCAAATCAGGAATGAACTCATTAGCTGCACTATTAATTATATACAAAAATCTATCATAGCATTCCTGAACATTCGAATTTAGAGAGAAATTGTTACATTTATTCTCAATAAATTTAGTATAGCCTACCCAGTCGGCGTATTTTACATTACGTTTAAAAGTATTTTTACCAGAAAAGACAGACTTAATTTTAATATTAATAAGCAAGTGATCGCTACCTAGATTTTCATTTGTAACAGACCAAAAGCAGTGAAGTAGTAAATCAGAACTTGCAAAAGAGATATCAGGAGAAGAGCAGACAATTCTATTTTCTAACTTGACTATTCTGGTAGGGCTACCATCATTCAAAAAGGAGAAGTGATGATCAGCACTACTTTCCGCCACTAAGCGGCCTCTACTATCTGCCAAATATGACCAGGAGGTATGATGCGCGTTGAAATCTCCACCTATAAAAGTTTTATGCCTGAATAAAGAGAATAACTGATCATAATCACGTCTGCTTGTCTGAACATCGCTCGGAGAATAAACACCTAGAATGTATTTTACAGTAGACTGATTAATTAATTCTATGCAAATAATATCTAACTTATTGGAGGGTAAGGAAATATCTTTGAGTCTAGCTTGTAGCGAGTTATGTACTAGAATAGCTAAACCACCAAAACCATCCGCTCGATCTTTCCTAAAGACATAGTAACCAGAAATGTTTACATTTTTATGTTTATCTAACCACGTTTCAGAGCAAATGCAAATATGAATATTTTCTTTTGTCAAATAAGCTTCTAAATCGACTTTTTTAGGGATAATACTACGACAATTCCATTGCACAATTTTAATATACATAATTTAAGTTAAATTTAATTTTAATTTTTGAATAATCTTATACAATCTATTTTTTAACCTCCTAATAGTTAGTTTTGGGGCAATCTCTTGTAACATACTTACAAAATCCTCGTTACTTATATTGTATTTAAGAGTAGCACTACTAATATTAGATTTTCCGTATGTATCCTCTATAAATTCCTGGAATTCAATAAGCGACAAGGGTTGTTCACGTTCCGATGTTTCGTAAGCAGATCTGCAGGCCTATTATGGATCTCAAAACCATGCGATGATATGAAATAGTTTTGACGTTAAGGTCGCTCAACATTCTCGCGAGAATCTCCCGAGAAAGCCATACTCGTATTCTACTCAATTTCTCTCATTTTTGTCTACTTTTTGTGGGTTTTGGGGTTTGTGGGGAGTTTGGAGTTTTGTGTAGGAGTCACGATCGCATGTTTCTCAGTAACAAGCAAGCCGCCAATTTAAACGGTTACATCGCAGAGTATATCTCAGCGATGCGCGTCTGCGAATTATCATATCAGTCGAATAAACTACTAATACTGACTTGAATATTCGACTTGAACGATAGTAATATACAAACGTCCTGAGTCGAATGATACTTCTAATATTCGTTATTACTAACGATGGTTAACCTCAATATGGCCGACTGACCTTGAAAGAAAGCATTAGAATGGTTAGTTGAATGACTGAATGCATTGACAGGCAGCTTGTGTCCGCTGTTTCACCCGCATAACTCCCTTTAGAGAGAGAGAGTTTTGAAGTAACTCGTAATAGATTTTAAGAGTTTTTGTTAATTTTTTTATATTGTTAGTATTGAAAATGGTCCAGGAAGATAAATATTAATATTTAATATGTTTTATTTACTAACAAATAAAGATAAATTGTGATAAAAACATATTGATCTCAAGGCTTTATATTCTATGTATGAAGATAATTATATTAACGACTCGCGAGATTCTCGCGAGAATGTGGAGCGGCCTTAAAACTTATCATACGATCATTTTTTGGTATACCATGTAAATTGAATACAATAACCCCCATATATAATAATTAAGTATTTATTTATGAAAGCAAACGAAATGGATGAACACAAATGAAATCAAAAAACCAACATATCATAGAGGTGGGTGCGATCTCACCTTTTTCAATTGACGTTTTTAAGTCATAGACGATGATTGAAACTTGATTGATGATTGAATTTTAAAAGTAATGCAACGCCTCTTGCATGCAAATGTAAAGGGACTTCGTTTATTCTTTATGTCACAATTGTTGATCATTGTATCATAGAAATCTTGTTTATTATGTCATGTCATGAAAGAACCGTAATAGGCCTGCTGATGTCATCGTACTCAGGTAAAGACAAATGTTTCGCAGAGGTTCTTTTAATTTTTTTCTTATCCGGGCGGTCGGGTAGGTTCTCTTGAGACGAATCACTAATAGAAAGCTCAAAATCGGATTCATTTTCTATTAATGAGGGTTCCATCGTTGGCGGAGATGAGCTGTTATTTGAAGGATCCGTTGGGGGGTGAGGTCTTTTAAATTTCGGCAACTTGATAAAATCATTATTTAAACTGTCTTCTTTAGAAAGCTGAACAGGTTTTTGACTAGTTACAATAGGTACATTGCTAATTTCAGGGCATTTACTTGCAATGTGGCCTTGTTGTTTACAAATAAAACAAGTAATGTTCTCAGTTGTCAAATATATCCAATATGACGTGTCATCAAATTCTATTTGTAGACGGTCCGGTAGTTTGGGTGCATCTTCTGGAATAACATATATTTGTCTTCTAAAACTGAGGATATGGTTAAACCTGGGTTCACTTATACCAGCTCGGATAAACGTCATAGAAGACACGGTATTGATGTTCATGTCTTTCAGCTTTTTTTCGATGACTTGGTGCGGTATGATGGGGCAGACATTCGATAAGATAATTCTTTTATTTCGAGAGATTAGTGGCCTAATAGGTAATTTTTGATTATTTATTGTAATGCACTGATGTTTGTCCACTAGTTCATCAGCTAACTCCTTAGTAGCAACAAAAACACAAACACGATTATTTGACATTCTACTTAGGTAACGAATTTGTGATGGCTCAATCAATTTACCGAACGCGTAAGCATAGTCCTTGATAAGTACATCAGCCACTGAATCTACCAACACTGCTTGGTCTTTACTTGGGAATAAAACATTTTGGGTAACAGACGAATAACTTGGAGCGTTCGAAACCATTGTTCCTGTAGTCAGAAACGCCGGCGCTCACGCAAAACCGGTTACTGGTTATTAAAAATATACTATCGCGTAAACACGAAACCGACTCTCGTGATCTATTGACACGTGCGCCCTTATCAGTGCGCAGGACAGTACTGTGATAAATAAGTTTATTCTCATATGAAAAAATATAAGTCGTCTTGGCGCCGTGGTTACTGTGTATATCATACGATATCACAGGTTAAGCAACGTTCGGTTTTGTCGGTACTTGGATGGGTGACCGCCGACCATTCATTTTTCACGGCGACTTCCGTTCTTCGGCCGTTGGCACCTGTATACAGTAGTCGTTAGTATTAGTCAGAAGCCATTTCAGCGCCCTGAAAATTCTGACACCCACCACCCAGCACAGGGCCAGCTTGGTGGATGATGGCCTATACCGCCTCGTCACCCAGGGGAGAGTGGCTCATAGCAAAAATCGTTTCTATAAATGATATTTATTGTTTAAAGAATTTGACCGGTGCTTACAAATCAACCTCGTGTATTCAAAAGATACTAATATGTTTTTATCTATTTACAAAACTTTATTAAAATGTTATTACTAAGTTATTTAGTTATTAGTTATTTACTTCCATGCTGGACTGGGAGTGAAAGAAAAACATAGAATGAGCCAGCTGCTTCTCTTCCCGGGCATACTGTAAAAGTCAGTTAAGGGACAGAGGTTTTATTGGCATTTTTGTGGGCGATAGGTTGACTCCCTGTCACTGCAATAGCCTCTCGCAATCATTATAATACCTCATTAGTCAAACGTGACATCAGTTGGTCTTATAACCTCTGATGTTCTGCCTACCCTATAAGGGATACAGGCGTGAAGTTATGTATGTATGTATGTAGTTATTTATTTTACACTTCATGGAATGGTAAGATACAAATAAAAACTTAAAAGAATAAAATTTATACGTAGGCGGTCTTAACACTGTCGAGGGATTTCTTCCAAACATCCATATTTAAGTTATAACAGATCATCCTATCAACCGGCATTGGTTGTCAAAATTCCAGCTTTTACCTTCAATTCTATACATTTTATATTTGAAAATACCTTCCCTCGCATCTAGGTTTCACTGCACGTATCGCCATGAAACCGCATTGTAATACAAAAAATAAAGATATAGTACGGAACACTTTGAAACACGTACGACGCTGACCTGCGTATAAATATATGGATTATGCCAACGAATATACTAACTACGAAAATGGTGAGCTTTGAAAATATGCTGTATGAACGCAATCGTCAGTGATGTCATTTTTTTTAAATAAAATAAGGCTATAGTAATAAGGGGAAGCTTGACTTTCATGACGCCTGGTGTATAATGATCATGAAGAGTACCATACGTCTGTAACGACCTCTGGCAATGCTGCGGTGCGAGCGCAGAACTTTATCGTCTCGTATGTTTACGAATGTTTGTAATTTATAAAATAAAAACTTTAAAAATTGTAAAATAAAAACATTGTAATGTTTTTATTATACAATTATTTAAGAGTTTTTACAAACATTCAAAATTAACAAGGCATACATTTATTTAAGCTGGCCGTGAGGCAATGGATAGATTTCCATTATCGCTTGCAAACCGTCTCCATACTATACAAACATTCTTAAACATACGAGTCGATAAAGTTCTGTGCTCGCACTGCTGCATAGCAACGACACGATGTTTGAGCCTAGATCGCGCTATCACTGAATTTAATAAACTGTATACAGGGTTGATTTGTAGTCACCGGCCAAATCCTTTTTACACAATAAGTATCATTTACAGAAACGATTTTTGCAAAAAAAAAGTATTTTTTTTTAACAAAGATAACATATTAAGCAAACCATGGTCACTGTAAATTACCATTAAAATAAAGGCAACTAAGCGCTACTACAAAACATCTTGTAGTACCACGTCGTAATATTATCAAAGAAATGCCGCGTCGTAGTAGCTATGTTCATCAACAGCGACTATTTGCATAAAAGTTTGTGGTGCCATATCTTTACTTTTTTGTACTGAGCTATACTAAAATAAATATGCAGGTACGTTTATATCGTATCAAAGAAACTAACATTTTAATTTGGCTGGTGACTACAAATCAACCCAGTATATACGACTTCCCGACATGAAACATCGGGTCATGGGCCGCATCCAACCATGTCATGTCTTGAGAGTAGGGACAAAAAACAGTTCCTAATAATAAGCGTCACGTCCACAATAATTGGCGGGTTATGTAATTTCACGCGCCATCATCGTAAACGTAGACTTTTTTCCTAGTTTGTTTGTTCTGACCACTAAAGTCCGAGTACCTACTTCTAATTGTTAAGTGAATAGGTTTCATGAGAATGGACGTGTACCACCATAGTCTGAATACTCACTTTCCAGGTAGCATGAAAGAAAAACGTCTCGACCTTTTAACGTAAAAAATATTTCTTTAGCCAGCTGCTTCTCTTCCCGGGCATACTGTAAAAGTCAGTTAAGGGACAGAGGTTTTAAAGGCCTTTTTGTGGACGATAGGCTGACCCCCTGTCACTACAATAGTCTGTCTCCATCTTTGTAATTCCTCCTAATTCGTCAAACGTGACATCTGCCTACCCCAGAACGGATACAGGCGTGACGTTATGTATGTATGTATGTATAAACATCCATGTCTTGAAAATAAATCTCTGGATTGGTAATTAGTTTTGTCGTGCAATAGGGATGTTTTCAGGCAGACTGTTTCTATGCAACAAAACGCAAAAAATGCAAATCTCTAAAGAATCCTCATTTCACTAAAGGAAACTCGTCGTTTGGTTATTTTACGTTTAATCTTTACGTTTTGGTGTGTTTACAAACCACGACAGTCACGAGTGACCACTTTTTGAAATCCCCAGACAATCACACCGACTACTGGCACCCAAACTTAGCAAAGCTTATGTTATGGGATACCACGTAGTGAACAGGGGGGAATCTAGAATATAAATACTGGAATTTTTATTTTCCTACTCCGTGCCGAGATCGAAACCGCCACCTCACAAATTACGCAGTAGCGTCTTTCATCACTATGATAGTTATATTATCAACTGACCATTTTATTAAAGGTTTTTGTATTTCGCCAAGGATCCCTAATCAATTATATTGTCCAACCAGGTCACCAAGAGGCCAAAGTGCAGTCTCGTGTACCACTTACATCAAAGGGTACATTTGAGACGATTTAAATTTAATATACCATCATGCTTGTTATAGAAGTGATGTTTTTACTGGACAACATAAAGTGTGTTGTCTTAACATGACTGCGCTAAAAGTACGGAAATGTTTGTCCAATATAAAAAAGCTGGAGAATTTATTAGGACACATTTATTTCTGAAAAAGTCGGATTTGGAAATTAATTTTTTAACACACTTGCTCGTAAAGTGAGCCTTATTCTATTGAATTTAGAACTATAAACTGGGCTATAAGTCACGTGTACATAATATATTATACCCTAGTGCATAATATAATGAATCCTACAAAGTTGAATTGTACCTTAGTGCAAATTAAATGCGAGTAAAAAGAGCATATTTTATTGATCCGGGTTATACATTAAATATTTTCAGAAACAACAAAGAGATTTTATACCACTTCAAATCCATATACATTTTTAAATGTTAGCGCCTTATATTAGTAGAACAAATTTGTATATCAAACAAATTATTCACAATTTACAATAATTTGTTATAGAATATTAAAATATTTGCATTTACCACTCCAAATTAAACATTTTCACGTAAAATAGGCTGTATATGCTATACAGACATTGACACATTCGGCGAAAAACTTTTACTCACAAGTGTGTTGAAAAACGTCGTGTGTAACTCGTGAGCGTTGCTAATTACAGTCTCGCTCGGCTCATTATTAAGTCTCGACTGTAATTAGCAACTTAGCTCACTTGTTACATAATATACTATTATACAAAGATTTAAATCCATAGATGTGCCCTTTCAGTACAAAGAACTAACCAAATATTGTCATTACTGAAAGAGGTGCATGCACAATACTTGTGACAGTCTGTAATGAGCGCTTGTCGTGCACGTTCACATAGATTATTTTGTTTAAAATATTTACATAAAGATTTAATTATGCTGTCTTGTTCATTTCGGGGGTGTAAAAATACAAGTCGAATACAAACAAGGATAAAGGTGTTACTTTTCATGCGTTAGTAATTATTCTATAATTTAATGCATTTCTCGATTTCATCGGGCAAGGAAGCGCCCGGCCACCAAAGAATAAGTAATCAGATAGTAAATAAAAGATCAACTCAATACTTAATGTAACCTATTAAAATCATATTAGAAACCTTTGAACTTTTTATTTTACTTTACAAAGCTGTCGTATTTTCTGGCTATTTTATGGAAATAAAAAATATATTGGTTTATTTTATTTACATATTTTTATCATAACAGGTTTTAAGTACTTAATAATTTCTTATTCTTAATTGTTGCAAACCATTAAAAAATATCAATGAAAGTAGTAATATTCGCGGGAAAGATATTTCTAGCACTATACCAATATTAACCCAATACGATGTAAACTGCAAAATTATATCGAAAATTTTAGATACAAATAATACACTGAAATTTCCAAGCAATTCGTAGGATACACAGGGTGACTGGTGGGTACACTTTCGGAATTCAAGGACGTGATAGTTTGAGGTCATGCTCAAAGAGAAATAAATAAATTTTAATTATTTAATGAGTAAACTTAACCGAAAGCTATAGAATTCATTACGCAACGCATGGTTACGCTGGTACGGGCGTATGCACGGTGTTATCAACACAGTTTAGGTAGTTAGGCAAAGACGGCTTCACGAACGGTCCTCGACCTAGTAAAACTTTTTATTTATTTATAGGAAATTTTGCTGAAAAATTTAGTAGTAGGTACTTAATTTACATACTGATTATGATCAGAATCGAGTACACAGTGCTCTCCTTCAATTTCTGAAATATGTCACCAGTCACCCTGTATACTGGGCACTTAATTTTTCACTAACATTGCCTATGAATCAATAAAGTTAGTTTAATCATGCGTTGCGTAATGAATTCTTTAATTATCGGTTAAGTTTACTCATCATCACAACTCTTTGTAATGAGCCCACTGCTGGGCATGAGTCTCTCCCCTGGGTGAAGAGGAGTTATAGGCCATAATCCACCAAGCTGGCCCAGTGCTGGGTGTTGGATGCCAAGTACCGACCGCGCCGCACGTTGCTTAACCTGTGATATCGTATGATACACACAGTAACCACGGCGCCACGACGACTTCGACACGACGAAGTTTACTCAGTAAATAATTAATATTTATTTTTAATTATACTTTTTCTCTTCATGGATCTCAAACTATCACTTCCTTGAATTTCAAAAGTATATCAGATTGGGTAGCAAGAAAAGTAATAAAAAAACTAAAATGCGTTAAGTACATGAATTGTCGCACGCATGTCTAACCAAAGACTAGAATTTCATAAATTAAACTCTAAAAAAAATATGGGTGGGTTAGTCTTTCCTGCCTGCGATTTGTTTGATGTTTGTCTAAAATCCTAAAGATTCATTCGATCTCATATAAAATAAAAATCAACTCCCTACTTTTATAGCGAAAACAAAGTAGATTCTATGAAATTACAGAATGTTATAGTCTTTTTTTACACAGTAATATATTCGAAACATTATACATATACACATTCCCAAGAACAGCCCGCGACTTTTAATCATTGAGTTTAAATAATGAAAGTAATAATTGATAATTATATAAATGTAAGACTTCATTATTTACATAAACAAACACAAACAACAGAACCCCAAAAATTAATAAGTAGGTGCTTTTTGCTGGTACTTAAGTTAACAACCCTGTAGATATGTTTTAATAAATAAACTATTGATAAATATTTATCTTTATTTTTATTACTCTGTAATCCTTTATAACTGTTTAGGCGTGTTTCTATAGTTCGGCCGTTCAGAGAATGCGTTCCTGACACCTATCAGTTAGTCACGACTAGTGATGGGCACAACATAACACTGAGTTCGTTACCGTTCCACCAAAATGAAACGCAGCGTTATTTTTAAGATTATTTTCGTTTTAAATTGGCGGAATCATTTAAAATTTGTATTTTAGTAATTTAAGTGGAAACCAAGAAAAGGTAATATAAATATAATAAAATTGTTTTATTTATTTTTTGTTACAAAGTTACAATCTGTATTTCTATGCAATAAAGTATATTTAATTGAATGTGCGTACAGAATATTAATCAGACTCCGATTCGCTTGAGGAGGTAGTTTCTTCATCATCATCTTCGCCTACATGTATTATTATTTTATGGGAAATAATAAAACGAGCGACTAAAAAACAAATTTGGACTGAAAATAATAAAACGAGCGACTAAAAAACAAATTTGGACTGTCTTGAAAAATATATGAAAATGAACGGTTTTAAATATTAATATTGCGACTGAATTACTAAGTGAGCGACTAAAACACATATACATTGCGATGAAAGAGATAAGTTACGAGAAGGGCTCCCGCACCGGAAGGCGGAATCAGTACGGTTAGGTGCGACGACGAGCGCAGCGAGGAGGAGCATGTTAGGTTGCATATAGTTATACACGTGCGCGAGCCGAGCGAGCGAAGCGAGCGGTGCCGCGGCAGCGGCCGGCGAAGCGCCATAAACCTGGTCAGCTATTATAGTCAACCCTGGACAATCCCGACATGGTCAAAAGTGTTTTTAAGTCGCTGTTTCATTGATTCTTCGTCACTCGCTCTCAGTCGCTCACTTAATTAAAACAGTAAGCCAAATTCATTATTTTTGTCACCTAAAATTTTTATTTACAGTTACTCGATTAAATACTACCCTTATTTTATTACCAATAACAGTTTCAATCCTAATATCTCGGTCCAAATGTTCCATAATCAGGTTTTTAGTTTTTCAACAACCTTTGCCCAGTCATCTCTAGTGACTTCCCCGCAGGCTTCTTTTAATAAGGTCATCATCTTTTTCGTGCTGAATGGCGGGGAAGTATTGTGGCGGGCGGCGTAACCTTTTATTTGAGCCCAGATTAGCTCAATCGCGTTATATTGGCAATGATACGATGGAATTCTTAGAACGCGATGACCGTACTCCAGAGCCAGTTCATCGATTTCGTATCGCACATTTGCCGCTTTATTTTCTTTAACTAATTTAATTAGCTCTGCTTTTAGCATCTGCATGTATGCCTTTTGCTTGTAACCAACTTTTTTTCGCGCATTCGGTTTGGTTTTAGTTTTATTTTTTAATTTAATAAAAGTTATCTTATAGTCCATTATTTTCAAATTCTTAAAAAGAAAATAGAAACGTATTATTTCACAAAGTATACCTGTTTAAGAACAGTTTACGATACTGTTATTATTAGCACAGCACTACAAATATAAAGCTTTGACATAACCTTGTGATAGCGCTGTATAGATTTTGAAAAATATTGTTTACCAAGTTATTTGACACTCAGTTTGGCACAAAATTATAAAATTCATTTATTATTGATATAATAATGTTTTTTTTAATGCTCATAAATTTTTAAAACGGTAAATAACCAGCAAAAATATTTTTTATCGTAACTGCAACGCCATTACAAAGTTACGTCGTCAGTGCAATCGCGATGTGTCAGGAACGCATTCTCTGAACGGCCGAACTATAGCGTAAGTTACATCTGATGTTATTCTATGACGTTTGTTGACATGGACGCACCGTGCTTATGTGAGTAAAAATGACAACCTTAAGACACGTACGGGCAAATCTATGGATTTAAATCTTTGCTATTATACATATTTGAGAGCCTAACGTCGCATTCTAACCTTACGCATCCTCCCAGCGCACGCCACGCGCCTTGACCGCGTCCATCCAAATCGCGTCTAAATAACACGCAGTGCAATTTGTTGTGTATACAAGGTGTTCTTTTTGATATCCCATAACTTTGAGGTTTTGTTCCTTACTAAAAAATAATACTTTTTGCCAAAGAATATGTGCATCAAAAGTGCATACTTTCCAAGATATCATCTTAATATAATGAGTTCATAAATTATCACCCTTGTAAAAATTCAATGGACGTGTGTCACTGAAGCCATACAATAAACAACAAAAACATTTTAAACGTTGAGGAATGTTGCATACAATGTACAACGCAAAGCGTTGCGACCTGTACCTGTGCATCGCGATAAAAAAGGGATAGAAAATGCCACGTTGTCATACTTCGCATAAAGGTGTTTTACATAAGATGTTTTGACTTAATTGAATTATTTTGTATAAAAAATAAAAACAAAAAAATTAAAGTGAAAAATTTATCACATGTTATTTGATTCTATTACATGGTCCCATGCTACCCTAGAATTATGGGAAATCAACAGGAACACCTTGTATAATTTGAGTCTTTTTGCACATACATCGATACACACATCAATAAATTATTATTTCTAAAAGTTTCTCAAAAATTTCTTTCATTTACATTATAAAAAAATTATAATAGCTTCCATGCTGGACTGGGAGCGAAAGAAAAACATAGAATGTACCAGCTGCTTCTCTTCCCGGGCATACTGTAAAAGTCAGTTAAGGGACAGAGGTTTTATTGGAATTTTGTGGGCGATAGGCTGACCCCCTGTCACTGCAATAGCCTCTCTCCATCATTATAAACCTCATTTGTCAAACGTGACATCAGATGGTCTTATAACCACTGGTGTTCTGCCTACCCCATAAGGGATACAGGCGTGAAGTTATGTATGTATGTATGTAAAAACTTTGTTTAACTTACACTCACACAAAGTTGTTATTAGTTAGTTATAAATATGAAAGCTCTCAAGGAAGAAAGCATTGAGTTTACTCAAACGTCATAAAAATCAAAAACAATACAAACCCCTAAAACATGCAAACGATTTCAAATTTATTTGACTAAAAAATTATTCTAATTTCAAAAACTAACAGAGAATATTCTATATTCATATATTTCGTGTTTACATTGCGAATAACCGTTCTATATTTGGATTTAAAATACATGTGGTTTAAAATAGTCTGCATGCGTGAAATTAAATTGGATTTTTATTATGGCCCGATTCTTCAACAGTCAGATAAAAGTTATGTCTTGAATAAGGTGCTTCGGAGGACACGTTGACCAGTTGGTTCTGTTTACTGTGTTTACTTGTATACAGTAGTCGTTAGGGTTTGTTAGAAGCCATTTCGGCAAAGTCAATAAATTCTTTATTTCGTAGGTATTTAAATACACCTGAAATAAATCAAACTATTTACAAATTGAACTGAATCTACCACCACTTCGGAAAGTCGATCTGTTGAGAAGAAGAGGCAGGAAACTCAACAGCAATCAACTTTTACAAATACAGAACAACAGTTTACAGGCAGTCATGGTTGATTGCGCCCTAAAACCTCCACGTCACCCAGAGAAGGGACTCATAGCCCTGCAGTGGGCTCATTATACGGAGTTGTGATGATGAATGAATAAGGTATTACTCGACATCTTCAAGCTCGTACCATTTTATTGTCATTCTATGTCATTGTTATACATTTCAAAAAAATCAAAGAACAACATTATTCCGCCGAGGAATACTTAATCAACCGACTTCCAAAAAAGGAGGAGGTTCTCAATTCGTCTGTATGTGTTTTTTTTTTGTGTTTTTGTTACACGATTTCAGAAAATTATGAATCGATTTTAAAAATTCTTAATTAATATGATAGAGGATACTTCATAGTTGGTCCCATATAAATATGTATGATTTCGGAGAATGTTTACGTGGATGACACTATTAGTCGGCCAAAGTGTTGGCGTGAAGTCGTTTTTTTATTGCTCTGCATTCTTTGATTATTTGTCTGATAAATTTTATCTGACGTGATATTGTCTTAATTTTTCATAATTCATAATTTAAATAAAACTACTTTAACCGGATTAATCGCGTATGAACCAAATTCAAAAATTAGTCAACATCTTCGTTCATTCAAATGCAACATCCCTTTACAAGACCTAGGTGTATATAAGATTGACTGCGGCTGTGGGCTTTCCTATATTGGTCAAACTAAATAAGTGTATAAACCCGCGTTAAAGAATACATAGCTGACATTAAAAACCGAAGAGTAACCAAGTCTGTAGTTTGTGAGCATTCCACAGACAAGCCCAACCACTATTTAAGGTTTGACTTTGTGATAGTTCTATCTAGGGAGAAACATTACATACCTAGGATGATCAGAGAAGCCCTTGAAAAAACACCCTTATTTCAACAGAGAAGATGGTTGGAAACTATCATCAGTATGGGACCCTATTCTCAAGGATATTAAATCAAAAATCCAACAAACAGCACGACCTGAAACTCAAGACACTGTCAGCTCATTTTGTGTTAACCCTGAACGCTACGCTCGAAGACTGAGAAACAGATGGAGATGATGTATAACTTTTTCCACTGTCAAGACGCCTGACACCTCAGTCGCTCGTGACCACGTGGTCTGCAAAGACACCGAAACGTCGAGTTAAAATGTAAAATATAAGTTATACGCGATTAATCCGGTTACAAAGTAGTTTTATTTTTATCCGACGATTGAAAAACGACAGCCTATACTTGTAAACTAATGTGTCGAGTTGACTAGTTGTTTTAAAATCTTACTAATCTTACCTACAAATATTATAAATGTGAAAGTTTGTATGGATGTTTGTT
The DNA here is from genome assembly GCA_944452665.1 of Stenoptilia bipunctidactyla. Classification (NCBI taxonomy): domain Eukaryota; kingdom Metazoa; phylum Arthropoda; class Insecta; order Lepidoptera; family Pterophoridae; genus Stenoptilia; species Stenoptilia bipunctidactyla. The sequence continues at coordinate 2,591,793 of OX101745.1, read as the reverse complement.
CGTAAAACACGGCAAAACGGCTCAACGGCTTTGAATGAAATTTGGCATACTGATAGTGTACATTCTAGAATAGCACATAGGCTTTTTATTCCAATATTCCGCAGGATTACGAAATTGCACGAAACAGCTACAATTACAAATAAATATTTTTTTTAATTGATACGATATAAACGTAGCTACCTATATATTTATTTTAGTATTTTTAGTACAAAAAAAAAACTAACATATGGCACCAATAACTTTTATACAAATAATCGCTGAACATAGCTACTACGACGCGGCATTTCATTGCGATACTACGACGCAGTACTACAAGATGTTTTGTAGTAGCCCGTAGTCGTCTTTACTTTAATTGTATTCATATATAATTTAGAGCGACCATGCTCTTCTCAATATGTTAGTGAATATATTAATTTCCGTGTAATATTTTTTTTTTAATCCGCATCTATAAACGATACCTAATGTGGTAAAAAAAAGTTTGGCCTGTGACTAAAAAAACCCTGTATACAGCCAACTTAGTGATGAGAAACGAAAACTCGTCATTTCTTTCTAAAATACTCGAGATTTTTTATATGTCAAACTTAAAGGCTTGGTCGACGATCATCCATCGTTTATGTTATGTGTGTCGCCAAATATCACAAATATTGCGAAGATGTGTATCAGTATTATTTTATATTAAGTACTTCAAGTGAAAATGAGCACAGACGCGGATTTACGCGCGGATAAAAAAACTTTACTCCAAAAAAAAAGTCAAAATTTATTTCTTAACAAATAATTAAAAAGAAACAAAGGAGCTAAACAGTATATTTTCGTCTCTATCGACAATAAAAGGGAGACTTTGATAAACAACGTTAATCTTAAAGGCAATAAGGGTGGGCTATAATTTATACCCATCACTTTACAATCTTATTTCAACGGCATAAAGTTGAAATTTGCTTAATTTATTAGGCTGAAATATTTACGCTTCGGGTTGAATTGGATTTCGCTAAGGGATTTTCAATCGTGTTTCCTTGAAATAGGATTGGGTTTTTGTTTATATTTTCTATAACAAAATAATCCCTTTTATAGTAGGAATCAAGAAAAAACACACTGAGGCACAAATCACTAGCTCTTTGTTAACTAGGGTTGTGTCTGTTTCATCGACACCACTAATTATATGATTAAAGAAAAAGTTTTATTTGCTGTACTAGCTTGAATAAGTATACGTAATAAATAATTAATAATCATGTTATTGTTTTATGTAAATTTTGATCTATCATATTATTTTATTTTAAACGATTGCTTTTTTTCAATATTTTTGTATTTTATCGTTTTGTTTTGCCTGTATAATACCTGATTTCTTGCAATTCACGTTTAAATTAATTTATCATTTTGGCTGTCTGTATCCTTGAATGCTTTATGTGTCTGCTTATAACAGATTTTTACATTTAAGAATAATTTGTCATTAATATTATTAGATTCAAGAAACAATGTAAATTTCCGTGGTGGTAAATAAATAAATAATATCCTAAAATAATGATACAACCTTTCTTTCAGATAGACTAATTGACCTAAGTTTATATATTTCAGTAATTAAAAGATTTTTTTAAACGAATTATTGGTTTCTATTAGATTTTCTTCTACTTCCCTATTAATAGCTAGTTTTCATTTGTGAACACCAAACGGCACTTTCTTTGCTCTCCACGAAAACTTTTAAATCATCTTATGAAGTATCGATTTAGAAAACTAATCAAGTTTGTATAAATACGTTTACATAATGTTATGAAAAGTATTATATACGTTACACATTGTTTTCAATTATGTTATATGCTTATTAAATACAACGATACTTTTACCGGTATATATAATTTAATTGCTTTAATTTGGTTTTCACTGACTTTATTTAGGGTGCGCTACCCTAAATGCACATAAATTTAGAAATAAAAAAACAAAACTATCGATATAATTACCGACAGATACATCACTATCACAGGTACGCTGACATAGCCGGCCAATCTAAATTGCAGACGATTCATTACGGTCGCGCCTGTTTGTCGATTTTATTACGTCCTATGATAGCATCGATAAATAATTGCATATTGATGATTCGAATTATCGTTCGTGGTATGAGAAATATTGTTTGCCGATACTTTAGTGGTAATGATTTTTACGACCTTTTTGAAGCATATACGTAGCCCACGAATCTTGTTGAAGCAGGTGCTATGAATAAATAAGTGTTGTAATGAAAATAAAGTTTCGGCGGAAAACACCCGACATTCGGACCAGTCGGTCGGGTATTATTATTATTGGACATCTTAATAGCTACAAGCAATAGCTTAGCTAGATTATTTTTTGAGCAGATTTAAAAAATAATTAACTTGTAGGAGATGTTTCTTTTATTAACTAATACTGTATGAACTCTGATCTCTATCATGAGAATGATCTCTATCATGAGAAATCATATAACAAAAATGACACCTTTTGCAACTATGTCAGAACTTACTCAAAGTTATTTAAAAAAGTTTGTGCCGCAGCCAAATCAATCTATCTAGGTAATAAGCTTAAAAATAGTGCTAATAAGACTAAAACTACTGGGAATATAATTAATAAGGAAACTGGGAAAGTTAAGAATCGCAATAGTGAGTTTAAGCTTGTTATTGACAATACAATAATTAAAGCAGATGAAAATGTTGCGACAGCATTTGAGAGCTGTTTTGCTGACATTCCAGTTTCAACTACTAAATCATTAAGCTCATCACCTGTGGCGGCTGAATCATTGCTCAAAAATCATGTGAGTGAGTGCAAGGTGTCTTTCAAGTTCCAACCCATAGACACCGGGGATATTATAAAAACATTTAAGACAATTGATATTAAAAAGACAACTGATCTGTGGGGCATATCTGTTGAAATATTAAATTCTATTATAGATGTAATAGCTCCTTGTGGGGAGTTTCCTGATTTAATGAAGCATAGTAAGGTTATACCTTTGTTTAAGTCGGGTAGCACTACAGACCCTACTAATTTTAGACCAATTTCAATTCTACCTACTTGTAGTAAAATTTTTGAAAAAATTATTCTTAATCAACTCTTGGCCCATTTCACCTATAACAATTTACTTCATAATAAACAATTTGGATTTACAAAGGGCCGTTCAACAACTGATGCTGGTGTTGAACTATTTGAAATAATCACTGGTGCCTGGGAGAGGTCGGAGGATGCCCTAGGTGTATTTTGTGACCTATCTAAGGCATTTGACTGTGTTCAGCATGACACTCTCATCAGGAAACTCCACCACTACGGCATCAAAGGCACTGACCTCAAACTTTTGAATTCATATCTAAGTGATAGAATTCAGAAGGTTGAGGTTAACCAGAAAAGGTCGGCTGGGTCGGTTGTGAGAATGGGAGTGCCTCAAGGATCAATTCTGGGCCCATTTTTGTTTCTAGTCTATATAAATGATCTACCCTATATGGTAGGCAATAATCATGAGATTGTATTGTTTGCTGACGACACATCATTAATTTTTAAAATGATAAGACAGAAAATAAACTACGACGATGTAAACAATGCTCTCGCAAATGTTGTTCAGTGGTTCAATATAAATAATCTAGCGTTCAATGATAAAAAAACTAAATGTATAAAATTCTCTGCACCAAATGTAAAACAAGTTGAGTCTGATCTGCGGCTTAATGGGAACAGATTGAATCTAGTAGATAACTCTGTTTTTCTTGGAATTACCTTAGATTCTAAATTGCAATGGGGCGCCCATATCTCACAACTAGCGAGTAGACTTAGTTCTGCAGCGTTCGCGGTAAAGAAAATTCGCTCATTGACTGATGTTAATACAGCGAAGCTGGTATATTTTAGTTATTTTCATAGTATAATGTCCTATGGCATCCTACTTTGGGGCAATGCCGCAGATATTGACACGATATTTATTTACACTGCAGAAAAGGGCTATTCGTGGAATGTATAAACTTGGAAACAGAGAATCTCTTCGAGAAAAGTTTAAAGAGATTGGTATCTTGACCCTTGCATCACAATATATTTATGAAAACATTATGTATATTTATAAGAATAGTAATAAATTTAAAACTAGGAAAGATAATCATGATACAAATTACTCTGTAAGGACTAGGAACGACCATAAGTTAGCGTTTCCTAAATTAAAGCTGGCTAAAAGCAGCAAATCATTTATTGGAATGTCAATACGTATATATAACAAAATTCCGAAGTCAATTCAATCCCTGCCATTCAATAAATTTAAATCAATCATTAAAAACACTCTATCTCGAAAAGCTTATTATAAAACTAAAGATTACTTAGATGATAAAAAGGCATGGGATTAAGCACAACAGGATATTTCTAAAAGTTTCTAATTACTTAATAATTTTGTTTACGGCTTGGCTGTGCAGTATATGTGTGACATACTGGTGACTGTCCCACTCACTTATTTTCTTGTCAAGACATCAGCAAGAACGTCATGCTCCCTCAGGCGGCATGGCTAGTGGTAGCGTCGGGTATCAGGTCACCCTCTTCCCTAAAATATGGTTGAGGAGGGTGATGGCTGGTGCTTGCGTTAACTCGTGAACGGGTGCTGCTAGCGGTGCTAGGTCGTTTTGCTAATGATACTATGACTATTTTATTCCATTCTTGTTCAAATACTCTGGTCCCAGTTTGTCATGTTCGTATTGTGCATCCATAGCTAATTGCATCTGCTATGTAAGCAATTTGGTTGTGGCATGACATTGGCTCTCACAATTAGCTGTCTTGTGTTTGTTTTTTTTTCATGTCACAGTCAATTTGTACTGTACCTATTTGTATTAATTGGATAATTCTGACTGAAAAAGAGTGCCAAGAGTTTTTTTCCGCCGGCTTTTTTTGTCTCTTGGTCTACTGTAATATCTTATTTAACAACTATCAACAACTAGGTAAAGCCGAAGTATGTGATGACTGACTTCATCAAGTGTTTTGTGAAATTCCTAAGATGAATAAAACTTTTTGAATTTTTTTTGAATTTTTGAACAATAAGTCAGTGAGAATCAAAACATAAAACTACTTAATTTTATTTATTTGTTGCTTTTTCGCGACTATTTCTTTGTTTTTTTATTAATTCAATGAATTATCTAAATGTGAATACTTTTTTTCTGGCTTTCGCTTATTTAACATGTTTTTATAATTAATCCTAGCTGTAAATTTTCCTGTGAATCAAAAATAGAATAAAATAAGCCTTTAAAGACCAAATTAGAATGACTCAATGTTTCAACACAACTTTTATTTTAAGGTCAATTTAATTTCATTTGCTGTAACCGGACAGAAGTGAGTACCGTAAATTGTTTTCGCGGGTTACGTACCAACGGGATGACTTTAGTAATCTGTTCTTTGACAGATGTGCAAACACCGCACAAAACTGGATAATATAATACACCAACTCAAGTTCATGACTCAGTCTAGCTCAAAGAACTTAAAAGACTCAAAAGGATTCGGAAGACTCTAAGGACTCGGACTCAATGTGACTAATCCTAGTCTTGAAAAACGACTCAAGTCTCGAAATGAAGACTAAAAAACTCAAGATTCCTACAACTCTAACGCATGTTTGGTTACATAAGCGTAATACAATAGATACATATCGCGTGGTGGTGTGCGTCTGGCGGGAACACAGGTGTGTGCGTGCAGACTGAGGCGGCGCGTCGGGAAATGTGTAGTACAAACATACATAACGTCACGCCTGTATCCCTTATGGGGTAGGCAGAACACCAGAGGTTACAAGACCATCTGATGACACGTTTGACAAATTTGGAGGTATTGTAAAGATGGAGAGAGAAGATGGAAAAGTGTAGTAATGTCTCTTTATTAATTGAAAGGGAATTCTGGTGAAAAATTAAGTAGGTACCTACTTTTAGTGCTCTCCTTCAATATTCTCTCCTTAATACATGTTGATAAGGACAGACTATTGTAATGACGACTCACTGGTACACGGTAAAATTCATATGAGTTTATGTTGTACCTTTATAAATAAGTTAAAAATTGTATTTTATAAGAGTTAAAAAAAAAATTAAAAAAAACTAAAATTTGTCACCAGTCACCCTGTATAATCCGATATCGCAGGTCAAGCATCGTTCTACGCGGTTGGTATAAAGATGGGTGACCGCCAATCGCTCATTTATATCGTGAATTTCGTGCTTCGGAGGGCACGTTAAGCAGTTGGTTATTCTTCACTATACACATTACGTAGGAAAAGTTCGATTTCAATTTTATAGGTTCAGAGTACAATACGCTGTCTTATCATCAAAAGTCGATCTCTTCGAGATAACTTAGTTAGTTTATAACTTACTAGCCACCGCGCGCGGTTTTACCCGCGTTACTTTTGATCCCGTTGGAATTTTGGGATAAAATATAGCCTATAACCTTCCTCAAGAGTTGGGCTATCAAATACAAAAAGAATTTTTCAAATCCCACTTGTAGTTTCTGAGATTAGCGCAACAAACAAACAAAAAAACAAAATCTTCAGCTTTATATATTAGTAAAGATACATCCTCGACATTGAAGAGAAACTCTGGGTTATGCAGAGACCAGATTAAAAAGGGTAATTTTCCAAGACAATATAATTTTTACTACACGAATATGCAACACTTTCAGGATTCTAACCCGGGACTTCTGAGAGCATGCATTTTCTACTTTACCCACAAAAATACAGACAAAAGATACACAGACAGATGTCCTTATACAAAACGTCACAAAAAAGTACAATTTTCATGCAAAAAACGAAATGTATTTTGGAGTACAAATCAATTATTCATAAATAAAAAGCTTTTGTATTAGATCTTTTCGTGAAAAACAAAAATCTATGAAGTCCCAGTTGTTATCTGAGAGGCAACATTAGCGTTTTGTCAGCGAAATATAAATTTAATCATATTAATGTTTCCGTGCTTTTATACCATACGATTTTAAATAAATTAAAGAATTCATTTTATAGGTATATGACTGCTTAGTATGGTTAGTAGTTGACGGCCCCACTTAGCATGTTATATTTTAACATCTTCAATTCCTCGTGCCTTGCTCCATATTTATTAAATCAAGTATAAAAATGCATTCTATATTTATATTATGGATTAGCTTTTTAACGCTTTGATTGAAGCCCCATTGCAAACACACGCGGACGCCCAGCGTACGCCACAGTATAAAGTTTATCTTTTGAAGAATGCACCAGAGTTAAACTAAAGTTTGGTTTAAGATTTATATTTATTTTGCTTTCAGACTAGAGTTGTAATAAAATCGAGCCTGAAATCAAAATAAATATCATTTAGTCTTCATTTCAAGACTTGAGTCATTTTTCAAGAATAGGACTCGTTAGTAACATTGAGTCCGACTCCTTTGAGTATTCTGAGACTTCCGAGTCGTATACGTTCTTTGAGCTAGACTTAGTCGTGAACTTGAGTTGATGTTTTTTTTTATTTTTATGTTTTTTTTATAGACTTTATTTTATTATACAACTTTGTTCTTTATTTTTAAGTCTCTTATGTTAAATTTCAGCGAGTCTCATCATATTTTGTTGCATTTAATTTTCTTTTGTTTCTAATAGCTATAACTTTATTTTATTTTTAAGTCATGTTTTATGTAGAACTATTCTACAAGGTACAGGATTTCTTTTTTTTTGTTTTTGTCTACCGCCCGTGATTACTAAGCTAGTAGGTACTAAGCTAGCATGTTGCTGAATTGTAACCATTTTGTGGCAATATTTTCGTCTATTTTTTAATTTAGTAAATTTTGTCCATTTTATTTTGTCACAAATAATTTTTTTTTTATTTATTTATTTTATTTTATTTATGTATTGTATTATCCAATGTTGTGCAGTGTTTGCAACACTGTTAAAAACAGCTTACTATCGTCATTTTGTTGGTACGTACCTAACCCGCAAAAACTATTTACGGAACTCACTTTAGTCCGGTTATAACAAATGAAATTAATTTGACCTTAAAGTAAAAGTTGTGTTGAAACATTGTCATTCTAATTTGGTCTTTAAGTTTTATCAAGCTGTTTTATTGCTTAACAATATGGAGGACACAGTCATGTGTTCCTTTAAAAAGACTCAGTGTTTGAGTTTCTTTTGGCAGGACTCAAGTCTTTTTACAAAAGACTCCAAATTCTGAAGGACTTAAGGCTTTAAAAAAAACACTCAAGTCTTATTAGATAGGACTCCAAGACTCGAGTCTGTTACAACTCTATTTCAGACTCATTTATTATATAAATATAGAAATCAGTACTGGCGCGGTTATGTGTCTCCTAGTTTTCTTTCTTGATTTAATTTTTGACTTTTTTTCCTGCCGGAACGCAAAATTTTGTCTATTAACGGCCACACTATTTTCTTCAGCTGTCATCTTTGACCTCATATTCATGTAGCATCAGATGAGAAGCCAATCGCGTGCCATAGTTAAAAAATAAAAAAAAGAAGAAACAAAGAAAACATTTATTTCCCACAAAGACAACACAGACATATAACTTATATTTTTACATTTAAACATATTTAATATTATGTACAGTGAGGAAAAGGGAACAGACTCAGCATAATGCTGGCGTAAGTATGTAGTCACACTTAATAACCAGCGCCGTCAGTCTTACTTTCAGTCAGTCTCAAAAAACCTTAGGCTATCTGATGTTTCGTACTGACGACTATTTCAAGAAATCGAAATCGTATCGCGTCGTATAAAAACCAAGAAATTTCTCATTCCAGTTAGTTCACCGCGGACCAATGATATACGTCTTCATGCCTACTGCGTTTTATTATCGGGACTCTTTTTTAAGATATTTTTCTTATTTCCTGAACGAATGTTGCCGAAATTATGTTAATGTAGGATTCTTTTTTTGAATTCCGCGAAAGTTATTTTATGTGCAGTTTCTCTTTTCTTTCTTGTTAATATTTTTGGGGAATATTGAAAGTTGTAAAAAGTGGAAAATAAGTTGTGCATTCGACTTCATTCATTTCATTTATTAGAGCCAGGAGACGTCCAGTAATGTGCAAGAATTAATACAAACTAATTTTAAGATTTATTTTGAACCGAAATGTGAAAGGAATTGTTCCAAAATTAAATCTTCTATTATTGGCTAAACCTCATATGACGCATGCTGTACATCTTAGAAAAAAAAAACATTCTAATTGCTATTTAAACGTGATCGTCCGAGTAAGTACATTCCACATTCCTCCTTGTTTCAACCACTACACATCTTTACTGTTTTCCCATGGCCATAAAAATAATATGAAAAACTTAATACTGATTTAAAAGTCAAACCACCATATATTAAACACGAATTTCATGATATGCGTTACGTTGGAGGCGAATTTTCAATAATGTGAATTTAGAATTTGACAAATAAGTAGGTACATACATGTTAGATCCCTAAATCAGTATAGTTTTGTCTAGATAATAACATTATTCATATTGTATTAAATTCAACACTTCGTGAAATATAAAAGTTGTAGCTACGATATCTAAAAAGGCTCTGAAATATCTTATTTAGATCTATAGTACAATTGAACGATTGAAAACGAATCTTACAAGCCCCGAAAGAACTAGTTTCTCGTGGATGAAGGTGTAATTCTTTGTCTTGCTTTGTCACTTTCCACGGACAAAATCGTGTCGGACAAGCACGAGGCGAGACCTGGAGAGGTCCTACCATCCAAGGACTGTATACCGGTATGAATTTCTGTACAATTTTTTCCTGTATGACGTCATACCGTTAAATTAGGTGTATTTGAAAATAACAGTACAGGAATTCAGTCTGAAATAATTCTTGTACCTTTTTTATTATTGTAGCATAGCTGATTTTTTTTCAGTTAACTGAAATTTTCCGGTATTAATATTAATATTGATATTAAAATTTTATTTTTAAATAACTGTAGAATGTTCGATAGTTAAGTTGAAGCCTATGAAGCGTAGGTACATGCTGACCTACATTTCGGTACAGAAATTAAATAAGTTAAAATATTTCTGTACTTAAAACATCTACAGAAATTAATCCGGTATACATTAATTGGGTACTGATATAATTAATTTACATTTTAGTAACTTGTACAGTTATTGTGTTTGATGAAGCAGTACATAAAGGTACTGAAATTTTACTAGTACTATTTAAAAAAAATTATACCGATATGCAGTCCCTGCACCATCAAGTTATGGTTACTCAGAATAGTCACCGTTTACGGCTACATACAAGGGCGGTAGGGCTATTCGAAATCTAAATATAAATACGAAATCTACTATATATTCACACATGCTTACAAATTTCAAGTTTTTATAACGATTAATACCAGAAGTCGTCGTGGCGCCTTGGTAATATGTGTATCATACGATATCACAGGTTAAGCAACGTTCGCCGCGGTCGGTACTTGGATGGGTGACCGCCGACCATTCATTTCTCACGGTGACTTCCGTGCTTCGGAGGGCACGTTAAGCAGTGGATCCCGGGTGCTACTTGTATACAGTAGTCGTCAGGCCTGAAAATTCTGAAATCCACCACCCAGCACTGGGTCTCGATTCTCTAAGCTTACAAATGAGTCAATGTAGTCGTAATCAGCATAGAACTGTATTTTTTGACAGATTTGGCATTCTTTAAATTAATAAGAACCATCGGTTAACCGGTGAACAACGTTAGGACTGTTTTCGTATTCTGGTGTTCAATCGTGTGTCGCTTTAAGTCCAATTGATACTGTAATGCGTATTCTGGTACTTATTTGACATTTCGTTCAATATGTTCGGAATGAGAATGGTGAAGATTGGTTAAGACTGAGCAACAGTACGTACTGGAGGGATTGTTTCAGTCGTGACAATGTTTTATTTTTCTTTTAATTGAGTATAAGGCCTTTGATCCACGTTTGCTGTGAACTATTATATATTTGGCGAATGCTGAACGTCACCGCCGCCGAAAAATAATCAGCTAGAAACGTAAATCGCCCTAAACAATGTTTTCTGTCAATGTATCTGAATGCGTTTATATTGCCAAAACAAATTGTGTTTCATTGTCAAATGGAATATAATGCTAACCCGAAACAAATTGCCGTAAATAAGAAGAAGAATAAGAAGAAGTTTGACAACAAAACATTCAATATTCAGTAATAATAATTCAGTAGTCAAGTATTTGTGGATATCTACTGATTTTTTATCTCTGCCTAAACAATGGAACTGCATATTGCATTGGATTTCAGTGTTGAAGATTTATTACTTTTGAGTGATAATTAAGTACTTACTACTAGAAAAAAGACCTGAAAAAACTCATAAATTTGTTGAAACAAAATTGCATTTTCATAAATACATATCACAAAAAGATTTTGAGGTTTTATTACAGTATGATATAAAGAAAAGGAACAAAAGGTTCAGGCTTTCCATACCACCAACAGACAAATTAGTTGTTACTTAAGGTTTTTACAAACTGGTGATTCATTTTCTTCTATGATGTATTTATAATTGATGATTTCAAAGTCCAAAATCAGTGAAATCATACTTGAAGTGTCTAAAACCATTGTACAGATGCTAGCAGGATATGTGAAAGTAATTAAAACAATAGGAACATTATATAATATGCGTTTTTATCAACCTTGTAATCTATTTATGTATTTAACTATTGTTGTTAAGTTATAGCGGCTTTTATTCACACTTATTGTCGGAGGTGTCCCAAAGTTTCAAACTCTTAAGAAGTCCTTTGTGATTGTGGCTGCACCTACCCCTGATGTAGGACTCCTTAAGAGTTCAAAACTAGTTGGACATCTCCAACAATAAGTGTGATTAAAATCTGCATAATAAACTTTATTATGTCTCACAAAACATTTATATATTTATTGTCTTCTATGATATATTTATAAAGAATTTCATAGTACAAAATCAGCGAAATTATACTTGAAGTGTGTAAAGCAGGTGAAATTGTAAAACAGGTGCTAGCAGAATATGTGAAAGTAAGTAAAGCATTAGGAACATTATATACCTTACGGTTTCTTTAAGGTTTATAGAAAGTGGTGATTTTTGTTCTTTTATGATGTATTTATGTAGAATTTTTAAGTCCTAAATCAGTTAAATTATACTTCAAATGTGTAAAGCCATTCTACGGGTGTAGCAGAATATGTGAAAGTAAATAAAAACAATAAGAACATTTTATAATATGGGTTTTAATTAACCTTATAATCTACAACAAATTTCACTAATGACATAATCATATGAACAATAGTAATATTAAGTATATATATGCGTTTTAATTAGCCTTATAATAATAAACAAAAAGTGTCACACCACATCATCCAACCAAAATTAAGTATAAATTAAGAAATTGTCTTCTGGAATCTGGATAACGGAGAAATAAACTAAAGAAATATATAAATAGCATAGTTTTTTTTACGTATTTAATTTAAGAATAAACTTAAATACATATAATAAACCTTATTCATGACCTGCTAACAAATAGCTATGTTCATCACAAAATTTCCCATTCTGAACCCGGGACCTCTGGTATAGAAGGATGTACATATGTCTAGATCAAACAAGCTGTTATGTATATATTTATTTAACAACAAATTTAATAGTACACTCAAGTAGGTACTTCTAAATAATCTCTAACCTATAAATGAAAATAGTAACTGCATTCATAACATAAAAAATATGCAAAATAATTCAGGTATTGTTAATCCCTCTAGTACATTTGGTCACTGCGGTACCTGTTTTATAAAATATAATTTGCAATTTAATATTTACTAGCCTACAATTTCATTTCAATCACATTTTACATACATATTATACTAAGTGAACATATGAAGATTTCTTAGACTTAGGTTCAGGAGATTAACAATCTTTTTATATCAACTAATGGCTTTTTTTATCAATTAATTAAACCTCCATTTCTTCAATACATAAAGGGGCTCCAGTATTCTCTTTACTTTGATTAGTGTTACAGATTCCATTAAAGACAATCTTGTCTTATCCATAATTTCTTTTTACAAAATTACTAAATGATTTTCACATTTTATCTCCCTTAACTCACTTCCTCTCAAGAGACAAACTTGTCTTATTTGTTTTTTGATTAATTCAGATGAGGCATCTCTTAATAAATTTAAAGTGAGAACATCACTTTCTTTTTAAATTGGACCAGGGTTGGGATTTTGAGTAATTATTGATCAGATGTACCAGTTGAAGGCTGTGGAATAATGTGTTTCGTTTCTTGTTCAATTTCAGCAACAGTTATCTGAAATAAAGAAATTGTTATTTGTTATGTTGTTTTAAGATGCCTACATTTTCAGAAGGAAAAAAATTTCAAGAGATTTTGAGTATCATTGGAGTTTATCACTTTATATAAGAGCATTAGATGGAAAGCACATAGAAATAATAAAACCCAACTACAGTGGCAGTTGAATATTTCAATTATAAAAAAAGCATTTTAGCATTATGCTAATGGCCTTAGTATTTGACTCTGACTTCCCCGTCTCTGTCCACGACTATCCTCATCTCCATCTACATTATCTGTATTCTCTCTCAACTCTATCGCTACTTCTACTTCTATCTTTAAAATATTTAAGATGAACCCTTGGAAAGATTCGAGGATAAGTGTTTTATAAAAAAATTTACTATAAGATATCCAGATGCAAGAAGATGGGATTCCCTGGTTGTTAATTGTTATTGTGTATTTTTAAAAGATGATTGCTGTTGAGTTTCTTGCCACTTCTTCTCAACAGATCGACTTTCCGAAGTGGTGGTAGATTCAGTTCAATTTGTACATTGTTTGACTTATTTCAAATGTATTTAAATACTTACGAAATAAAGATTCTTTTCACTTTGACTTTGAGTAGATGCTTCATACTTTATTTTGATGTTGGAGTGGAAGGCAGAATATCAGATGGTGGTGTTTTCAATAGCACTAATTTATGCAGGCTTTTAACAAATGATAATTTGAATCTGTGTACAGTGCAGCCTTTGTTAGACAGTAAAACTGTTCCTATGGTAATTTACCAGTAGCTGTTCTGCTTCTCCTTCATAAGTTTTTTAATTAGGCGGTACTTATATTCATTGTAGTACTGTAAACACACAGGATAAACTACAGTATATGGACCGTCAGACTCTAAGATAGCATTTTTACGAGTAAAAGGTTAAGGCCTAAGGCGTCTTTCTGCAAAGTTTCACATTGCGGAGATTAGAGTTTTTGTATTTTAGATTGAAATTAATGTCAATCAAGCTTAAAAAAACAAACATGAAGTAATGAATACAATCACTGATTGAACAATGTCACCTGTCATTGCGTTTAGTTTCACTCATAGTTTAACTTTTTTGATATAAATAAATTTTTTTTTATAAAAAAAAAGATTAAGTTAATTAATTGAATATTTTTTAAGTTGTAATTTATAAAATAATAATACTTTTATTTACAATTTTCATATAGAATGTGTTTATTTATTTATTTATATCAAAAACGTTAAACTATATTTTACGACTGTGAGTGAAACTAAACGAAATGACAGGCGACATAAATCAATCAGTGATTGTATTCATTACTCTATGTTTGTTTTTTTTTAGCCTGAAACTAATTGAATTAATGGAATTTCAAACTTAAATTTTATAAAAACTACTTATCTCCGCAATGTGAAACTTTGCAGAAAAACGCTTTAGGCTATAAACTTTTACCCGTAAAAATCCTAGCGTCCAGTCTGACGATCCATATACTGTAGTTTCCCCTGCTTCCTTTTAACCCTAAAGTCCTTATACATCCTATCCAAAATTTATTAACGCTAACCTCAAAACTTTATCTTCGATTTCCTCACTAACTACAAGGCTCCGCACCTCCCCCTTCGAGGGTATAATAACAGAGTTAGAAGTTTGATTTTAAATTTCCCTAACAGCTCAATGCCTATCAAACAACTGTTTGAACCTGCCAATCCCTATGGCTTGGAGTCTGACCATCGCTACACATCAGAAGACCCAAAAGTCAGAGTCCTTAAAGATTTGCTGGTATCAGAAATCACTGATGATCAAATCAAGCAAATTGAAGAAAAAACTAGAGAGCAAAATAATAATGATATCTGGTATAAACAACGTCAGAAGCGACTGACTGCTAGCAATTTTTATACCACATGTCATCTAAAAGACACTACTATGAAAAGTTATGCCAAACAAATACAACAAAAGAATACATTTCAGTCTCGAGCAACAAATCATGGTATTATAAATGAAAAAATTGCATTAAAAAAATATTGTGATACTTATGATCTTTTGGCTGAACCCTGTGGGCTTTTCATTAGTAAGGAAAGACAGCATATTGCAGCTTCCCCAGAAATAAAGTGTCCCTATGCAACTAGATCTCAAAATATAACTCCGTTCAGTGTACCATATTTAAAAGAAGTAAATGGCATTTTAACTTGAAAGACAAATTCACCTAATTATTACCAAATTTAAGGGCAGTTGTACTGCTCCAATAGGAAGTATTGTATAGTTACAAAGATTTGAAAGTTGAAAATATGTCTACAGAGATGAACCATTTATAAAAGAAATGATCTTAAAACTCAACAACTTTTATGAAAATTTCTTTAAAGTAGAACTTTTAAAAAAGTATTTGTACTATAATTATGAAAGTTTCAGCAAATAAATATTAAAACCAGTATTTGATTATGATTTTGTATTATTGTAATGAGTAAATAAAAAATCCCAACTTTATAAGTTTAAATAAGTTTATTTATATTCACAATTTTTTCCCTGAAATTACAAAGCATCATACAAATATAAAATATCTTTGACCCTAAAGGTACATAATACTGATTAAGCTCACTTGTAAGAATTTTGTATGTTTTTGTTAAACTTATAAGTCTTTCAATGTGGACTTGTTGACGGGTCTTGCTTCAATAATAGTCCAGGAATTTGGGACCTTCCCTTAAAAAAAGTGGGAATATTTATTCCAACACCTTTGCCAGCAAACAAATCTTACACATTGAAGCCCCGGTCTGCCATTATGCTATCTCCTGGTTCACACCTTTCCAAAAGGTTGCTGCGTTCCGCTATCTGGCGGTCACTTTTCGATCCAACATATGCTCCAGAACAATAGGTAAACATCCCTCCAGGTGATGAACCAACTAATATTTTAAGGGTATTTTTGTGTTTATATTGATTAAAAGAAGCTTTTTGGGCATCAGGTTGGCTAGGTTTTTGAATAGGAATTTCTGTTCCGTCTATTGTTATTCTTGTGGAAGGATAATTATTTTTAAAAGTATTAGTAAAGTAATGAGAATTTCAGGTAGGTTTCCAAGCCTGTATAAAAATTCACTGATTCATTATCAGTCAGCAATAAGTCTGTAGAAAACATTCTCAAGATGTTTGATGTCTGTGTTTCTGGAGATTTCATGGAATTGTGATTACTTCTAAGGTTTTCATGAGACAGATCTTCCAATGTTAAAATTTCCACATTGTGAGCAACATTTCCATCTCCAGATTCATATGAAGGCAAAATATTTTCAGTACTTGCAAAGAAGGTGCTTTAGGAAACTGGCATTTTCTCAGGTTTCGAGCTTTCAACCGTTCTTCACTCACTGGAGCGAACTTTGAAACTGATTTGGAATTCCAAGAGAATATAGAAGGCACTGCTGACTTTTTCAAATGTTTATGTTGATGTTCAACCCCTACAAAAAACAAAAAACAGAAATATAATAGCAATTTTTCAATTACCTTAAACTGTGAGAAGAGATTGTAAATGAAACAAGCTTGATCATGTGGACGAAATCCTTAGACCTGGTGTGTAAATATTTTGCAGAGATTGCCTTTAAAATGATGATAAGTGACAAAGAATGTTTTCCCACGGAATAGGGATTTGCGTGGGTAAAAACGCAAGGGAATAGGCTAGCAGTTCATAAATCTATATTATATTAGATATTTCATTACACGGTTGTGTTTACCTGTATATTTGCTAAGCATTAGACAGTGACTTGCTCTAAAATGATTGCGACATAACCTCGATCCACTTTTAGGCACAAAATTTAGACGACGGATTACTTTCAGCCAAAGTATTTTTACTTTTTCATCTTAAGGAAATTGGTGGGTACCATTTTCAGAACTATTTGGGACACATCAGTTCGTCTTTTTTATATTATTTAAATATTTTTGCAGCTTTTCATACAAAAACCTCTTTGTTTATTTATAGACAGAACTATTACAGCGCCACTTCGGCAGTTGCCAACCCCACTAAAGTACGTTCCATTACACACAGATGCTAAAAATATTATTTCTTTCACTGTTTATATGAATACTATTGACAGGATTTATGCATGATATAAATGGACTATGTGAGTAGTTAGTATCTTTAAAGTATCAATTTGTTTATCTAGTATTCATTTAGCAATGTATCCCGCATTCATAAACTAAAATGTATAGCATGATATTTCGTTGACAGCGTCAAATGGAACGTATATTCAATCTGTTTTCAATCACTCTTTCCGATCCGATGCTACTGGTCCGTGGCTATGAATTTTAGAGAATGCCAAATTTGCCACTTTGCTCATGGAGTCGCTATGTGATGGTTGCCGTACGGTCCGCTTAATGTTATTTGAAGAATCGAGACCCTGGGCCAGCTTGGTGGATTATGGCCTATACCTCCTCGTCACCCAGGGGAGAGACTCATAGCCCTGTAGTGGGCTCATTACACGGAGTTGTGATGATGATGATGATACTAGGAGCTTAATGTTCGAATCCAATATTACTACATTTGAAATTATTGTGATGTAATTAAGATCTTTTAGCACCCGTAGAAACCGCCCTCGATATTCGAAGAGTAAAATTAACGTCAAATTCTTTAAATAACTCAAATAGTTTCTAGTTTTATAAATAATATTAGTATCGATACATTTAATGAGCACTTTGGCAGTGGGATAAACCTATCTGCCTCAGACGCCAGTGGATGCGGGTTCGAATCCCGCACGGAACAAGAAAAAAAATGGTTCCGTCTGGGTATCTATTTATGTATTTATATTCCAGGTTCCCTCCTAGTTCGCTACATGGTATCCCATAACACAATCTATGCTTGCTTTGGGGCTATGTAGTTGGTGTGATTGTCTGGAGATTTTATTTATTTATTTAATATATCCACACATACCTACTTACAAATTTCACGTTTTTAATACGATTAATAGGATGACCTACAATGTTCGAATACAATATTACTACATTTAAAATCATTTTGATGTAATTAAGATGTTTTAGCACCCATAGAAACCGGACTCGATATTCGAAGAGTAAAATTAACGTAAAATGCAAAATTCTTTTAATAAATAACTCAAATAGTGTCTCAACAGCTTTCCGCTCACCGCCTTTTTCTTTCTGCTAGTGTTGTTCGTTGTAAAATTATCGATACGTAATAATTAATATTGGTATCGATACGTTATAAATAATATTGCTTTTATAAAAAATATTATTGAATGCAAGGTGTATGTTAGATATGATTTAAGGTATTTACGGGATTCTTTTACAAGCAGTCCGCGATCATGGTGCTTGTAACAGCATCGAAATATCGGACGTGCGAAAATAAAATCATAAATCGTGGTAAGAATCCCGTAAATACATTAACTCATAGTGAAAATAACCGCGATAGTTTAAAACAAGTATGTTAGATATGTTTGAAATAAAACGCAGATACGGTCAGCATCATATACATACATTAAAATCCCTAATTTTTAGTCCCTTTTTACTATAATGTGCCTAAATAACGACTAATATTGACTAACTTCTATGTATAGTTCAGATAATAAAACTTAATTAGTCAATATAAGGCGTTATTTAGGTACAATATGGTAAAAACCGACTTTCAAAATTGCAATGTGTTCATCAACTTTTGATGCTGTACAGTCAGTATCAAAAGTTGATGAACTTATTTAATATAATTTTATGAATCACGAAAACCTAACATAATATTATAAATCGTACTGCTACAATGTTATAGTTCCTACACTATGGTCATGGCGTATTCGTTCCTGCGCATATAATTCTATTTATTAGGTATAACAACGTTCAGCCGTAGCAGGATATGTGACCGCCGGCCATTAATTTATCGCAATGGCTTGACCATGATGACCAATCATGTATGTGTTACGGCGGGAACAACTAGTCGGTCCCAGGTGTACTGGACCAGCTTAATGATTTATAGCCTAAACCTCTTCGTCACCCAGGGGAGACTGATTACCTACCATTCCAACGAGTTATGATAATAACGATGATGAAGATGATATTTTATTTATTTATTTACTCTTCATTGTACATACACAAAACAAAAAATAAAGAAAAATAAAGGCCTTATCGCTAGTAAGCGATCTCTGCCAGGCAACCAAAATTACATGATAAAGTAAATTTCAACAGATAGGGTTTACTTACAAAACAACAAAAACAAATCGACTGTTTGTTACAGACATTCAGAAATGTTTAATTTATATATAAACATACATACATACGAATACAAGATATACATACATATACTACACTTTGACTACTTGATAATACTACTTGATAATGCGCATTTACTAAATTGTCTCCATCGCATTAATACAAATCTCCGTAATCTTTTTTTGATCACTTTATTTATATCCCTTGTCCACAGTGTCAATGCAAATATCGTAATTGAAAATTCATTTATTTTGTAAAAAAACAACTGACACTCATGCACGTGTTTTCCGATATAATTCGATATTCATTTATTCATTCAGATGCAAAACCCAAATGCTCGACAAAAAATTTAAAAATACGTCACAAATGCTCGATAAGATATAAAGTCACATCACTATTTTCGCTTTTCCTTCATAATAATTTCTTCGTTAATTGCAAGCTTTGAAAGTTCATTAGAACCAAGGTTTTTATAAGTCGGCGTCCTAGAAACTTAAAGTATGATTTATTATAACTTCTACTTGACCGACGTGACGTGATGAAAAATGAGTGACGATTTCAACTGAGATTTTATTATTCAAAGCCTCGTTGTTAACATTTTCTTAATAGTTTTTGAAATTAGAATTCTTCTGGGCTTGTTTTTGTACTTTTTGTAGGCATTTAACGGTTCATGTAACGAAAATTTAATATACTTCTATAGAAAGAGTCTTTTTATCTTATTTAAAGTGTCTTAGTCTTTTAATTTTTTTTTTATTGTGCCAGATTTTGGCCTTCTGTAGCATTCAAAATCAGACTCTAAGAGATATGAGTCATCATCATCATCACAACTCCGTGTAATGAGCCCACTGCAGGGCTATGAGCCGTTTATCTACTCATGTGCTATGAGTCTTTTCTCTGGGTGAAGAGGAGGTTTAGGTCGTACTCCACCAAGCTGGCCCAGTGCTGGTTGGTAGATGTCAGATGTCAGACACACGTGACATCTGACATCTGGCTTAACGTGCCGTCCGAAGCACGGACGTCGTCGTGAGAAATGAATGGTCGGCGGTCACCCATCCAAGTACCGACCCCGTCGAACGTTGCTTAATATGTGATATCGTATGATACACACATTAACCACGGCGCCACGACGACGTCCGCTAATGACTAAACTAGGAATTTCCTCTGTTACTATTTTAGCTGGCACGATATAAAGGTCGATTTTTTAAATCTTCATTGTAACGTCTTTATAAAGGTGTATACAAAAATTCAGCCCACTTGGAATTTTTCCGCAGTAAGGAGTTAAAAATGTCTAAAATGACTGGGCTAATTTGATTTTATCCTCCACACATACAAAGAAATTAATCATTATGTGACATTGTTGACACAATAAAACACGAAAAAAACTTTTGGCACTCTTCCTGCCCGCAAACTCCACAAAACTCAAAGAAACATACAACCGGAACATATATTTGTCAAAGCTAAGTTCGGCGGTTAAGTTTGCAGTAAAGAATGTCCTTTGTGAGATATTTCTTGTAACCTAAGGAGATACGATAAGAAATCTTTGGCTTTTGTTTTATTCGTTTTTTTTAACAATTCAAAAAGGGATTTTTAAAAATAAACTGTGATAAACCTGTAAAGAACCTTCCTCTATAAAACGAGGTGTATAGTATAGTGCATATTAAATAAATAAATAAATATTTCTGACACTCACACAACATTATCTAGTCGAAATTAAGAGACATTGTGTTATGGATACTAGAGAATACATATTTTTTATTAGAATAAACTAAAATAAACATATAAACATCCATGACTTGACGGCTAATATCTGTGTTCATCACACAAATATCCGCCGCCGCCGGGATCCGAACCCAGGACCTCTGGCATACAAGGCAATGTATGTTACCTCTACACCAGCCGGTCGTCAATGCTATTATATTAACCTGCTTTGTATGTTTGTATGAATGCGTTAAACTCAAAAACGGAGATTCCGTATATAATCCGTCTCTTGGTTTCTTTTTATCGTATATAATAATCCGTCCTGACGTTCTCCGTGTTGCAGTACTCTAGACGCTACTACGCAAAGCATGAGTTCGCAGGTTCGATTCCCGCACGGAACAAATATGTGTTTAGGGACACACTATGTACTTGCGTCCACGTTAAGCATAGGCAGGCAGTGCGCATCCACAAGGCGTAGAATTAATACGTGTCACAACAATAAACAACACTAGTCTTATACCGCGGTGTTGCTTACAGACTCTGTAATTAAGTAATACAAATAGACCCTTTAGTGTTAAATGTGAAATCACTTATGTATGTGTCATAAATATAATACTTTAAAATAAATACAATAAAATACATAGACACAAAATAAAATATTATAAAACAATAAGAAGTATAAATCTTATACATCAGAATAATATCTTAATATCCATGCTGGACTGGGAGCGAAAGAAAAACATAGAATGTGCCAGCTGCTTCTCTTCCCGGGCATACTGTTAAAGTCAGTTGAGGGACGGAGGTTTTATTCACATTTTTGTGGGCGATAGGCTGACTCCCTATCACTGCAATAGTCTCTCTCCATCATTATAATGGCTCCGAATTTGTCAAACGTGACATCAGATGGTTTTACAGCCTCTGGTGTTCTGCCTACCCCATAAGGGACACAGGCGTGAAGTTATGTATGTATGTATGTAATATCTTTGTTGGAGATACCTAGAAGTGCCACCAACTATAGACAGAACTCGTACTTTATTCGATCGGCGAAGTTTATTAATAACGAGCGTTTGCCCGCGACTTCGTACACGCATAAACTCAAAAGTCCTATTTCCCGTTCCCGTGGGAATTTCGGGAATCCCTTCCATAATACAAACAGACACTTATTGAGAAACCTCTATACCAAGTATCACATCCGTGCACCCAAGGAATAATATATTTTCATACAAACTAAAACATCGTGAATTTCCCGTTCTCGTGAGAATTTCGGGAATTCCTTTCATAACACAACCAGACACACATTGAAAAACTTTTACAGCAAGTTTCACATCGGTGCACTCAAGGAATAAGATTTTTCATACAAACTAAAAAGTCCTATATTTCCCGTTCCCGTGGGAATTTCGGGAATTCCTTCCTTAGTGCACCCCTACATCCTCTAAAAAATGTATGTTCCAAATTTCAGCTCTCTACACCCAGTAGTTACGGCTGTACGTTGTCTGTCAGTCGCTCAGTCTCTCAGTAACGGAACAGTTTTATACAATGTGTTAGGGTTCCGACTTTTGATACTTTACCTACGTGATATACATCAAATTTCATCGACAAAAGTCACCTTAGGGGGGGGCGCACCCCTCACCCCTCGTGATGGGGGTGATTTAAAAATTTCGTTTCTCTGGTTTGCTTTAAGTTCGTAAAACCATTTTTTTTTTCATATTTATTGTGTGTATCTTGTTGAATTACATCTCATTTTAAAGCTTATTAAATTTACCAACTTTTGATACCACATTCACTAAAAAGTCATAAGAAGAAAAGAATTAATTTTAATGACTTAGAAAAAAAATCTTACTTTTTTGTAGTATTTTTTTAGTTTTTTGTCATTAAAAAAAAAACGAAGCCCTTAACAATGCATTTTTTTCTTCTTAACTAGTACTATTTGAGTTTATCTTTCTAACGATGCCAAAATTTAGGCCCGGTTCAGTAATTAGTTAAAAGGAAACACGAAATTAAAATATCAAAAGTTTATTTTACTAAGGTAATACGTCCTAGTTACAAAATTTAAGTACTATCAAGACTCGCGAGTTAGAGCGCGCTCGCAATGCGGTAGCAGGTTGCTTCAGGTTTTCGCCTGACTGCCTCTGCGCTCGCTGCGTTGGCGAGGGATGATCAGGGCGAGGCCCGTGCCGAAAGGCTAGAGCGCACCAATCACGTCGCCCCGCGCATCGTACGAGTCGAAACATGAATCTCTTTCAGTCTAATAGTGAATGAGATAACAATACTAAGGTACTGGTTAGGATTTCTACTTGCTAATCAGTTGTCCTTCGTTTCTCGTTGCGATTGCTACAAAGTTTTACTTTCGAATTTAGCTAAGTACTACTTACTCGATACTATGGCAGTTAATTATTCACCAAGTGAAGTGGCCGACATTGTATTTATTTATGGATACGCCAATGGAAACGCTGCGGCTGCTGTTCGGGAATATCGAATTAGATTCCCTACAAGGCGCATACCTTCTGCTCCAACTTTTGCAAGCGTTTTTGCAAGATTGCGCACTCATGGAATCCGACAGCCGCCTAATGAACGTGCTGTTGTGGGGAGACCAGACATGGAAGAAGAAATCATTGAAATGATTGCCAGTGACCCGCGACTTAGCACTAGAAATATTGCCAGAAGACTTGGGATTTCGCATTGGTCGGTGTGGCAAGTTCTACGTCTGGAAGGATTACGGCCGTTTCATTTTCGTCGAGTTCAGAATTTAATTGAACCAGATTATGCTGCTCGCTTTGTGTTCTGTGCGTGGCTTAATAGGAAAGTGAGACATGATGCAAACTTCGTACGGCGAATATTATGGACTGATGAAGCCAAATTCACAAGAGCTGGGATAACCAACCACCGAAACCATCATTTGTGGCTTAATGAAAATCCCCATGCTGTGAGGCCCACCTCGTTCCAACACGAATTCTCAATCAACGTGTGGGCAGGCATTATTGATGATGAGCTGCTAGGTCCCATCGTCTTACCAGACAATCTTAATGGTGAGAGATTCTTGGAATTTCTAAGAGGGGATTTCCTACATGAGCTACCATTGGAGTACAGACGTGAACGCCGGTCTTTTTATTTGCAAATGGATGGAGCTCCTGCCCATTTTGCCCGGAATGTACGAGCATATGTGGATGAACACTACACCCCCTGGATTGGAAGAGGAGGAACAATTGCCTGGCCGGCTCGTAGCCCTGATTTGACACCTCTAGATTTCTTCCTGTGGGGGACCATGAAACAGCGGGTTTACCTAGAGGTGCCTACAACAAGAGAAGAGCTGCTGCAAAAAATTATGACCGCAGCTGATGAATTAAAAGCCGACAGAGCTATGATTAAAAGAGCTACACAACAAGTAGCATTAAGGGCTACTTCTTGTTTATTAAACAATGGTGGTCACTTTGAACAATTGTTAAATTGACTTAAAATCGGCAAAACTAAATAAAAAAGAGATTGTAAATTTCGTGTCTTTTATTTTAATGTCATTTTAGCTTAGCAGTTAGGACTGTTTCTTTGAAGTTAAACTGTCGTATTCTGTATCGTTAGAAAGATAAACTCAAATAGTACTAGTTAAGAAGAAAAAAATGCATTGTTAAGGGCTTCGTTTTTTTTTTAATGACAAAAAACTAAAAAAATACTACAAAAAAGTAAGATTTTTTTTCTAAGTCATTAAAATTAATTCTTTTCTTCTTATGACTTTTTAGTGAATGTGGTATCAAAAGTTGGTAAATTTAATAAGCTTTAAAATGAGATGTAATTCAACAAGATACACACAATAAATATGAAAAAAAAATGGTTTTACGAACTTAAAGCAAACCAGAGAAACGAAATTTTTAAATCACCCCCATCACGAGGGGTGAGGGGTGCGCCCCCCCCCTAAGGTGACTTTTGTCGATGAAATTTGATGTATATCACGTAGGTAAAGTATCAAAAGTCGGAACCCTAACACATTGTATATATTGATGATATAGTTGACTATCCTGAATGAGCTATTTTTAAATAAAACACTTTTTAACGGGATTTATCGCGTATATTTACATTTTAAATTTTGACTCGACGTTTCGGTGTCTTTGCAGACCCCGTGGTCACGAGCGACTGAGGTGTCAAGCGTCGGATTGATAGATTGAAAAAGTTATACATCATCATCTCCATCTGTTTCTCAGTCTTCGAGCGTAGCGTTCTGGATTGACACAAAACGAGCTATTTTGAGCTATTTTTACCTCTTCTTCCTTAACTATTAGAAACTAGCTGCTGCCCGCGACGTCGTCTGCGTGAACGCTATGCAGCACCAAACGCACCTACGATTATAACACTGCTAGCGTGATAATATGTAGCCTATATGTTGACCCGACTTCTTAACTATCTTCATGCCAAATTTGAAGTAAATCCATGCAGTACTTTTTGAGTTTATCCCGGAAAGACAAACAGACAAACAGACAAACAGACAAAAATTCTAAAAACTATATTTTTTGTTTCTGTTTCGATTGTAGATCATACCCCAAGTATTCTTTTAAAAAAATATTCAATGTACAGTTTTGACTTTCCTACCATTTTATTATATGTATAGATACACTAGTTGGGCGTTGGATTAGTGCGCTTCCTCAATGATTTTGATATACTTACTTATACTTTAATTTTTTGAACTGTATAAATGTTTTCCTAATTTTTTGTTTCTTCCTTGGTGTAATATTTAGTTGTTTGATTTTTTTTTAATTTTAATGTTTACAAAGTGCCTGATACATTGTGCGTATTATTTAAGTATTTTGTTGTTTTGTATCGTGTTCTTATCTTTTTTGATTTTGTGTTTTGGATTTTAAAATTATACTTACTCAGTTCGGCTATTACATGCGAAAATGTGTGAATGTTGTATTGTTTTTATTATTGTTTTTGTTTATTTATTAAGTCACTGTATATTTTCCGAATAAAATAAAATAAAATACTTTTCAACTCCAAATGACCAAAAACAGGTAATAAATCTAGTATTACTATAGAAAAATCTTTCAAAAGGAATCACACACCATATCGAGTTAGTCTAGACGTCCAACAGCACAGTGCGACGTGTATGGCCACTAATAGAAATGCAGAATGAGTACACACACAGGTCGTGGGTAGAATAAATCACGGTATCGCTTTGTACAGTCACATGCAGAATTACAAAAGAAATACAGAATTGTCCGTCTTTGGTCCGATGTAGTGGCATCTATCATTACTTCGTAGCTACGTTACATAGAATACCAACATGACAAAATACATTAATTAATTTTGATTTGCTGAATACTAAATGAATTGGCAAACGAATGCCGATCAAATATGAAAAAGGGCGTAGTCAAAAGTACTCATAACCGGCGATCGTGTATGAAAAGATTGATGAACGTGGCAGAAGCGAAAGAGGTATGTCTGGATCGCAGCAATTAGTGTTCCCTTGTCTCTGCCTACCCCAAGGGGAGACAGGCGTGAGGTTATGTATGTATGTATGTAAATGAATTGCTCATTGCTAGTAATGTGGGACAAGACGGGCGGGACCTCGAAATTGTTTATATTGCATTATTTATTCGTTATTATGCAAACGTAGCTTCATCTCATGGTAATACTCGTTACTCAACACGTTTTCCGTTGTAAAAGTTAATAGTATATTATGTAACAAGTGAGCGAAGTTGCTAATTACTGTAATTAGCAACGCTCACGAGTTACATACGACGTTTTTCAACACACTTGTGAGTAAAAGACAGACATACGTGGTCATAAAATAACAAACACACTTGATAACAAAGCTGTGAATTGTGATTGAAAAATGGCGCCGAACCTCGCGCATGCGCGTAGGTTTTTTTTTCCGTCAAATGTGTCAATGTCTGTATAGCATATACAGCCTATTTTAAGTGAAAATGTTTAATTTGGAGTGGTAAATGCAAATATTTCAATATTTTATGACAAATGATTGTAAATTGTGAATAATTTGTTTAATATACAAATATATTTTACTAGTATAAGGCGCAAACATTTAAAAATGTATATGGATTTGAAGTGGTATAAAACCTCTTTGTTGTTTCTGAAAATATTTAGTGGTTATACACGGACCAATAAAATATGCTCTGTTTTCTCGCATGTTATTTGCACAAAGGTACAATTCAACTTTGTAGGATTCATTATATTATGCACTAGGGTATAATATATTATGCACGCGTGACTTATAGCCCAGTTTATAGTTCTAAATTCAATATAACGCGCACTTTACGAGCAAGTGTGTTGAAAAATATGTTCATCCTTAGGGTTTAGTCTAACTTTATACCAAATTTTATTTAAATCGGATCAGTACTTTAAGCGTCAAAGCGAAACAGGCGGACGCTCTTTCAAAAAGAAACGATATTTAGTTCTAAAATTTTTGTTTACTTTCTTCCGATAGAAGTCTCTGTACGTCGATTACATCGCGCAAGATGAGTTATTAATGACTTAGACTTATCTACTTAGTAGACTTCCTTCAATCATCCTCACTTACGCAATTATAATGTTAGTAGGATACTGTACGAATTCTGTACTCAGTAAACAGTGTCGAAATGATAACAAGTTCGTCACCTAAGAAACCTATCTACAAGCGAATTTCGACTTACAGGTATTTAGACAGACGGTTTTCCAAAATAAGCTTATGGTGGGTCAGGATTCAATTAGTTTCATAGTACATGCCTCGTGTGTACTTTTAATAAGGTTATTTAGTTACAATAATTTTGAATTCGAGCTCATCTAAGTTGGAGCTTTCATTTAGGATGCGACTGCGTGACTGCACCCGAAATAGAAATTCGATTATAGACCCTAAAACACCAACATAGAGTGGAAACTAAGTTAGCTCTAAATCTACAGATGAAATTGTTATGACCTCTGTTAAAAAGGATAGATTTCTAATTTTACCCCTTGATATTTTTTCGACTAAAAAAGATACGATGTTTGCTTTTCATGTCACGTGGTGGAAACCAATCCGCTGCCTTATCACGTAACTTGCAAGAGCAAAGCGATGGCATGAATTTCGCAAGATTTGCTAAAAACTAACTAATTCGTATTACGGTACAGCAAAAACAAAGCCATAGCAATCCGACGACTGTGCTGCCTCTATCGTACAATCGATGTACTAAAAGTGCATATATAATCCCTTTGACTTTCATAATTTTCGTGTGTACTTTTCTGCGAAATTTTAAAAGTAAACTTCTGTTTCACATTATATTAGTTTCTTTGTTAGCTACCAAATTGTTTTTGGCGCTAGTATCGTAGCAATAAATGCATTCTGCGATCAACGAACGATTGAACAGCTATCGCTTACATAATACGATGTAAAGCAATGGATCGCGCGTCCATTGCGTGATGACTGCTCCATTATAGCTGAACGTTAAATATTTACATAATAAGGCAGCCGACCATTTAGTAGAAACCTACTCAATTAACATTGGAAAGTACCAGGACTGTAGTGGTCAGGAAGAACCTTGGCAAACCACACCTTGGCACACCGTACCATTGGAGAACTATCGAAACTTTTCTTTCTTCTTGCTTGAATATCCAAAATACAGGGTGACTGGTGACAAATTTTAGATTCTGAAGGAGAGCACTCTGTTCTCGATTCTGATCATAGTTATGTAATAAAACTAGGTACTTAATTTTTCACCAGAATTTCCTATAAATAAACAAAATTTTGTGACTATTTAATTTACTAACGCCTGAGTCAATCAAGTCACGTGACCTGGCATGCAGATCGCTGCCAATGCTAATGTGACAATGCGTTGCGTAATCAATTCTTTAACTTTCGGTTAAGTTTACTCAGTAAATAATTAATATTTATTTTTATTTTATTTTATCTTTTCATGTATGATCTCAAACTATGACATCCTCGAATTTCAAAAGTGACCCACCAGTCAGCCTGTATAGGGATGGAAGTTCTATCTGCGTCTAACAGGGCTATAGTTAAACACATAACTCTGATATTCACCTACAGCTAAAGAAGATCGCGTTATACTATAAATTTAAAAGGAAACATACCTAATTAAATATGCTAATATGCTATCAATATAATTAGAAGTAATCAAGATTGTGTATTGTAAAAATTTGTAAACAAGTATACTTTAAGATCCCTCTGAAGAAATAGCCAGTCTACCAAGTAATCTATTTCACTTAGAAAATAGTTACAAAACACCGCCTCAAAATTGTAAAATAACTTATTTAAGTTCAACTTAGCTTAACATTGCACTTGCAATCGAATTTTAAAGTAGTTCTCCCACTAACCAGGACTTATAGCAGTGAAGGTCAAGAAATATAGGAGGTTTCTAAAATGTACGCTAACAAATGGTTACTGGGCTGTTCATTGCTTTTTTACTTTTGTTCTTAGTTGAAATAAAAGTTTAAAAAGTTAAATAAATAAATCTTTTTAAAAATCAGACGACGATATCTAATCCAAATTAAGTATCTTCTAAAATTAAGAACTTGTGCTATGGAAACTAGATAACGGATAAAAACATAAATATTTATTTATTTTATTTATTTAACAATTTATGTACACACAAGTTTAGATGCAATATAAAGAAACATAATCAAAATAAGTACAAAGGTACAGCTTATCTCTATTGAAATTTCTTACAGCTACACACTATTTAAATTCTTATAAATATAATTATATACATACCAATATATACATATAATATTATTACAACTTTATATAGGTACTTAAAATACATACGTAATACTAAATATAATAAGTACATAATTCATATGTTCATGTAAGTAGAGTGGATACTATAACTTACAGTAGAGAGAAGTAGTGATCTTTGACTTTATTTTTGGAACTAGATATGGTTTTACACTCTCGAATGACACGAGGTAATGAGTTCCACAATTTGACTGCATGGACGGAGAAAGAGTAGATTTATTAAATATTCACAATTCAACCTTTGCGGGATTTCATCATCATCATCACAACTCCGTGTAATGAGTCCTCTGCAGGTTTAGGCTGTAATCCACCAAGCTGGGCCAGTGCTGGTTGGTGGATGTCAGAATTTTCAGGGTGCCGAAATGGCTTCTGACAAACCCTAACGACTACTGTATACAAGTACACAGCACCCGGGACCGACAGCTTAACGTGCCCTCCGAAGCACGGAAGTCGTCGTGAGAAAATAAATGATCGGCGGTCACCCACCCTTATACCGGCCGCGCCGAGCTTGCGATATCGTTTGATATGCACAGTAACCACGGCGCCATAATTAATTCTGCGAGATTTGAAGCCATGAAATTCTGAAATAGACGGTAATGTATGTTATCACACTACACCAGCTGTCCGTCAATTTAGAAATTTTACATTAGTTATTTAAGATCAGTTGCATCCTATATTCTCCCACATTATTGGTATTCTAAGGTTTCCTTTTATTAATGGATAAACTTGTAATATTGTATAATGGACTGGGAGCAAAAGAAAAACATAGAATGTGCCAGCTGCTTCTCCTCCCGGGTATACTGCAAAAGTCAGTTAAGGGTTTTACTGGAGGTTTTTTTGTAGTCAATAGGCTGACCCCCTGTCACTGCAATACTACTATTAAAATTCCTCCAACTTTGTCAAACGTGACATCCGATGGTTTTATAACCTCTGGTATTCTGCCTACCTCATAGGGGATACAGGCGTGAAGTTATGTATGTATGTGCCGGAGAGGCTGATAAGTTTTATGCCTAAGATACTTAAATACCAGATAGAAATTTGAATAAAATTGATTTTGCTTTTGAGTGTATGTATTCAATAATAAAACATAATATGGTTGTTAAAAAAAATGTGTATTAGTTACCTGTAAGCTTTTATTTATCACTACTTTGCTTTAGTGAACATGTTTAGTGAAATATACTCATACGTTATACATGTTCACATAACATAATCAAAAACACGTAAAAAAAATTACTTTACAGATTAAAATTTATAATCACCTCCCCGATCCATTTAAAAAATTAACGACGATGGAGTTTAAACAGGTTATTGATGGAAAAGTTTTATTATAGATTAGATGAGTATTTAAATGACGATAACCTTATTTTATAATATTACATGTTACGTATTGTTTTAATTTTATGTAATGTAATGTAAATGTTGACTAGCACTTCTCTCTTTTTTTTTATTGACATGTACCTTACTTCCATAATTGCATACAAATAATATTTGCACGCCTGTATCCGGCAGTTTATGAACTGGTCATTATTTTAAAAACATCTTTTTGTACACACATTCTGGCAAATAAGTGATTATTATTATTAATTATATTTAAAGCTACACGCCTTTCGGCGGAAAGAGCCGACAAAAACCAAACTCCATTAAAACAAATCTACAGACTGTCATGTCCAACTAGAACCACTCAAAATGCCATCATTCTTACACAAACAAACAAAACAATAACTCCACAATCACTCATAATCAAAACCAATATACATAAAACCTGAATAAAAACGAGCCTTTTATAATCTGGTCATTACGGTAACCCCTTTTTTCCGGAAAAAAAACAATTTTCGTCCCTTCGAAAGGCTCATTTGTCATTTTGTCCATCCCTTATTTTAATATAACACATACATATTTTGTCAGGAACATTCGTAACCCGAAATCACTCCTGTTTCTTCGTAGTAGAATCAGAACCGCATTTGCTACGGTACTTCTTAATAAATGTTCTGTGCTACGGCGTAGCTGCTACGAGATGATTTTTAGAGCATGTGAATATGGTGTGGAGAAGGTTTATTATTTTTAGATGGAATCTAATTTTTATTCGAATTACTATTTTTGTAACAATAAGAATAAGAATTGATTTATTTGCCAGAATGTGGTATAACAAGTTCTTAAATACAGTATTATAATACAGTCTTATTCTAAAGTACGCACATTCACTCCGTCTGAGCATGCAAAAAATATAAAATATTACAAAATTTGATCATTACTATTTAATATTATTATAGCAGTGTTCAAAATTTATAATTTATAAATTGGTCATATTAAGTTAATTTTTTTAAGTTACAACTACAACAAAGTTCAAATGTCATTAGTAATCAGAAATATCATCAAATAAAAAATTAAAAAAATTCAGTACATAACATGCAATGAAAATGTCAACTAAAAGATCATATATTCCTGAACACTATAAAAACAATTTTGTGCCAACCATGATTTTAGTTTATTTTTAAAATGACTAAATGGAAGGTTCTTTATATCAACAGGTAATTTATAAAAAAATTCGTATTGCCATTGACCGACAATTTTTGTCACGCATAGCTGTGCGGACTTTTGGCATTACTAAACGGTTTGGTCGCCTACAGCTCCGTATTCTCGGCGTATCATATAAAGAGTCAAATAATTCTAGATGACATTTAACAAAAACACGTATTTCATAAATGTATAAAGATCTGTTAAAATCTTGAGGTGTTTAAATAAAGGTCGACATGAGACAGTATTTTTAACGTCACATTACTAAACTTGTTACAGATTAAGATAAGTTTGGTTATTAATGAAGAATTGTTTGACTCCGCACAAGTTAAAGTTCTACTTTGAATCTTGAAATATGATTTTGTTTTAGACTTATACTTACCTACGTATTTTTCTTATCTTGTTTGTTTTAAACCTTACACAAAAAAGTTGAACCAAAAAAAGAACAAAAAAACGACACTCATTAATCTCTAAATAGCAGTACTTTTAATATACGCAAAGGAATTACAATATAACAGCAATATATCTTCACGCCTGTACCCCTTATGGGGTAGGTAGAACACCAGAGGTTCAAAAACCATGCAAACAAATTTGGAGGCATTATAATGGTGGAGAAAGACAATTGCAGTCCTCCAATAAAACCTCCGTCCCTTAACTGACTTTTAAAATATGCCCGGGAAGAGAAGCAGCTGGCACATTCTATGTTTTTCGTTTGCTCCCAGTCCAACATGGAAGAAAGGAATTATTAAACAAAAAAATTCTAAATTAAAATTCTTTTATCCAAAATAGGTATAATAAACCATCGAAATCGAACGACAAATCTATACTTATTTAACAAAGCTGAAAAATTTTATCTCTATCTTTTACACGCTAATATCATTCACTGCCAATCGCTATTTACTCGCATTTTTTTCTTATTTAACAGAAAGAATTTAAATTTAATTGCAAAATTCCTGACCTATCAATCCTCCTTCTAAAATATCAAAAACAATGATACTAAAACATCGCGCCACTAAACAAAAAATTTTAATATATGAAACTGTTCCGTTACTAACTGAAAATGAAAACTTTTTATTCGTAGTAGGTAATTTTATATACACTTCACGAACGTCATACGCTGGATGAGGGAGGCGCGGGTCCGGATGACATGACGAATCCTGGGGGAGGCCTCCGTCGAGAAGTGTGCGTCTCTCGGCTCATGAAGATAATGATCGCCCATTATCCACCAATGTCTTGGTGTTGTCTACTAGTAGTTCTTCTTCGGCTTTAAAAAACGAGTGACTGAGTGACTGACAGACAACGTCCAGCCACAACCACTGGACGTAGAGACCTGAAATTCGGAACATACATTCCTTAGAGAGTATAGGGGAGCACTAAGGCAGGAATTTCCGAAATTACCACGGGAGCGGGAAATATAGGACTTTTGAAATTGTATGAAAATTATTATTTATTGGGTGCACGGATGTGGCACTATACCCTGGCAAATAATTCAATGCCGTAAAATGACAGTTCCAGGGTGCCCACTTTAGGGAAGAAAAATATAGTGACGTGGTTTAACTGAATGAATGTAATTATTTTTTAATAATAATATCGCAATGTATGAAAAAAAAAATTTTGGCTGACAAGACATTTTATTTTTTTAGGTGCTGTTAGCAAAAGGCAACTATTCTTGAATATTCATTTTTAATGACAAAAGGTATATAAAGGTAAAGGTATTTTCATTAAAGTAACTTTGAAGATAAAGGACACACTTCAAATTCAATTATTTATAAATTGCTTTAAAATTTTATTTAAAACGAATGACAAAGAATGAATGACTACGAAGGTTTTAACTGGTGTCATTATTTTTTCTAATAATATTGTCTTGAGTTTTCGCGATTCATACTATTAAATAAAACACTTTTTAACCGGATTTATCGCGTATATTTACATTTTAAATTTTGACTCGACGTTTCGGTGTCTTTGCAGACCCCGTGGTCACGAGCGACTGAGGTGTCAAGCTTCGGGTTGATAGATGAAAAAGTATAATCATCTCCATCGATGGTTAAAACGTGTTTTATTTAATATTATTTTTTCTATTTGACATTTCGAACTATCAGTTACTGCATTTAATTATTTGCCAGAGTATAGGTATAAAGGTTCTTCAATGGGTGCCTGATTGAAATAGAAGGAGTTTCTGAAATTCTCGCGAAAGGGCAGTTTATCGCGTACGAAGTTGCGAGAAAGAGCTCGTCTTAAATAAAACCCTCTCCACTCTATACCAACACGCATTAGTTCTTACGGGAGGTGAAAAAAAAAATTAAATTCTCGTTTGTTCCCGTGTAAGTGGCACTCCGCTGAGGTGTACGCTGCAGTATAAAATAATGCTTAGCATTGTGAGATTACACTTGTGGAGGTAAAACAGACTTATTTACTGATAAAAAACCTTTAAAAAAAGGTTTTGTATTTGATTTTAGCTCAGTTTAGTTTTAGCCCTTGTAGGTTCGGGTTAGAATAGCCCTTTTTTTTAAATTGGAGAAATCCTCCATGGATACGATGACGCTCGGGGGAGCGTCAAAGTTATGCCTGGTCTTTAACCGGCTAAAACCCCAATGTGTTCCTCCTCCGCGCCTAGTGGCGGGATCACGGGCAAGCCGAAGCATTCAACCGCGAAACCGCCGGCGCCATCCGCTTGCGCGGAACCCTCAACATGCTGCGTGCCGAGAACACCAGGCACGCCGCACCTCAGCGAACTCCCTTGAGCAGGGCGGCAGAGGCACCTCATCCCACGGATGAGGCACGTTGGGCACCCGGGGATTGGGGTAATTTTTTACAGAGGTTGTCTTCCTCGCAGCCCTTAGGCCCCCGGTCCTGTTTCTGCCCAGGATTACGGGTTGGCCGACAGCTCGGACGCCGAAGCAATCCAAACCTGCCGTCCCTCCGAGCAGCTGGTGGCTCAAACCAGCGCTCCCCTCCTCATTCCCTCATCGATTCCCCAAAGTGAGCTGCTGATACTCCTTTAGGGAACCGACAAGGGCCCCGCAGCTGATTTTGGTCCGCGCCGTCGAAACGGTAACCCCCATTTCGGGGGGGGGGGGTATTCCCCTATCCGCCACCTGGGGACGCGCCCGATGGGAGCCCAGCAACTCCACACGGGGCCTTAGAATAGCCCTACCACCCCTGGATAAGCGTGTCGTAAACGGCGACTAATCCGAGTGACCTCCGCTTAATGGTAGGCTCCCGTCAGGGTCCGCCTCGCTAGCGACCACCCTTCATACAAAAACAGCCACCAAATACCAAGATATCTTATAAAGAACCAGGTGTTGTCATCTTCGACCTCATCTTCTTTTAGTTTTATTGACGTTTTTGTGGGCGAAAGGCTGACCCCCTGTCACTGCAATAGTCTCTCTCCATCATTATAATTCCTCCAAACGTGTCAAACGTGACTCAGATCAGATGGTTTTATAGCCTCTGGTGTTCTGTCTACCCCATGCAGGCGTGAAGTTATGTATGTATGAAAAGAACTACTATAACAAAGTTACCTTGCTAATTCCGCGACTTGTACATGACCACCTAGTACAACGAACTTCGGTGGTGGTCGTTGCACCCTGAAGATGCTTCTGGTTGAAGCGAAACACGTGTCGGTGCTAGCTTGTGGTGTGGTTTACAGTGTTACAATTGTGTGTTCATTGCATTTCTTGCTTCTTGCTTGAGAGAGGGAGGGCGGTGAACCAACGCACGAAAATCCTGCATCACTAGTGCAAGTACAAATCGCGGAATTAGCAAGGTAACTTTGTTATAGCAGTTGTCATGGATTTCCACAAAGTAACGCCTGACTTAATCAATTACAAACTAAAGGATTGTTCTCGACAGTTGTAGTCCACTGCATATAAGTTATTTATAAGTTTAATTATGTTACCTTAAAAAACAATAAAGAGTTCATATTCTATTTTATTCCTTTACAGGGTTAATTTTAATTGACGTATCACCTCTTACGGGCAGCCTCTCGACGTCTATCCCAACAACATTTTGTTCTACGACTTTTTACAAATCTTGATAAATAACACGAAAAATAAAAACAAAAAAATATCCTCCTTACTCAACATTTTGTAAGAAGTGCCTATTATTATCATGAAGCGATATTTTACTGTACAAGATACGTGGCATACTGTACGCTCAGAGTAGAGTTACGCCTCCAAACAGAGGCTATAATTATTGTTACTAACCTTTAATATGGATAATTTCTGAAATAAATGATTTATTATTATTTTATGTATATATCAAAAAGGATATTCTCTCTAAAAAAGTTTAGTTATTTAACAATGCGGGCCTAAAACCAAGCATGTTAAAGTTGTGTTGTTTCGTTTATGTTTGTTCCAGACGTTAGAAACTTCCTTGTGATACTTATTATAAATAAATATTTATATGGGAAAACTAAAATTTTAAAAACTATTTATTTCTTTTAAGTATTACACACAAATTGAACACCAATGCTGTTTTGTTCCTTCGTACGATTGTATAACACTAGTTGAATTGGAATGCCATAGCAACAGTCGATATGTACCGTCAGAAAAATCCATCGCCCGTCAGGCTTTATTTTGGAAAAAAACACAAGCTCGAGCCTTTGACGAAATGGAATTGGTCTGAACCTGATTGTGTCACCTTTCCGGGTACCTGTATAGAAACCGCTTTTGAGGTTTTCAAATAAAGTCAATACTGAAGTTTTGAGTGAGAATTAGAAAAAAACAATCAGATTTACGTGAAAATATACATAAAGAATACTGTGCGAAATAAAATATGATATCGTGAGAATTATAAATTGACAATTGGTGGCCGTATGGCTACAAGCGATTTCTTCCAAGCAATCTTGAAAACTTAAGACAATATTTCGGTTCTATAATGCTATTTATTTCTTGTTTTTAACGAAAACTCAAGAGTTATTATTATTAAACTATGAATAAAGTCTTCTGACACAGACCGAAAAAAGGCGTAAAAAAGGTCTCTAAAATAAAATTCTACGTTCTATAAAATGACCTTGAAAGTTGTTTAAAAATTGTAAAACTGTTTAAACTTATTTGTAGAATTAACCAATGATTTGATCTTCATTTAAAAAAATACAAAAGAGCATAAACTACTTTATTCTTATATCTATTACTGGTGCTTTGGCCTGGTTTCTCAGCAGTTGGCTGAGCATATATTATTTTCCATTTCCTTCAAAGTCTATGGTAAAGTTGAGTATAAACCATTTTTTTTAAATTTGATTACGTGAACTATACTACCACATATTAGACAACTACACATTTTCTGCTGAATGACTACATAAAACAATTAAGACCTCAATTGGATGGTAACACATTTTATTTCGGCCATGCATCAAAAGCGGCCGACGCTTTATCAAAGTCGTCTAACCGACCAAGTTCAATCTAAATTTTGGTCCTGAAAAGTATATATGTGGTTTAGAGTGGAGCCAGGAAAAGTGCGGGCTTAGTTTCATCTTTACTTAAATTACTATTTTTATTTCAACAAGAGTAAAAATTATCTTAAGTTTTCGCGATTCATACTATTAAATAAAACACTTTTTAACCGGATTTATCGCGTATATTTTAAATTTTAACTCGACGTTTCGGTGTCTTTGTAGACCCCGTGGTCGCTCGTGTGTGTTTTATTTAAGAGTGAAAATTGTATACTCTTTTGTACTTGTCTTTTCCTTCCTTGAAGCATGTCTGTTCTGTAACGATGTCATATATTTCGCTACGATAACCCTCCTTCTTGTCTTTGGTCTTTCTCTTCATCTAGAAACAGAAGTGTTCGGGAGGTCTCATTAAATGTATTTCATTTCCATTATAATTTCCCATTTGATTGTCAATTAAGTGATGAAACTATATTATCCCTGACACTGCCATCTCAATTTTCTTTATTCCGCGATTTATTTTGCTAATGGATTCCATGCTGGACTGGGAACGAAAGAAAAACATAGAATGTGCCAGCTGCTTCTCTTCCCGGGCATACTGTAAAAGTCAGTTAAGGGACGGAGGTTGTTTTGACGTTTTTGTGGGCGATAGGCTGACTCACTATCACTGCAAGTGTAAAAATCAACATAATACCCGCTTTATTATTATTTTTTTTATAATAGCATAAGCCCGCGTTTGACCTCAATGTCACCTAATGGTACGTGACGATGAGGTCGAATACGAAGGCACACGGGCTTGGGAAATTAACATACCAAAAACGGGCTTCTCCTTTGCCACTTACCACTTAGGTAGAGTGACATATTTGGGACTAGATGAATGTACTACTAGTAATAGTGGTGTGTCGTGGCAATGTTTTGCATAAAGCTAGTTCCTCTCTTAGCTCATATGCTCTTTATCATTAACCTAATCCTAAGTTTGTTCAAACCAAACTTTTGTCAGATCAGGCGCCAATCACTGATAGAAATATATGAATTTATGGTTAAGAGCTTCGATGCAACCAAGGTCATCGTGGCGTAGTGGCTCTTGCTCCTACATTTTGTTAAGAAAATTAAAAAGGTTTTTCACTACTGCTAAGATGGGTGACTGGCGGTTATGACTTTAAAACGACGACTTTTGTGCTTT
Source organism: Stenoptilia bipunctidactyla (assembly GCA_944452665.1). Classification (NCBI taxonomy): domain Eukaryota; kingdom Metazoa; phylum Arthropoda; class Insecta; order Lepidoptera; family Pterophoridae; genus Stenoptilia; species Stenoptilia bipunctidactyla. The sequence continues at coordinate 2,552,947 of OX101745.1, read as the reverse complement.
GGAGGGTATCTTAAACAGTCGGAATGTACTTAGAGATTGCTAGAAAAAAAAAAACCTTAAATTTTACATTTATTTCTTGTTCGGGAAAGCTAATTGATGTCCTGACCATAATGATGTAATGCCACAACTGCTGTATTGTTTATTAAGCACTCGTGTGTGAAGCATTATTTTTTCTGTTTGCTAAATCTTCCCCATTTCAATATGTTCAAAAACAACATTGCGTTCTTCATTGGGCTACATCCTTACAATTTTTTTCTGAATTATGTGGCCTTGTCAGTAAAGAATACGGGGCTGTTGCCTCTATTTTTGTACTCAGCTACGTTCGCATTCGAACCAAGTTTAGTCGACAACCAATAGTTTTATTATTATTATTATTTATACCTAAAGCTACATTATTTATACCTTTCGGTAGAAAGACCCGACAATTTGACCAGTCGGTCGGGGATCAGGGCAATATATTATCATTGTTATTTTTATTTTTAAGTATAAATTTGTTCAATTAATTATTTTTATTTCCGCACAACACATGGCCACAAAGGGGAACCGACCACGGCGTCTTGTTATCCCATGTCACGCAGCTAGCTAATGAAACACCAAATTTACATACTGCCCGCTTCGCGCATGTTAATCATGCAAATATATTGTAATCCGCTTCTAATATACCCAGTCTTATGGTTATAAAATATATTCGATTTTTTTGGAGATAAAACAGATTTTTTTCATTTATTTGTTTGGTTAGTAAAGTTTGTGTTTTTGATCTAGAAGGGATGGTAGGAATCGGCCCGCGATTTGAAATGTTATGTTATGAAATTTATTCATTTTAGACATCATGTTTTATAGTAAAAACACTGATTAGCCTACATAGACCTACATAATCGGTATAAATAGAAATAGTTTTAGTATATTTTCCAAAAGTTCCGGGATCAATAACCGAGTTTATTTTGTCTGCAACTTCAATTAAATATATATTACATCTACGAATAGGCATTAGTAAATAACATCTCGGGATGCTGGTAACCTGAAGAACATGATCTGCCTAGCCTTCACGTATGACATCTTTTTTCTTTTTATTAAGTGTTTAATCCTTTGAACATAGTCAATTTTGGAATATTGTGAAGTGAAATATAAAATTTTATTTTATTATTATTATTTATTATATAAGTTTTCTGTAAATGTGTGAATACAATTTATTTCATTATCGTTGAAAATATGACATGCTTTCGTATTCTCGTATGTCTTTTAGTTTTAGATTTTCCCATACTGACCGACCCTTGAGAATAAGTATTGACCCTTGTATACTTATTCTCTTCAATATATCCTTGTGCTCACATTCTAGCACCAGATACAAAGAAACGGAAACATATCCTTTATAGGAGACTACCTCTAAAGTATTCTCTTGCATATGAAACATTCATAATTTGTCCAAAAAATCGTGTAACAAAGACACAAAAAAAAACATTCACATGAATTGAGAACCTCCTCCTTTTGGAAGTCGGTTTAAAAACTAGTAATAATGTATACTACGCTTCTAATGTCATTATCAGGTTTTCTAATTGTGGTGTGTAACGTCGCTATCTACTACTGGGATGAGCGGGAAACGGGATAAAATTAAAAAAGTGTTTTTCTTAGTAGGTATAGTTTTTATAGGTATTATTTAATAGGTTGGGGAAAAAGAATTTTCGCACTATAGTATGTATGAACTTGTAATAAAATCTCTTTGGCTATAGCATTTGTATCGGGCTGGTTTTGGTATCATTGAAAGTTAAAATTTTAAAAAACATAATTCCAAATTCAAATTTGGCAAATGTGTGATTTTCATTTGTTTTTCGTACTGTCAAGATGAGTGAATCTAATGAAGAAATTCGATACATTTTAAAATTTTACTACAAAAAAGGTAAAAATGCAACACAAGCCTTGAAAAAATTTGCGATGTTTATGGACCTAGTGCAGTGTCTGTGAGAGTAGCACAAATTTGGTTTAAGCGTTCCGGAAATTTTGATGTCAAAGATGCACCTCGCTCTGGTCGCCCTATTACGGATAAAATGGATGCCATTTTTGAAAAAGTGGAGCAAGATCGACAAATCAGTAGTTACGACGTAGCTGAAGAACTGGGAATTGACCACAAAACAGTTTTGGCGCATTTGAAAAAAGCTGGGTACACAAAAAAGCTCGATATTTGGGTACCTCACGAGCTCCCTGAAAGAAACCTAATGAACCGTTTATTCATTTGTGATTCTTTATTACGACGTAACGAAACAGAATCATTTTTGAAGAAGCTGATAACTGGTGATGAAAAGTGGATCACGTACGACAAGTTCGTTCAATAGACAGACAGCAATACATGGGGGCTCTTTAATAATATTAAATAAATCTTTAAAATTTAGAGAACGTACCTACATAGTGAGCCTATCTATTGAACAAACTATTGAAATATCCTGTGTAGAATTGACAAACTGCATAATTGTTTATATATATAGACCCCCTAAATCACACTATGATAGTTTTGAACTTGTTTTAGAACAATTATTGGATAAATTATGTAATAAAACTAAGAAAATATTTTTTTGCGGGGACTTTAATGTTAATTTATTAGAAAATTCATCATTGAGTAAAAAACTAATAAATTTGTTTAAATGTAATAATCTTAGTAACCTGTTCCTAGAACCAACTAGAATAACAAGGACCAGTGCAACTTGCCTAGATAATGTGTTTTCTAATGTTACTCCGGTAAGTTCATCAGTTTTAAATAAACTAAGTTCTGATCACAGCGGTCAGTTGGTTACTTTTAAATACTCAAAGAAAAAACAGGTTAATAAGAATATAATGGTTGTTCCGGTCAATAAAAAGCGTTTGGAGAGATTTAGATGTAGTATTATTAAAAATATGCCCCATATAGCCCACTCCAACAATGTAAATTTACAATACAGTAATTTAAGTAGTATAATAAATAAACAACATGAGAGTGTATTTATTCCGAAAAAAGTCTCTCCAAACAATTGTAAATCCTTCAGTGATTGGGCTACCACAGGTATACATATAAGTAGAAAGCACCTATATGATCTCTATCATGAGAAATCATATAACAAAAGTGAAAGTTTTTGCAACTACGTTAGAATTTACTCAAAATTATTTAAAAGAGTATGTGCCGCAGCCAAATCTATATATCTAAGTAATAAGATAAAAAATAGTTCTAATAAGACTAAAACAACATGGAACATAATAAATAAGGAAACTGGAAAAGTTAAGGATCGCAATACTGAGTTTAAACTTGTAATTGACAGTAAAACCATTAATGTAGATGAAAATGTTGCGACAGCATTCGAAAATTGTTTTGCTGACATTCCAGTTTCAACTACTAAATTGTTAAATTCTTCACCTGTGGTGGCTGAATCATTGCTGAAAAATCATGTAAGTGAGTGCAAGGAGTCTTTCAAGTTCCAACCCATAGACACCGGGGACATTTTTAAAACATTTAAGACAATTGATGTTAAAAAGACAACTGATTTGTGGGGCATATCTGTTGAAATCTTAAGTTCTATCATAGATGTAATAGATCCTTGCCTTGTTGAAATATTTAACAACTGTATTATAAGTGGGGAGTTTCCTGATTTAATGAAGCATAGTAAGGTTATTCCTTTATTTAAATCGGGTAGCTCTACGGACCCTACTAATTTTAGACCAATTTCGATTTTACCAACATGTAGCAAAATTTATGAAAAAATTATTCTCAACCAGCTATTAGCTCACTTCACAAAAAATAATTTACTTCATAACAAACAATTTGGATTCACAAGGGGTCGTTCGACAACTGATGCTGGTGTTGAACTGTTTGAAGTAATAGCTGGTGCCTGGGAGGGGTCACAGGATGCTCTAGGTGTATTTTGTGACCTATCCAAGGCATTTGACTGTGTTCAGCATGACACTCTCATCAGGAAACTCCACCACTACGGCATCAAAGGCACTGACCTCAAGCTTTTGAATTCTTACCTGAGTGATAGAATCCAGAAGGTTGAGGTTAACCGGAAAAGGTCAGCTGGGTCGGTTGTGAGAATGGGAGTGCCTCAAGGTTCAATTCTGGGCCCATTTTTATTTTTAGTCTATATAAATGATCTACCCTATATGGTAGGCAATAATCACGATATTGTATTGTTTGCTGATGACACATCATTAATTTTTAAAATGATAAGGCAGAAAACCAACTACGACGATGTAAACAATGCTCTCTCTAATGTAGTACAGTGGTTTAATGTAAATAATCTAGCTTTCAATGATAAAAAAACTAAATGTATAAAATTCTCCGCACCAAATGTAAAACAAGTTGAGTCTGATCTGCGGCTTAATGGGAACAGGTTGAATCTAGTAGATAACACTGTTTTTCTTGGAATTACCTTAGATTCTAAATTGCAATGGGGCGCCCATATCTCACAGCTAGCGAGTAGACTTAGTTCTGCAGCGTTCGCGGTAAAGAAAATTCGCTCATTGACTGATGTTAATACGGCGAAGCTGGTTTATTTTAGTTATTTTCATAGTATAATGTCCTACGGCATCCTACTTTGGGGCAATGCCGCAGACATTGACACGATATTTACACTGCAGAAAAGGGCTATTCGTGGAATGTATAAACTTGGAAGTAGAGAATCTCTAAGAGAAAAGTTTAAAGAGATTGGTATCTTGACCTTTGCATCACAATATATATATGAAAACATTATGTATATTTATAAGAATAGTAGTAAATTTAAAACCATGAAAGATAAGCATGATAAAAATTATTCTGTAATGACAAGGAACGACCATAAATTAGCGTTTCCCAAATTAAGGCTGGCTAAAAGCACCAAATCATTTATGGGAATGTCAATACGTATTTATAATAAAATACCACAGTCAATTCAATCTCTAACGTGTAATAAATTTAAAAGAACTATCAAAGAAACATTATGCAAAAAAGGCTACTATAAACTCAAAGATTATTTAGATGACAAAAGAGCGTGGGATTGATGTCTCCACAGGTTATTTCCAAATATTAAACATTAATCACTATGTAAGCAGCTTGGCTGCGACATGATATTGGCAAGCACGAATATCTGTCTTCTGTTTGTTTGTTCATGTCATAGCAGAGCTGTATTTCTGCCAAATTGTACCTATAATAAGCACTTTTTACAAAAGAGTGCCGAGAGTTTTTTTTCCGCCGGCTTTTTTCCTCTCGGTCTACCTAGGGTTTTACTTTCATTTCGTTTTTTTAAAACCGAAGAAGAAGTAGTAGTAGACATCACCAAGACATTGGTGGATAATGGGCGATCATTATCTTTATAAGCTGAGAGACGCACACTTCTCGACGGAGGCCTTCCCCTGGATTCTTCATGTCGTCCGGACCCGCGCCGCCCTCATCCTGCATTTGACGTTAATAAAGTGTATAAAATTACCTACTACGAATAAAAAGTTTTCATTTCATTTCATTTCATTTCAAGAACGTGCGAAAAAGGTCGTGGTCAAAAGCCGGTCAGGCTTCACAGACTGTGGCGAAACCCGGGTTAACTCGCAATAAGATGATGTTATGTGTGTGGTGGGATTGGAAGGGCATTATTCATTATGAGCTGTTACCACCAGGCAGGACTATCGATTCTGATACTCTACTGCGAACAACTTATGAGATTAAAACAAGAAGTTGAGAGAAAGCGGCCGGAATTAATCAACAGAAGGGGTGTGGGGTTTCATCATGATAACGCTAGATCTCACACATCCATAGCCACCCAGCAAAAATTAAGAGAGTTTGGCTGGGAGGTGTTAATGTATCCACCGTATAGTCCTGACCTTGCACCTTCAGATTTCCACCTGTTTCGGTCTCTTCAGAATTCTTAAGGCAGTGTTAGGTTAACATCACGAGAGGACTGCCAAATCCACTTGTCACGGTATTTTGATGAGAGGTCCCAAAATTTTTATAGCAATGGGATTATGTCCCTACCTACAAGATGGCAAAAGGTTATCAAACAAAATGGTACATACATATTTTAGTTAAATGTCAATAAACTATATTAAAAAACGTTTTGAATTTTCTTAAAAAATGCGAAGAAACTTTTTCCCCAACCCAATAGTATAGTTCGTTATTGAGTATAGGGCTTCCATGCTGGACTGGGAGCGAAAGAAAAACATAGAATGTGCTAGCTGCTTCTCTTCCCGGGCATACTGTAAAAGTCAGTTAAGGGACAGAGGGTTTAATGGAGATTTGTTTTGTGGGCGATAGGCTGACCCCCTGTCACTGCAAGAGTCTCTCTATCATTATAATGCCTCCAAATTTGTCAAACTTGATATCAGATGGTTTTATAACCTCTGTTGTCCTGCCTACCCTGTGAGGGATACAGGCGTGAAGTTATGTCGTTCGTATGTATGCAGTTCGTTATTGAGTTTTTTATTTATTTAAACACAACTTCATCGTACATAAGCGATGTGTTCCGGCAATATTTTAAGAGGAGCCAGGTCTTTCCTAAGCCTGTGTGCTGTCAACCTCAACCTCATCTTCAATTACCATCAGGTGAAATAGAGGTCAAACTCGGCTTTATAAAAAAAAAATTAGTAACAAAAATTAATTAGGATTTGCCCTATAGGTACATTTTGATATTACAATTTTTGTTACCAACAATAAAAACTATTTCGAAAACATGACATTCAAATATCATAAAAAAGTTGTCGGGCAATTAGATATTAACATTTTATCGTCCTAAAATATAATTTAGTGTAACAAATATAATCCGAAAAACACTTGGTAAAATCTCCATTTATTTTATAAATTCGAAAATATGGAACACAAAATATTTTTTGTCAAAGATGGTTTGATGCAGATGAGTGAAAGTTATAAATGTTGACTTAAAATTCAAATGTTTGTTAAGTACATGCTTATTATTAAAATGTGGTTTGTGAGAATGTTTTCATATGATAGAATCACGCCAAAATACTTTATTGAATTTTCCTAAAATTGAACTTTAAACAAATAAATAAAATATAAATCATTTATTTCGAACCGTAATCCATACCTTGATCAGTAAAAAATGTTACTTAAAGACGTTTGTAGTTTTAATCATATAACATTAATTTATCAATTTTGAAGTACTGGGTACATATTCAATTCAATTAAATACATTAGATGTTACAGTTAAAGGAGACAGAACCTGCTCCATACATTTCTGGGCCACGGTATTAACAACTTGACATTTGCTTTTTTTTATTTAAAATATAATCATGTTTCATCAGCGAAATTTTCAAGATAAACCAGTGTTGAGGAATTGAGATATCCATCATTTTGTCTATAGGTATACACAGAAGTTAAGTGAGCTTAGAATCACTTTTGAAAGCTATTAAAGCTATATCTTTTTCTTATTGTTGAGATCTATACATGAATTATTGTATTTTGAATTATTTAGAGAGTCTATAATTAAAAACAAATAGTAGCACATTTTACTTAGATAGCATACTAGATAAAATAGGACATTATAAGATATTACCTATACTTACTTAGTTATTAGTTATAGTTTTAAACAACTATTCAAACTAATAAATTGATACTAACAACTTTCACTTTTCTTAGGGCTATCTTAAAAATAGGAAAAAACATGAAAATACTCAAGCGCAAGGAAAGACACCAAACAAACAAGTGAACAAATAGATCGATTGACTTACTGAAGGAGTCAATTACCATAGTTTCATTCTTCATTCACTCAGTATTGCCAAACCTAATGAAGAATTTCACCTATTTTAATTACAAAATAATTATTTAAAATAAAACTTACGTGGTTAGTTTACATTCATTTAACCTTATAATGATTCTCATTTAATATTTCTTCAATTTTACTCAGCGTATTTACAATTATATTATGAGTTATTCATCCATACTAAAAACCCATGACAGCGATTTCCATATTTTGAATTAACTTGTTTCCCCCTCACTACATTTTTAGGGGTTTTATGTATTTTGAATAAGGATAAAATAAGCTATTTTTTTAGACCAAAGTCAACCTGTTAACCCTGTGGCCCAGGCTTACTCAGTTTCCTTTGTTGTCCTAGCCATATTCTACCATTGCGGCATGTACATAATAGTTTTAAATGAGAGAAAATAATAATAATATACAAAAGTCAACATTTCTTAGTTATAAAAATAACAAATAACAAACATATTTTAAAATGAGAGTAACATAAAATTAGATTTAACAAACTTAATATTGGTTACCTGTTTTAATTTAATTAACGTCTTTATCATTGTAATAGTCACTTAATGTTTTATAGCACTTGTAATACATATGCCATAAAATATGCCCAATGTCTCAATATAGGACACCCAGATCTATTCGATAATGATCAGAATGCTGTTGCATTGAAATAAATTAACTATTGAGTTTTTATCCGTGTACAGTGCTTGGAATAGCCCTTACCGCCCCTGGATAAGTGTGTCGTAAAAGGCAACTGGGTGATAGGATTACACTTACAATTATAATGTGACATATAGATGCGATAGGCTGACCCCCTGTCACTGAATAGTCTCTGTCCACTATTATAATGCCTCCAAATTCGTCAAACGTGACATGAGATGGTTTTATTACCTCTGGTGTTCTGCCTACCCCATATGGGATACAGGCGTGAAGTTATGTATGTATGTATAAAAAAAAGAATCTCTGTACATTGTATGAGCCATTTATGTGCGCTTTTGCCGAATCAACTTTAAAAGCCACCTCGGTGACACACCTTGTTCACTACTACCTCGAGTAAACTGCCAACATTGCCGTCTCAATTGCCCGCTAAGCGAATTTGAGCTTTATGAACCCCAGAGTAAGTGACCACGGAAAGACTATTTGATTACTAACATCAACAGACCTAAATTACTGAATTACTGAGTACACTACCACCGAGTTAAACTCCAAGAAAAAGGAAGTTTAGTTATGTCACGCTAAGTCTATCCGAGGAATGCAATGTCAAATGTCAACGTAAAACTATGTAATTTCATCGTGGGAATCATATTTATTTTTGGGTTAATAATTGCTGGCTTTTCACCTTTTTATGTCTTAGCTTCGTAAATTAGTTGCGTTCTCGTCCAATAATATCATCCGAAATCAGTCTCAGCTTCATGAAAACTATCTTTGTTTTCTTTTTCAGATATTGACCATAGCTAAGCATAATGTTTTTAAGGTTTTTGCATTTAAAATGCTCAATTATTGTTAAATAAATGAAAAATGTGATAAATAAAAATTACCCGACCAGGATTCGAACCTGGGACCTCTCGTTTGCCGGACGAGTGCTCTTCCAAGTCTTAGCTGCAAAGCTTATACCATTAGATGGAGCTACGTTAGCAATATAACGTAAAAACAAAAATGTGGTAAGTAATTTCGAGGCGTAGCGCCAGGCCCCGATAGCTCAGTTGGAAGAGCACTCGTCCGGCAAACGAGAGGTCCCAGGTTCGAATCCTGGTCGGGTAATTTTTATTTATCACATTTTTCATTTATTTAAGCATAGCTAAGCATATTAGGTAGTTTAATTACAAAATAAAGCATACATAAAGTATAATATTCATTTTCTACTTTTTATCATCTGCTTAGACTTGAGACTCAAAAAAAAACAATAAATAACTACTATCCAAGAGTTCTTATTTTTAAAACTTTTTTGACTGAGTCGTGATAAAACCCACCTAAAAACGTATTTTGTTTAATTTAAATAAACGATTTTCATTTATGTCATCTGCGTGAACTAATTATTCTTTGACCTTGTTAAGTTAAGCCTAATAGAAAAGCTTGCCAGACCGTAAGAAATGAGAGTTTTATATACGCTTTTCCTTTTGCCAAGTGGTTTGTTAAAAAAAATATATTTAATACCATAAAATTGTGTGTGAATTCCGTTTCATATTTTTAAACTTCTTTCAACTGATGTTACTTTTTGATGTTTATTTTGGTAATTTCTCTAATCTAGCTTTATTTTGGTATAAAAAGTCGGAATAATATTCATTTATTTATGTTTATTTCCAATTTATTAATAACACCCACACAGGTACACGACCTGCTTATTCTTACAGATATGAACAGTTCTATTTTTATATTAGTATTTTAGTTATGTAATAAAATTAAATATTAAACCAAAAATTTTTAGACTCATACAACGCCATCTAATTGTTAATTTATAAGTATTTTCCTCGGACCTTGGTTACAAAAAATATTTTTTAAGCTATTGCATAGCTTCTATCGCGGGCCTTGAGCGTGGGGACCGAATCCAGAAATTCCGTAACGAAAAAAACCTAACACCCCCCACTCCGACCGGCACAGCGGTGATACTTTAATTTCATAACTTTACATGCGGGCTTAAATAAACAATCAGCGCCATCTACTAGGAACTTGTGGAACTTCATATTAGATCAAACATTACTGCATTAATAAAATAAATAAATAATTATAATTGCATAAGTTGATGAAGCATTTTAGCTTTACCGCGGCAGTCTCCGAGTGCCACACGTCTTTGTATTTTATTTATTGAGGCGTCGAAATCTAAGATAAACATACTTTATTATCTTAATTTAAAAAAAAATTGGTTTACTCCAAAAACCCCCCCCCCCCCCATTAACTATTGATTATAAGTGTGATTTTAACCAATTAGTATAACTTAAATCCGTTTACGTTGTAAGTGACCAAAACCGCATGCGGTTTCTAGTTTTAATACGGTATAAAACGAAAGCCTAAGTTGAATTAATGGACGGTGACCAATAATTATAACTAGATATGTTGCTATTGGTTACTGATATGTGGGCCAAAATAAAAGGGAGTAGCGTTTTTATATATTTTCTTTCAACTATGCTTTAATTTCATCACAATCACACTAAAAACTCAGTACAAAGCGAGTCTTTAATGCTCTAGAGCAATAAAAATGTATGAAATTTCATTTTTTTTTTTTTTATAAGTGACTAAAGCCGCGTTTGACCTCAATCTCACCTGATGGTAAGTGACGATGAGGTCGAAGATGAAAGCACACGGGTTTAGGAAGGAGCTGGCTCTTTATACAATATTGCCGGAACACATTACCGCCGGAGCGGTAACATTTGGCGGCAGACTTTATATAAAGGGTGGTCGCTAGCCAGGCGGACCCAGAAGGGATCCTACCACCAAGCATTATTGCACAGTTTGAGTGCTCTAGAGCATTAAAGACTCGCTTTTGTACTGAGTTTTTAGTGGATTGTGATGGAATTAAAGCATAGTTGAAAGAAAAGCAGATTATGCACCTCGCCTTAAGTAATTTATATTGCCCTCGTGCCTGTTAGATTAGGCACTCTAAATCAGGCACTCGATGCAATAATCTACTTTTATGACATAATATTTGTACGTTTTTAGTCGATATTTCGGTGTCATTCAAGACCCCATGATCACAAGCTACTGAGATGACAGGCGCCAGATTAAAAAAGTTATAAACTACTACCTCATCTGTTTCTCAGCCTTCGAGCGTAGCGTTCAAGGTTAACACAAAACGAGCGGATATTGTATTTTCATTCATTTTAGGGTTCCATTTTGGAGGGAGCTTCTAACCATCTCTTTAATTTCCAAGGATTTTTTTAGCTATCCTAAATATGCAGTATTCTTCTTTTACGGATATTTTACGGAATCAAACCATAGATGCTGGATTTTCTGTCAAATTCTCACGAATCGAGATTTTTTTGTCTTCTGATTTTGATGGCAGTTATGTGATTTGAAATATTCTTCGATACAATTCACTTTGTTTGACCAACAAAAAAAATCCCCAGACCTTCACACCAACCACATGGCCACAAAGTAAGCATAGCTTGTGGTATGGGATACCATGTAGCGAACTAGGGGGGAACCTAGAATATAAATACATAAATAGATAAACACTGTGACACGGGACATTTATTTTTTCTTGTTCCGCGCGGGAATCGAACCCGCAACCACTGGAGTCTGAGGCAGACAGGTTTACCCCATCGCTGAAGGGGTCGTCAAATGTGCCTATTCGTCGTTAGAAATTTTCCAAACCCACAGACAAAGCTATCTTCTATGCTGGACTGGGAGTGAAAGAAAAACATAGAATGTGCCAGCTGCTTCTCTTCCCGGGCATACTGTAGAGGTCTTGTTAGCGTTTTTACGGGCGATAGGCTGACCCCTGTCACTGTAATAGTCTGTATCTATCATTATAAAACCTCCAAATTCGTCAAACGTGACATCAGATGGTTTGATAGCCTCTTGTGTTCTGCCTACCCCATAAGGGATACAGGCGTGAAGTTATGTATGTATGTATGTACAGACAAAGTAAGCGTTAATTACTAATGGAAAACACAACAGAACTGGATAAACCATCTAGTTAGGCTGTGTTTTCTTTAATGAGGTCCGTTTAGGATTGGCTTGGATAAGCGTGTCGCAAGGCTGCAAACTGGACGGCAGCGACATCAAGAGCGACAGCGAAGCGGGGAATCTGGGCCGTTCTCGACGCCAGCGGGCGTTAGAGCGATTTGTCGCGGTGAAATACAAACTCAATACTTTCTATCGTGTCGCGTAAATCGCTGCCCATGCCGTTGTCGCTCTCGCTGTCGCTGTCGCTGCCGTCCAGTTTGCGACTAAACCGAGTGACCCCCGCTTTGTGGTAGGATCCCGTCAGGGTCCGACTGCCTAGCGACCACCCGTCATATAGCCCCTAACAGGGCAACCTAGATGGGGCACCTGTCTCCCACTTCAAAACTTAGATTGGCTTACCATTTTTAGTTTTGTGAAATAAATAAATATTTGATAAATAATAAATATTTGATATAAAATCAGCCGCCAAATATTACCGATCTATGATATTATCGATCTCGCCTATGTCGAGAATGTGTCGATTGTACCATAGTTTTAATACTTCTATTAGTGATCTGGATATTTTCCGCGATCCCATAGGTATTTTAGTCGTATGTCAGTAGTATGTAGTCTACATTACCAAAGTCTCTAAATTAACAAAAAAATTAATAATTAAGAAGAATGACATGTTTTTTATACTTCGTGTAATTTATCTGTTGTATCTAATTGTGCCTAAATTTTGTACCTAACTACTTTTATTTTTCTCTTAATTTTTAGCTTTTACTAGCCACCACGCGCGGTTTTACCCGCGTAACTTTTGATCCCGTGGAAATTCTATTCAATAAAATATAGCCTATAACTTTCCTCAAGAGTTGGGCTATCAAATGCAAAAATAATTTTTCAAATCCCACTTGTAGTTTCTGAGATTAGTGCGTTCAAACAAACAAACTCTTCAGCTTTATATATTAGTATAGATGACCCTAAACTAGTAAGTGGTGGGAAGCAAATAAATTTTGGCGATGTTCCTTGGTTTGATTATGAATCAAAAAAGCGTACAAAACTTTCCGCATCACTCAACTTTGTTAGGACATAATGAAAATCGATATGTTATTAAGAGTTCTTCAGTTTTATTTATTAGTATAGAAGTATAGATTTACTGAATTCAAATTTTATTATTGAACACCTTTTTTGAATTCTGTATATGCCTATCAACGGAGTAGGTACATATCAGAATTTGCATTTTTGAATTGTTTCTTGTAATATGTATGTGTTCGTATTCTTTTGGCATATCTTGTTGAATAAATTAATAAGAGCCAGTTCTTTTCCAGGTTTTCCTTTTTTTTTTTTACTTAGTTTTAAATTCTTTTAAATGTACATAATCAACTAACTGAACTGTAATTAACTAGGTTGTGATTATTTAAATTTGGTTGTACTTAAAATCAAAATTTTGTCATCTATGTTTTTATTTTATATGTATACTTAGTTGTTATTATGTTATTATTGTTAAGGAAGAGCGGGGCCTCCTGTCACAGGTGTCATTGAACACCTACTAGGCAGGTCCCAGCCCTGGATTATTGTAAATTTAATACTTGTAAAGGAAAATAAACAATTTATTTATTATTTATTTCCAGTTCTTCAACTGCATCTTCACGTACCAGCAGGTGAGATTGAGGTCAGTTTTGGTAATTCCTATTTATTTATTCTATATATTAAGAAATAAATCGCTCGTCTCTTTAAACTTAACACCAGAGGTGACCACGCTAGTTAAAAGGAAATTAATTTTCCTCTTGTTCAACAGTTTTACGTGCTCGTAAGTTGGTAGAAGTTGGTTACAACTTTATGTATTAATAAATAAAACTTATTTTATATCAGTCTGCAACAGATAAATTCTATATTTGAGTTTAAATCATATTGGTCAGCTTTTCTTTAGCAAGTTCTTTAGAAAAGAGAAAGTTCAGATTTTATTTTAATTTTAGTTACTTAAAAATGGATCAAGAAATAAACAAAAGCAAAAACAAAAAAGTATTACAAAAGTATACTCTCGAACCCAGAACCTCTGAAGCCGAATACCCCGCTGCACCCCGCAGACTGTCTTAGGGTGTGTAGAAATGGGTGCTCTTCAATAAGTGGACTGTATATTCTTGAGTAGGTACAGGAATTTATTGGTACATCAACTATTCAATGACGCGTACAGTATATATTCGATAATAAATGTGTAGTTCGTAGATAGTAGGTATTTGTGCGCGAGCGTAGTACGTCGTTCGCGTAGCTTTATAATAGCGAGACTGCTTGTTCGTTGCTCGGCGGAACTCGGCTGCCCAAGCGGCGGCGGCGGGCGCCAGCGACGGCGGGGCGCGGGCGGGCGGCTCGGTAAGGCGACCGGTTTGAAATCCCGTTACGTGGGTTGCGCCGGCGTCGACGGATCGTTGCTTGAACAGGTGTTACCACATTAATAGATCGACCGTCGATCGATTGCGTCGATCAGTGGTAGAATGGATTAGTCGCCGTCGAACAATCGTTTTTACTAGGCAAAAAAGACCCGCTGCATTATCACGTAACTTGCAAGAGCAAAGCTATGGCATGAATTGCGCAAGATTTGCTACAAAAGAACTAATTCGTATTACGTTACAGCAAAAACAAAGCCATAACAATCCGACGACTGCGCTGCCTCTATCATACAATCTATGTACTAAAAGTGCATATAATCCCTTTGACTTTCATACTTTTCGTGTGTACTTTTCTCCGAAATTTTAAAAGCAAACATCTGTTTAACATTTTATTAGTTTCTTTTTTAGCTACCAAATTGTTTTTGGCGCTAGTATCGTAGCAATAAATGCATTCTGCGATCAACGAACGATTGAACAGCTATCGCTTACATAATACGATGTAAAGCAATGGATCGCGCTTCTATGGCGTGATGACTGCGCCATTATAGCTGATCGCTAATATTTACGTGATAAGGCAGCGGCCGACGTCGATCAAACCGAACTATGACGGTTCATGAGATATAGAACGGTGTCAGACGGACAGTGGAGTGTTATGTTTCTTCCATGGAGACAGGTTACTTTATGGTGATTTGCGTCGCC
The DNA here is from genome assembly GCA_944452665.1 of Stenoptilia bipunctidactyla. NCBI lineage: Eukaryota > Metazoa > Arthropoda > Insecta > Lepidoptera > Pterophoridae > Stenoptilia > Stenoptilia bipunctidactyla. The sequence goes on along the minus strand of OX101745.1, from coordinate 2,537,565 downwards.
TACAAGTATATCATAATCAATGTTATGCAAGATGTGTAAAAATTTTTAATTACCTAAATATGTTAAGCTGTTAACAGCAAATAAACTTAAAATAGAATTACTCGTATCTTATTGACTGAAGGAAAACTGTTTTATTGCATATCTGAGTTTCTAAATTTTAGAATTATGTAAATAATGACATGGCTAGATATATTATGACATTATCTTTTTAACATTTATATTATTGAAATTTGTTAAATTATATTATGTACCTATATGACTAATTGCATGCTGATTACAGTTTTGTATGTGAACCTCTACTATTGTAACACCTTATTTGTACCATACAAAAAGCAATAAAATGATTTGATTTGATTTGATAGAATGTGCCAGCTGCTTCTCTTCCCGGGCATACCGTAAAAGTCAGTTCAGGGACAGAGGTTTTATTGACAGTTTTGCGGGCGATAGGCTGACCCCTTGTCACTGCAATAGTCTCTCTCCATCATTACAATACCTCTAAATTTGTCAAACGGGACCTCAGATGGTTTCATAGCCTCTGGTGTTCTGCCTACCCCGTAAGGGATACAGGCGTGAAGTTATGTATGTATGTACAAAACCCTAAAAAGGCAAGAAATTTAATCATAATCTTATTCAACTAATATTTTTATTTATTTTATTTTCAAGGAAAACTTACAGCTAGAAGATGGTAATACAATAAATGTATAAAAAGGCCGGATAAAGTTTCCACATAGAGGCATTTTAAGGGTTAAAAAGAAAGAAATACATACATTACCAAATTAAAATACAGAAATAGGTAAAGCGGAGAACAATCAATAAATTATGACACAAAAATAGGTACTAAAAACTAATGACAATTATGTAGAAAAAAAAAACAAAACACAAAATTAAATAATAAAAAAGAAAAAGTACAAATAAGAAGGTTAACAAAAATATTAGTAATAAAGGTTTTAATTTACGAATTATTGAAAAAATGTTTAGTCAGAGCCGCTCTGACACCCGGGACACTGGTACAGAAGACGTCTAAGTTATCTATACCTACATACAGGGCTGATTTGTAGTCACCAGCCAAATCTAAATGTTAGTTTTTTTGATGCGATATAAACGTACCTGCATTTTTATTTTAGTATAGCTCAGTACAAAAAAATAAAGATATGGCACCACAAACTTTTATGCAAATAGTCGCTGTTGATGAACATAGCTACTACGACGTGGTACTACAAGATGTTTTATAGTAGCGTGTAGTTGTCTTTATTTTAATAGTTATTTAGAGTGACCATGGTTTGCTCAACACGTTAGCGGATATATTTATTTCTTTGTAAAAAAAATTAATACTTTTTTTGCAAAAATTGTTTCTATAAATGATACTTATTGTGTAAAAAAAATTTGGCCGGTGACCACCAATCAACCCTGTATATTTTTATACAATTTTGTATGAATTGATGCATGTACGTATATTTAATTAGGATGGCTGTTCCTAAATGCCTTGACGGATTAAATTGAAATTGCTCAGATACTGAACACAGCAAAACAGGAAAATTTTATCCCCGTGGGATAAGCATGGGTAAGCTTCGGGAAAACACCTATTCAATAATAATTCAGTATTGAGTAAGCAACTCATCCATCCAATAAAATGTTCTATATAAAAATCTTGGTCGTATACTGTATTTAGAATAGCCCTACCGAACTGTATATACTGGAAACAGCTCTGTTTGTAAAGAAAAACCTTGCGTTATTTGACAAATTAAGAAACAAAAGGCACATAAACACTTTTTCGGCTCAGCCTCGCAGTACCGCATTTTTATCAGAAAGTTTCTTCGGGATGGCTCCCGGAATTTATAATTAATTGCCTAAAGCCATGAAAGATGTAAATAATTTTAATACTTTTAAGAACAAATTGAAATGTTTTTTACTTGATAAGAACAGCAATATTCGACCTCATCTGCGTCAAGTGCGAATGATGTCAATTTCGGGTTTAGTAAGCGATATAAATAAGTCACTTTATTAGTAAAATTAACTCATCTTACAAAAACTGACATAAGTATCTTCTATCATATGAAATAATAATTTTTAAAATCGATTCATAATTGTCCGAAATATCTTAACTAAGACACAAAAAAAACATAAGACGAATTGAGAACCTCCTCCTTTTTTGGAAGTCGGTTGAAAATATCAATGATTTTTTAAATATATATGAATAACTTCCTACTTATTTTATTCCATCCCGTACGTAGGTACATTTACAGTAAGCATGTATAAAATATGATAAATCATATCATTAGCTCAACTTATCACACGAATACTTAATTGTGACCACGGGACCACTATATAAAGACCACAATTAATACGCGATTAAACGGTTTTAAAAAGTTGTAAAAAATAATTAAAAATAAAAAAATAGTAAATCGTAAAACTTTTACAAAAATATTACCTTTTAAAACGCTTTTTTCCAACTCTTTTCCCAGAATCAACACAATCAGGGCACACAAAATAAAAACAAAACACTCTGTATATGGCACTTACAAAAAATTGCTAAAAACTTACATACAGAAGTAAGAATGGTTAAAAGCACTCGACGACACAAAAGACATTTTCAGGTACGTTTTTTTGCAGATTTTCGAGTGAAATAATCCTGGAAAGCAGGGACAGAATTTCGCAATTTTTTTCCTCGTATTTAATTTACTTTTTTATTAGAAATGAATTGTTTGTTTATCTTATTAGAATGTTGAGAGGATGGGAATGAGATTTATTTATTCGAGGACCTCTGTGGCGCAGTGGTCTAAGATATTACTACGTAATTAGTGAGGGGGGTACGAACCCCGCACGGAACTAAAAAAATCTGGATTGTGTGTTTATTTTTGTATACAGGTTTAATTTTAATTAGCACATCACGTCTTGAAGACAGCCTCTCCACATCACAACACAACTTTTTAAAATAAATAGTTTTTACTAGGGATGCAACGATACCGATGCCGATAATCGTAAACCGCAGGCTATCGTTATTTTTGACGATCATCGGTATCGTAAAAAGTAAAAGTATTACATTGCCTTCCATGCTGGACTGGGAGCGAAAGAAAAACATAGAATGTGCCAGCTGCTTCTCTTCCCGGGCATACTGTAAAAGTCAGTTAAGGGACAGAGGTTTTAAAAGCGTTTTTGTGGGCGATAGGCTGACCCCCTGTCACTAAAATAGTTTGTCTCCATCTTTATAATACCTCCAAATTTGTCAAACGTGACGTCAGATGGTCTTGTAACCTCTGGTGTTCTGCCTACCCCATAAGGGATACAGGCGTGACGTTATGTATGTATGTATGTATTACGATTTATAACGATTCTTAAAACTAGATTGATGTAAAAAAAACGTGAAAAGGCATGCAAGATAGCATAGATGTTTGCGCTGGCAACACTAATGGCAGTATCCAAGCTAGATGGATACTGTATTTCCTAATTTGAAACAATTGGCCCATAAGTATTTGTCCATCAAACCAGCAACATTGGATTCAGAAAGATTGTTTTCCACAGCCGGTTTAATCCATACGGAATTACGGATATAAGAAACAGACTCAAACTAGATAATTTAAAAAAATTATGTTTTCTGAACAAGAATTTAAAAGAAATTGATTTTCATTACGACATTTAGGTGGTAAATTGTCCTTATACTTAACTAAAGATGATTTTGCTCAATTGACTTGTTTTATTAGATGAAAATTAAATAATCGTAGTGCATTCGTTGTCGCATTCGTTATCGTATTCGCTATTGCGATACATTCGTTGTTCGAATCGGTATCGTAATAGCCATATCGTTGCATCCCTAGTTTTAACAACTTTAGTTTTCCCATACATAAAATTATAGCCTCTGTTTAGAGGCGTAACTCTATTTACTCTGAGCGTAGGTATGCTACGCACCTTGCGCAGTAAAATATGGCTTCATAATAATAATAGGCACTTCTTACAAAATGTAGAAGTAGGGAGCAAAAATTTTGTATTTTTTATTTTTTGTGATATTTAACAAGATTTGTAAAAAGTCGTAGATCAAATATTGTTGTGATTGATGTGAAGAGGACGCAAGAGGTGATGTGCTAATTAAAATTTACCCTGTATAAGAATACCCCTAGTTCGCTACATGGTATCTGCCTGTAGATGGTGTGAATGACCGCAAAACACATACAGTGCGGACAGAAAGTAACAAAACAAATGACTGTAGACAGTGAAATTGAATAAGAGGTTTTCTGACAGCTCATTAAAAAAACAAAATGGTACAAAAATGGTACAAAAGGCTTCGATAGATGGCGCTTTACAAAAGGCGAAGTCTTGTCTGTTATATAGCCATTTATTCCACACTGCGTTTTTAAAAGTAAAATTAATTAATTAACGTCTGTGTCATAAATCGAACTTATAAATAACCATAGATGATAGATACCACTTACCTAAATTATAGTATACAGACTTAACGCCTTCGGCTTTTTAATAGTGCCATCTATAGAGGATTTTTGAACTAATTTATATGAGCTGTCAGAAAACTCCCCATTAATTAGAGAATGTCATACAATTGAGAATGCGCTACAAAGTTTTTAACCAATGAATTGATTTCTCGTGAGTATAAATTTTATCAAAATAATAAGTGTAAATAAAGAATTCCTCAATTTTTAAACATTATCCAAAAAACACTGATGGGATATATTTTGTGTGATTAATTTCACGCAAAATACCTTCAAAAAACGAATACACAAAAATCAACGTCTTTTTTTTTGTGACTGATTATTTTCAAAATCATTTAAAACATTAAACCAACTTTAGCATTACCTACAAAAATGTATAAAAAATTCACAAGCAAACATTGAATACGCTAACTTTGCCTAGCTTAGTTTCATGTAAGAACTTTTGACGGGTGTTAAGCAAACACTTCGACTTGAAGTTTAAGTTAACTTGCAAGAGTTTTCGATGCGAAAAATTGTTTCGTCTGTGACGCGAAGGTGAGGGCTGCCGAAATATGTAGCGTTTGTTTTGTATTATATACATTAAGGATTTAAGAGGGTTTTGTCGTGTTTTATAACTCATATATGTCGGAGAATGAATAATTATCCATTTATTCGAATGGCAATACTAGCCTATGTGTCGTTAAATTCATGCTGATGCTTGACGTTGACAGTTAAGAGTTTATTATGAAGTTGTCTATGTGTCAGTTCAATCTGTCAGTAGTGTGTACGTCGATGGAGTACTTCAGTTGCTCCTGAGACGTCGCCTGCGCCAGGGGGCGTCGACATTGTATGGAGATGGTGCAGACTACATACTGGAGACAGAGTGAAAAAGACAGAACACAATAAGAGGAAAAGAGCAAGAATGATACCAGTGTAGCCCATGAAAAAAAATATTCAATCGATTGTTCGAATACATCGCACTATTTTTTTGAGTTTACACTCTTTCATATTTTTCTTCAAGAAATCTTCCCTTTTATTAGAAATAACCTTAAACGAAAACTTTACATGACTTCTTCATAATTTTTAAATAATTTAACAAATATTTAAAGGGACCGTATTACATAATCGAATGAATTAGCGAATCGATGTTATTTGAATATAGCAACACAGACATAAAAAAGAAATGTCAAAAATTAACGTCTACTTCACAATGTGAAAATATTTTTTCGCGATTGCGGTTTAGCGATATTTTTAAATTGTGTTTGTGTTTTAAGTTTTCTTGTGATTTAATCGACTTTTCTCCCCGTGATTGCTTGAAGAAACTCGCGTCAGTGTGAATTTGTATTTTTAAGAAAGAGTGTCAATTTATCCACACTTTTTGTTGTATTACTTTAAACGAAATAAAAGTATCAAATACTTATTTATTGTTTTACTTATTGTTCATCAAGTTAACCTTATATTTAGCCAGTCGCAATAAAAATAAGCAAACCTTACATAACGGATGGTATGGTATTTCACCTAACAAGTTTGTAAGTATTTGCTTATTTTTATTCAGACCAGAGCAAGTTGAAATCTCGAGGTCGTTTGAACTGTTTGAAATTCCCGCCATATTAGCTATGTGGACCATTTTCAGATGGCGTCTAGTCTTAACTTTTAATGTATGGAGTTGTACTTCTTCTCTTGAGTATATGTGTTCTATGGCCTGCCCCGAGTGTGCGCACTGACTTAGAAAAATATTAAGATGGTGGACGAACATCAAGACCACGTGGATTTAAATCCGTTTGAATCTGCGACATATATATGAAGAAAAGGGGAGATTATAATTCGTTAGTATGTTTTATTGACTTTGCATTCGTCAAATGAATCAATTATCCTTATTCTTGTTTTTTTTTAACGATACCTCAGACGTGGTCCCACTTCATCAAAATCGATATACTTTTTTTCATAGCATTGTTTGAAAACCTCTATGACAATATAACCAGATTGAATTTATAATTTAAAAAGCCTACGACATTCGGTTATTCTTCCCATCATTCACCCCATAACTTTTAATTCGATTGTCATCAAACATGTCTTAAAGCAATAGCCAGTAAAATACTTTTAATACGAAAAACTTAATTGGAATCGCTTCATCCGTTCGGGAGCTATGATGCCACATAAAGACTTTCTCCCACACAGACACAAACTTTTAACAACCCTCTTTTTGCTTCTGGGCTTAAAAAATATATAAGGTGATTGGTTGATCACCACTTTGGAAATTCGAGGACGTGATAATTTGAGATCATAAATGAAGAGAAAAATAAAATAAAAAATGAATATTAATTATTTACTGAGTAAACTTAACCGAAAGTTAAAGAATTCATTACGCGACGCATGGTTTTATAAGCGTAATACAATAGATACTTAGCGGGTGGTGCGTGGTGTGCGTGTGGTGGGAACACTGCTGTGTGTTTGTTGACTAAGGCAGCGCGGCGGGAAAAGTGTAGTAATGTCTTTTTATTTAGTTATAGGTGAAGTCGTCGTGGCGCCGTGGTTACTGTGCATATCAAACTATATCGCAGGACAAGCGCGCTCGGTGCGGCCTGTATTAGGATGGGTGACCGCCGACCATTCATTTCTAGCGACGACTTCCGTGCTTCGGAGGGCACGCTAAGCAGTCGGTCCCGGGTGCTGTATAATTGTATACAGTAGACGTTAGGGTTTGTCAGAAGCCATTTCGGCACCCTGAAATATCTGACATCCACCAACCAGCACTGAGCCAGCTTGGTGGATTACGGCCTAAACCTCCTCGTCACCCAAAGGAGAGACTCATAGCCCTGCAGTGGGCTCATTACACGGAGTTGTGATGATGATGATTCTGGTGAAAAATTAAGTACCTACTTTTATTACATATTATGAATAGAATCTAGTACAGAGTGCTCTCCTTCAATATCTAAAATTTGTCACGAGTCACCCTGTATTATAGCTGAAGCCCGTGTTTCACCTCACTCTCACTTGATGGCTGAAGCACATAAATTTATGAAAAACCTATAGTTTGTGTAGTGGTTTCTACCCAGGCGAAACCTAAAAAAAAAGACGTGTGGCACTCGGAGACTGCCGCAGTAAAGCTATTGCATAGCATTTTTTATAAACTTATGCAATTATTATTATTTATTTATTTTATTAATGCAGTAATGTTTGATCTAATATGAAGTTCCACAAGTTCCTAGTAGATGGCGCTGATTGTTTATTAAAGCCCGCATGTAAAGTTATGAAATCAAAGTATCATCGCTGTGCCGGTCGGAGTGGGGGTGTTAGGTATTTTTCGTTACGGAATTTCTGGATTCCGTCCCCACGCTCAAGGCCCGCGATAGAAGCTATGCAATAGCTTAAAAAATCCTACTTCTAAGCGGGAGTCGGTGGCTCGGATTTGTCGCCTTTGCGACATACTTATGCGTATCTTAAGCAATTTCTTGATAAAATATACCTTTTAACCTTAGGCTATAAAATTCAAAAAGAATTTCTCAAATCCGACTCGTAGTTATTAGCATAGAAATGTTTACCGAATCGCAGCCCTACCAAAACCGCCGATTCTTGAAAGTAAAAAGAAAATTCTTCGAAAATGCTTTAAAATCCACACATTTGTCTCACTTTGCATATTGGTTGCTGTCACCTTGGCAGTTGCCGGGCTGTCAAACTTTCAACTTAGTTAACGGGACTTGCCAAATCTGTTTTAGTTTCGGTTTATTGGATAGGAATAAGGTTTTGTTTGTGTTTGTTTCTTTTCTATTTTACGTGGTAGATATTTAAAAATATGTAGCAAAACGACTTATGTATTGCTCAATAAACTCTATGGCATAGGTATACGCGGCAACGCCCATAAATGGTTCCCATCTTATTTGACGAACAGACATCAATGGGGTAGAAAATTCTTCTTATTCCACTAGAGGCGCTGATTACGCTTGAGCCATAACAACTGTCAAATACCATAGTAAAAGTTAATTTTATAGTGATTTTGATCAAAAAATTAGCAATGCATCATAAGTTATATAGAAAATGGATACCACAGTTTCTCTAAGGATATACTCATACGGAACTTGTGAATGTTTCTTGATTTAAACTTTAGTGAAAATGTACATATTAGGGTCCACATTTTTCATATTTTGATACATGTGCTTACATTATTTTATAGATTTACCCCTTAGAAGACAGAACAATCAATTTCGATTACAACTTGTTCATTTGATAGTTTCTTATGTGTCAAGCGTATGAAGCGACATATATTTAGAGCTTTTCGTTTTCTTCTCCATACACGGAAATAGAATATTATAATCTAAAAACTAACGAAATCCAAACTATCATATCAAAATGTTATTTATTTACTAAGATATTTTATTATGAACGCATCAATACCCAAGGTAGTGTGCTAGGTTGCTTGCTTTTCCTAATCTACATAAACGACCTTCCAAAACCACAACAATGTATAAAAACTTGGACTTTCTTAAAAAAATTGATCAGAAAAAATGAAATTAGTAGCATCTGTTATACAATATTTACCCTTAGTAATCTAGCTAATAAATTTAAAAAACGCTTATTGTATTGATCAGCGTTGTCATAATATAGTAATTATTAATTTAGCTTGGGTTTTGTATAAATGAATGTTTAGTCTGCTATATCTAACCATAATTAATTGTTTTAGACAGCTTAATTTAATAAATTTTTTGTTTTGTCCTATCCTACAGTTTGATGTTCTTAGTTTCACAAAAATTAAAGGTGTTCTATTTGAACTTAATTACAGTACATCAATATTATATACTCTACTATCAAATGATTGTAACAAGTATTGTGAAGTAAATTTTTTTAACAAAAGTTCAAATATCTTTGATCTCAAAAAAAATAAATTAAAAAATATGTTTGCTAGAAATATTTGTAAATTACTATTAATTGTTATTTTTTCGTTACATAAGATACATTTGTTATACAAATCATCATTATTCCATATATGGGAAAAACATGTTATTGGTATACACCAAGCTCGGGTTAATAATTGTGTACTATTAGTTTTTGATTTTATAAAACACTCATATTTTATGTAGTATTAAGGCAGTATTTTACATCATACAATATATTTATTTACCTCATTTCAAATATATATATTATATTATTAAATGTATTTATCATACATTTTATTGATGAAGTTTATCTTATTTATTTCTGTAAAGCCATATCTTTGTATATATTAATATTTTATAATCCAATACAAGATGCTAAACATTATTTCGGTATAAAATGTGCCCTTACTCTTACTCATTCTATCTTTAGATCGAAATCTGTCCCCTATATGATTCGGTTCATGTTTCAACATATATACACTACATGGTTTCATAACAGTGAAGATGGCTAATCGTAAATTGAAGTTTTTTTACCAAAACGTTAGGGGCCTTAGAACTAAGACATTACAGTTCTACCAGAATGTTCTTAACTCCAACTCAGATATTATAATTATTACGGAATCTTGGTTACATGAAGGTATATTAGACAGTGAGCTTTGTGATAATAGGTACGAGATTTTCCGGAACGACAGAAATACACTTACTACGGGGGGTGGTGTACTGATCTGTGCGAAAAAAGCTCTTTCAGCCAAGCAGCGATTAGAATGGGCTCGGCCACCTTTTGAATTATTATGGATTACTATCCCACGAACATCTTTAGGAGGTATCTCGTCTAATTTAAATATTTGCATAGTTTACGTTGTTGGTGGAAAGAGCGATCAAAATGAAAATATTAATAAAGTTATTGATTCTGTTAAATATGTAGCCTCATCTTGCCCCAATGATCTCATTCTTGTCATTGGAGATTTTAATTTGCCTTGCATTAAATGGGCCTCTTCACAACCTCTTGTTAGCCAGGAAGGCTACACAGAAACTCAAGTTTCAGCCTGTAATATGTTAGATAATTTTAGTTTGCTATCCCTCGACCAATTCAATAGATTTGTCAATTGTCATAATAATGTTTTAGATTTAGTATTTGCAAATTTTTTTATTACTATTAGAAAATCCGATCGTCCTCTTGTGGCGGAAGATGCAAGCCATATTACACTAGAATTTGAGGCTAATGATATATTTTTACCACCGCTTATAAAAAAAAATCTCTCTAAATATTGTTTTAGTAAAGCCGACTATGATACAATTATTAATAGTAAAATTAAGGATATAGATTGGTATCATATTTTAGCTGAAGGGACTGTAGATGACGCCGTTAAAACATTTTACTCACTTATTAATAACATAATAAAGCTCCATGTACCGTCAGCTAATTTCAAAGAAGGCCTAAACTATCCTGTATGGTACACCTGCCCTTATTAAACTGATAAAGAAAAAGAATAAAATACATCAAAAATGGAAGAAATACAAAAATCCACGGGATTACGATGAGTTTGCCATTTTGCGTGCCTATCAAAAAGAGTTACAAAAAACATGTTTCAATAGATTTGTAACCTCATCTCAAACCAGTATTAAGAAAGACCCTAAAATGTTTTGGAGCTTCATGCACACTATGAAAGGGAAACGTGGTGATACTGGTTACCCGAATGTAATGTCAGACGGAGTGCGTACTTATGATTATGGATCTGATATATGTGAGGGTTTCAGTAACTATTTTCAAAGCGTTTTCATTCCAACTGCTCAAACATATCCTTCTCCATCAGAACTACTTAATGCACCTAGAGGAGATAGTACCTACATTCACACAATGGTCGTAACATCTGAGATTATAGAAAAGTATATCAGAAACCTTAATCCTAGGAAAGGGGCAGGTGATATTCCTGGTATTACTGGTATTCCAGGCGATGGTATCCCTTCCTTATTTCTCAAAAAAACTGTCAATAGTATATCAGTCCCGCTGGCTTTACTCTTCACTCGTTCCATTAAAGAAGGGGTTGTCCCAGATATTTGGAAGGAGGCCCATATCATGCCGATTCATAAAAAAGGGGCCAAATCTGTCATACAAAACCACAGACCAATATCAGTACTTAATTTAATACCCAAACTATTCGAACAAATAGTTTATGATACATTATATCCCACAATTTCTAAAAACTTGACAGATTTTCAACATGGCTTCTTAAAACGACGTTCCGTATACACTAATCTTAGCTGTTTTACTAACTATGTCCTTCGGAATATGGAAAAACCAGCACAAATCGATGTGATATATACTGACTTCGAGAAAGCATTTGATCGCGTCGACCACAAAATTCTACTTTCGAAATTATACACTTTAGGTATTCGCGGCGATCTCTTTCGATGGATCAAGGCATATATATCAAACAGAGCTCAGGCAGTTGTACTGGGCAGGTTCAAATCTAGTTTTATCCAAATTACATCCAGAGTTCCTCAGGGCTCCCATCTCGGGCCCCTCCTCTACAACGCCTATTTATACGACATCCACAAATGTTTTACATTTGCTCATCACTTAATGTACGCATACGATAAGAAAATCTTTGTTAAAATCACCAGTGTTAATGATTGTCATATGGTCCAGGCTGACTTGAACAGACTCTCTGAGTATTATAGGGAAAATAGAATCTCTGTTAATGTAGATAAATGCCTCCAAATTACGTTTACTCGTAAACTGAAGCCTATTGTTTTTAACTACAATATCAATAATATAATCCTAAAAAGAGCCTCTGAAGTTTGTGACTTAGGTGTTACAGTGGACTCTAAATTGTCATTTAATAACCACATTGATAACGCAGTTACAAGAGCCTACAGACAACTTGGGTTTGTTCTCAGAGTGTGTAAGCCGTTTAGTGACGTAGCGTGTATTAAAATAGTGTATTTTGCCTATGTCAGGAGTGTATTGGAGTTCGGTAGCATCATTTGGAATCCTTATTATAAAGATTATCAAAATAAAATCGAACGAATACAAAAATTCTTTATAAAACACCTAAACTACAGAAAAAAAATGCAATTTAACACTTACGAAGAAGCATGCAAATACCATCGAATTGACTCTCTGGCTAACAGAAGAACTATGTAAGACACTGCTTTCCTACACGATATAGTTAATGCCAACATTGATTGTCCCAATTTATTATCCCTTGTCAATATTGTTGTTCCACAACGTCCTCCTCGTCACCACCATAAAGTTTTTTATACGCCTTCTTGTCGCACTAATTATGGGTCAAATGAATATATACATAGAGTCTTAAATATCTATAATAACATATTCAGCGATATCGATATATTTTCTACGTCTAAGCGTACCTTTAAATTAAAGGTGCTGAAAAGGCTTGCAGATGGGGAAAATAAATAGTAATACAAAAATAATTAGAAACTAAATACTTGCTTTATGTTTATTTTCAGTATAGTAGTATATTTATATAGTTTATTTTTTATATATATATATATATATATTTTTATGTATCATCTATTTGTTATTTATACACTCCTTGCACTTTAATATAATTTAGGTATATACTCTGGTTCGACTTCTATATTAAAATGTATTAGGGTATCCTGTTAGTGGCTAAGATATTTTGTTACCATATTCTTAATCATCATTGTTATACTAAGCTGTTGGATATCTTATGAATAAATAAATAAATATACCTACCATCTGTAAAATTTGGAAAGCAATAAAGAATTGATTGATTGACTTTATTGCTCACATGAGGTTGGAAAAGATAGATAGATAGGTACTTAAAACTAGGTTGGTCGAAAGCAGCTCTATAGCTAGCAACGATCTCATACAGGCCGCAATAAAGACCGCAATATAGAAAGTAATAGGTATGGTATGCAACAATTAACAATTTTAATCAACATTACACTTTATGAAGGTCAGAAATTACTACCTCTGTTTTAACGCTACACTGTTTTACACTAAAGATCTTTAAAAAATAGTAAACAGTGAACAACCCGACCAGGACTTGAACCTGGGATTTCAGTTAGCCGCTACGGCTGGCTATTGAGTGGGAGACCCTAGATATTGTTTTTTACATATACTTTAAAATATTATTTAAATATGCAATGCTCAACTTTAAATGAGATTTTCAAATGTCAATTCATCATCAATTCGTATGTGCTATGTCATGTCACAGCCAAATTACTCACGCAGTGAAAAACAGTTGATTTCAAACAAAATCCTGTACGGATATTTACGGCGTAATAATCTGGCGGTATATTTTTTTTGGTAAGTAATAGTTTTATTTTCTGTACTTCTTACAAAATGGATCTTATTACTGCCTGTATGTTCGTGATGATCTTCGGGACTACAACAGATTTCACCGTGGTTCTCACAGCCTAAAAGTATTTTTTGTAGCTGGTGAGCTACAAGAAATACTCTTAGGTATCCCATATCACAAGCTCTGTAGAAAAGCTCTGCTTAGTTTGGGGCCATGTAGTTGGTGTGATTGTCTAGGGATTATATTTAAAATTTATTTATTATTATAGATCACCCACGAGTAGACTTATCACGAACGTGGTTGAAAACATCTTTTTGAAAACTGCCAAAATGGCTACCACTTAAAGGCAAACTGCACCGAAGCACAGATTCAAATAGATCTAAAAAGAGTATTTATCTATTTAGAATCGTATCTTTTTGTATGTTTATTTATTTTTTTGAAGATAATTAACTCGGCAGAACCGCATTATTTCGAGCTGTGCACTGATTGTATGTATTTTTTCTTTGAAACATCCATTACTAGAGGTACAATAGGAATTCCCTTGATGAGGACCATGGATATATAAAATTGGACTTTGGATGTGGTAATTAAGAAGTAGTGACTTTTATGTATGGGTACTCGACGAGCAATAATTTCTAACAACCACTTCCTTGCTTCGGAGGGCAGATAAAGTATTCGGTCCGGTTAGTCGGTATTAGTGGTCAGGGCACAAATTTTCTTTTACTTTATTGTATTTTTTTTTACTTTATTCGGGAAACAATTAGTGATACATAATAGGTACATAATGCATAATTATTTTAAATTATTGCTCTATTCGATATGTTTGCTCGTTACTTAGACATCCATAACATGAGTACTCAATGAGAACTAATTTTGGCCTAGATAATATGGTGTAAATGTGTGAAATACTCATTAATATTATTTTCAACCAACTTCCAAAAAAGGAGGAAGTTCTCAATTCGCAGGAATGTTTTTTTTGTTTGTGTCTTTGTGACACAATATTTCGGACAATTATGAATCAATTTTAAAAATTCTTGTTTCATATACTTCATAGTTGGTGCCATATAAATTTTATCAAAATCGTTTGAGTACTTCATCGAGAATTTCAAATTATTGAAACAATATGCATGATTTCGGAGAATGTTTACGTGGATGACATTATAAGTCGGCCAAAGTTTTGACGTAAAATCGTTTTTTTTTAATGCTCTGCATTCGTTATTTATAGTAAATGACTGGTTGAAATCAAACCCAATATAGCTTCGTTGCACTCCTTATTGTCATCAAACTTAACAGTAACTGTACCTATAACAGAAAAAAGATAATCTGGACGGCCTAAAAAAGCGATTCCTCACAGACAACCCTAATTTCAAGTTAATGAAAATGAAAATGAAAACTATTTATTCGTAATAGGTAATTTTATACACTTTACGAACGTCAAACGCTGGATGAGGGCGGCGCGGGTCCGGACGATATGACGAATCCTGGGGGAGGCCTCCGTCGAGAAGTGTGCATCTCTCGGCTCATGAAGATAATGATCGCCCATTATCCACCAATGTCTTGGTATTGTCTACTACTACTTCTTCTTCGGCTTTTTTATCAAAATAACCAAAATACCATATCCAAAGTTTTTCTTAATCATCATTTAAACCATTCATTAACTCAAGGTACCGTTTAATTCCTCTCTCGTAATGAGCTCAGACTTTTTTATTTTTATACCTTCATTTTGCTAAACGGACTTTTAACCTGGTCTTATAGCCAGCGGATAACGCGTTGAGTAAATTAGTAAAAGGAGGGTGTGTTTTGATAAGATTTGGAATAGAAATGTTAAGTTGGTCTGAAGAAAAAAGAAAAAAAAGCGAAGTTTTAAAGTTAATTTAAAATTTCGATTAGGATTGAATTTGGAAATGCTTGAAGATAAATTACGGCATTTTTTTTTTCCTTTTTAATAAATAAATAAATGATTTTTTCTGACATTCACACAACATTATCTAGTTCAAATTAAGTTACTTAAACAACTTGTGTTATGGATACTAGTTAACTGATATACTTAAGAAATATATAAACATACATATTGAATAAATACATATTTTTTATTAGAAAATAAACTTAAATAAACACATAAACATCCATGACTTGACGACTAATATCTGTGTTCATCATATCGATATCCGCCGCCGCCGGGATACGAACCCAGGACCTCTGGCATAGAAGGCAATGTACGTTACCCCTACACCAGCTGGTCGTCAAATTGTTAATCATGTTGTAATTTTTGAGTTTTGTGGTGATCAAATGAGTGAGAGTCAATCGTGAAAGGGTAGTTAAAACTCGTATTTTCAGACAAGAAAGAAAGAAAAACATTTATTTCAGCAATAAAAATTCAAATTTTTTAGACACATTCTAATGCTAATTTTTGATTTTTATTAATGCTCGCTTTTTTATGGTTTTTAAATCGCGTAATCTTTGTTTTGTTCTTCTATAATTTTAATATTAATTAGATTACTGTTTTTAATTGTAATAATTTTTAATATTTTATAATATTGCACTGTATCATCATAAAATGTTATGTTTTTATTTTTTATTAACATAAATAACGCTCCCCTGTGCCCAAGCTGTAGCAGAATATCAGCGCTTTGATCTGCGAGCAAAGATGTCGCTGAGCTGCGGCTTATTGCTTGCACTTCTACAAAACACATTTTTTTTCTCATTTTTATTTTTTATGTTTGCGTTTCTTTTTTTTTATTGTATGTCTTTTTTTTATTGTACTTCATTTTTAATTCCATTTTATTGTAATGTGTGTGCTTGTAGTTGTCAATAAATTAATTATCTTATCTTATCTTTTAAAAAAAAAAACAATAAAAAGGGTTATTTATAAATACCAGCCAAAAAGAGTAACCGACTCAGCATAAAATGTCGCTTGCACGACGCTGATTTTCAGTCGGCACCGTCACCCACGGAGATGTCAGGGGTGGAAAACGTGGAGACAATAAATATAAACAAAAAATAAAATGTAACAACTAAATAACTTATTAATTAATTACCTAGTAGACATACTTAATTGAAATTATATAAAAAAATAATGAAAATAAAATAAAAACCCAAAAACATAATTAAAACAAAAGCCTAAATACAATACAATTTGAATATAACATATTTTTCGCTACTGCTTAGCTTTATCGCTAAGCTTTTTGTTGGGAAAATAAAAATTCTTTAAGTTGATTTCTAAATACAACAATTTATATGAGACTAGCTGACCCGGCAAACGTTGTTTTGCCATATAAATAAAAAAAAAATAAAAAAAAATAGATGTTGGCCGATTCTCATAGATACCGGTCAAGCCGTTTCGGAGGAGTATGGCAACGAAAACTGTGACACGAGAATTTTATATATTAGATGGTAACTTTAAGATTTCGTTTCTTGAGATTTTTTTTAGCCCTGCTTTATGATAAGGCAAGGTTTCCCCTGGTTACGAACCTTCATATAAAATCTTTTAAGTATCACTGCTCCAATGGCTCATTTTATACAAAGAGCTAGTTTTTTTATAAAACCCTCAACTTCTTCCCTCTTCATGAAGAGGGAAGAAGTTTATTATAGGGGAAAGTGGGGTAAAATCGGGACGCTAAGGGAAAAGATCAACAAAAATTACATTTTAATTAGTACAAATCAGATTTATTAAAATTCGTTTAGTAAGACTAATCCTCTTTTGAGTGTAACAATGAGATCACTTATTTCACAAATATCAATATTAAAAATATATATATTTCTAAACCTTTCCATTTTACGCTTTTGCCCCATGCCTGTTCCAAAACCGGGTACCCTCTTATTTTATACCCGACTTTGCCCCTAACATCTGAAGCACTTGAATTGGTCCAGCTCTTCGGGTTCCCAGCCTGTACACCCTTCATGAGCCCATTTTTTTGCATGTAAGGCATTGCACCCAATCGTCACTGGATCTGGTGTTGCCATATATTTCTGTGCAATAAATGCAAATATCATCTGAAATCTTCTTTTTTTTTGAGAATTTGGTATTTGCTAAGTCATTTCTAAGTTTAGGAACATTTTTCTTATTTATATTTTTGGCATTTTCTTCGAGTTCTAATTTATAAGGTGACGAAGTAATAATAGCAGTTTTACCTCGACGAGCATTTGTAGCTTTTTTAGATATTTTTCTTGCGACATGAGGCTTAGGTAAAATATCAGCTGGCGAAAAAGCTAAAGACTGAGATTCCTGGGATGTGCTTGGTTGTGGGCTACCTGGTGGCTGCTGCAATAGGATTGATTGTGGATTCAATACTACAGCTTCTGAAACCTGATGCTGGTGTTCTTGCAAAGTGTTAGATTTAGCTACGTTGGTGTTAACAACAGTGTTTCCAATTGGAGTTTCAACTATAACTGGTTCCGAAGAGGTCGTCACAGGGTCAGTACATGTGACATCAATATCTGTTGTAGCAGCAGAAATAAACTCATGATCAGAGAAGATATTCGGAGTCAGTGGATAAATACCTGTTTTAGAAAAACCACTCATTGCATTTTGAAGAGTCGCCGCTTGCGCATAAGAAATCCCAAAAAGCTGTGCAATTTGAAATTGAGTTACAACACGACCTGGATGATTACGCAGCCATGTCATCACTTCTTGGCTGTAATAGGTACTTAGTGGGCCCATGAAGCTAACGTCGAGGGGTTGTAGACGATGAGTGCAGTGTGGTGGAAAGCTAACTATGATGACTCCGTTTGCTCGTGCTTTTTCTATCAATGCAAGATTTTTGGTATGTGTGGCATGTCCATCTAGCAAAAGCAATACAGGATTATTATTAGTGGGTTTGACGCTTTCAATGAAGTGATCAAGCCAATGAACAAAAATCTCGCTTTGTATCCATCCACTAGGATGACATATAGCAATAGTTCCAGGCGGTGCACCATCTAACAATTCAGCCTTCATACGGACTCTCGGAAAAATTAGTAGCGGTGGAACGTAGACACCAGCAGCAGACATGCATAAAACTGCGGTCATCAATTGGCCTCTTTCAGCTGAAGAGATAACGCCTACTTACTTTTTACCTTTTACAGCAATTACTTTTGATCTTTTTTTAGGGACGGTCGTGATGCCTGTCTCATCGACATTATAGATATTGGTTGGTCTAAAATTGTATTTCTCTTGCAATTCAGTTATTAGGGAGAAAAACTTAGAGACATTTACCCTGTTGAATCCCATCGCCCGTGCAACTGAAGTAGGCTCAGGAAGGCGTAACGACAAATCAGGATGACGACGTAGAAATCCGTAAAGCCAATCCATTCCAGATAATCCAGTATCTTTGTTAAAATTATGATTTAAGCCATTTTTTTCAGCCATTTGAAATGCGAGTTGACGAACATCTCTATAGGTAAGTCCAAACAACTGAGCTTCAAGGTCTTTTATGTGCTGATCAATTAAATTTTCTTGGTCAACTGTAAAAATTGTTTTAAAGCGTCCTAGACCTTTTTTAGCAGCCTTTTCTATACTGTTATTTTTTCTATATTTTCTTACTCTGTCTTCAAGTGTTGATTGTGGTACAGAATGATTTCGGGAAGCGATGCGATAACCACATTTTCCCTGTATTACCTCTAAAATAGCTTTTTTCATACCCTCTTCACTCCAAGATTGTCGATTAGTCGTCCTTTTATAATTTCGTGGCATTTTGTATAATATCTGTAACCATAAAACATACAAAATAACATTTAATAAAATACCTAATAATGGTACAAAACCGGGTACCACCCGGTATTACCCCGTACGGTTTTACCCCGAGAGCACCATAGACAAAGAAAGTAACATGATAACCTAAAATCACGCAGCAACAAATATTTAACCAATGTTCGTTTAACCTTAATATATACTTAATCTTTGCTACAAAAACAAAATTCACTTACCTGAACGCACTATAAACGAGTACTGCTTTGAAATTCATCCAAAATTAGATCAAACTATCTCAAAAACTTTTTTCTTGAATATTAACTACATGCACGCGCGCAGGTCAACAAACTTCTGTTGACAAACTATTCAGGTTGGCTAACTGCACGGCACAAAGAGCGCGAAAATTTGAAATTAATTTAAGAGTGTTAGTACCATGTCCCGGTTTTACCCCCATACCCGGTTTTGTACTAATCTCCCCTAATTTATTTATCAATATATATAAAACTGTTCCGTTACTGACTGAGTGACTGAGGTACTGAGTGACTGAGTGACTGAGTGACTGAGTGACTGACAGACAACGTACAGCCGTAACTACTGGACGTAGAGAGCTGAAATTTGGAACATACATTCTTTAGGGGATGTAGGGGTGCACTAAGGAAGGAATTCCCGAAATTCCCACGGGAACGGGAAATATAGGACTTTTTAGTTTGTATGAAAAATCTTATTCCTTGAGTGCACCGATGTGAAACTTGGTGTAAAAGTTTTTCAATGTGTGTCTGGTTGTGTTATGAAAGTAATTCCCGAAATTCCCACGGGAACGGGAAATATATGATGTTTTAGTTTGTATGAAAAAATCCCATTCCTTGAGTGCACGGATGTGATACTTGATATAAAGGTTCCTCAATAAGTGTCTGTTTATATTATGGAAGGAATTCCCGAAATGCCCACGGGAAGGGGTTGGACTTTTTAGTTTGTATGAAAAATCTTATTCCTTGAGTGTACGGATGTGATACTTGGCATGAAGGTTCTTCAAAGAGTGACTGGTTGTGCTACGAAAAAAATTCCCAAAATTCCCACGGGCACGGGAAATATATGATTTTTAGTTCGTATGAAAAAAACTTATTCCTTGAGTGCATGGGTGTGATACTCGGTATAAAAGTTCTTTCAGTGGGTGTCTGGTTGTATAGTTTCTAAAATTTCCACGAGAAGGGTAGTTAAGCTCATACGAAGTTGCGGGATAAAGCTAGTTTAATATAAAAGCATTATAATAATAATCATAAAGGTTGATGCCTCCTTTTAAGCTTATTAAAGCCTGTGTCAGGAAGCATCGCTCTTCCATAGATGGATGACTATTATCTGCTATTTACATAAAACATACATTTTATTTCTATTATAACAAACTAAAGGTTTATAGAAACTTAAAAATGAATGCTTCACGATTTTGCGAGTCATCCTTGCGCTAATTGCTACTTTCTTCTTTCATAACTTTTCTTGCTACAAAAATAAACTTTCAACCCTAACAAATAACTACATGACAAACATGACTGTGATATCAAACCATATCACAAACGATATCACAGGTCAAGCAACGTTCGGCGCGGTCGGTACTTGGACCGCCGAATATTCATTTCTCACGGCGACATCCGTGCTTCGGAGGGCACGTTAAGCAGTCGGTCCCGGGTGCTGTATACTTGTATACAGTAGTCGTTAGGGTTTGTCAGAAGCCATTTTCGGTGCCCTGAAAATTCTGACATCCACCACCCAGCACTGGGCCAGCTTGGTGGATTATGGCCTATACATCCTCGTCGCCCAGGGGAGGAGAGACTCACAGCCCTGCAGTGGGCTCTGTACAGAGAGTCGTGATGATGATGATTATGATGATGATGATTATGATGATGATGAAACATGCCTTCATCCAATCTGTCTAATCCCACCATCTCGCATCGACGTCCCTAATGTCAAAATCAAGGACAGATCATCAAACCTCGTTGTCTTGAAGCCTTCGAATGCCCCTGTCAGGCTCGTCGTCACGTGGAACTTGTCACCAACACAGATACTGTTGACACTTTTTTATAGGCAGTTCTGTTGCATGATTGGTTGTTATGTCTGCATAATATACATTCTTTCAAAACCGCGTGGTTCGGCTTAGAATCGTACAACCACAATAAGATGAGCGTTTCCTAAGAGGCGGCTGATCGAGTGTCCCACCTTGGTGGTAAAACCCCTTCAGAGTGCGCCTCGCTAGCGACCAGCCTTGCTGCTAAATATCACCTCTCCGACGCCGACGGTGAGGTGCTCATATGTTATGACGAGCTAGTTTCTTCACAAACCGTGTGCTGTCTTTACTTACCTACTAACACAGGTTTAATCAGAGACAGACAAAAGGTGGTTTTTATTTATTTTATTGCTTACTGGGAGCTGGGACTGGGAGCGAAAGAAATACATAGATTGTGCCAGCTGCTTCTCTTCCCAGGCATACTGTAAAAATCAATCAAGGGTTTTACTGGCGTTTTTGCGGGCGATAAGCTGACTCCCTGTCACTGCAATAGTCTCTCTTCATCATTATAATACTTAGCTCAAAATTTGTCAAACGTGAGTCTTATATTCTTTTGGCAATACCTTACACATAGGGAAAAGCTTATTGTAATCTTTCTGACAACTTTCTTTTTTATTTTTACTAACCAGAAACTTTAATATTCACATTTTTAAGTTTTTTATATTTTGTGTGTATGTACTTAAAGTCCTGCCATAAACACTTACCTACTCCTTAATTTATAAGCGAATCTACTAATGCATAATATACAATATAGATGTAAATGTTTTAAAAATTATCTACTACCTACTCATTCAAATTGCTTCTTTCTTAGCTCCAGATAACACCAAAACTTTCAACACCACCAAAAACTATACCCACACAAACATCCCTTCATCCAATCTGTCTAATCCCACCACCTCGCATCGACTCCCCTGATGTCAAGTCAAGGACAGATCTTCAAACGTCGTTGTGTTGAAGCCTTCGAATGCAGCTGTCAGGCTCGTCGTCGCGTGGAACTTGTCGCTAACCCAGATACTGTTGACAATTTTTATAGGCAGTTCTGTTGCATGATAGATAGAGATAGATAGATAATTATTTATTCACATCAAGCACACATACAACAAAATTATAAACACCATAAGACACCAAAGAAAAAAATAAAAAAGACAAACGAAAAAAATAAATAAGACAAACGAAAAAAATAAATTAACAATACAAATCCTAAGTTAAACAATAAAATTAAATTAAATTAATTAGTAGAGTGTATGCCGATGCAAAATGGCGACACCTCAGTGAAGCGTTTGCGTTAAAGCAAACCACCGATTTTCAGGTGCCGCCAGTGAAGTCTGCGCAGAGGCACGAGTAACAATTACATTACAATTACCGACGCATTTACATTACAGATACATTTTGTGTAGGTAATTATAATAAACTAGCTTTATCCCGCAACTTCGTATGCGCTTAACTACCCTTCTCGTGAAAATTTCAGAAACTATACAACCAGACACCCATTGCAAAGAACCTTTATACCAAGTATCACACCCATACACTCAAGGAATAAGTTTTTTCACACAAACTAAAAATCATATATTTCCCGTGCCCGTGAAGAACCTTCATGCCAAGTATTTTATCCGTACACTCAAGGAATAAGATTTTTCATACAAACTAAAAAGTCCAACCCATTCCCGTGGGAATTTCGGGAATTTCTTACATAACACAAACAGACACTTATCGAGGAACCTATATATCAAGTATCACATCCGTGCACTCAAGGGATGGGATTTTTTCATACAAACTAAAACATCATATATTTCCCGTTCCCGTGGGAATTTCGGGAATTCCTTTCATAACACAACCAGAGACATATTGAAAAACCTTTATACCAAGTTTCATATCGGTGCACTCAAGGAATAAGATTTTTCATACAAACTAAAAAGTCCTATATTTCCCGTTCCCGTGGGAATTTCGGGAATTCCTTCCTTAGTGCACCCCTAAATCCTCTAAAGAATGTATGTTCCAAATTTCAGCTCTCTACGCCCAGTAGTTACGGCTGTACGTTGTCTGTCAGTCACTCAGTCACTCAGTACCTCAGTCACTCAGTCACTCAGTACCTCAGTCACTCAGTCAGTAACGGAACAGTTTTATATATATTGATTGATTGATATAGAATAAAATAATTATCAACAATAGCTTAATATTGTTAAGTGAATTAAATTAATTTGAAATAAAGAATATCGAGGCCATAATACACATAAAAAATAAAAAATAATAAAAAATCAAATCATGATTGGTTGTTATGTCTGAATAATGTACATTATTTCAAAACCGCGTGATTCGGCTTAGAATCGCACAACCACAATATAGATAAGCGTTTTTCGAGTGACCTTGGTGGTAGAACCCCTTCAGAGTCCGCCTCGCTAGCGACCAGCCTTCATTAAAAGCTTGCTGCTAAATATCACCTCTCCGACGCCGACGGTGAGGTGCTCATATGTTATGACGAGCAAGTTTCTTCACAAACCGTGTGCTGTCTTCACTTACCTACTAAACACAGGTTTAATCAAAGACAGACAAAAGGTAATGTAAATGTTTTAAAAATTATCTACTACCTACTCATTCAAATTGCTTCTTTCTTAGCTCTAGATAGTACCAAAACCTTCAACATCACCAAAAATCCAATCTGTCTAATCCCACCACCTCGCGTCGACTCCCCTGATGTCAAGTCAAGGACAGATCTTCAAACGTCGTCGTTGTGTTGAAGCCTTCGAATGCAGCTGTCAGGCTCGTCGTCGCGTGGAACTTGTCGCCAACCCAGATACTGTTGACACCTTTTGATAGGCGGTTCCGTTGTATTATCTGTTTTTGTATCTGAATAATATAAATACATAAAAAATACCCAAATTGACAACCGAAATGCGTTAGCCTAAAAATAAGCTTTAGTAAGTTTGTGATATGGAGTCCACTCTGAGGAATTAGATGGTATACAGTCTCTTACTATGCATCCATACCAGAGCTAATTTAAAAATATCCGTAAATCATACTTTTTATATATTTTTGAAGTCAATTAATTTGTACTAGACAATTTCAGCCTTGTGCTTAAGCTAGCTCACCCCTGAATAAGCGAGTCAAAAAATGAGATATTTTGATATTTTGATTCATATTTTATAAAGCGCCAGTTACTTCCCAAACTATCCACAACGAATTCAATTTTTCGCTTCCCTAATCTAATTCCCATCTTTAGAAATACTTTCATTACCATCAAACATTCCTGCATTCGATTTCTCTAATCCCAATACCTCGCATTGACTTGATAGCGAAGTCAAGCACAGATCTTCAAGCTTCGTTGGGTTGAAGCCTCCGAATGCACCTGTGAGGCTCTTCGTCAGGTGGAACTTGTCACCACGCCAGATACTGTTGACACCTTTTTAAAGCCGGTTCCGCTCTGTGATTGGTTGTTGAATCTGAATGATACTCGTAAATTATAAATAAGAATGATTACTTAAGAGTATGAATCATGAAAACTTAAGACAACAATGTATTAAGCTAGGTAAGAATTGCTTTAAACTATCGCGGTTATTTTCGCCATGATTTAAAGAACTTACGGTATTCTTACCACGACTTATGCTTTTATTTCGCGCGTCCAATAATGTTACAAGCACCATGATCGCGGATTGGCAGATGTAGGTAGGTGGCGATGACAGTAAGAGGCTGACAAAACGGTCTTCCCCCTTCCTTGTTCGTTTTGATGGTGCTTGTAACAGCAATATCGGACGCGCGAAATAAAAATCATAACTCGTGGGTTAGAATCCCGTAAATTCTTTAAAACATTAAGTTAGGTACCTAAAATGGCTCATTTCTTCTTATATGGGGACCTTACAGTGGATCCAGAGTGTGGATATACAACCATAGCTGGGTTGGATTTACTGGATGGGTTAGGACTAGAACCCAATACCTTTCACACCGCAGGCAAACATGGGATTTATTACTCACGACGGCTTCCATACTTCAGAAGGCACGTCCAGCAGTCCGTCTCGGGCTCTGTATGTGTAAAAACTACTTGCATATAGTAGGGTCTAAGGGTTTGTTAAAACTTATCGGCTCCGCGAAAGTTCGGACATAAAAAATATATAAATTTATGGCCCAAACCTCCTCGTTACCAAGGGGATAGACTCATGGCCTTGCAGTGGGCACACAACAAAGGTTTGCGAAGATGATTTGATGAATTAAGGACGTTTTTCTCTCTTTTTTATGATTTTTATCTCTACACATTGTTTATGTCGTCAGAATGAAAATGGAAATAGAACCAATAACAGAGGCGATCGAGGAGCCAGCCCTGATTGGTTCTGATCTGGATCAAACTAGTTTAAAGCTGTTACCACGAGGACACGTTTTGATTCTCTTTTCAGTCTTTTGTGTTTCTAACGGGGTTGCTTCGATTCTGTTTTGTTTTACACCTACTTTGACAGCTGGTTGGAACATGAGGCTGACAACGGGACTCTGATATTGTTTCTTTAAATTTATACTCGTTATTTTTAATTAGAATATGGTACCTACAAAACATTGTACAAACATTGTACTTATACTGTGTGATTCTATCTCTAAAAAGCGATTTATGTCACTCAATTCGTAAAAGAATAAATGAGTACCTATCGTGTTGAGCTTGTGTTATAGAGACCCAGGAATCAACACAGGATCTAATATTGTACATACAAAATTATACCTATAGATAACTTCACGCCTGCATCCCTAATGGGGCAGGCAGAACACCAGAGGCTATAAAACCATCTGATGTCAGATTTGACTAAGGAGGTATTATTATTATGGAGAGAGACTATTGCAGTGATAGGTGGTCAGCCTGTAGGTGGTCAAAATGCCACGAACACCTCCGTCCCTTAACTGACTTTCACAGTTTGCCCGGGAGTGACTATGTGTAGTTTGCTCCTATGGATAATGGTTCAAGGTACTTTAATTTGGGTAAATGCATCATTGGTAACTAAGCAAAGTCAGCCCGAGGCGATGGCTTCACAAGTAATTGGATTGGATTCGGTATCACTGAGCATTGTAGGTATAGAACGTCATTATAACGGACAATAATGCTTGAAATCTGAATTTGGCACTATTCAACGGTCATCCATCACAAACAGATAAATACTCATACAGTAAAATTAAAAAAAAAACAATAATATTCAAGAACTAGCTGTGCCCCGCAACTTCGTCCGCGTGGATACCGTTTATTAGAGTTATTATATCCTCCTAGAAGTTATAACTTACCTTATTCTAAATTTCGTCAAAATCGATTCAGTAGTTTAGCTGTGAAAGCGTTACTGATAGATAAACAGACTTACTTCAAAAACTGTTACAACAAAGCAGTGATCCGCAGTTTCACCTAGGTTTTGTGAAAAAGTATAGGTAGGTAGGTATAGTATAGTATACATAGATGATGCCCGCGACTTCGTCTGTATTGAATTAGTATTTCGAGTAGGTTATTTTCTTCTCCAAAGTCCTAACTATCTTTAATAACAAAAATAAAAATGAAGAATCTTCGCCCATATAATATGTATAACTCCTAACCACAAACATAGGTAGGTAACTATCTATTAGGTACATTACAAAGGCACATAGCGTTATAAACAAATCGGGTGCCAAAGTGCCTTAAATTTTAATATTGTCTTAAGTTTTCGCGATGACTATATGTATGACTATTAAATAAAACACTTTTTAAACGGATTTATCGCGTATATTTACATTTTAAATTTTAACAGTCGCTCGTGACCACGGGGTCTGCAAAGACACCGAAACGTCGATTTAAAATGTAAAATATAAATTATACGCCATTAATCCGGTTAAAAAGTGTTTTATTTAATGCCTTCAATTTTACTTAATTCATGCAATATCTTCATTAATTATACTTAGCTTATTGTTATTCTAGGTAAAGCTAAGTAGTTTTTGCGTGAAAGAATAGCAAAAATCCATCCATCCAGCCATTATCAGTGTACATACAATACTACCTATAGTTATGTATGGCTGCTTTTCACTGCCAAACGCAATATTAATGTAATTTGGTATAGTAGTTAACACATACGTTACTTTTTATCTATTACTAAATCTACGGTTTCTGACTTCCAAGAGGCAGAAACGATCATGAAATAAACAAAACCTTGATTTCCATTTTATCTCTGTATGTACAGAAGGCAGTACATCAAGCGTTACAAATCTGTCAAAATTTTTTACTTGAATTTGAACTCTATGACCTCGATAATAAGTTAAAATTGGTTGGGGAAATTTTACAGGTAATGTAACGCTTGTTCCTTCTGTACCTACCTATATTAAATCGCGCAAAAGCTTGCGCTCGCCTCCCGCCTTTTTATACCCTACCGCCGCGAGCCGCGTCGTGCGCGCCAACCGTTACGCAAAAATAATCCTTATATCATTCAGTATTCACGCGCGATGGGTTATTAGCGTATTTCATGTATAAGTTTGGTGTTTCTATACCGATTTCTATGATTCTTTTTTTATTGAATAGGTAATAATGTTATTTTTTTTAATTAGGGATGAGTGAGAGTAAACAAATATAATATAATCAGAAAGCTCCGAACTGCTAAGCTATCGTGATTAACACGTGTTATTGTGAGTCAACCATAAAATATAGACATATACTGTTGTGGGATATTTTTTATATAATTTTATGAAGAATATTTCTGTCCTACATGATTTCTATTTAGCTTTAACCATTAAGGTTGCACACGCGACGGAAGCTTAAAAGATGAAGTAACTTCTCCCGTTTTTCCAACATTTCCCTTCACTGCTCTGCTCCTATTGATTGTAGCGTGATAATAAGTATACTATAACCTGCCCAGGAGTATGAAGACTAATTTTACCAAGTTTCGTTAAAATCCGTCGAGTAGTTTTTGTTTCTATAAGGAACATACAGACAGACAGACAGACAAAAATTTTACTGATTGCATTTTTGGCATCAGTAGCGATCACTAATCACCCCCTGATAGTTATTTTGAAAATATATTTCATGTACAGAATTGACCTCTCTACAGATTTATTATAAGTATAGATGCAGAGCATTAAAAAACCGACTTCACGAAACACTTTGGCCAACTAATTATGTCACCCACGTAAACATTCTCCGAAATCATACATATTGTTTTAAAAATTTGAAATTTTCAATGAAGTACTCAACCGATTTCGATGAAATTTATATGGGACCAACTATGAAGTATCTTCTATCATATAAATTTTAAAATCGATTCATAATTGTCCGAAATATCGTGTAACAAATACACAAAAAAAGACGAATTGAGAACCTCCTCCTTTTTTGGAAGTCGGTTGAAAATAGCCCACACTGAGGCGCGTCTATCAATATATATAAAACTGTTCCGTAACTGACTGAGTGACTGACAGACAACGTACAGCCGTAACTACTAGGCGTAGAGAACTGAAATTTGGAACATATACTCTTTAGAGCATGTAGGGGTGCACTGAGGAAGGAATTCCCGAAATTCCCACGGAAACGGGAAATATAGGACTTTTTAGTTTGTATGAAAAATCTTATTCCTTGAGTGCACCGATGTGAAACTTGGTGTAAAAGTTTTACAATGTGTGTCTGGTTGTGTTATGAAAGGAATTCCCGAAATTCCCTCGGGAACGGGAAATATATGATGTTTTAGTTTGTATGAAAATATCCGATCCCTTGAGTGCACGGATGTGATACTTGATATAAAGGTTCCTCAATAAGTGTCTGTTTGTATTATGGAAGGAATTCCCGAAATTCCCACGGGAAGGGGTTGGACTTTTTAGTTTGTATGAAAAATCTTATTCTTTGAGTGTACGGATGTGATACTTGGCATGAAGGTTCTACAAAGAGTGACTGGTTGTGCTACGAAAAAACTTCTCAAAATTCCCACGGGCACGGGAAATATATGATTTTTAGTTTGTATGAAAAAAACTTATTCCTTGAGTGCATGGGTGTGATACTTGGTATAAAGTTTCTTTCAGTGGGTGTCTGGTTGTATAGTTTCTGAAATTTTCACGAGAAGGGTAGTTAAGCGCATACGAAGTTGCGGGATAAAGCTAGTTTGTTGATAATTTGGATATTAATAGATATCAAATCGCGTGTGCCGAGTGGACGTGGGTCAGGCATGGGTGGACTTCGGTAATTGCAATTTGAGATGTATTGATGTGTAAATAAGACTTATATTATGTACAACAAATTGTAAAGCATATAATGAGGCACGTAGCGCGCGCTGAGCGGGCGCTAGGCTGGCGCGTGTGGTCTGACTGAACGCGCTCTTAGGAGTTGATATCAACTCAATCATTCATTTATTCATGTAATACACAAATTAAGTTATAGTTAATAAGAAAATCACAATAGATTTTGGCCGGTTGGGACTCGATCCCCAGGACCTGGCAAAGTAAGTGAAATTTCGCTCGTGACCACGGAGTTTGCAGACACCGAAACGACGAGTAATAATCAACGAATGCAGAGCATTAAAAAAAAACGCCTTGGCGTCAAAACTTTGACTGAGTTACAATGTCATCAACGTAAACATTCTCCGAAATCATACTAAAATTTAAAATTTTCAATGAAGTACTCAACCGATTACGAAATTTATGTGGGACCAACTATGAAGTATCTTCTATCATATGAAATAAGAATTTTCAAAATCGATTCATAATTGTCCGAAATATCGTGTAACAAAGACACAAAAAAAAACATACAGACGAATTGAGAACCTCCTTCTTTTTTCGAAATCGGATGAAAATGTAAAATATAAATAACATGCAATAAATCCGGTTAAAAAGTTGTTTTATTTAAATTATGAATCATGAAAACGTGTAATTTTCCAAGTGTAATTTTTCGAATTAGACATTTACATACATACATAACTTCACGCCTGTAGGTATCCCTTATGAGGTAGGCAGAACACCAGAGGTTATAAGACCATCTGATGTCACGTTTGACTTTGGAGGTATCATAATGATGGATAGAGACTATTGCAGTGACAGGACCTCTGGCATAGAAGGCAATGTATGTAAGCACTACACCAGCCGGTTGTCAATTTCATGTATGATTGAAATGACATACATACATATATATCTTCACGCCTCTATCCCTAATGGGGTAGGCAGAACACCAGAGGCTACAAAACCATCTGATGTCACGTTTGACAAATTTAGAGGTATTATTACGATGGAGAGAGACTATTGCAGTGAAAGGGGGTCAGCCTATCGCCCACAAAACCGCTTAAAACCTCCGTCCCTTAACTGACTTTTACAGTATACCCGGGAAGAGAAGCAGCTGGTGCATTCTATGTTTTTCTTTCGCTCCCAGTCCAGCATGGAAGAAATATTTTTATTTAGACATTTAATTTCGGAAATTCATTTTTAATTCCTTGTCTAAGTCTCAGGATTCAGACATAGAAATCTTTTAATTCGAATTTGTCAATAAAAATGCGAGCATAAGCTTGAAAAGTGTTTATCCATTTTTTATTCAAAGTATAAATCCTCCTTTGACCTATTTTTTTACAGATCGTTCTATTTTTTTTTTTAAAAAAAAAGCACAGCATCCTTACAAACTCAGAGTATTGTCTGCAAGGTATCAAAACTTTCCTGCAGGAAAAAAGCCAAACAAACAAAAGATTCTTTAATAATCCAAAGAACTCACGTCTCTCGGAAACTCGAGAACACGAGTCGTTGAGAAAAACTATACTTTTCTGGTTTTTTCCCGCCAAGAGGCAGTTAGGTTGAGAAGACTTGTGCGCGTCGAGTTTTTTTCCCTACAAGATTTATAGGGTGTCTACGTTGTTGCTTTGTTATTGGAATTTGAACTTTTTTCTTAAAAAAATAATTACGTCAAATACTCTTTATACCGTCTTAATTTTACACGATTTTAAATAAAAAATTAGTAACCATATTTTATGACGTACCTATAAGTATGTATGTTTATTTTAAAAAAGTCTCTTATAGCAATAACGCTTAACTCTTTCAAAAATGTAACTGATACCTCGGCTCCAGTTTTAGGTACGCAGTACACGGCAACATCATCAACAGTGCAGCAATCGATATATTTTGGTAATTTACTTAGTTGAGTAACTTATTTTTTTATCTACGTAAGCTAACCTCAGTAATAACTTTACTAAGGATAGCTTAGGTTTAAAGTTAACGTTTTGTTAACTTTAAAGATCGATTAATTTAATATTAAGTTTATTGCATTCAGACAGACATTTCTGAACGCTGCGTTACTGACCCAAAGTTTAAACTGAAAATAGTTTCTGTAATTCTACTGTATGATCTAGACACAACTACGCATAGCTACAAATAAAAAGGACGAGTTGGAAGCAATCAACTTCCCCGGTTCCCCGAAACAGAAAAAAAACATAAATGTTTCTATTTATCTTGACCAAAAATCCTTCGCTTCAACAGAAACTTTAAAATCTCGATCCTGTATATCATGGTCACCCTATTTATTCTCACTTCGGTGCTACATCAATCAATGAGATAACGACGTTACAGCTCCCTGTAAGTTGTGTTGTACTTTTTATATATTTTCAACTTCTAATGATGTGGATGTAGTTGACATAAGGACAGTTCAGGAAGGAGACAATGAAATGAGGATGATCCGCTTGTCTAATTATTTAATATCAATCAGAACGATTGATCCGATTGAATGGGTATATTGCTGAGCGGTTTTGCTGCTATTCCGATAGAAATGGTTATGATTTTACTTAATAACAACGTTTGTTCGTGAATAATTATGATTTAAGCATTTATGAATGTTTGGTAATCTGCTAATATTATTCTGGATTACTTTAAGTTTTCATATATTCTTAAAGAGACAAATAAGCTAAAGAAATAAAATCCTCAGACAATCACACCAACTACATGGCCTTAAAGTAAGACAAGCTTGTGTTATGAGTTAACATGTAGCGAACTGGGGGAACCTATCGCTTGGTGGTAGGAGGTCCGCCTGGCTAGCGACCACCCTTTATATAAAGTCTGCCGCCAAATGTTACCGCTCCGGCGGTAATGTGTTCCGGCAATATTGTATAAAGAGCCAGTTCCTTCCTAAACCCGTGTGCTTTCATCTTCGACCTCATCGTCACTTACCATCACTATAGATAAACGCCCAGACCTGGAACATTTTATTTTTCTCGTTCCGTGCGGAAAGTGCACCTGCGGCCTCACGGCTAGCTTAGTAGCATCTAGACCACTGCACCATGGAGACCGTCTATATCTTATTTTTACATAAATACATACAAACATAACGTCACGCCTGTATCCCTTATAGGGTAGGCAGAACACCAGAGGTTATAAGAGCAGCTGATGTGACGTTTAACAGGTATTATAAAGCAGGAGAGAGACTATTGTAGTGACAGGGAGTCAGCCTATCGCCCACAAAGAAGTCATGTAAACCTCTGTCCCTTTACTGAATTTTACAGTAGGTATGCCCGGAAAGAGAAGCAGCTGGCACATTCTACATTTTTCTTTCGCTCCCAGTCCAGCATAGAAGCAATTCTTCTTTCTTATTCTTATTATTTTGGCTAATCCAATAAACTTTTGAAATAGGGTGGACTTATTTATGGACTTTGATTTTCAAAAATGTGCATATTATTTAATTATCCCAGCTTAATATAACCTGCGGTGGGATGCTCTGCTATTTAGATCTAAAGTCAGTCAGTCAGTTTCTTTACTACAATGCGTGACAATTTATCGGAAAGTTATCTTGAAAACTAAGACGAAACTTTAAAGATTCTCGATTATTTGGTATGAAAAAAGAAACAAAGGCTAACCGTGCGACTTTTTGGAATATCTTACCTTACCTTGCGTCGGTGCTGTAAGCTTTAGTATCCAAAAAGTCTTTTTCTTTAAAATAGCTCCTTTCTGCATACAATTCCCTTAAAAATATGAATGAAATTAAGAAATTCAACGATTTCACTTAACCATCTTAATTAGGAAGAAGACATTACAGGGGAAACTATTGCTCCAACCTAATTCTTATTATGACTCCGCGCTCCGTAAGCGTAACTAGAAATGATTGTAATGTACTGTGTCGGCCATTTTGTAATGAGCAAAACCGGCAGCCATTCCATTCATTTTCGCGGGAAAACTCGTTTATTTAAGAAATTAAAAGTGGCTTCAGCAATATTATTATACAGTTATTGTTTATTTTACCCACTTAGCTCCCTTTTATTATACTTTTTTGTCGTTATGGCCGGTTTTGCGGTTTGAATTTTCGTGTTTCGTTTTGCGCAGTATTTTTTTTTTAGTTATGGTAGGCTACTTTTTATGATAATTATTATAGGTTAGTAAATGAGTCTCAGACAACGATTAAGGTACTTAAAGATAGAGTAAGCACACCTAATAGGGGAATCATTGTTTTAATGCCTTGTTAACATAAACCTTAGCCTACACTGCATTTATTTTACAACAAAATCATGATTTTTTTCATACCGATTATACTATCTTAACTTCACACTTACCTACTTTTTTTATGTTTTAACGTTAAAATATTTAAAATTATCACCTAACAGGCTATATAATAACGATCTTCTTTGCACTAAAGAAATTTTGTATAAAACACTACACATTTCTTTCTGTTTTATCGAGATTACATGTGAAATGTAGAGGCAAAGCTTTAAGACTAATTTTATTCTAGACATACCTAATTTAATTTCAGAAAATCTTATCTCCATTTTGTCACTCATTTTGCAGAGTTTTGCCGCTCAAACAAGCATAACAAACAGACAGACTAAATCTTCTTAAGATAATTGGTTTAATTTAATCATTGACATATAATAAAACAACTAGACGCACAATCGCTATGAAAAGTACTTAATTAAAAAAGTGTCCGAGAGATGTTCTGTATACAATCTATGTCTACGTTTCTGTTTAGTATCTGATTGCCTAATGTATAAATATAATAGTAAACTCCAGAAGATCACCAACTCGTTCATGGGTCAATGTGTACGCTTTTATAATAAAATTCCAAAATATTTAAGATTAACCCTTCGATAGATCTAAGGATAAGTGTTATATATTTTTTTACTATAAGATATCCAGATGCAAGAAGATGGGATTCCCTGGCTGTAAATTGTTGATGATAGCTGTTGAGTTTCTTGCCACTTCCTCTCAACAGATCGACTTTCTGAAGTGGTGGTAGATTCAGTTCAATTTGTAAATTGTTTGACTTATTTCAAATGTATTTAAATACTTACGAAATAAATATTATTTTTACTTTGACCCTGAAAATTCTGACATCCAACAAACAGCACTGAGGCAGCTTGGTGGATTACCCTAAACCTCCACGTCACCCAGATGAGAGGCTTATAGCCCTGCAGTGGGCTCATTACGCGGAGTTGTGCTGAGGTATGAGGTACCACCGCTGGTAGGTTTATTTGAAGCTGACCCAACAAGGCTTAGACAAGGAAGCTCTTAGAACAAAAGAAAGTCAAAATCCTCTTAACTTTTATTCCACCATTTACTAAACCCACCATTAAGCTTGCTTATACCAAGAAACTTTCAGAGCTCAGATATCCGAAACTTAAATTCCAAACTCCTTCTTAGCTGTTTTAAAACGAGTCAAATTTTATGTCAAGTTATCGATGGCATGTGATAAGACTTGGAGAAATTCAGATAAGGCAGAGTAGAGAGTGACGCTTAGCTTTATCTTATTAAGTAAGTAGGTGTTTAAGTTTTTTTAGCCGCGTAGGGTTGGCTTAGGGTATTACCACACAAATGTCGATCGATGATCGACGGTGGTTTATTTATTTATTTAATACTCAAAACAGAATACAACTAAAATACAACTGTAACAAATTCAAAACTATCCTAGTCTTGGTTGCATTCCACAACAATTTGTATAGAGGAAATATAAAATAACACTGACTATTTGATAAGTATATACGAGGGTGGATTGAAAAGTTCGCGGCCTAGTCAAGAAAACAGAATAAAGTACATACAAAAATATTTTTATTTTTCGACGTAATCTCCATTTAGCTCTATGCACTTCTTCAATCTGCTTTCCAGAGCTTCCATACCTGTTTTAAAAAAAGATTCCTCAAGGTCTTCAAAATACAGGTTAACAGCGGCTTCGACCTCTTCATTCGTTAAAAATTTCTGCCCACCGAGGTGTTTTTTCAGGTTTGGAAACAGATGAAAGTCCGAAGGTGCCAAATCAGGAGAATAAGCTGGATGACAATTCGAAACCACAATCACGACTTTGAGCCATAGACTCGACAGACGTGTGGACTCGGGCGTTGTCCTGGTGAAACAACACTTTCTTTCTCAGTAATCCTGGGCGTTTCTGTTTAATTTCTTCACGTAAACGGCGCAGAAGGGTGCTATAGTACGCAGAGTTTATTGTTTCGCCTTTTAAAAAGGTAGTCCACCATAATGACACCCTTAGCATCCCAAAAAACCGATGCCATCACCTTGCCAGCCGACAGAATTGCCTTTGCTTTTTTCGGAGTTGGTTCACCTGATTTTTTCCATTGTTTGGATTGTTGTTTTGCTTCTGGGGTATAGTGGTGAACCCAGGTTTTATCCATTGTCACAAATCTGTCAAGAAAACCTTGTGGATCAGCCTCGAACATCTCCAAACAGTCGCGAGAAATCGTGAGTCGAATTCGCTTTTGCTCTACTGAAAGCAATCTGGGGACCCACCTAGCCGAAACCTTAGAAAAGCCGAGTTCATGGACAATGATGTTTTGCGTTCGTTCATATGAGATGCCTATAGTGTCTGCAATTTCTCTGATAGTCAATCTACGGTCTTTCAATATGAGATCACACACTTTATTGATGTTTTCTTCGGTCGTAGACGTCATTGGCCTGCCGGAGCGAGGGTCATCTTCGATGTTCTCTCGTCCACGTTTAAATTCTGCAACCCATTTTTTCACAGTGGTATAAGACGGGGCAGATTCCCCTAATGTTGTTTGCATGTCATCATGGATCTCCTTTGGTGTTAATCTTTTTTTAAACAAATATTTAATCACAGCACGTTGTTCAAATTTCTCCATTAGTGAAAATTTGTTCTACACACGTATTTATATTGTTCGTAAAATTTTATTTAAACAAGATATCAAATTGAAAATTCGCGGGCTGACAATTGAATAATGACAGTTCAAAATGACGGCAGAAAAAATAACAAAAGTTTTTTTTTAATGGCCAGGCCGCGAACTTTTCAACCAATGTAGTAATATAAAAAATTAATTAAATATTAAAAATACTTAACCTTTAGGTAATATATTTTACAAGAGCAGATTAAACGATATTAGCCACCCATTCGTTGACCTGCTTTTATATTATCTAGAGTACCTACAAAATAAAAATAATAAATGCGAAAATATCATAACGCAGAATACTATTAATTCTAGGCTCAGTTGTAAGCTCTTAAAGATAGACGATATCTTTAAGGGTTTTAGTAAATAGTTCTATATTAGGTAATAAAATATCGTATGCCGGGTTTTCCTTGGCGATTACGTTGCACTGACGAGCCATCCCTACCAAGGGATTGTAAAAGGAAGTATTATTTTTAAATGTTTGCAATGCAAAACAAAAAGTCCTGTTTGATTAGACCTACGAGCACTAAAACGATCAGATCAGAAAAAACCGATCTAAGTCGATAGATAGTTGTAATAGGTAACACCTGTTTTTAAGTTTTTTTGCACTTATAATGCTCAATTATTCTTAAATAACCGAAAAAATGTGATAAATAAAAATTAGCCGGTCAGGACTCGAACCTGGGACCCCTCGTTTGCCGGACGAGTGCTCTTCCACTGAGCTACCGGGGCCTGGCGGTACGCCTCGAAATTACTTACCACATTTTTATTTTTACGTTATATTGCTAACGTAGCTCCATCTAATGGTATAGCTTTGCACTAAGACCGAGTTAAGACTTCGAGTCCTGGCCGGGTAATTTTTATTTATCACATTTTTTCGGTTATTTGTAGTAACACCCTTAGAATAACCCTACTGTACCTGGGTAAACCTTCAGGAACCGCCTGGCCAGCAGGATCACCCTTCATATAAAATCTACAGCTAAATATCACCGCTTCAGTGACAAGAGTTTAACTGAGCCACTGCGGTATCCGAGGAAAGGAAGCTGCCGACGTACTTGTAAGAACACGACCGAAGATTACTAATCCAAATGACCCCCACTTGGTGATAAGACACCTTCAGGGATCGTCTAGTAAACCACCGCGTTATCCTATAAGTCTGACGCAAAATATTGCCCCCGCAATCTTTTCTGAAGAGCCATTTCCTCATAGTCACTTACCATCAGATGAAATTGGGAACAAACCTTAGTTTAGTTGCCGTTGAAAAACTCCTGACAAGAAAAGATCTGAACACACATAATTATAGGTAACGTTCACATGGGATAAAACACTGCAGGGCACTTTTAGAGAGATACTCCAAATCGTACACTTAGTCTTTTTTTTTTTTATAAGTGACTAAACCCGCGTTTGACCTCAATCTCACCTGATGGTAAGTGACGATGAGGTCGAAGATGAAAGCACACGGGTTTAGGAAGGAACTGGCTCTTTATACAATATTGCCGGAACACATTACCGCCGGAGCGGTAACATTTGGCGGCAGACTTTATATAAAGGGTGGTCGCTAGCCAGGCGGACCCAGAAGGGATCCTACCACCAAGCAAATCATGTTCCTTACCAGAACTTAACTGTGCACAAAGATTATTGAGTGGAGACTATAAATTTAACAGCATAAGTCTTAGATACTTGGGTATCACGACCGCGACGTGGGTAAAATAAATTTTTAACCAGATTTTAAAGCATATTATCTTAAAATTGAACCCTACGTTTCGCTTCCTTTACAAACCTAATTGTCGTCACGCGAGAAAATAAAAATATCATTACACCTACTAACGCAATAAAATTAGATTTAAAAGGTCTTATTTCACACAAAAGCTATTTCAAATAACGTCATCCGCTCTTTCACAACGTAGCCTCAACTCCATCGTTTACCAACGACGCAGTGCAACAAAAGAGTTCGCGCGAAAGCCCTGGGTTTGAATCCCGGCAATTATGCAAACTGCGTTCCGTCTGGCCGGGGTTATTTGTCGACGGGATCCGAGCTAGGGAGGGGAAAATGTCGATAGAAATAGAAGTGAAAATGCAGTCGAGTTCCGTGTAAATTGCTTTTCGATGCTGTTATGGTTGGCTTTGAGATCGATAACGTACTCGGTAATGTGTTTGTTAGTATGTTCCGAGATACGTTCGCTATCTTCAAGGACGCCTGCCAATTTTGAATAGCAATTCTTTATAATGTGCAATTTGCTTTCGTTTTTGAACAGGATTTTTATACTGTATAACAAATTCAAATTCAATAATTCTGTATTGCAGAAAATATGGTACAAAAAAGGTGTTATTATAAGTAACATACACTTTTGAACGGTTACTGAAATTATATTGGACTTCTATCTCAGCTGATGGTGAGTGATGGCAAGATTGCAGTTGAAAATCACATGGACTAATGGCGAAACGACCTCTTCATAATATATAGCTGGAAGGCATCTCAGCCAGAGATTTGGCGATCCAGTATATTTTATATGTTGATAATTGATATTTTAAGATGTGTTCCAGTTAAAGGGAAAGTTCTATAGCTATGGGTCGGAGACACTTCATTAATCCTATCTTTTTTTATTATTGATTAGGTCAATCCAATTGGAAACCTATCCCAATAGGTAGGTATATATGGCAGAAATTGTTACACCAAAGCAATCTAAATGGTATATCTATGTTTAATTTATTTAAGGAGACTCTCATGATGTTTAATTAACTTTAAGGAGACTCATGGTTAATTTTTTACAAAGTTTAAATTGTTTAGTCTAATTAAAATACTTTTTGACCAGATTTTTTGGCAATAATATTTTAGTATAACCTTAACAAGGTATCAAACGATGTTGTCAAACTCACCGATAAACGCTGGATGTGGGCAGTGCGGGGCCTAGCAGAGTGGAGAACCCTGAGTTAGCCCTTTGTCCAGCCATGGGCGTTTCCTAGTTGACAGGTAGATAGATCCCTTCATCATCCGCCTGCCAAGCGACTACCTATCTTATAAAACTCCTGTAGCTCTGTGTGTGATGTAATCCAGAAATATTATATTAAAAAAATCAAGTTTAATCTGGTTATCTGTAAGAAATCGCTCGTCAGCGATAAGTCCGCCTATTAGTACTTACTCAGCACACTGTTTTTTTTTCTCATTTACTGTCTGTACTGTATACTGAAGTGTAAATAAATAAAATAAATCTAAGAGGATTCCCTCAATTCAAAAAAAAAATGTTAGAAGTGGTTTTAAGGATCACATCAATAATAACTATATTCTTAGTCGTAGCAAAATATTAGAATTTTATAATAAAATATCGATAAGATAAGCACGTCACTATAACATCCTTTCATCAACCGACCGACTCTTTATAGTTCATTGAGACTGCATCACAATCAACCTCCTTAGTAATCTTGGGTTAAATCTAGGAAAACAGCATTTTATACATTATTTCGTATTCATCTGCATTTTATTCGTTTTGAAATTGATTAGTAAATAAATATTCTTCTCAGTACTTGACCCAAATTAAGTTTTATTAAGAATTTTATGTATGAGAAACACATAGCGGAATAACTTTAAAACTCGTAGGTACATATAGGTATTTGAATCTCAGGTATCAGATATTTGAATAGGTAGGTCTAGGTAGGTACCTACTAGAAATAAAAATTCAAACCTAGATGTGAGTAATAAAAATAAAATATCTGTATGAGTTTTTAAACAGAATATATTGTAACTTGTGTACCTAGTTACCAAGCATGTTTTTATTGATTTTGATTTCTCGATGTTTTTTAAATACCTACCTAAGGGCTACCTAACTAATACATAGGGTAAAACCGGGTAATACGCCCCAGTTGACAAAACGCCCCACACTTGTTACACTCAAACCAGCAAAGCTAACAAGCCAACGCTGCTGACGAGCAATGGCCTTATTCGTCCGCGCGTATGGCTGCCGAAAAAACGTGATTTCTGTAGCAATTTTAGAAAATATTTAGAAAAAACGATTTTCTTAGCAAAGACAATTTGGGACGAGTTTCAAACATTTTTGTATATTTCAAAAATTATGTTGTCATTTTCAAATTTCTTAATATGATCGTAAAATGTGTAAAAACGAGTTAGTTTTTCCGCTATATAAAATGCTGTTGCTTCAAAATGGCGGTCTGATATGAAGTAGGGCGTCTTAAAAATCAATTTTGACAATATGCCCCACCATGTGTTGCGAAATATACCTACCCCGGCTGTTGTATTATTGTTTCATGTCTTCTATTTTCTTATCCACTCAGCACTCAGCCAGCTTGGTGGATTATGGCTTAAATCTCCACGGCACCCAGGGTAGAGACTCATGGTCCTGCAGAAGGCACAAAGCAAAGGGTTGTGATGATTTTCGTATTTCAGAAAATGTCCGTTAATACCAACGCGTAATGTTGCGAGTTTCGTGGAGTGCTAAAAGTTTGAAGAAGGCTATGGCGAATGTTAAAAATAAAAAACAAAAGAGAGACAAGTTGATCGTGACATCAAAGGGACAGCTTCCTCGCTGGTGAGAGCATTTTGAGGAGGTTTTCCGAATTCTGAAGGCCTCCCTTCCTCAACACCTGCTCAATCTTCTGTGGAATTGAAGTATAGAACTTGCCATCACATAACTAAGCTTTCGAATTCTCGATCCCATCTTACATCATCTGCAAGGTATCAATTCTCAATCAATCCTAGGTATCTATGGAGGACCGTTGAACCTCTTCTTTGCAAATACCACGCTGGTTCCCAATGCAACCGATCATACAGAATGACAGATGACAGAGACCAAATAGACTTTGCGCATAATCCTCGACCAGACATCAGAATGGCAGAGAGAAATGTACTTGATATTCGTTTACTTCGTGTGTATTTAAAAAGCCTTCAAAACGATGAAGTGGAGTTGTATCTGGGACTGGAGGTTTACAACCTGGGGTGTCTTCTTTTGCGTCTGCCATTTCTTGTGTTTCTTAAAGGCATCATGAAGAAAACGATCCGTAGCAAACGACGCCGTATTCTTGTTGTTAATTGGCCCGAAAAAATTTCCAACATAGAATTTAGAATCGTTGTGGTTCAGATCAAACGCTGCAAGGGAAACTGGGCTGGCCACACGCTCAAAGTCAAAGTCAAAGGACCCTGAGCATATTCCGAGGTATGTCCTAGACTGAAACCCCTAAGGAAAGCGTAAACGTGACGGATTTAAACTGACCTGGAGCTGGACAATCACCACCAAAGGAAAAAAAATATAGGGAAGACTTGGAACGAACTGAAACGCGAAGTTCAAGACCGAATGAGATGGCGGAGCACCGTGGTAGCCCTCTGCCCTATCTAGGGGATATAGAAACATAAGTTAAGAGACGTCTTATAGTGTACTTGTCATCATAGAGGGCATTTAAGATTGATAAAACCTGCAGCATACCAGAGTGGGGCGCGTTTTAAAAACCAATTTTTGTGAAAGGGCATTTTGTAAGCATGGTGGGGCATATTACCTTATGTCGGTTGACAAAACGCCCTACCACATTCCTTAAGAAAAATGTGATTTACCTACTACATTTTATAATAATGTTAGCCATATTATCAATTACCATAATATAGGTATCTAAGATTCCATAAAATATTATGCAATAATAAAAAATATTAAATATAATTTTTTTTAAAGATTAAAAAAAGTGGGGCTTATAACCCGCTTTTATCCTATACTTTTACTCAAAAATCACTCAAATTGAAAACCAGCAACGTTTGTTGAAATAAAATATCTTTTAAACTAAAGGAAATTTACTATCACAAAATGAATACATAAAATAGACAAAGAGATTATGAGATAAGTACTCTCCTCACTTACTTTGGATGCCTCAGCATAATACTGCTGAAAGCTTTGCATTCTCGTTAATTTCTTACTTTTATCCTTCTTGTTCGGATAATCTTCGGAAGTACTGAATTTATCTGGTTTGCACCAGTTTAAGAGACACTCGAGGCTCGCTTTTAAATATTAAAAACTAGCTGCTGCCCGTGACGTCGTCTGCGTGAACGCTATGCAGCACCAAACGCACCTACGATTATAACACTGCTAGCGTGATAATATGTAGCCTATATGTTGACCCGACTTCTTAACTATCTTCATGCCAAATTTGAAGTAAATCCATGCAGTACTTTTTGAGTTTATCCCGGAAAGACAAACAGACAAAAATTCTAAAAACTATATTTTTTGTTTCTGTTTCGATTGTAGATCATACCCCAAGTATTCTTTTAAAAAAATATTCAATGTACAGTTTTGACTTTCCTACCATTTTATTATATGTATAGATTAAATAAATAAAATCCCCAGACAATCACTCAAACTACATAGCCTCAAAGTATGTAAAGCTTGTGTTATGAGATACCATGTAGCGAACTAGGGGGAACCTTAAACATCGAACCCACGACCTCACGATTAGCGTAGTAGCGTCTACACTACTGCACCAAAGAGACCGTCTAAGTATTACCTACAGACCTAGTTATCACAGATTTTTTAAAGTCAATCGCTAAGAATATCGATTTGCAGTGACTCGAACTGAGAGCAAAAATTTGAAGCTTCATAACAGCTAGTTGTTAGTATAACTACCCACGCATAAGTTTGAACCTACTCGCGTTCGTTTATTTATTGAGAGAGACTCGAGTATATTTATATCACTGTTAAGATGTCCCATGCTGGACTGGGAGCGAAAAAAGAAATTGGGAGAAATTCTCTTCCCGGGTGGGGAGGTATTATCGGCGTTTTTATGGGCAATAGGCTTACTTGTCAAACGTGACATCAGAGGATTTTATAGCTTCTGGTGTTCTGCCTACCCTATAATAAATAAATATTTCTGACACACAACATTATCTAGCCCAAATTAAGTTTCTAAAAGAACTTGTGTTATGGATAATAGATAACTGCTATACTTAAGAAATATATAAACATACATATTGAATAAATACATATTTTTTATTAGAAGAAACTTAAATAAACAAATAAACATCCATGACTTGACGACTAATATCTGTGTTCATCACACAAATATCCGCCGCCGCCGGAATTCGAACCCAGGACCTCTGGCATAGAAGGCAATGTATGTTACCGCTACACCAGCCGGTCGTCATAAGGGATACAGGCGTGTAAGTTTTGTATGTTAAGGTGTTTTAATTAGGTATTAAATCTTGAGTAAACAAAGCGAATAAAGAAATTAAATGACCTAATTCAAAGAACAGGCGGTGTCAAAAAAGCTTTGAAAGAATTACAAGAATATGGAAAAGAATGGATTTCTAGATTGAAAAACAAGCACTCCAAGCAAGTGACTAAACGCTCTGAAATTCATAAACTAGCCACAGACTATTACAGATCTCTTTACTCCATCAAAAACACAGAACAAGAACAGTGCGCAAACATAGCGACTCCAAACTGGGATGAAGAGGTACCACAAATCCTACCAGCAGAAGTGAAAAAAGCGATCAACTCGCAAAAACTAGAGAAAGCGCCCGGACCAGACAATA
This sequence comes from Stenoptilia bipunctidactyla, assembly GCA_944452665.1. Lineage (NCBI taxonomy): Eukaryota > Metazoa > Arthropoda > Insecta > Lepidoptera > Pterophoridae > Stenoptilia > Stenoptilia bipunctidactyla. The sequence goes on along the minus strand of OX101745.1, from coordinate 2,493,697 downwards.
TACCAAACGAACTGATGAGAGGAACAGTAGAAGAACTGAGCCCTATCCTGGCTAAGATATTTAACGACATAATCAAAACAAGTACTATACCAAAACAATGGGGACAATCTCATATCATTCTAATTCACAAAAAGGGACCCATAGATGACATCAGCAACTACAGACCCATCAGTCTTATATCAAATGTGTACAAAGTGTTCGCAAAAATCATTTTAGACAGAATAACAAAAACACTTGATGAAAACCAATCTATTGAGCAAGCGGGCTTCAGAAAGAATTACAGTACAATCGACCACATACACACTATCAAACAATTAATAGAAAAGTACAACGAGTACCAAAAGCCCCTATACATTGCCTTCATCGATTATTCAAAAGCATTTGATTGCCTCGATCATAAACACATTTGGTCAAGCCTCAAACAACAAGGAGTGGAAGACATCTATATAAACATAATCAAAAATATCTATACCAACAGCAAAAGCATCATAAAGCTAGAAACGAAAGGTGACCCATTCCCCATAAACCGAGGTGTCAGACAGGGAGACCCACTGTCCCCAAAGTTATTTACAGCGGTACTGGAGACTATATTCAGGAAAATTGAGTGGGAGGAATATGGCCTAAACATCAACGGCAATCGCCTAAACCATTTGAGATTTGCTGATGACCTTATATTGCTAGAAGAAGATCCAAATAAATTACAGCTAATGGTTCAAACACTATCCGACAGAAGCAAGGAAGTTGGTCTGGACACAAACCCAAATAAGACCAAAATGATGACAAACTTCAAGGAGGTGGACATATTACTGGATGGCAACAGACTGGAATATGTAAAAGAATATGTCTACCTAGGCCAAATAATCAGCCCCCAAGACTCCATGACCAAGGAAGTAAACAAAAGAATTGCTTACAGCTGGCGAAAATACTGGTCTCTCAAGGAGATAATGAAGAGCAAAGATTTGGGAATACATATAAAAAGAAAAACTTTTAACTGCGTTATACTCCCTTGTATCACTTATGGTTGTGAAACCTGGTCACTCACTGAAAACCACAGAACCAAACTCGCGAGATGTCAACGGGCGATGGAAAGAAGCATGTTGGGAATAAGACTCAAGGACAAAGTAAGAAACTCCAACATAAGAGACCTTACTAAGGTAACAGACATACTCACTCGCATTGATCACCTAAAATGGGGTTGGGCAGGGCACATGCTACGAGACAACAGGAACAAGTGGAGCAAACAAGTCACACTATGGTATCCAAGGGATGGAAGTAGAAAAAAGGGTCGCCCAAAAAGAAGATGGGAAGATGACATCCGTCAGACACTTGGACCATACTGGACAAGAGTGGCCCAAGACAGAGGCCAATGGCGACAGTTGGAGGAGGCCTATGCCAAAAGGCACATCGAAAGGAGGGATATCCTATAAAACTAACATAGATGTAACACAATACTTACTAACAAACTTGTATCTTACTTTTCGAAATAAAAAGGCTTATTATTATTATTTATTAAATCTTGAGTAGGTATTGTTTTGTCTCTGAGTAAACCGCCTTTGACATCCATCTATACTAATTTATAAAACTCAAGAGTTTGTTTTTTTGTTTGGTTAAAAGCGCTAATCTCAGAAATTACTGGTCCGATTTGAAAAAATATTTAGTACCCACGGGACGGGAGTAAAGCAGGTGGTACTGCGGGGACGGGCTAGTCTCACATAATGGTAAGTGAAGATTATATTGAATATGAAAGCAAACAGGCTTAGGAAGTAACTGGCACTTTATAAAACATTGCTGGAACACATCACTGCCAGTGATAATGGGCAGCAGATTTTATATGAAGGATAGTTGCTAGCCAGCTGGGCTAGCATGCAACTATCGACAAAGATAAATCGGGCCTTTATATCAATATTTTCATAGAATACGGCAGCAAGAGTATGTATTTTTCAAGAATCTGGCAGCTTTGGTATCGAATCAAGTAATTGTATCTATCATAATGCGCATATTAGCTAACATGTTATGTTAAAATCATTTAGGAATATTTTTCTTGTTGATTCGAGTCTTCATCGATGGTTGCATGCTAGCCCTGTGCTGAGCGAATACTATAAGGGTATATATTCGGGTTGCCAACCATACGGTTTTTAACAGTATCATACTGTTTTTCACTACATTATACTTTTTACTGTTGAACAAAAATATTGTTTTTAGCAACTTTATGTGCTAGACTTATATTAATAATTTGTCAGAGAATCTCAAAAACTATGTGTTTAAAACATTAAATAAATTGGATACTTACTGTTTATATTTCCAAAATACTGTTTGATATTCTTTTCAGACTAAAATTAATTTATTTCTAGGAAAAAAAGTTAGAAAAAAAAGGTAGTCATACCACGAAGCTGGAGTCACAGGCTAAATTTTTAAGCCCTATAACTATTATCTTCAGAATATCCTGATTAGAGGTATAATTGTGTTTATGTAAAGTATTGTGATAGAATAAAATTTTGATCATTTTGACCAAGTTTCACAACCATTTAATACTTGAAAAATAAAAATTCTGAGTTTGATTAGTGTTTTCATTGATCTTCAGTACAATATGCAAGCAAAATATCTTTAAACTGCTCAGATAAAACTAATATGAGGCATAGATTGTTTAAGTTATATTATTGAATGATATGTATTACTTTTTTTGTTACATTAGTATTGTATTCTTTTTAATTTGCAGAAGCACATGGAAATAAAATGTTAAAATTGAATACCATAGTTTATGAACTGAAATCTGAGTAAAGTAACTTTTTGATATCAAGCACAATAATTGTACAATAAACACATTGTTATGAGCTTTATGAGAAAACAGTAATGAATAAAGAAAAATATAACATTTCATTAATTTATTTGAATATAATACTTTTGATATAAATAATTTAATTCTTCTAACCACAAAATATCAGTATTAATTGAACTTAATTTACACTCATAAGCCGATACCATTCTTATATTTTGAATTTCATCAACAAAAATGTCTCCAACAATTGAGACATAACTTCCTTCTTCAAAATCAATTTTTTTATGTTTTTTCGTCAACAAACAAGTCATTAAATTATTCATGATTTGAACATTTACATCGCTGAACCGAGATGCCTTTTCAAAACCATAGTTTAGTTGTTTATAACTTGCAAGTGATATGTTTGAATTATTCTTAGTACTATCATAGTAAACATGTACTGTACCAGTAGGATCACTTAATTCTAGATTTGTGGCAAGCCCCCTGTTATTATATATAGAAGTTACAACACCATGTATGCGCAAATTCTTAAATTTCACACCAAAGATTTCATAAACATATTTATTTTCTTCAGTTTCACTTGCGCGGTAAATATCTTGTATGTACAATTTAAGCGGGCTTTTTTGTATGTCATTCATTTCATTACTTTCTTTTTTGGTTTGACACCCTTCTTCTTGGTAATTCAAGATCTTATTAAAATCTAACTTTCTAATTCAATACAGGATCAGCTCAAAGGATTGTGTCGTTTTTGATTTGTTTGTATTTGATAGAAACTTTGTAAATAAACAAACTTGAAACAAACCCGCCACAAAACAGACCACAGTTAAGTAAGGTGCATGCTAGTTTGTCTTCCATACAATTGGGAAATTCTAATATAAACTAACGCCACCATGCCCTTGGGCTCGGAACTATTGCGAAGAGAAAAAATGCGTTCAAATAGCGTTCATAATAGAGCTGCCACTCAAAAAAAGTAACAATTAATAGAAAATTTAATAACACACTATTAAGCTATTCACTTTAATTCAAATAAACCTATTGTATCCTGACTAATGCAAAACACGTATTATTACTCACCTATTTTATTGAGTAGGTAATATTTGTTTTATAAAATCTTGAAGAAGCATATCTATGGCTACAATTTTACAGATCAACATGATCTGAGTTGTCCCTTAGAAATTCAAACTTTGGTGTTTTTTCATATGTTTCCTTAACAACTATGTTGTAACAACTTTTGTGAGCAAATAAAAAACTACTAATCTCAATGAGTATAAATAGCTGGGAGGAATGTTTTTAAATCCTGGCAACACAAATTTTGTGTTGTACGTGCTATGTGATTCAAAAATGTTGTAGCACTAAGAATCCGTCGGTTTTTAAGTGAAATACGTTTGCGTTTTCAACTTTTTACTGATTTAGATTTTTTGTTGTTCGAGAATAAATTTATTCTTAAGTTCGAGAGTTATTTCCATTTAGCCTGAAGTTCTGCAATTAGTTCTAAAACTTTCTATAATATTTAGATGAAGCATCTCCCGCCCGCACCCTTTCCCCGAATTTTAGTTCCGGTCCCGGGGCCTAGTTGGCGCCCTAGTGCCTAGTGCCCTAGCCTAGTGCCTATTGTATAAATCAAGGAACCATCAAGGAACACTATAGGCACTCAAGAGAAGAAGCGCCACTTCATACAAAAAAATTACCCCGTCAAAAAAATAGTTCCAGCTAAGTAGGGTTAGATAGCGCTGGTGTCGGCTTTTTTGAGGTGGCGGGAAATTTAAAATGGCAGTCGCCCTCCGCGAACTTCGTTCGGCGCCATGCCAAATTAACCGCCGCCACGGAAGCCGACCGCTCCTGCGCCACTCCCCACCGCGCGCCACCAACCGGCCGCCGCACGCGAGAAGAAGCCGCCGCAGTCGAAGAAGAAGTCGCCCGCCGCCGAGTCCGCTGCCAGCAAACCCACCAAGGCCGCTATACCGCCGGCCGTTAAACCGGCCCGACAACCGGCGGGATCGTCGCCGCCCGTGTCGGAGGCCCCGTCGACCGCTGGGACTGGCGATACTACTAATGCGGTAGAAGTAGTACCGCCGTCTCAAGCGTCGACCTTGCCGCCGACTGGGACGTCCGCTGTCTCGCCGCGTCCGGTCTATTTACCGGCCGGATATGTCGACCTATGGCAGGAGCTGATTAAGCTGAACCCAAACGACATCGACACCGAGCAGATTATGGCCATGGTAAGACCATATATCAGCCTGTCTGCTCCCACACCGCTGCCCCCACGACTACAAGCCGGGGAATCGAGTTCGTCGCCCGCCACTCCCGGGACGGGTGACGAATTCTTCCCCGCACCGCCTCCAACGCGTCTGCAGACGCCGGTCCGCGCGCGCCCACAACCTGTGGGCACCCCGCCGGACCAGATGCTCACAGAGACGCCGTGCCAGCCTCCCCGCCTACCTCCGAGGCGCCAAGCCGAGGCGCGCAGACGCAAGGTGCCCTCCGGGGCCCCAGCCACCGGGGCCCCTCGCCTCCGCAACCACGCTCCCTACCCAGGGGTGCCCCACGCCGCCATTCCAAGGGACGCCGTTGAGAATGCCGGTCCAGTCCACCTCACCGGACATGGACGGTGCTCCGGCGACCACCACCGCCATGGACTACGCAACGGTTGCGGCTTCACCGCCGACACTGCCGCCGCCCGCTAAGCGGCCTGCGCCTGCGCAGCCGCGTGGCAAAGCACCGGTGATGCGGCCTGCCGCGCGAGCCCCGGCTACCCAGCCGGCCGCCCGCGCCGCCGACGACCACGACGAAGACCCGGTACCCGCCGCTGATAGTCGAGACCCTCCCCAACTGGCAGACCCACGTCCGCCGGTTGAGGGACGAGCTCGGCCGTCCTGCGAACGTGCGACCGTTCGGGAAAGGCATGCGGTTCACACCTACCGACTACGTGGAATACCGCGTCGTCCAACGATATCTCATTCAGCTGGAAGCGACCGAGAAGATCTCTTGGTTTTCCTACTCGCTTCCGGCTGAGCGGCATATCAAGGTGGCGATCCGCGGCCTCCCCGCCGACACCCCAGCCCAGGACATCCAGGATGAGCTAAACCAGCTCTCCTTTCAGGCGGATTATGTACGCCCAGATCGCCCGTACGAAGAACTTTGCCGACATCTACGCTGTGTCAGAGCTCTTGGGCATGCCAGGGATCAGGATTGAGTCCTGGCGAGGCAAGAGAGGTCCGGCACAGTGCCACCGATGTCAGCGGTTCCGGCACTCGTCCCACCACTGCCACAGGCCTATTGCTTGTGTGCGGTGCGGGGGCGAGCACCACGCCGCAGACTGCCCGCGCCTGCGTGAGGAGCCCGCCACGTGCGCTAATTGCGGGGAGTCACACCCCGCAAGTAGCGCAGCGTGCCGCGTCTTTCAACGCGAGGCGCGCAACAGGAAGGCGGGCACTGTCGCCCTAACTAGAGACTTCCCAGCCGCCCCGGGTCAGGCGAGCCTTATGGCTCCCACCAACCCAGCGGCGGCCGCCCCGAAGAAGACGAGGAGAAGGCGCCGCAAGCCGAAATCCACCTCAGGCGTTGATACGGCTGCGGCCCCTGCCGGACCTGACGACCCAGCCGGCGCCACCGAACAGGCCGCGCCGACTGCAAGGCGCCGCGAGCCAACCTCCGCCCCGCGCGTTTAGACGGCCGCGGCCCCCGCCAAACTAGACGACTTCACCAGCGCCGCCATAAAGGCCACGCTGACGATACTCAAGACGGCCCTACACGCCCTGCAGGTCTCCAAAGACCCAGAGCCCGCCCTCAGGAAGGGCATACTTCAGTTGGAGGCAGTAGCCGGCCTTCTGACCCCCTAGCTTCCCACGCAGATCGCCCGACGGCCGCCTGTCTTGCGATAGACCGCCGGCGGGCTTGATCGCGGGTGAAGCTAGGCCACCACCGACGCCACACCATCGGCCACCCAAAGACCGGCTCTACTTTTAGGGCTGCGCTGCTGCCTCCCGAAAGGGGCCATTGCCCCGAGCGGATTCCACCATTCCCCCCTCGGGGGGGCGAGTGACGACATACGACGACGACTGAGCGGCTGTAGAATTGTCATTTGAGCCACAGTTGGCTCTTACAAGCAACAAAACTAAAGCTATTTTCCAAAGGATCTTTGTTGATCCTCCTTGCGGCTAGTCTTTCAATTTTATTTCTTTTATTTAGGTTATCCCACAGTCGTTCACAAGTTCACAACCATTTAATAACTTGAGTCAGCCCAGTTGTGATTGTGGTTTTCTTTTACATCCTATAAACTCAATCTTCCTTATAAGTTTTTTTGACTGGAGGATAAATTCCTAGTGTGGACTACTGGCTGTCCAATTAGTTTTAAATACTTTTCCATCTTCCTTGTCAGGTGATTAGGAGTTTATTAAATCGAATAAATTATTGAAATGCAGGAGGGATGTGGCCGTTGCAATGGCTAACGCAGGCATTTCATCTGAAAAAGAAAATGTAACTATGAGTAAATTATAGCTCAAAATAATTTAAAGTATTTTTGCATAATGTGAATATCTGTTTTAATATGTATTTGCATTTTATAATTAATGTGCACTCCACAAAGAGTAGAATTATAAGATATACTTAGTTATAATTTATTTGAGTTTATTTACTTTTTTTGTTCAACTGCTGTATAGGGAAGGTTTCGTGGATGGGGCTTAGTTACTGGACTGTAATAAATATATGTATTTACGTTTATGTGTACTGGTACTGAAATATATATAACTAGCTGTGACCCGCGACTTCGTCCGCGTGGATACCGGTTATTGGAATACTATTATTATATCCTCCTTGAAGTTTAAACTTACCTTATTCAAAATTTCGTCAAAATCGATTCAGTAGTTAAGCTGTGAAAGCGGATAAACAGACAGAGTTACTTCAAAAACTGTTACAACAAAGCTGTGATCCGCAGTTTCACCTAGGTGTTTTGTGAAAAAGTATAGGTAGGTAGGTATATTACATAGATGATGCCTGCGACTTCGTCTGTATTGAATTAGTATTTCGAGTAGGTTATTTTCTTCTCCAAGGTCCTAAGTACTATCTTTAATAACAAAAATAAAAATGAAGAATCTTCGCCCATATAATATGTATAACTCCTAACCACAAACATAGGTAACTATATTAGGCACATTGCGTTATAAACAAATCGGGTGCCAAAGTGTCTTAAATTTTACATAATTAATGCAATACCTATCTTCATTAATTATAGCTTATTGTTATTCTTGGTAAAGCTATATTGCTGTAAAGTTTCAGAAGAATACATTCGGCAGTTTTTGCGTGAAAGAGTAGCAAAGGTCCATCCATCCAGCCATTATCAGTGTATAATGTGTATCTATCTATAGTTATGATTGACTACTTTTCACGGTAAAATGGCTGAGCCAATATTAATGTAATTTCTTTTGGTAGTTAACACATACCTACGTTACTTTTTATTCTACTTCTAAATCTACGGTTTCTAACTTCCAAGAGCTAGAAATGATCACGAAATAAATAAAACCTTGAGTCCCATTATTATAAGTTTAACTTTCTTACAATATATCTCTGTATGTAAGAAGGGCAGCCCATCAAGCGTTACAAATCGGTATTTTTTTTTTTACGTGAATCTGAAATCTATGCCCTCGACATTACCTAAGTTAAAATTGTTTGTCCGAACGCCTTTAGATCTAATCTACTAATGCCACGTTACAATATCAAAAAGTCTGTTCGTTCGTTGCTTCCACGCTGGACTGGGAGCAACAGAAAATCATAGAATGTATAAAGGCGTGAAGTTATATGTATTTATGTTCGTTTAGTCTACGAACAGTAGATTTAGCTATCATAAACGTTGAATATTGAAGCGTATAAAGCGTTTCAATATTCAACGTCTTGTCAAATTACTACTTACTATTCTTATAACTACCTACCATTCGTTTGTAGTAGCTTTTACTCATGTAAAATATTGAAACCCAGCATTCATTGGTTTTGACGAAAATTTTGTTATAATTTACCCCTAAAATAACCGCCTCTGAATAAATATAATCAGAAAGCTCCGAACTGCTAAGCTATCGGGATTTACACGTGTTATTGTGAGTCAACCATAAAATATAGACATATACTGTTGTGGGATATTTTTTATCTAATTTTATGAAGAATATTTCTGTGATACATGATTTTTATGTAGCTTTAACCATTAAGGCTGCACACGCGACGGAAGCTTAAAAATGAAGTAATTTTTCCCGTTTTCCCAACATTTCCCTTTACTGCTCTGCTCCTGTTGGTTATAGCGTGATAATAAGTATATTATAACCTGCCCAGGAGTATGAAGAATAATTTTACCAAGTTTCGTTAAAATCCGTCGAGTAGTTTTTGTTTCTATAAGGAACATACAGACAGACAGACATACAAAAATTTTACTGATTGCATTTTTGGCATCAGTATCGATCACTAATCACCCCCTGATAGTTATTTTGAAAAAATATTTCATGTACAGAATTGACCTCTCTACAGATTTATTATAAGTATAGATTATGTAATTGTCGATAGAATGATCAAAGTGTAACTTACTTGCTGATGCTTTTGTATATACTTAGATATGCCCATTGTCAAAGAGTGACTAAATATCTGGGTGGCCAATTTTATTCGCATTTTCTTTTCCATTGGGTTTGATATGATGCTTTGATAGGTAATGAGCGAACACAAAGTGTAGATTAACATTATCAAGTTCAAAGAACTGTTCAATATGCTTCCAAGACTTCAAAAAATATTTAGTTGGTTTAAGGGAGTCAAAGTGACTGGCCCAAGTGAGTTTATTTAAGACAGAAGTTATCATTTTTATTTTTTTACTTTTTAGTTAAATATACATAGGTAAGTTAGTTACGTTCAATTTAAAAGTTTTTTTTTATTTTTTTATTCAGCACCTTGCTACCCTGAAACTTATGGTAATTAGATAGGTATGCTAAGGTACTTATTTGTATTGTTGAGATATTAGGTAAGGAACACAGAGAAAGCAGAAAGAAGGAGTGCCCTATCTCAATAACTATCTCAAGAGAATCAGGTGAATAAGTACTCGATTATTCCCGGGGTGCTGTGTTCTGGTAATAGTTTTATATAAAGAGGACCTTACAAAATACGTGTGCTTCAGTAAGATTTAATCTTACACAGTTAAACGCAGATTTAGGCACCAATAAAGAAAATAAAAAGGAATGATTGTATACAGGGTGAAAAAAAAAAAAATGGAAAAGTTATTCACATGTTGTTTGATTCTATTGGTCCCATGAATACCCTAGAGTTATGAGAAATCAACAGGAACACCTTCTGTACTGCACTTTACTTGTACAGGTATGTTACCGGAAAATAAATAAATAATAATAATAAGAACTCTGCGTAAATTTATAAACTTTCGTAAGATTCTAAACGAGAGATAAATTGTATTATTTTACGCTTACTTTTTCACAAATTTATCACTTTACGACGTCTCGTGATAAATTTATAAACTTATGGATATTCATTCGTTAGATTCTAAACAGTTCGACCAATCACAGAAGAGTTTCTAATTTTACGCTTTTTAAAATCAAAAAATTATACACTGCTCGCTGATTGGTCAAGAAGACAAACAATTGTTTATGGCGCTTTGCCAGCCGCTGCCGCGGCACCGCTCGCTTCACTCACTCGGCTCGCGCACGTATATTACTATATGCAACCTAACTGTTCCTCTTCGCTGCTGCGCTCGTCGTCGCACCTAACTGTTCTGACAAGGCCTTCCAGTGCATTCGATTTTTGAAATTAGAACACGTAACTTATTCGACCAATCAGAGCTTACTTATTATTTTAAGAGTGAGTTCGGTAGGTTTATCAGTTTGCGAAAATATGGACGTAAAATAGTACATTTTGTCTCCCGTTTAGAATCCTACGGAAGTTTATAAATTTCCGCGTAAATTTATATATTTACGGAATTGATTATTTTCCGGTGACATATACATTTTTAAGAAGTTGACTGTACATCGTACTTCTATCTATACTTACTTTTATTTAAACTTCTTACATACAGTAAATTATCAGCTTGGCTCAAAGGTCTAGTATGCAAGCCTTGTCGGCTTATTTTCATTTAAAAAAAGCTGTCTGATAGGAAAGGAAGGAAGGAAATGATATTTCGGCGAATTCTGTCATTTAGGCCCCGTTTAGGACCTCTGTGTCGTTCGTTCGATTATTTGCAATAAGAATAACTTACGTGTTGTTAACCCTCGCAATTTATCAATTAGTCGCCAAAGGTAAAGCCAGTCTTACTTAATTAATATGTTTTTTTTTCGATTCCCTAAGATTTGAGGTTATTTCAACTCATAACATTATATAGATTAAAGTTAGGTAAAACTTTATTTTACTTTTCCAGCTGCAGTAAAATGTCTGGATTCTCAGCCCAAGAAATAGAGGCCCTGTGCCAGACACCAGAATCGGTGACTAAGGTAAATATTTAATACGTATAAGTACCTACGTTTTATACTAACAGTCATTAATATAGGTAGTGAAGTTTTTTTCATGATAATAGAATATGTTTTTTTTTCAAGTTTTTTCATGATAGAAGAATGATGAACCACAACTTACCCAGCCTAACAGAATAGCCCTATAGTAAGTCTTAGAGACACAACAGATAGACAATGGGTTAATGTAGGTAGTAAATTCACTATGGAATGTTTGGTTTTGAGTAGCAGCTTTTAATAGCACTGGGTAAGCCCAATAAAAGAGTTATTTTTTGCTTCATGGCAACTCTTTGAGGACAATTAAAATGTGATAATTCTTAAAATTGGCTGACAAACATTGTTGGTAGTGAATATAAAATTTACTATCAACTGATATTATGTTAGGTGTTATTTAATATTAATCTTGATAAGGTTATAGATAAAGGTAACTCTTAGGAATATATTCATTAATTGTACCTACATACTTTATTCTGTATTGGAGTTTATTCTTTATTGGAATGCTCAAATGCTTATTGTATTGATGTTAAAGACTCAAAAAAAAATGTCATAATCTTGCTATTCATTGATATTCTTGTTATCAATTTCATGACATTTCAATAGCATAATGTTGAGAGCGCTATGGCACATATTCTTTAAAAAAAACTTATGGTGCTGTAATGGAACTTGTACCTAATGTAACATGCTGCGCACATTTCATATTTGGATGTATAGTGCGCAGAATGTTACATTACTAGTTCCATTATAGCAATCTGTATGCATCATTAGAAGTCACACAAGTAGGTATATTGTTTTAATAAACTATATTGTGCTTTAAATATATTATCATGTAAGTTAAATATTTTAATTGGTTAGGTAAAATGATAACCACTTCTAGAGGTACTTATAAGTTCTTTTGATTGGTTGACACTTGCATATTGTTTTAAGTTCATGATAAACTTTATCAAGTTTTATCATTCACTTTTTTTTCAAGGCTATTGGAGATTGTTTTGAAAAATGAATGTAAAACTATCAAATTATTCAGTAGCCTATTTTTTAGGTAGGTAATGTATTGTTTTGATGTTTTCATTCATAAAAAAATTGCTTTTCAAGTTTAGCTGTAAGTTTAGTCTCACAAAGAACCATCTCAAATACATATGGAAGAAATAAAGTATTAATTTTTTGGAACATACCACACTACCTGTTTTAACTATTTTTGGTATGGAAAGGATTAAGCAACCAAAAATAATCCATTAGAATTTGTGACTAAATCATTTGTAATGAATTCACTGCAGACAATTTTTATAGTAAGCACTCCTGTGACATAAGTAGGTATGCAGAGAGCTTTTTTTGTCATCTATTTATAATTCTTTTTTTAAATTAAAGTTGTAGAAACAACGCCCTTGTAAAATTTAATATAATACTACGGTATAGATATATGAAAACTTAAACCATTCCACTCAAAATACCATTAACTTCTTTACAGGACTTCATGTTCCAACAAACTATGTACCGAATCAAGGATCCTCGTAAATCCTTACCCTTCTATACTGGTGTCCTTGGTATGACCTTGCTGAAACAGCTACATTTCCCAGAGATGAAGTTCTCTCTCTTCTTCATGGGTTATGAAGATCCCGCAGAGGTGCCTAAAGATGAGAAGGAGAGGTCAAAATGGGCTATGTCAAGGAAAGCTACCTTGGAGTTGACTTAGTAAGTGACTAAGTTAAATATTTCTAACATTCACTCAATATAATCAAGTCACAATTAAGTATTTTTTAAAATGGATACAAGAATCTTAATAGCTCTGCCTTGACAGCTAATATCTGTGTTCATCACACAAATATCCATGTTTTTATCCGGATATAAAGTTATCCGTAATATTTGCTAATAATAAAAATGATAATATAAGGAAAAACAATCTATAATAAGGGTGCATAAAAATTCTGCTTGAATAAACAGAAACTGGTTGCAGAGGTATAAAACAACTGACCATTTTTTTCCCTGACCATTATAATAGTTCTGATGCTTATAAGTATTAAGTGAATAGGTTGAATGTTTCTGATGTTAAGTGAACATGAAGACTAAGGTGGTACACGTCCATCCACGAGAAACCTATTCACTAGACGCTTAAAAGTACTAGGACTATACTGGTCAGGGAAAATAGACGCAGGCAGTTCATTCCAAACCTTGGCTACCCGTATCAAAAAGGAACTGTCAAAGCGCTTAGTTCGACTTTTCGCAACCACATACGGATGGAAGTTCTGTCTGCGTCTAGTAGTCCGATGGTAAAAAGGTGAGGGTTCAATTTGCTCAAACAGAGCACTCGCGCACTCACCAAAATGTATCCTGTAGTACACGGTTAAACAAGCAACCTTACGACGATGCTCTAGGGTCTGCAGTTTTTTGGTCGTAAGGTCGACGTTGTTAATTAGATTACGGGCTCTTCGGTCAACGGAGTCCAGCGCTTCTAGTTGATATTTGGCTGAACCATCCCAAAGATGACTGCAGTACTCCATGCATGATCGCACTTGAGCTGTATATAAGTTAAGAAGCTGTGCAGGGCTGTAGTACCGCCGTACCTTCGAGATGATTCCCAACTTTTTCGAAGCTACTTGATTCATGGACACAATTTGTTGACCGAAGTTTAAACTGGATGTTATAGTTACGCCTAAAAGCCCTAGATAGTCAGTGATGGGGACAGATACATTTTGGAAAGTGGGCGTTAATGTGAAGGTGCTCTTTTTTGCGGAGAATAGACCAGGGACCGGAGAACCCCTTTATTTCATTAAGCCTATTGATAGGGTAACCCTATCAAAATCTTACCATATGGAAGTGTAACCCTATTGATATGGTAAGCCTATCGACGTGGTAACACTTTGAATAAAGTTAACTACTTTCGGATGCACTTACCCTGTGATAGGGTTGCCTATTTCTTTCTCTTTTCCGCGCATGCTGTTGAATTCGGAAATATAATTCGAAGTGCGAGATTGAATAGATGGTGATATTTTTGATAATTTGATATTCTTAGAGATTAAATTTGCCTGCAGGTTTTAAAACCCTATTGAATCGGTAACCTTCAATAGGGTTTTCGATAGGCTTACTGCTTACATGAAGCTAACTCTATTGATATGGTAAGCCTTAAATTAGGGTAAGTCTTCGATACGGTTACCAAATTGATAGGGTTTTTTAAAACAAGTCTATGAAAAACCCGATCATAAACCTCTTTAAGGGTAAGCGGTTCCGGTCCCTGGAATAGACACGCCTGAGTTTTGGACGCGTTGAATTTGACCAAATTCGACTCACCCCAATCGGATACTTTCCGTAAGGTCAAATCAACGCGCTCAATCATTGACTTTCTTAAACTCTGGATTTCACGGGGGCTCGCTCGCGCATTGGATACGTATCTCTCTACAACAGTGCTGTCATCAGCATAACTAATAATGCCCGGTGTTAAAAGGTCATTAATGTGCAGCAAGAATAATGTTGCAGAGAGAACAGATCCCTGAGGTACCCCGGCATTAAATATTAATAAAAATAAATAAAATCCCCAGACAATCATACCAACTACATGGCCCCAAAGTAAGCATAGCTTGTGATATGGGATACCATGCAGCGAACTAGGGGGGAACCTAGAATATAAATACATAAATAGATAAACACCCAGACACGGAACATTTTTTTTTTCTGGTTCCGTGCGGGGATCGAACCCGCGACCACTGGCGTCTGAGGCAGATAGGTTTACCCCAACGCCATAGTGGTCGTCAAAAAAATGCCATTTGGTCGGAGGAGAAGCCATCTAAAACTACTCGAATTGACCGTTCCCTCAGAAAACCAGATATCCAGCCGCAGAGCCTAATCGGTATGCCATAAGCTGGAAGCTTATTTAAGAGACCATCATGCCAGACCCTATCAAAGGCCTTGGAAATGTCTAAGGATACAGCTATTGCTTCACCATGACCTTCCAAGGCCTCGCTCCATAAGTGAGTGGCATACACGAGAAGATCGCCGGTCGAGCGCCCGTTGCGGAAACCATATTGGCTATCGCTTAGGAGCTCGTTGGTCTCGAGGTATGCCAGGAGTCGATTGTTCAATACACATTCCATGACTTTGCAAAGTATGGAAGTGATTGAAATTGGTCGATAGTTGAAATGATCGGCACGGCTTCCCTTCTTTGGTACTGGTTGTACGTTAGCAAGCTTCCAGGACTTGGGAACCTTACCGGATTCCAATGAAAGTCGATAAAGGCGCGTCAAAACGTCCTTATCAATGATCATCAAATTCCTAAACTTGCCTTCAGACTCAGGTTGCCAACCATAGTATTTAACAGTGTTATACTGATTTTCACAACTTGTTTACTGTTGAAAAATATAAAATACTGGTTTCAGCATAAAAAGTTAAACACTTTTTATGCTAGACTTTAATTAATAATTTGTGCAAGAAGTTCTAAAAATATGTGTTGAAAACATTAAATAAATTGAATACTGTTTATTTTTCCAAAATACTGTTTGGTATTCTTTTCATACTCAAATACTAGTAGTCGCAAACCTACTTCAGATTGATGTGACCTTATCAATGATCATGACATGTTGCCTATATGTATTTTTATTTCGAGATATATTCGCAGACGCAGGGACAAAATTACTTTGAGCTTAGACAGCATATTGATAATTTAGTGGATGCAGTATATTTATAATAAAGTATTTCCCTTAAAATTTCAGCAACTGGGGCACAGAGAGTGATGAAACAGTTTACCACAATGGAAATTCTGAGCCTAGAGGATTCGGACATATCGGTATTTTGGTGCCCAATGTTGAAGTTGCTTGTGAGAGGTGAGAAACTTTTATCCTCTTAATAATTCTAAATATTTTGAACAGATTTACCTTTGATGCTCAGTGAGGATAAATAATAAATTAATTAACAAAATAAAGTCCCCAGACATTCACACAACTACATGGCATTAAAGTAAGCAAAGCTTGTGTTATGTAGTGAACTAGGGGGAACATAGAATATAAACATCCAGACACAGAACATTTTTTGTTCTTGTTCGTTAGGGAATCGAACCGGCGATCTCACAATTGCAGCACGGAGACTGTCATGATGGATGAGGTTGAAGATGGCTCAAATGTGTTAATAACGGAATAAGTTCATCTGAAATGTTTTATTCAAATTCAATTCAATTGAACAGCACAGGAACAATCTGGTGCTGGTTGGTGGGTGTCGCCGAAACGGCTTCTGACTAACCCTAATGACTACTGTATACAAGTATACAGCACCCGGGACCTACTGCTTAACGTGCCCTCCGAAGCACGGAAGTCGCCGTGAGAAATGAATGGTCGGCGGTCACCCATCCAAGTTAAAACTATGGCGTTGGGGTAAACCTATCTGCCTCAGATGCCAGTGGTTGCGGGTTCGATCCCCGCACGGAACCAAAAAAAAAAAAATGTTCCGTGTCTGGGTGTTTATCTATTTATGTATTTATATTCTAGGTTCCCCCCTAGTTCGCTATATGGTATCCCATAACACAAGCTATGCTTACTTTGGGGCCATGTAGTTGGTGTGATTGTCTGGGGATTTTTTTATTTTTTTATTTATAAGTACCGACTGCGACGAGCGTTGCTTAGGTATCGATTGATATACACTATGATAATGATAATAAGCGGCTGGCTAAAATGACAAGCTTTAGCCACCTCTAGTCAGCGGACTTTCTATCCATTAGTCCCCTATTTGTCATTATAATCATCACAGCCCCTTTTATGAGCCCACTGCAGGGCTATGAGTCTCTCCCCTGCATGACGAGGAGGTATTATAAGCTGTAATCCACCAAGCTAGCCCAGTGCAGCTTGGTGGATGTCAGAATATTCAGGGTGGCGAAATGGCCTCAGACACACTCTAACGACCCGGGAGCGCTCGCTCTATCGAACTCATTTATGTGGGAAACCCCCACAACAAGTAACATTAACAGAAAAAAACAAGTTTCTGTTAATACTTCTTAAATTCTTTGCTTCCATGCTGGTCTGGGAGCGAAAGAAAAACTTAGAATGAGCCAGCTGCTTCTCTTCCCGAGCATAGTACTGTAAAAGCCAGTTAAGGAACAGAGGTTTACTTGGCGTTTTTGGGGGCGATAGGTTGACTCCCTGTCACTACATTAGCCTCTCTCTATCTTTATAATACCTCCAAATTTGTCAGACGCGACCACAGATGGTCTTATAACCTCTGGTGTTCTGCCTACCCCATGAGGGATACAGGCGTGACGTTATGTATGTATGTAAAATTCTATAGATATAAAGAAGAGAACAAATATATGACATAAAAAGTAACAAAACAATGTAAGCTAGGATTTCAAAATCTATACTAATATATAAATCTGAAGAGTTTGTGTTTTTGGTTGTTTGTTTGAACGCGCTAATCTCAGAAAGTACAAGTGGGATTTGAAAAATTATTTTTGCATTTGATAGCCCAACTCTTAAGGAAGGTTATAGACTATATTTTATCCCGAAATTCCCACGCGATCAAAAGTCACGCGCGTAAAACCGCGCGCGATGGATAGTAATAAATAAATGTAAAGGTATCAGTATATCCATGCTGTTTTCTGATATCCACCACCCAGCACTGGGGGCCAGCTTGGTGGATTATGGCCTATACCTCCTCTTCACCCAGGGGAGAGACTCTTGCCCTGCAGTGGGCTCATTATAAAGAGTTGTGATGATGATGATGATTTTATTTAAACAAAATCACGGTATATTTTGAAGCAAATATTTTTATTTTGTTTCAGGTTTGAAAAACTCGGTGTAAAGTTCATTAAGAAACCTCAAGACGGTAAAATGAAAGGTCTGGCTTTCATTCAAGACCCCGATGGTTACTGGATCGAAATCTTCACAAACAATGTTGTTTAATCAATGATTCCAAAAGAATGAGTCCAATATTTAAATCTTCAACCACAGATCATAAAGTCATATGTAAAAGTCAGTTGCACAGAAACTTGATCGACCTGTGATGTAACAAGAAAGTTTTTTATTAGGCTCTTATTTTTTAATCACGAGACAAATTTAAATGTTGTTTTCTTTGATACGATATTAACATACCTGAATATTTATTTTAGTATCGCTCAGTAGAAGAAAAATAAAGGTATGGCAACACAAACTTTTTTACATATTGTCGCTGTTGATGAACACATTTAATTCATAACGTTTGATAATACTACGACGTAGTACTACAATTTTTTTGTAACGCGTAGTCATCTTTATTTTAATTGAATTCATTCATAATTTAGAGTGACCATGATTTGCTTGATATGTTAGCGAATATATTAATTTCCTTGTTAAAAAAATTGTTTCGATAAACGATACTTAATGTAATAAAAAAAATTAGCCCGTGTTAACAATAGCCCTATATTGTTTTGACATATCATCTTTCTAATAAACTTTTCAAGATAGCTTGTTGTTGCTAGGCGGCGCTTATGAGCTTTTCAAAATCAGATTTTATTGGCTATTTCTTCCTGTATCCGGAGCATTGAAATATAAAATATTTATTGAATTAGTCATCTAAAATTGTAAATAAATTACCAAAAATCAAGAATTTTTATATGATATACAGTGTATATATGTAATAAAATATACTAAGTATATGATGTGATAAAATAATATGTAAATTGTATAGGAATATTTAGGAAATGTTTTGTAACTATGTTAAGAATATATTGTTGAAAAAAGTTTACTTTTCTATTACTTTTTGAAACCTGTTTGTTGTATAAATGAAATAGTTTAATGACTATAAATATATGTTTGACGACCGGCCGGTGTAATGGTAACATACATTGCCTTCTATGCCAGAGGTCCTGGGTTCGAATCCCGGCGGCGCGGCGGCGGCGGATATCGGTGTGATGAACACAGATATTAATCGTCAAGTCATGGATGTTTATATGTTTATTCTAATAAAAAATATGTATTTATTCAATATGTAGGTACGTTTATATATTTTTCTTAAGTATATCAGTTATCTAGTATCCATAACACAAGTTCTTTAAGAACTTTTTTTTTTTATTAGTGACTAAACCCGCGTTTGACCTCAATCTCACCTGATTGTAAGTGACGATGAGGTCGAAGATGAAAGCACACGGGTTTAGGAAGGAACTGGCTCTTTATACAATATTGCCGGAACACATTACCGCCGGAGCGGTAACATTTGGCGGCAGACTTTATATAAAGGGTGGTCGCTAGCCAGGCGGACCCAGAAGGGATCCTACCACCAAGCAAACTTTGGGCTAGATAATGTGCGAGTGTCAGAAATATTTATTTATTATTATTTATTATATGTAATGTGTAATTGCAGACTGTATCTAACTTGTCTAAAAGTTCAGCATTGAAACAATAACATACATAGGTACTATCAAACCAACTCAATCATGACGCACAACAAGCTCATTTTGGACAATCGTCTAAATGCTAGTAGGTCGAAATTCGCTTGAAGATAGGTTTCCTTGGTGACGAACTTGTTATCATTTCATTCGACTCTGACATTGAATGAGTACAGAATTCGTACAGTATCTAAAAAGTCATTTTATTTTTATTTTTAGAATATTAGGAAAACATTCATATAGGTGGTAAATTTAAACATGAATAAATAGCAACTCATGCAGGACATGAGTTGGAAGCTCAAAGCCAATTACAAGTTTCCACATATAGTTAAAGGCGTTGACAAGAGGACGAAAAGAAAATGATAATTACCTATACGAAATTATGGTAAAAACATATATTAACAAGTAACTAACATAACCATAATAACTATCTAAAGTTTCATAAAATGCAAAACAGACTTATTATAAAACTAAAAGACATTATCAAGAGGTGGAAAATAAAAGAAAAAAAAATCCAATGATTAATGTTAGGTAAATTAAAAAGATAAACAGATAAACTATCCTAAAAATTAAAGTTACATAAAATGAATGAAAAAAAAATATAGATATATAAAACTAAAAGGAATGAGTGTTTCTTGAAAAAATTAAAATAACAATAAGCTACTTGTACTCCATAAAGAATTTGTCGCTTAATAGTTGTTTTAACTTACAGTTTGTGACATTAAATAAATCAATATCATTAGTGTTGGTGTCACTCTTCTCATAAGTGCATTATACGCGATAGACCTTATAAGTTTGACAGTTTCAAACGAATTTTCAGCAAAATGGGTCATGCATGATTCAGTCGGTTCGATGGTACATGGTCAACATTCACAACAACATAATCATTCATGGTCATTGATTTTCAAGTAGACATAGAAAGAACAATAGAAAACAGTATCAAAATTACGATGAAAGAATATTTTTTGCTTGCAATGTTCTCTAGTTGCTTAGCCTGAGATATCGATTGATATACACAGGAAATACTGCGCCACGATGACTTCTTGACCACAGGAACAATATAATCATCATGACAACTCCGTGTAATGAGCCTACTGCAGGGCTATGAGTCTCTCCGCTGGGTGACGAGGAGGTTTAGGCCGTAATCCACCAAGCTAGCCCAGTGCTGGGTGGTGGATGTCAGTTATTTCAGGGTGCCGAAATGGCTTCCGACAAACCCTAACGACTACTGCATACATGTATACAGCACCCGGGACCGACTGCTTAACGTGCCCTCCGCAGCACGGAAGTTGTGAGCATAGAACACATATACTCAAGAGAAGAAGTACAACTTCATACATTAAAAGTTAAGACAAGACGCCATCTGAAAACGGTCCACATAGCTAATATGGCGGGAATTTCAAACAGTTCAAAGGACTTCGAGATTTCAACATGCTCTGGTCTGAATAAAAATAAGCAAATACTTACAAACTTGTTAGGTGAAATACCATATGTATCAGTTCTGTAAGGTTTGCTTATTTTTATTGCGACTGGCTAAATATAAGGTTAACTTGATGAACAATAAGTAAAACAATAAATAAGTTTTTGATAGTTTTATTTTCTTTGTTTAAAGTAAAACATCCATCCATTGTCCATCATCATCCATTGTAAATTAAATTTGTGTAAATTAATAAAAGAAACAATTGTGAAGGAATTGACACATTTATACCAGACCATTTAAAGTTGCGGAATCTATAATAATAAGTATTGGAACTAATATGTGTTAGCAATGATTTTAAAAACTATTGTAATGAAAATAAGATAAAAGATTATGTCCATTTTGAATACTTATAGTGAGATATAGTATGTGGATACTCCTATCTAGTTTTATATATTTAAGTTTTTATATGAATAAATTCAGTGTTTAATCAGAATTCATTCGTTTCACTACTCCTCACCAACACCCGACCTTATATGGCGACCCTGCCTGAAGGTATCGCTTGTCGCGAGTGCAATTAATACCACAGTGCCCAATATGGACTCAATAAAGTAAACATCATCGTTCGTTAATAGTACAAGCAAAACTGAAGTAAATAAACAAATAGATAATTTATTGTCAGAGAGGGTTATAGAACCATGTCAAAGTGAGTGGTCGAGCCCTATATTATTAGTGCCTAAGAAACAAGAGGTTAGGTTAACAAGATAGTAATGGAAACAAAAATCACAAAAGGAAGCGAGAAATAATTTAATTGCAAGTAAGATAAACAGAAAAACAAAGTATGATCGTAATATGAACCCCGTAGTGTATAAGCCTAACGACTTGATATTACTTAAGATTGAAACTGGGAATAAATTTCAGAGCAATAAGGTAATCAAAGATAAATCTCCTAATGTTGAGATGATGAAAGATAATAAACCATATGTAGTACATAAGAATAGAACAATATTGTATGTGTCAGTAATGTGTAACTCTTAGGTATTAAAATATAAAATACTGAAAGATGAAGATAAAATATTATGTAATCAATATGTTAATCAAACTTTTTATTCAATGTCTGTATTATATTAATCATACTGTCTTTAGTGTGTTCAATGGTATACTTTTGTTTATGCAAATGATAAAATATGCTAATTGGAAAAAAAAATATTTTCAATCCTTACTTATTATGTTAAAAACATTATTATAGAAAAAAACTATGAATGTATTATTATTACGTCTGAAATTATATAAATGTAATAAATATAGGTATACTTAACTAGGACTTATAATTATGTCTTGTGTGTATTTTATGAAATTTAATATAAATTATATAACTACAAAAATAAAATAAATACATATTGTAATTTTTTATTATGTGGGAAGGAGATGAGATATAGCATGTAGATACTCCTATCTAGGTTTATATATTTAAGTTGTTATATGAATAAATTCAGTGTTTAATCAGAATTCATTCGTTTCACTACTCCTCACCAACACCCGATAATAGAAATATGCACTCTGCTATATATGCACTCATGGTATATGAGAGTGTACTGGATGCCCTCAGGATGGTGGATACACTTTGGTTATGGCATATAATTGTTAATCACCAGGGAATAATTATCATAGTATAAGCCGTAAAATGTAAAATTAAAAAATTTATTTATTTATTTTATTGGTTTTTTAAATTTTTAATTTTCTTTTTAAAGCGTTTCCTGATGCTTCTGTAGCAAACACCCTATTTTTCATCACACAATACCTTTTAATAGTTATTGCTAACACATGTTTTATTATTTCGTCCATATTCTGATTTTTATGTTGCTGACACCCATCTAACCAGCTGAATGATAATATTTCTTTCAGTTTTGCTGTAAGTGTCTTGCATATAAAATGTTTACTACAGTTGCTTTTTAAAAACACATTTATACATGTAGCGCTTGCTTGCACACATTCTATAAAATTGAGACTCACGTAGTGAAGGCTTTTTTTGTTCTCACAATACTCTTTAAATGTATTGAACGTATGAGCAGGTTCAATATGCTCAGCAAGCAGACATTTTTTGCAATGCTCACACTTATTATTTTGTAATTTTTTAAATATGAAGCCACTTACATATGCACATGCCTGGTTTTCGGCATTTTTTAAGCCCTTTTCTAATTCTAGTGTTATACAGGGTGTCAGTATGAAAGCGCGCCATATTGTACAGGGTATTACAGTATCGATATGGGAACACATAAAAAATGTTTTTAATTTTTTTTGATTATTTTTTTAATTTTTTTTTTAATTATGCGACCCCGTAATTTGTGCTGTATTTCATTACTAAACCATAACTTGTTACGTTTTGAATTAAATCTGATTAAAAAAATGCAATATCAACTCTTCTGTAATAATAAGAAAGTATTGAACAGCTGACGCACGGCGGGGTGAGTGACCGGCGCGTTATCACCGCGGCTGCGCGCGGCCGCTCCGCGCTCCCCGCACAGCCTCCGCCCGGCGCGTGAGTTTACTTCTAGAGTAGGTAGGTAGTAGATGTCCATGAGCCTGGATGCCTGTCAGGTGAATCCAGTATTACAAGTAAAAGAATACGTGTGTCATACCTAGGTTGAAATAATTAGGATATCTACCAACATCAACAAGTAATGAAATACAGCTTTGGAGGTGTTTCATTGTCGACTATCATGACCTTAATAATCGTGTACCTACGCGTCGTGAAATTGCGTAGACTTTATTAGATAAATTTATTCTAACATGCAGCAACAAAAAAGGCTATTCAATTTCAAATCGATATTAACCGATCTTTAGCTTCAATAAGTAATAGGTTGATATACCATACATTAATTACATGGCATCAGTTTTACTTTAATATTTAAAAAAAACACTTGTTTCTATTTTGTAAATGACTGTCAAAAACAGAAAAACGATACATGAACTTGTATGAGGCAAGAAACACAGGCACGCACTTGTTGCGAGAACAAATAATAATAATTATAAAATCCCCATACACTCACACAAATGAAACAAACTACATGCCCCCCATGGTATGGTAAGTAAGTTATGATTGTGTTATTTAACGAACTAGTTGTGAACGTAGAATAAACATGCATTGATAAATACATGCCCAGAACCGGATTTTTTTATGCTCCGTTAGGGATTCGAACCCGCGACCTCATGATCCGCAATGACTAAAGTCTTACACTTTAAGCCGTAATGGCCACAGAGGCCGTCATATGAAACAACAATAAATAACTCGTAAGTAAATTCATTGCTTATGGTGGAAAGGCAGCTTTAAAATAGAGTAACACAGTTACGTATACGTTTGATAACGTATGGCTAGTATCGGGAGACAGAGAACCATGGCAGAGATAAACCTAATCCTAAATAATGTTTAAGTTACGTTAATATGTAAATATTCAAACCCCCACGAGTTGCACTTCTCCGTATACAGTATCTTCAGGTTGACTGGTAGAAAATTCGTCAAGGCATTAAGTCCGCCCTTTTTACATAGTTTTAGTGCAATAAAGTTTTAAATAAATAAATAAATATTTTTTCACAGTAGTAAATGAATGAACAAGTCGGCGCCGTCCAATTGCGTCCGCGATAAATAATCGTGTACCTAGATTACACTTAATAATTAAAGCATAAACAATACGCTATGTTACATCAAATAAAATGTGTTTTGTATTTAACTTGAATTAATTAGGTTAGGTAACTATCACAGATATGGAGGTGTTCGACGCGCGAGTTTTGTTTTGTAGGTACCTACTCATCGATATTTCAACATTTAATAATCAAAAATAATTATCAAATCCTTAATTGAAAAGTAAAAAAATACTCACCCGTTTGTGGAACTATGACTGCTTTCTGTACATTTGGTTTTCTCACCACAACACAATCACGGAAACAAGATTTATAAAAATTGAAACATTTTTGTGATATTGCACGATGCACGCATTTACACGTTTTATTATTTCTCATCTCATGGTACTCAATTTCACTGAAACGACGAGACATTTTCACTTAAACTGCACAAATCGATATCACTAAAAACGCACTAGAACCGATATAGCCGAGAATTAAGAAACAATTGTGAGATGTGACATTGACCGTGACCTAATTTCGACTAATTACTAATAGCAAAAATCGCAAAGTCGTCCTTCAATTACTTTCTTTTCGTCACTCGCGCGCCGCCGCCGGTGGGTGAACAAGGATGGCGCTATGTAGGCCATCCAACAATAAAAAGAGATAGCTTTTGGTTCTGTCGGCGTTGTCGCGAGTCTGCTAAGTATAGGTACCTAACTCCTCCTTACGTATCTCATATCTTTCAGATTATGGAAACTAACTCAAGTTGAATACAAAACGTTAAAAAATAAGTAAGATTGTTCTGTTTATTACCTATGCAACATAATATCGTTTTTGTGGTTTGATTATTAAGTCTTATTAAGTCTTTTGACCGCCTCCGTGGCGCATGAGCTAAGGCGTCAAATCTCGAGCAGTTCGTGAGGTTCGATTCCAGTGCAGACCATTTAAAAATAAAATGTGTTCTGGGTCTGGGTGTTTATTTATTTATGTATAGGTATTCTAGGTTCCCCCTAGTTCACTACATGGTAATCCATAACACAAGCCTTGGCTTAGCTTGGTGCCATGTAGTTGGTGTGATTGTCTGGGGATTTTATTTAATAGGTAAGTATACTATCATGGGTTTTAAGAAATCCTTGTAGGTTAGGTAGGTACCGAATTATCTCATATCTTTCTGATTATGAAAACTTTTACTCAAGTTGAATACAAAATGCAACTTATGTAAGATTATTCTGATTATTAGGTACCTATGCAACATAGCATCGTTTTTGCGGTTAAATTATTAAGTCTTATAGGTAATAAGGTAAGTATATCATCATGGGTTTTAAGAAATCCTCATGGGTGGTCATTTGACAACTCGATAAAGTGGTGAAATTTGAGAAAAATAATGCACACTGGTCGTCGACAAATAAAATGAATGCCCTATCTACATTTGTGTTGGTGTGGGAATCGAACTCGCGACCCTTGCGTCTCAACCGGCGCTAATGGGTCGTCGGGAAATGAAAAAATATTCTCAGGGATGTCTTCTGTATGGACAGTCGACAATGAAATACCTCCAAATCCGTATTTCATTACTTGTTGATGTAGGTAGATAGTGATACAAAATAGAAACAAGTAAGTATTTTTTTTAATATTAAAGTAAAACTATTGCCATGTAATTTATGTATGGTATATCAACCTATTACTTATTGAAGCTAAAGATCGGTTAATATCGATTTGAAATTGAATGGCCTTTTTTGTTCCTGCATGTTAGAATGAATTTATCTAATAAAGTACGCGATTTCACGACGCGTAGGTACACGATTATTAAGGTCATGATAGTCGACAATGAAACACCTCCAAAGCTGTATTTCATTACTTGTTGATGTTGGTAGATATCCTAATTATTTCAACCTAGGTATGACACACGTATTCTTTTACTTGTAATACTGGATTCACCTGACAGGCATCCTGGCCCATGGACATCTAGGTACTAGAAGTAAACTCGCGCGCCGAGCGGAGGCTGTGCGGGGAGCGCGGAGCGGCCGCGCGCAGCCGGTCACTCACCCCGCCGTGCGTCAGCTGTTCAATACTTTCCTATTATTACAGAAGCGTTGATATTGCATTTTTTTAATCAGATTTAATTCAAAACGTAACAAGTTATGGTTTAGTAATGAAATACAGCACAAATTACGGGCTCGCATACTTTAAAAAAAAAATAAAAAAATAATCAAAAAAAAATTAAAATCATTTTTTTTGTGTTCCCATATCGATACTGTAACACCCTGTACAATATGGCGCGCTTTCATACTGACACCCTGTATTTATGTCTATATTATCATACAGCTCGTGAGGCGGTGGCAACGTATATGATTGCTTGGTTTTTAAATATGTGGTCATATTGTTTAACAAAGAATTTGTGTCATCTTCACAATTTTTCGTTAAACTTTTATAATTTATGTTACTTAACACACTAGTTTTAAGACCTGCAATAAATTGTTGCACATTGGGATTTGGATTGGATCCACAATTACTTCTGATGCAACCAAACAAATTCTCTAAGGGATCCTGATTTAAACGTCTGGTGCATAGGCTATCCAATTTATATATTTTCAAATTATTCCACAGCCTGTCTACAGCATTAATCGTTCGAACCCATCCATTTAGAGATGGGGGAACAGAGCGAGCACCAATAAATTTAATATTCGAAAAAAAGACCTTCCTTTTCGAAAATAATTTCTCGTGGCCACTCCTTTTTGTCATATTTGTAGCATAAGGTTTGCCTCTTTTTCGGTCTGGAGTATCTGCATTTAATGCATCAAAAATAGCATCAATTTTGCCAATAACTTTTGCCGTTATAATCGCTTCAGACGAAATTTCATCTGAAAATAAACAAAACTTTTAGTAAAACAGAAAAAAACAAAATAAATATATCATTAAATTTTATATATTTAGTACCTACTGAACAATATTTTAGAAAAAATATTTCATTCTACAACCAACAAATATAAATCCGAAAGCATAGATGGGCCGTGTTCGACATTGCATTTTCTTATTGCTGTTTCTAAATGATTGGACTACAACATCGGTTTTTAGGGTTACGATAGGGGTTTACGGGTACGATATTTAAAGAAATCGTTTTTTATACTATTATATTATTACGATTACTGTCTTATGTAAGGTTTTTTTCATAGAAAATCTATATTAATAGCTGAAGAAATTGTTTGTTTGTTTGAAAGCGCTAATCTCTGAAACTACCAGTCCGATTTGAAAAATTATTTTTGCATATGATAGGCGAGTTATTGGGAAAGGTTTTATCCTGCAATTTCCACGGGAACGGGAGTTACGCAAGTGACACTGCACGCGACGGATAATATAGTATAAAGTTACTTACTACCCGCAACTTGTGCTAGCATTCCACCTGTAACTGAGTTGCTTAAAACTTGCGCTGCTAGTTTGACCCTCATTTTTTGCTTGCCATTTGGGTTGAGATGCTGGTCAGTGAGAGAAGGCGCGTAAACGAAATTGGCATTCATTTTCTCATTTTGGTAAAACTCCTCAATATGCTTCCACTTCGCAACTCCTGTAAATATAAACAACACACATTTTATATACATATTACAGAAGTACATATTATACATTTAATAGAAGTGATGGTACCTACTTAAATTAACAAATATTTTTAAGTTTTTGACGTGTAGGCATGGTTTTCTTGCCGTTTTTATAGATAATGGTACGGAACCCTTCGTGAGCGAGTATATTGTAATAGATAATATAGATTTAGGAATACTATTTTAACCACATTGGGGAACATAACTAAAACTACCTATATTGCATAACTAAAACACTCTTTATGTATAATACATACCCCCCGTTCCACTTAGAGCAAAATTGAATGGACACTCAATATCATGTTTCAGGAAATTATTCCTAAAACATTTAAGTAAATGTGGAGGATCCATTATTGTGACCACCTCATTTCCTTGGAATGTAAAGTAAGGTGATTCAGTACTAGATCCCAAAGCATTTATTGCTTTTATATTTACACCATCCATGTCACATACTGTTGCTACAACATTCAAATCGTTTCTGAAGCACTCTGCCAGAACCTGAAAACATAGTAATACATTACCATCAAAAAACTGGTACCATCAAATTAATCAAGTAGGTAATGAACAGGGTAAGAAAAATGTTAGGGTTGTTAAGTGCACTGAGACACATTGTACCAAACGGTCGAGGCTCTACAAAGAACCTCTTTCGAAACCTCTTCACCACATCTACCACAAATGACCATATTGAATTTTTGGAACAATCTATTGCTTACAAATAATATATCACAATTGTCCCTATAGTGGACCAGACACTTGATTGAACTGAACGCAGCTCGTTTTGCAAACGTCAGATGATAAATGTCATTTGTTAGTCGCCCTCTGTCAAATGTTAGTTGTCACTTGTCGAACTGGTATCCAAACATAAACAAACAAACACCCTCGTTTTGTGATTATGAAATTTATCAGTGTAGCTTGAAACAATATAATTAAGCAGTGTTATGGTCTTGAATGCTCTTAATTATTATCTTCTTCCTTGAAGCACCAGTGCTATACAACAAGACAACAATTGTTACTATACAATCGGAATATTTTATATAGGTACCGGTATATCGGACCTCTTTTATTTCTATTATATGTAAATGACCTACCCAACTTGACACCTCATAAATATTTTCTATTTGCAGATGACATATCTTTAATTTTGACTAAGAATAATAATAACTTTGAATATGACATTAATAACACTATACAATTAATTATAAATTGGTTGACATGTAATAATTTAAATATTAACTTAATAAAAACTAATTATATAAGATTTAATACAAATAAAGTTCTCAATCCTATTGAAATACATTATAAAAATGACAAGATTAAAGAAGTAGAAAGCACAAAATTTCTCCGGTGTCATATTGACAATAAATTGAATTGGAAACAGCACATAAATAATGTTACAAATAAATTAAACAGTTAAGTGTATGTTCTAAGCAGACTGCGGAAAACCTGTGCACTTTCAACCGTAATCACTGCTTACCATGGTTATGTCGCGTCTACCCTAAGATACGGTCTCATCACTTGGGGGAATTCTACAGATTTAAACAAAGCATTTATTGCACAAAAAAAATGTGTTCGGGCAATTTTTGGAAAAGCACCGGACGAATCAGCTAAGCCCTTATTTAGATTGAATAAATTACTAACATTGCCTTGTATGTACATTTTAGAAGTTGCTATGTTCGTTAAAAACAATGATCATTATTTTACTAAAGCTAAGGACATTACCAGAGCAACACGACATGGAAATTGTCTTGTATACAATTTAATACCACGCTTAGAACTGTTTAACAGGCAGTGTTACGCTATGTGCATCAAAATATATAATGCTGTCCCAAACGAAATAAAACCGATACCTCAAATTAAATTTAAAAAATTATTTCATGAATGGCTAAGTAAAAAATGTTTTTATTCGATAAATGAATATTTTGACAAAAATAATAGGTAGAATTAATTTAATTAATAAAAATAAAATAAAATCCCCAGACAATCACACCAACTACATGGCCCCAAAGTAAGCATAGCTTGTGTTATGGGATACCATATAGCGAACTAGGGGGGAACCTAGAATATAAATACATAAATAGATAAACACCCAGACACGGAACATTTTTTTTTTTTTTTTCTGGTTCCGTGCGGGGATCGAACCCGCAACCACTGGCGTCTGAGGCAGATAGGTTTACCCCAACGCCAAAGTGGTCGTTACATGTATTACAAAAAATTGTAATACATGTACTTGTTATGGAATATTTAATTGTAATAATTTTATAAAACATTGTATTGGTGGTGGCTTAAGATTTAAAAATGACTCTTATGATTAAAATCCAATGTTCATGAAATATGACCTTAATGTTATACCAATTGCATGCTGTCATACAGCATAGTATGTAGAACCTAATTTATATGTAACAACCTTATGTACCGTACTATATGGCAATAAATATATTTGATTTGATTTGATTGGTACTAAACGTAAACTGTTGGTGCAAGCATTGTTGTTTCCTCATGAAATTGTTCTCCAAGCAAAATAAAAAGGTTAAAAATTCTAAATAATTGATATGAAATGATATCTCAGTCTCATTTCATGCACCATGTGCATGAGTATTGGTGTAGGAGACTTTCCTGCCAGAAATAAAAGCGCCTGTAAATATTTTGAGGTCAAAACTATATTTGAATTGTTTTAACAGACCTACCTTTACTTTATCTTATAATATAATTGCTATATT
Organism: Stenoptilia bipunctidactyla; assembly: GCA_944452665.1. Classification (NCBI taxonomy): domain Eukaryota; kingdom Metazoa; phylum Arthropoda; class Insecta; order Lepidoptera; family Pterophoridae; genus Stenoptilia; species Stenoptilia bipunctidactyla. The sequence continues at coordinate 2,462,776 of OX101745.1, read as the reverse complement.
AATGTCTTCTAAATTACATTAGGGAGCAAAATTTTTGCATAATTGTCATATTTTTTTGGTTAATAAATAATAAATATTTTGATGTTTCTGTCATTCACATAACAATCTCCCTGACAACCACTTTGGCGATAGGGTAAACCTATCTGCCTCAGACACCAGTGGTTGCGGGTTCGATTTCCGCATGGAACAAGACAAAAAAATGTTTCGTGTCTGGGTGTTTATCTATATAAGTATGTATTTATATTCTATGTTGGCTACATGGTATGCCTTATCACAAGCTCTGCTTAGTTTAGGGCTATGTAGTTGGTGTCATTGTCTGAGGATTTTATGTTATTTTATTCTAACTCAAATTATGTTAGATAAACTTTAGTCATTCTAAACTTCTGTCTAGTTACAAAAAAAAAACATTAAAAAAACTCCAGCCCCTAATAATTGTAAATAAATTTGTTAAAGAAATAAATTACTATTAATATTAGTATTGAATCACTCACCTCTTTTATAAGAGCTTGGAGCCGATCTGCTGTCACAGAGTCACCAGACAAATAATGCGCTATTGGCTGCTTCCAGCGTTTTCTTAGCCCGACCAACATAAAAACCAAGGCATGTGAGGCAACCTGTTGGCTTCTACCTTGTCCATGTCCATGATCTTGGAATCCGTCAATTTCATCCGTTTTCGGATTATACATTAAGTTTTTTCGAATAGACATCTCATCAAATAAAAGAACACATAAATTCTCTTCCTCTGATTGTTCATTGGTAATAGCTCTTAGACTTGCCATCACTTTATTGTTCACACCACATGGTAGAGGTACATTATTTAATAGCAATTTAAGGGTACCTGGGTTAGGCAAACAAAATAACCGTCTTAATAATTTATATGACGCACTTGACTTTTTAAACATCACCAGTGCAATGATCTTCTCTTGTAAAGTCCAGCGACGGCCAGTCAACTTCCGTCGTGTGTTTTTCATTTGGCTTTGAAGCAGTAAGCTAAATGCTGGTTTTAAATGTTGGTTCAATTTCTCAAGATCAACACTTCCAGAGATAGCTTTCAATAATTTCCCATTTCTTTTACTACCTTTAACTTTCTTCAAGGCTTTTTTTAATTGATATATCTTATTTATATATTTTTTGCATTTCTTATATTGCTTTGATTTGGAGGCAGCCTGATCAGAGGACATTGCTAGGCTAACTTGCATAGCATCTATGGTTTGTGTACATGGCTGGGGAACGAAAGCATTCTGAAAATATAAATAATAGGTACATAAATTGATGTGTCTGTAACCTGAGTCACCTGTCAAAAACCAGTAATAAACGAACTGCGCACCCTACCAGACGTGTTTTACTTCCATACATCTCATTTGACGACGAGTTGGGATATACCCGCAAGAAAAAAAAAAAAACAAAAATGTCGTATTTGGGCAATTTATCGACTTTTGATTACAAAAGTAGTGATTGGGTGATATTTAAATGTCGATTAACTCAATTTCTAAAAGTGAATGCCGTGACAGAAGAGAATAAAGCAGCAGTTCTTCTCACACATTTGAGTGATGACTCATATCGACTATTACGTAACCTGATGTACCCAGAAGATGTGGAGGTTTCAAGATATTCAACGCTGGTAGACAGATTGGACACGCATTTTAAGCCTAAGCAGTGCTCGTTTGCTGACAAAGCAAAATTCTACAGTGCCTGCAAAGATCCAAGCGAATCATTGGGAGAATGGGCGGCGCGCCTACGGGGGTTAGCGAGCCATTGCAACTTTGGCACTGCCTTAGAAACGAACCTTACGGATCGTTTCGTCCTCGGCTTGGGTGAGGGCCCCGAGCGCTCCAAACTGTTTGAGCGCAACGCGGCGAAATTGAACATGATTCAAGCTCTTGAAATTGCAGAGCAGGCCGCTTGTGTCCGGGAGGCTTCAAAGGTGGTCAGCAGCGCAGTTAAAGAAGAGACCATTTTTAAAATGAGTGGATGTCGAGACAGGACAGGGCGCGGCAGCAGCAGCAGCAGCAGCGGCGCGGCAGGCGCGCGGAGGCACCGGTCTCCAGCGCCGCCGCCCACGCCGTACCGTGAGCGACCTATGTCGCATTGTTCTGTGTGTGGCATGAAAAATCATGACTCAAATAAGTGCCGTTTTAAAAGCTACAAGTGTCTTAATTGTGGTGAAAAAGGTCATCTTAAGAAAGTGTGCGATAAGAAACGTCCGCGAAATTATAAAATCGAGTGTGGTGAAAGTGAAAATTCAGACTGTGAAGAGTGTCAGAACTTTAACCTGAGGTATGTTACAGATAAACCTGTTAAACTGTACGTTATGTTAGGTACGATTAAATTATTAATGGAACTTGATTCGGGTTCTGGCGTTAGTGTAATTTCGGATAAAATGTATAAAAGATTATTCTCAAATTGCGAATTGTATAAATCCAAGATTAAAATGTGTTTATACGATGGTCATAAAATCGAGCCACGGGGTTATTTCAAAACCAAAATTATCTTCAATAATACTGTTAAAATTCTTAAAATATTTGTTGTAACCAACGGCGGGCCACCATTACTTGGGCGCGACTTTATGTCGGCATTTGGCTTGACCTTGACTGTGAGTATAAATCATAATTCTATAAGTACAGATGAAGAGGTGAACCAATTATTGAAACAGTTTCCCGATTTATGGAAAGATGAGTTAGGTTTGTTCAATAAGTTCAAAGTTCATTTAGAATTAAAACCTAATGCAACGCCGAAATTTTTCAAACCCCGAACAGTACCATTTGCCCTTAAAGATAAGGTAGAAAAAGAGCTGAACCGTTTAGTAGATGTAGGCATTCTCGTACCAGTTAATTACTCAGATTATGCTACACCTATTGTACCAGTATTAAAAGAAAACGGCGAGGTTAAAATTGCGGGCGATTTCTCGGTAACATTGAACAAAGACCTTTTAGTCGACAAATACCCGTTACCTAGGATCGAAGAGGTCTTTGCCAAGTTAGGGGGGGGAGAATACTATACGAAAATCGATTTAAAAAATGCCTACAATCAATTTGTGTTAAGTGACTCCTCTCAGATGTTAACTACAATTAATACAACAAAAGGTTTATTTAAATATACAAGATTAGTATACGGTTTGGCAAACGCTCCCGCGATTTTTCAAAAATCTATGGAAACTCTTTTATCTGGCCTGGAAGGGGTAAGCTGCTGGCTTGACGATATTTGCGTTACGGGACCAAACAAGCAAGCTCACATTAAGACATTACAGGAGGTACTGAGTAGGCTTAACAGTGCCGGATTACGCTTACGCATAAATAAATGCGAGTTTTTTAAACCCAGCGTAACATATCTAGGTTTTATCATTAATAAGGATGGATTACAAACATCGAACGATAAAGTTCAAGCGATTATTAAGGCACCAGATCCTACAGACGTAAGTGGCGTTAAAAGATTTTTAGGTGTCATAAATTATTATAGGAATTTTATCCCTAATGCGTCCAGTATTTTAAATCCTCTTCATGAGTTGACGAGGGCGGACGCGGCGTGGGAGTGGGGCTCGCGGCAGCGGCGCGCCGTGGCCGCTGTGAAGCGCGAGCTGGCGTCGGAGCGCGTGTTGGCGCACTTCGACCCGCGCCAGCAGCTGGTGCTGTCGGTGGACGCGGGCCCGGCCGGGCTCGGCGCCGTGCTGGCGCAGCGCGCCGGGGACAACGCACCCGAGCGGCCTTTAGCGTTCGCGTCTCGATCTCTTAATTCAAGTGAACGCAATTATAGTCAGATCCAGAAAGAAGCAACGGCTATAATATTTGGTGTAAAGCATTTTCACCAGTATTTGTATGGTCGTAGTGACCCTTTTATTTTGAAGACGGACCACAGACCTTTAGTGTCGATTTTCAATCATAAGACGGGTATTTCAGTTACAACGGCGTTGCGATTACAGAGGTACTCCATAATATTGTCAGCATATAATTATGTGGTGGAGTATACGTCAAGTAAAAATAATTTAGTTGCCGATTTCTTTTCGCGATCGCCCTTACCGGCTACTGCTAATAAAACTGATACAGAATTTGATAGGCTTTATTCACTGAATTTTTTAGATCCAAGTAGTCCAGCTGTCACCTCAGATGAGCTGAGAATTGCTACAAAGAATGACAAGGTCTTACAAACGGTAATAAAGTATATGACGCACGGATGGCCGCGTAAAATCAATTGTAAATTTATTATTCCTTACTTTTACAGTAAAGCTGACTTGCAATTCGAAAATGGATTTTTAATGCGTGGTCATAAGGTTGTAATTCCAACGAAATTGAGGGAACGATTGTTAGATGAGTTACATAGCACACATTTGGGTATAGTGAAAATGAAGGGTAACGCGCGGAGTCGAATGTGGTGGCCGGGCATAGACGCGGCGATCGAGAGCCGCGCTGGCGCATGCGAGCGCTGCGCGCGCGCGCGGCCGGCGCCCCCCGCCGACCCCGCGCCCTGGCCCCGCGCACACCATCCCTGGGACCGTATTCATATTGATTATATGACAATAGGCCAGCGCGTGTATCTCGTGATTGTAGATTCGTTCTCTAAATGGATCGAATGCCTGTATATGCACAGCGGAACGACTACACAAGCCTTAATTACTAAATTAAAACAAGTTTTCGCTGTTTTCGGCATTCCTAAATCGTTGGTGTCTGATAACGACACAAAAATTAACTCGGCTGACTTTAAGGAATTCTGTTCTAATAATGGTATTAAATATATAACTTCGCCAATTTATCATCCTTGCAGTAATGGTCAAGCTGAGAATGCCGTCAAAAGTTGTAAAAAAATGTTGAAATGTATATTGTTTGATAATTCGGCTACTAATATTGTACATGAGAAACTATTAGGTTTTCTATTTAATTATCGTAATTCTAAGCATTGTGTAACTGGCGAAACGCCGGCTGAGTTGATGTTTGGTAGGAAGCTACGTACTCGACTCGATTTAATAGTCCCACAAAATAAAAATGTAAACAAATGTGAAAACAAAAAGATTTCTAGATCTTTTTCGTTGGGTGAGCTTTGTTGGGTTCGCTGGTATACAAACCGAAAAGAGAGTTGGGTAAAGGGGCGAGTAGAAAATAAGATTGGAAGTAGAATGTTTAAAATATTTGTTTTTGATTTTAATAATTACTGTATACGACATGTTGACCAGATGCTCAAGTTTAAAGGAAATCTCTCTTATAAAACAAATGAAAATATGCCATTCCTGTCTCCTTTACCTACAATAACTTCAGACTGTGATGAGATGAGAGACTCACCGGCTAGTGATCTAGGACCGGAGGAGGAAGGAGGGGCATGCTTGAGCACTGGAGATAGTGATATAGAGGAAGATTTGAGCAATGGCATGGGAGAGGAACGTGAGCAGGGAACAGTCGAGCCACAATCGTGTTTAGAGCCTCGCGAGTCGCCGGTCGTTTCTAATGCGGACCCTCAGCCGGCGCCGGCGCCACCGTCGTCACCGTCACCGTCACCGCCGCCGCCACCGCCCGCGGTAGACCGTCCCTTGCTCACGCGTCAGCTCCGACCAAGAAAAAAGGTCGACTACAAAAGTCTGTTTAAATAATTATTGTTCTTTTTAGTTTCTTTTGTGTTTATTGTAAGTTAGTTTTAGAAATTATATATTACGTTATTTATGTTATTTTCTATTTATATTGTTACCAGGTTTCAAAATATGTAAGGAGGAGTGATGTGTCTGTAACCTGAGTCACCTGTCAAAAACCAGTAATAAACGAACTGCGCACCCTACCAGACGTGTTTTACTTCCATACATCTCACATTTAAAACCAAAATAAAGTGTTGTCTACTATAACTGGTGGTCTATTCAGCCAAATGGCCAACATCTAATAAACAATATAAAACCTAATAAATCAATATAAAACCTGATTGGTTTTATATTGATTTATTAGTTAGTATACAGAAGCTTAGATAGAAGTTTAGTATTATTGATTTTCAACTAAGTATTAGACTGAAATGGAATATTTTTTTTATTTTGGGTATTTTACATTACATAATTATTATAGTTATGGAAGAGTGGAATTCTTCTGACACAAGTATCTGCGTATACTTAATAGAAGGTTTCTGCCTGGATTGTGCTATTGAGCTTTGTGATAACAAAATAAATATTTTTCATTTTTTCATATTCATCACAAGTTTAGTTTTGTAACTTTCAACTTTGTAAATGTTTGACATATGGTTGTATTTAAAGGTATTTATGGTAGACCGAGAGGAAAAAAACTGATGTTTTTTTACACATTTTGAAAGAAGGCAAGTGTGCACTGGATTCCCCTGATGGTAAATGGTATCCATAATGATGCATTACCGACCCAAAGTTGCAGCTGGAAAAGCCTTTTGTTCCCGTAATTTCACTGGCTTTTCCTGGCCTTTATCAGGAACACAACCACACTTACATGTGGTTATTATGGCGGTTAAAATAGGAAGGACTTAAAATAGAAATGTGTGTACATAAATTGTTAAATAAATAAATATAAATAATAAATAAATAAAACATAGGTGAATTGAGCACTAATACTTGTGTTCATCACACAATATCACCAGGATTTGAACCCGGGACCCTGGAATGGGATGCAAACTTGTAAACCCTGCACAACAGAGCGTTATGTGATAGTAAATGATAAACCTTACCAGAGATGATGCCTCCAAACATTCTGACTGATGGGATGGCCCTGGAACAGGCGAGGTAGTCAAGAGTTTGCCTGGCAAAGCATTTGTATTCAACCGTGTCATGCTATCATTGGTGTATGCACTGCGATCAAAGTGCTTGTTGCACAGTGTCTTGTGGCTCTTATGCATGGCTTTCAATTGTTCTTCTGTGAAACTCTTACTAGGGAAACAATATTGTGCCCAAAGCCGAACCCTGAAATAATGTTGTATATCACATTAATAAAATAACTCATGATTTTTTTAAAAATTATAATAAAAAATCAATAAACAACAAAAAAATATTTTTGAGTTGAGTTTAAAAGAAAATACTCAATATCATCACATAAGCAATATCAAAACTACAAGAAGAAAAGTAAGAAAAAATGGTGTATGTACAATAGTATTTCCTCGAGAAGATTTACTATTATTTTCTGACATTAAGTATTATATTTAGGTATAATAAATAAATTTGAAAAAAATAAGTAGTGTAGGGTCGCCTTAGAATAGCCCTTCATCCCCTGGATAAGCGTGTCGTAAAAGTCGACTATTCCAAGTGACCCCCGCTTGGTGGCAGGATCCCTTCTGGGTCCGCCTGTCTAGTGACCACCCTTCATAAAAAGTCTGCCGCCAAATGTTACCGCTCCGGCGGTAATGTATTCTGTCAATATTTTGTTACTTCCTAAACCCTTAATATAAGTTTACCATCAGGTGAGATTGAAGTCAAAAAAAAACAAAAAAAAGTAAATGTAAAGAAATCAAATTAGTAATATTTTACACTATTAGTACTACATCTATACAAAATGTGTTATCAGTGCAGGCTAATTTCTGATACTGCCAGTCAGATTGTAGGATTTAAATATATTCATATTATTATACTAGCCGCCACGCGTGGTTTTACTCGCGTAACTTTTGATCCCGTCGGAATTTCGGGATAAAATATAGGTAGCCTTCCTCAAGAGTTGGGCTATCAAATCCCACTTGTGGTTTCTGAGATTAGCTAAATTTTATGCTCCTCAGGGTTCATGGAAGCAAGACTAACCAAAATAGATGATACAGATAAGTACCTACTAGGTATCATAAGAGGTATGGCATATTTTGGGTAGCTAATATCACTAGTTGGGAATATACGAAATCCTACATTTGAAATTTTTAGCATTGTGTAAGTTTAAACTGGAACTTGAGCAATAATCACTTGAAATACAAATCGAATTTATCAATTCAGGTACATGACGACTGATTACTTGTACATTTGAGAGGTTATTACTTAATACAAAAAGTATGCATAACGTACCTCGTTAAGTTAGCCGCCTTTCCAGCTCTTGGGAAGGTATGTAAAATTAGCGCAGGATTCTGAGAGGCTGAATCACCACACTTATCACACCTTCTGTATTTTTCAGACATATTAATCTGCTAAGGAGTCCTGTCTCACAATTATTAATTCACTATTATTTATCCACTGGTCTCAACCACACTGACGCGAGTTTCCTCTAGCAATCAGGGGGAGAAAAGTCGTATAAACAAAAGAAAACTTAAAACACAATTTAAAAATATCGCAAAACCGCAATCGCGAAAAAATATTTTCATATTGTAAAGTTAAAAAGTAGACGTTAATTTTTGACATTTCTTTTTATGTCTGTGTTGCTATATTCAAATAACATCGATTCGCTAATTCATTCGATTATCTAATATGGTCCCTTTAAATATTTGTTAAATTATTTAAAAATTATGAAGAAGTCATGGAAAAGTTTTCGTTTAATGTTATTTCTAATAAAAGCGAGGATTTCTTGAAGAAAAATATGAAAAAGTGTTAACTCAAAAAATACTGCGATTTATTCGAACAATCGATTGAATATTTTTTTTCATGGGCTACACTGGTATGATTCTTGCTCTTTTCCTCTTATTGTGTTCTGTCTTTTTCACTCTGTCTCCAGTATAAAGTCTGCACCAACTCCATACATTGTCGACGCCCCCTGGTTGTGAGTAATGAATGATCGGCGCGGCGGTCACCCATCCAAGTACAAGCCGCACCGAGCGCGCTTAACCTGCGATATCGTTTGATATGTACAGTAACCACGGCGCCACGACGACTTATACAGAACAATATACAGCTATAACAATAAGCGGCTGGCTAAAATGACAAACTTTAGCTACCTCTAATCAGCGGACTTTCCTGTATCTTCAAGTAGAAATAGAAAGAAAAATAGAAAACAGTATCAAAATTACGATGAAAGAATTTTTTTTGGTTGCAATGTTCTCTAGTTGCTTAGCCTGAGATATCGATTGACAGGAAATACTGCGCCACGATGTCTTTGTTCTTATTATTATTATTATTTATAATTTTTCGAAAATTCGCTTGCTCTGGAATCGTACCGACTAAAATCTAAAAATGAAGATTTCATGGTTTTCCTTTCATCAGATTAAACTAGTATGTTTTATGTGTAGTAGAGTGTCATTTTTAACCCCCGACGCAAAACGAGAGGGGTGTTATAAGTTTAACGTGTCTGTGTATCTGTGTATCGGTGTATCTGTGTATCTGTCTGTGGTATCGTAGCTCCCAAACGGATGAACCGATTTTCGTTTAGTTTTTTTTGTGTTATAGATAATTTTATCCTGAGTGTTCTTAGCCATGTTTCATGAAAATCTGTTCAGCCGTTTGAAGATCATCAGCTCTTTTCTAGTTGATGAGGGGATCTGACTACCTTCCATATGTCCTATCGATGCGAAATTTGGTACCGTATTGCTTCAATTATATTGAAAGTATATGGTAAGGTAACCATGACCTGATCAGCCGTTTGAAGGTCATCAGCTCTCTAACAGTAGATGAGGGGATCTGACTAAATTCCATATGTCGTATCGATTCGAAATTTGGTGCCGTATTACAACAATGATATTGATAGTATATGGTAAGTATCCATGACCTGATCAGCCGTTTGAAGGTCATCAGCTCTCTAATAGTTGATGAGGGGATCTGAATAGCTTCCATATGTCGTATCGATTCGAAATTTGGTGCCGTATTACAACAATGATATTAAAAGTATATGGTAAGGTAACCATGACCTGATCAGCCAATTGAAGATCATCAGCTCTCTAATAGTTGATGAGGGGATCTGAATAGCTTCCATATGTCGTATTGATTCGAAATTTGGTGCCGTATTACTACAATTACATTAAAAGTATATGGTAAGGGAACCATGACCTGATCAGCCGTTTGAAGATCATCAGATCTTTAATAGTTGATGAGAGGATCTGACTACCTTACATATATCCTATCGATTCGAAATTTGGTACCGTATTACTTCAATGAAATTGAAAGTGTATGGTAAGGTAACAATGACGTGATCAGCGGCTAAAGATCATCAGCTCCCTTATTGTTAATGAAGGGATCTAACTACCTTCCATATGTCCTATCGATTCGAAATTTCGTACCGTGTTACTTCAGTGAAATTAACCTAAGACTACCTACTAGTTAAAACTTAATCTAGTAAATTAAAACTAATATGATATCTAATACCTAACTAAGTTACTAACTCAACTAACTAATTACTTTAAATACCTTCCTAATATTAAAACCTGCTTTAAAAAGTACAAAATAAAAGTAAAATTAAAAATTTTAAAAACCCCCCGACACAAAAAAAGACCTTAAAAATTAACAAATAATATTTTAAACCTATTCTAATTATTATCGTCCCATATATAATTGACTGTAAGACTTGTACTTTAAAATATTTTTATTTTCCGAGCGTCGTCGCCGCGTCGGGGGACCGCTAAGTGAGAAAAACAGTTGTCAGTTGCAGATTGCATCAAAAGAATTCACTCCGAAAAATTCGTAAAATCGACACAACCGTCAACGTCGTCTGCCCTCACGTGTCTGCCCGTTTGGGTCGCCGCACTTGGTGACGCCCACCCCCGCGCCGCAAGCCGCACACCGAGCTCGCCGCGCGCGGCATTACGTAGAGCGTAGACTATGCATGAAACTTAAGATCGCTCATACCTAAATGTAATAATAAATTAGCTGTTGTTGGCTTAATACTTTATATACTTGAGCGGTCCCCGACGCGGCGACGAAGCTCGGAAAATTAAAATATTTTAAAGTACAAGTCTTACAGTCAATTATATATGGGACGATAATAATTAGAATAGGTTTAAAATATTATTTGTTAGTTTTTAAGGTCTTTTTTTGTGTCGGGGGGTTTTTAAAATTTTTAATTTTACTTTTATTAAAGTTTTTAGTCGATTCGATTCCCGGGTGAAGCGAGCGAATTTTTGCAAAACTTTAAATGTGGTTTTATTTCTTTAAAAAAATAAAGGAATGTTTCTTTGGAGTAAAATTTGCTATCTCTATTATTAAGAGTAGTTTCCCTCCTGGTGGCATTAAAAAAACCCACCCTGTGTAATGGCCACTAAAATGTACCTATTTGTTTTTTTTTCATAAAAATAATCGTAAATCTCCGCTTGTGGCATCAAGGTACGAATTATATCAAATTATGAGTAAATACTTTTAATAAAAGATTATACCATATGCACAGGATGTCCTTTAAAATGAAGGATAATCTTAATGCAGCAGATAGATTATGTTGTATTATGTTTAATATCAAAGGGTTTAAGAAACCTTAAAAATGTTTCATAGTTTTAAGAAACGCTAGTGGGGACCAACGTAGAGAAACACGAAACTTGGGAAGGGCCGGCTTAGAATACCCTTTCCGGCCCTGGATGAGTGCGTCGTGAAATGTGGCTAACTTCAGTGGGCCTATTATGGATCTCAAAACCATGCGATATCATGAAATAGTTTTGACGTAAAACAAATCCTGCGATCACTATTCAGTATTACTTCTCGTCGAAATTTCTTAGCTAAGGTCTTGCCATTAGACTGAATACAATAATCCCAATATATAATAGTATAGTATTGATTTATTAAAGCACAGAAAACGGAAAACCATGCGATGATATCATGAAATACTGTGACGTAAAACATATCATGCGATCTTTATTCGGTATTACTCCTCGGCAAAATCTCTTAGCTAAGTTTTTGCTATGTAGACTGAATGCAATAATCCAAATATATAATAATATAGTATTTATTTAAAAACTCAAATGAAATCAAGACACAAACATATCATAAAGGTGGGTGCGATCTCACCTTTTTCATTTGACGTTTTTAAGTCTTATATGATATCTTTGAGACAGTCACTGCAAAAGGAAATATCTCTTGCATGCAATGAATTGCAATGTATGTATGATATATGTATTCGTTCATTCATTATATCATCATTGTATCATAGAAATCTTAGAGAATGAATATAGTATAATTATTACTCTAAGATAGAAATCTTGTTTATCATGTCATGTCATGAAAGAACCGTAATAGGCCCGCAGTATCCCGATTGGTAGAACCACTTCAAGGCATACTTGGCTAGCGACAACCTCATAAATGGTGAAATTTCACTCCGTCAAAATTTTATGAACAGCCAGATCTTGCCTTAACTTGTATTCATATACCTACCTATTTCATTGATACCTTTACATAACTCGTCTAGTATGGCAACTTTTTTCAACCGACTTCCAAAAAAGGAGGAGGTTCTCAATTCGTCTGTATGTTTTTTTTGTGTCTTTGTTACACGATATTTCGGACAATTATGAATCGATTTTAAAAAATCTTGTTTCATATGATAGAGGATACTTCATAGTTGGTCCCATATAAATTTTATGGAAATTGGTTGAGTACTTCATTAAAAATTTCAATACGATATGTAGAATTTCGGAGAATGCTTACATGGATGGCACTTTAAAACGGCCTAAGTTTTGACGTGAAGTCGGGTTTTTTAATGCTCTGCGTTCGTTGATTTTCTTTTTAGGACGTTGAATATTGTAAATGAAAAGTTTTGCGTTCTTTAGTCAAATAGAGCCAATCATAAATTAGTGATGTAAATGAAATAACGCTGTTAAAAGAAAACAAAAGACGTTAACAGATTGTTTTTGGGGCTGTAAAGGAGCTCTTACACAGCATTTAGGTAGGTATGAAGGTAACTACCTATATATCGTTAGAGAGTATTGTCTAACTTTTTATAAAGTTACAAATTAATAGTGATGTTCTAAAAAAAGATTTGACAAATGATAAAAGACATCGATAAGCGACATGGGGACGCAGAAGTGTAGAAATCATAACACTCTATTAGCGTGTAACAAAGTGGTACGTACACAGTGTTATAATATGTTATCGTGCCCCACAATGTTTTACTTATAACTGCTGTAGTCAAGTACGTATATCTAACAGCCCGTTCACACATAGTCCGTTTTACTGGATACGTTTTACCGGACACGTTTTTTTTTCATCAATGTCGCATGGCGACTTCATATATGGTACAGTTTTCAGTATACGTATTTACCCTACAAAAAAATATCCAGTAAAACGGATCATGTGTGAACGGACTGTAAGGCTGAAAACTGGATGGCAGCGACAGCGGCGCGGGCAGCGACGCGGGGAATCTGGACCGTTCTCGACGCCAGCGGGCGTAAGAGCGATATGTCGCGGTTTCATACAAACTCATTACTTTCTATAGTGTCGCGGAAATCGCTGCCCGCGCCGCTGTCGCAGCCGTACAGTTTGCAGCCTTAAAGTTAGCTAGCTGCGACCACGTGCCTACTCGATCGAAGACACAGCCGTAGTCGATAAGGTGTTAGGGTAGCTGATAAACGATGGATATTGGCATGGCTTGAGCAACCGGAGTCTAAGTAAGGCGCAGCGCAGACGACAGACTATCCGTGACGCACTTTTTAGTCTGTGAAAATAGAACCTATGCAATAATTAGCAAACTAAATAATTAGCACTAGTATCCGGCTCCTTTCGGGTGCAAATTGACATCAAGTTACAAAATTTGAGAATAAAAAGAAAAATAGTTAACCACAGATTTTTACTTATAACTAAAATCTTTTTGTGCGATCGAGTCTGCGGCGCCGGACCGCCGGAAAAGTGTGCCGTCTGCGCTGCACCTAAACAAGTAAGGTAAAAGCACCAGTCATGGACAGTATAAGCGATTTTTTTTTGTTTTTCCTTTGCAGTTTCTTTATTTTTCGATACACGATCTTTGGGATTTGGAGTTAAATTATAAGTCACTTTTTTAACCAGTATTCGAGCTTTAATTTTAGTTTAATTCACGGTGCGATAAAAAAATAACCAATTTCAACACTCTTACTCAGGCTCCATTCATGGACGGTATTTTTCCAGTGATGGACCCCCAATAATGGACATCATATCCAATTATGGACCGCTAGTTATGGACATACAAATAGTCAATAAAGTATAACATTTCTAAATTCAAAATCAGCTTTATTAGTAATCATTTTTTTCTTTGAGTTTAGATGTATTTATAAACATCAGTAAGTATCAAAATAACATTAACAAAAAATCTTCATTACTATAATTAGAAAAAAAAATCACCTTTTTTCAGTCATTCATATTCAACAGGGATCTTTGTTTTCCTTTTGTTTAACACAACTATTTATAAACATCAGGTCAAAAATACAAATAATCATACAAATTATCAAATTTTCCTTAAATCAAAATCAGCTTTATTATATCAAGATAATACTTATTAGCTATGAAAATCAACTTTTTACTTACAAGTTAAATAAAAATCAACAATTCAAATTCAACTAAGAATATTTTTTTCTTTGATCAATATGATGAACCTATTATGGACACCCAGTCATGGACAGAATGTACATGACTGGAAAGAAAAATAAATTATTGCCGATTTATAGATAAACATGTAGATATACTAAAACAGAAGACTAATACTTAAAAAGAATCAAAAATAAGCAATTCCTTTTATGGACATTCTGTCGATGATTGGTAAACGTGCTCAAATAAATATCCAGTTACGGACACCGGTAATTTTTAAGGTATAATATTCCAATGACAATTAGGTTATATTTAAAAATTTACTCACTACTATTGGTAAATCAGTAAATAACATAAATTTTAACAACAACGACACACAGCCTACAAAAAAACTCACTAAGTCTACTCAGTTTCATAGCGATTCTTATAATAAATTGCGATTTTCGACACCAACTGTCCCTGCGTAAACAACAATCGTGATGGTCAAAAACAAAAGGGCCGTAAGCTGTCAAACAAAGTGTGATTTACAACTATACTATTGGCACTACTGATTAGTGTTGTCATTCGAAAAAAAAAACATGGCGTTTGCTTAATTTTGATAGTAATTTCAAAGACTGTCCATGATGGGTCCGCGTCCATAGGTAATAGGTGCCTTTACCTTACTTAGGAGTCGTGCAACTGATGTGAGTTAGTGAACTTATCTGCTTGTTTTGTAGAATTTGTCCATACACATTGATTGGCAATGGAACATATTTTAAAGGTTAAAGGTGCATTGGTTAAAGGTGCAGTGAAGGTTACAGGAATATTTTATCTTGAAACTACCACGGGGCAACAGTTACACGAGTAAAATCACACGTGACTTCTAATACTAAGTTTAATACAATTTAATACTTGCATAAGTACCAATAGTATGAATAATAAGTTTAAAAATGTTTTGTGAGTCATAACTCATAACTATAGTTCAATGCGGTTCTTTCTCACAGTTTATTGTCCGACTAGTTTTGGGTTATTATGGAGTTCTACAAGTTTAGTACCTACAATCGTGGCTGCGTCTTGCCTCTTCTGGAAACAAGTCGGACACCTCCGACAATAATGTATGAGTAAAACCCGCATAATGATAATGCGTCTTCTAAAGTGTGCCACCATTGCGCTTTGATGCCATCTTCAATTTCAATTCACTATTCCTTAATATACTAGTAAATAAGCTTATCATAAAAACAATAAAACACCTTAAAGACTCTATACAAGTGAAACTAATTTTGAATACGCAACTCGTAATTTGGTATAACTACGTCATTTAATGCGGATAAAATTGCTAACTATCTACTACTTTCCCATTTTATAACATGACATGAATTTATTTTATTGGATTTATAAGCAATTATCTACGGCTCCCTTTTTATATATAAGGTTCAGAATAAAAAAATAGTCTTTTATAAACGAAAATGCCACTGCCATGTTTAGTGGTGCCGTTTATTTTGTGTTTAGTGATACCGAATTATGTAAGTTTTTGTCCAAAATTATTTTTTGATTATAAGCAAAACGTACGTTAATATGTGTTTATCGCGTCAATCTGGATTACTTGAGGACATCGGGACTAAAACCTGTGTGCGAAATTCCGTCGAATTCATCGTCGTGGCGCAGTGACTTCTGTGTATATCATACGATATTGTCGCTTAAGCAACGTTTGGCGCGATCCTTGTAACGATGGGTGACCACCATGGGTGGTAATTAATTTCTCACGACGGACGGCTACCGTGCTTTGGAGGGCATAATACCTATACATTCGTCGTCATTAGGAAGTTATTTCGACGTCCTGAAACTTCTAACATCCACCGACCAGAATTGGGTCATAAACCACCTTAACCTCCGCAACACTCAAAGCATACCTACAGTGGGCATATTGCAAACAGTTGTATATTTATTTATAATATATATTCATACAATACTTTATAACAGTACCTAATACTTATTAACTAACACAGAATACATACACAGCGGTCATAAACTATCTATTCAGAATTTGGGTTTTTTTTTGTAAATACTCTGGCTACACTGAAAACCAGTGTCTTGGTGTTTCCTCGCAACACCAAGATGTTTACTGAGCTGTAGCCTATTGTAGCTGCAGCGCATGCATGGTACAATCAATCAACACGGTATTAAGATAGAGTTGTTATTAATTTTAAGTTTTGATTATTTTTACTGGTGTAGAAAATATTGTTAGGTATATATTTAATTGGTCTGAATGTACAGATTATGCACTGTTTTCTACAATAAATTATTTTCATATAATTTGTGATGAAGATGAATAAATACATACATAGCGTCACGCCTGTATCCCCAGAACACCAAGGGCTATAAAACCATGTGGTGTCACATTCGACAGGAGGTATTATAATGATGGTGGCTATTGCAGTGACCTATCGCCCACAAAAACGCCAATAAAACCACTGTCCCTTAACTGATTTTTAGAGTATGCCCGGGAAGAAAAGTAGCTGGTACATTCTGTGTTTTTCTTTCGCTCCCAGTCCAGCATGGAAGTAATTTATAACTTAGTATTAATAAGAAAAAGCTAGAAATCTATAAAGGTACTTCTAGGGTGTAAGCTAGATGATAGCTTTGGAAAATACAACTTAGGAAATAAAGTTTCTTATCACAAACCGCGTAGATTACCTACTTAGTTTTTACAATCGGTATAGCAAAAACAATAGCTTGTTATTGTGAACGAGGCGAAAAGTGATTTTCTTGTGTTGATTAAACATAACTTGTTGCGCAAAAAAAAATATTGGAAACAAAACGACTGTGACTTTAAATCGTGTTGTCCCTAAATAACATATCGATTTTCATTGTGTCCTTACAAAGTTGAGTGATGCGCAAAGTTAAGTACGCTTTTTGATTCATAATCAAACCAATGAACATCGCCAAAATTTATTTGCTTCCTGCCACTTACTAGTTTAGCGTCATATATGAAATGCAACGACAGTGACTCAGTCCACCATACGGGAGGCCTACCTACGCTGCGTCTACCAGTACGTGGCAGCCACTCGACAACTTTTCTGCCCAATGGCCACGTGTTCTGGGAGCTATTGCCATGCTCATTGCCACTTCACCTTTTAGCTATCTCGTTGACTTTGCTTCGCTTGCGAATCCTCTCATTTCTGATTCGATCCCAGATGGAACTCCAAGCACCCTTTTCAATGCCCGCTGAGCGACTTCACGCCTGTTTATAAGGCCCATGTTTATAAGACCACGTCTCAGGGCCATAAGTCATCACTCGCAACACACATTGGTCATTGGTCAAATCCTTTCCAGATACTGCGGTATTTGGGATGAAAAGATTTTACAGAGCTTTCCAAACGCTGCCTGGTCAATAGAAATATTTTAGAATCAGGATACGGAAAAACACGGAGTTGCTTACAACTCCATCTTTTTCCGCTAGTTATAGTGCTAATAAATGAGTCACTGCATGTGTATAGAAACAGGCGCATTTGAGTAATGAGAAAATAGTATTCATTTTTAAATGACTTTTGACGAAGTCACTTTGAAAAACACATTTGTTTGGTAAACAGATCAAGGCACACCATATGGCGCAAAAAACACCTAACATTCTTGCATTAGGCGACATTGAAAATATCAACTTCACTTAGGTACAAAACAATACAGTTGGCTCTAAACCGCTGACGAATACCAGCCATTCAAAGTGTCTAGCCAGTGACTTTGATTTTCGGTGGACATAAATTCGCATATTTCGGTTACCTCTTATGCAAGGTCATAGTACTTGCGTTAATTTTCGGTCTTGGCCTTCACGAGGTTCTCATCATGCGGAATAGTTATGTACACCAAAAACACCTTAGACGACGATTGGTCCATTAACACGATATGAAGTATAATCTCTAAAATTAGTCCTATCCGTGATAATGGGCTGATCCCAGTAGATCTTGGTGCTGCCGTTTTCGACAACGGGCTCCGGCGTGTACTGGTAATAAGGCAGTTCCTGATTGATGAGACCGTATTTCAGAGCAAGCTCGTGGTGGAGAATCTTGGCTACTTATTTATTTCTACGCAGATACTCAGTGTTACCAAGAACCAAACAACCCGAAACTACATGTCTGAGGGACTCGCGAGGTTGGCGACAAGCCCGACATACGTCCGCTGTGCCGTCCCTCATAGTGTATTTCCGGTAGTTGTCCGTCTTGATAACCTGATCCTGTGTCGCAAAGACAAACAATTCAGTTTCCCCAAAGAGGTCCCCGAAGCCCAGCCAATGCGCAGAGGCTTTACTGTCCACGTGTGGCATTATTATTACATTATTAAACGACAATTGGCCTTGGCAAAAGACGAGGTTTTGACACTGCGGGCCAATAAGTGAAGGACATGATGAGCGGATTGACGTACTCTATGCCTATGTCATTAATACCCTCGTATTGTATTATTAGATAGTATATGCCCATTTAACATTCAGGCTACAATTTTTACTAACTCTACCAGAGCGGAGTTACGAACTAAGCTAGCTTTGTTATGAATTCAATTTCTTAAAATGCAAATAGGTACATGTTAAACATACATCCTAGTTATCAGAATATCAAAGACAAGTTGATATAATTACTGCTATAGACGAAACTGAATGAAAAAAAGTTTACGTTATTATATTATGTTTATTACTTTTCTTCCTTTCTGAATCCCAATTAATCCATTCTTATATTTTCAGAATTGCAATGACATCCAAACCACCAGAATCACCCCAACGGCGGCAATACTATCAAACGGAAATAAACGAATTGTTCGGAGAACCGTTTATTACGTTCCAAAATATCAATCAAATCCCAGTAATGTAGAAACAAACAAGGAAGACGATATAGAAAACACAAAAGTAGCTAGATCTGTCGCAATACCTGATTGGTATTTAAACGCATTCGACAATGAAAAAACTCCAGTATCAAAAATAATCGCTAACAGAAATAGACATAAATCTACTTTCAACAGCAACACTAGAATAATTAAAAACCCGAGTAATACTCTTGAATACTCAGTTGGACAAACAGATACTAACATCGAAGCAACGAGTAAAGAAAGTGCGCAAAATCACAGTAAGCGAATATATAAAGCTAAGTGGTACAAAAATGCTTCTGAAATATCAAAAACACCAGAGGTTGCAATTGATTCTAGTGATGAAACAGAAAGGGCTGCACACGCAAACTTTACAGGTGATCACGAATCACGTATAGTTAATGTCCCAGTTGCTAATAGCAATGGACACTTTGCGACCCTTGGTTCCTCTGCAAATCTTGAAGATAAAGAAAATGAGGTGAGTGTTACCAATACTTCAAAATTAAACCCAGAAACATCTATAGCACCAACTGTTGATGATGTCAATAGTCAAGATGTACCGGAAAACACCAATATAACAGAATTAGTAATTGATCCTACTGCAAATATACTTAATGATTTCGTAAATTCAAACCAAAGCATCAACTTAACGAATAGCAATGACCTTATATTTTTACCTAATAATGATTACGCAAGGTCAGCTAAAGTTGGAATAAATGAAAATGAACCTATTGCAACCCTTGAAGAACTACCGACCACTGATAAATTCTCTGAACCAACTCATAGGTCTTCAGTAAGTATGTCTTATTCGTTCGTAATGCTGCACTTAATTTGCAAAAAAGTACACCTATTGCACGCACATTTTTTCAAGCACCTTCTGGCAACCTTTCGGACAGTAACAGACCTCAGGGCCAACGCTGCGTCACGTGCGTCTACGTACACGCGTAGGACGGCTAGCTCTCGCGTGTAATACATACAAGCCCTTATATAGTTTTTCGATTTTAGTCAAATAGTACGAAGAGTATTCCATTGATATGACTGTACCAGCACACTTATGACAACTTACATGCGAAATTACGTCACATGCAGCGTTAACTCTTAAGGCTGGTCTCAATAACGTAACTATCTTTGACTCATCGTTAAATTACCTATCAATAGTTCCTCAAGTGAGAGATTTGTCATAAGAAGATATATAAGACTATAGGAATATCTATCTACTTTGACGTCTTGATAAGTTATTTGGCCTCGCCGTAAATGCATTTAAACGCGGCTAAAATGTGATCTTTGGTTACTGATCTGCTGACCGCACAAGTAAAATTTCTTAGCTTTAACCCATCGCCAAAGTGGTCGACAAAAAAAAAGTATATGGCGTGGCGTACAGGGCAAGAATGGTTAAAAGGACCGCAGCGGGTATAGGGTTAAGTGCAACAGTGGTAGATGACAGCAGCGAACGGATTTTTGTGACGTCATCGGACACGCATCTTTTGCTCATAAAGATGCGGTGACATGCGGCCGGTGCGGTGCGGCTGACGCGTATAGTGGACGCAGTTCTAATGAATTCATACAAAGCAAACAAACCAAAATCCGTCGCAGGGTGTCCGGCACGGGCTAGTAAACTCGCATCTTAAAGCTTATGTTTTAAAATGGGGAAGGATTTTATTTATTTTATTTAGGCTAAAGGTAAATATAAAAATACGTATTGTTTCTTTTTATAAACATAGGATTAAACTCATGGCACGAATAGATGGTGTGACTTGTGACTAAAAGTACACTATACAGGGTCAATACAAATTCATCATTCTTAATAACCGATTAATAACCGATTAAGAATGATGAATTTGTGTGAACTTCGAAAAAAATAAAATCTTTTTTGAATATATTTTTCATAAATTAAAATTTCAAAATTCTTCTCAGTGAGTAAAATTTGATTTTAATCTTCATTTTATGACTACATACAATAAGAAGGAAACGTTTTTATTACTTGCTGTGTAGTCATAAGCTACAGATTAAACTTAAATTTTGATAACTAAGAAGATTTTTGAAATTTTTATTTATGAAAAATGTTAAAAAACATTATTTTATTTCGAAATTCCTACCTACTCATAATTCTTAATCTGCTATTAGAATATAATTGACTATTATGTGGCGACCCTATATAATGGCATATTCAACTGTAAAATGCAATTTCTATTTAAGAGTAGTTTGGTAGCACACTCCAAAATGATCAAAAGTCTTTTCGTTACTGAGTTGAATGAAAAATAAAACATAGAAACCTTTGAAAATTAAAATGTTAACCAACTTCGACCACGATTTATCAATCGCCAAAAACGGTCTTTCGCTTAATTTTGTTGTACCTAGTTACTAACGAATAGGTGACATTTCTTGTAAGTGACTTCAAGTAGGCTATAACCAGCGGACAATCAAGAGGCTTGCAATGACAGCTGTTATGTCCAATTATGATACCTAGTTTAATAGAATAGAAAATCTTTATTGTTTTTTAGGTAACATAATTAAACCTACAAATAACTTATGACTAAACAGTGCATACTTATACAAGCATAAATATCTTAACTAAAAAACAAAAGGCGACGACTCAGCCTAATGCTTTGCTAGGAAGCTAGCAAAGCGCTGATTTTCAGCCGCTGCCTGGGAGTAGGTAGATACAGACTCATTCTTATATATTTATGTGTGTTCTTTATTAATGCTGATAAATAAGAGTAGGTAAAAACGCGACATACACACTAAGAAGCCAGCAGAGTCATTTAAAATGTAAATATATTTAGAAGTCCTTCGGACTTAGTTTAGAAGTTATGAGGGAGCAGATGAACATTCATACCCACGTACATACATACATAGAGGTCAATTTCATTACCCTCCTTTTTGCTTCGCCGTAGTCGGGTCAAAATAATACCTGGCTTTAGTTTTCGGCATTAGTTTCAAGCTCCAGTTAGCTCCGATTTAGCTGATATATCTATCTCATCCTATAAAAGTTATTTTGGGCACTTTTTATCGGTAAATTCTACTTCTAATATCTACACACGTTCTTTACTTACTTAAAGGCGATGTGAACATTTGTTGCCATTACTAATTTAACCTTTGTCACATATAGGTCGATTATCTTTTCTACACATAAAACTGTCAGTAAATAGTTTGTATGATTATGAGAAAGTTGTTAAGTTTCTTGCCACTTATTCAGAACTGGTTGATTTTCGGAAATGGCATAATTTTTCACGACTCAGTTCAATTTGTAAACAATTTGACTTGAACCACGTAAAGGGTCTTTAATGATAGGTCGATTTCAAAATGGAATAGAACAGGCTGTGTGTAGGGCATGCAAAACCGGTTTTGAACATCGTTTTTTGGGACCAAAACCGAAAACCGGAGCTAGGTCCGGTTTTAGCAAAAAAAATCGAATGTAGTATAATTTAAAAAGAAACACAATTTTTTTTAAATACCCACTAAGCCGGTTACAAATAAAACAAATTGTATGATACATTTATTTTTAATCCAAACCATAATAATTGTACAGATAACAATGAACTTATAAATTATAATACTATAAAGATTATTTAACTGAGATCAAATCAACAACAAGCGTCGCAGGCGAGGGCGGCGGACACGCACTTGCACTCCCGGTAAGGGTATTACTGCAACAACGCAGGCGCAGGCTGGCGGGTTACGGGCGTGGGGTGCGGGGGTAGTGGAGGAAGGCGTGTAAGTGGGTGGATGCAGGCTGTGTTCGGGTCGGATACATTTGATGCCTCAAAATTAATTATTTTTTGAGTGTTCGAAAAAAATGTTGATAAAAATCAAAATGTTAATTGTTACTCAATAATGGGAAAACCGGTTTTCAAAAATCGTTAAATTTTGGCCGATTTCCGGTTTTGCATGCCCTAGCTGTTTGTGAGCTATTAACGAAATATTTTTTCATTTTAAAACCTTATATAAGTTAACGTCATTTTGCTTTGAATATGACGTCAATCAAAGTCCACCACGACTTCGAACGGTGGTCAAATTTGCAACAGAGAGATATCATTCAACAAGGAACCTTATGGGCCTGGATAACATGCAGATCCAGCAAGACGGCGCTGCATGCCACACAGCGAATTACTTATACAATGGATATTAAACATGAACAATTTGAAGGCAGGGTTATTTCGCGCAGAGTGGACGTGTATTGGCCATCAAGATTTTTTGTGCAGGTTTCTGAATTCAATAAGAAATTCTAATAAGCTGATGCACTGAAAGTCAATAAACTCAGGCATTCACTCAGGTTCAGCAGCATTTATGCAGCACAGTTATTGAATATTGGCCTTTTCGGATCCGTGCAACGGTTTAAAGCCGGCGGACATATGATTGATTTCAATTCAAAAAAATGGCCCAAAAAAGTTTATATCTCACACACAGCGTGTTTTGTTCCATTTTAAAATCAACCCGTGTTTATTGAAAAATCCTTTATGTACAGAAGGCAGCGGATCAAGCGTTGTCAAATTTCCCCAACTAACTTCTAACTTAATGTCGAAGGCATAGAGTTCAGATTCAATCATAATTTTTTGACAGGTTTGGAACCCTTGATCTGTTGCGTTCTGTACTATTGAACCAACTGAATCATGACACACTTTGCTGACAATTCGTTTGAAACCGTCAAACTTGTAAGGTCTGTCGCGTATAATGCACTAGCCACCGCGCGCGGTTTTACCGGAGTAACTTTTGATTCCGTGGGAATTGTGGGATAAAATATAGCCTATAACCTTCCTCAAGACTTGGGCTATCAAATGCAAAAAGAATTTTTCAAATCCCACTTGTAGTTTCTGAGATTAGCGCGTTCAAACAAACAAACAAAAAAACAAAATCTTCGGCTTTATATACTAGTATAGACTTAGGACATTTTAGTTATCGTTTAAATTCTGCACTCACTAAATGTCAGTGTCGAATGAATGGGGTAGAAAACTGCCTTCATATTCCACTAGGGGCGCTGAATACGCTTGACCCATAAAAACTGTCAAATACCATAGTAAAAATTAATTTTATAGTGATTTTTATCAAAAAATTAGAAACGCATCACTGCGTAGTCATAAGTTTTATAGAAAATGGGTACCACAGATTCTCTGAGGATATACACATGCGGAAGTTGTGGATGTTACTTGATTTAAGCTTTTGAGGAAATGTACATATTACGGCCCATATTTTTCACATTTTGATACAGAAAGCACATTATTTTATAGATTTACCCCAAAAGTGTTCTACGCTGCAATTTCGATTAGGTACAACTTGTTCATTTGATAGTTTGTTATGTGTCAAGCGTATGAAGCGACATCTATTTAGAGCTTTTCGTTTTCTTCTCTATTGGTAACAAGTTCGTCACCAAGGAAACTTCTTCAAGCGAATTTCGATTTACTAGCATTTGCCAAAATGAGCTTATGGTCATGTTTCAATTCGTTCGATAGTGCCTACGAAATAAAGTTTCTTTTTGACTTTGTCTTTGACAACAAGAACGCTTACAGCAAGGTCGATATATCGAGATTTTGGAGAGAAATGCTAATAAAAACGCTTTTTGTTTAGGTACATACTCAGTTACTTAAGTTTATCCACGAGACCAATATAGTTAAATTACTTTTGGATACCTAACCACTAACTGCTAGCATGCTTTAATACCTTAAACTGCATTCAATTGTTCTTTGAGATAGGAGTTTAATGATTTTTTTCTCAGGGTAATGCCATCAAGTCCCACACGCGGGCAATATAATTAAGTTTTAAAGTCGTAGGTAAAACAAACTACTTTCACTATTAAATCACCCCTTTAAAAAATTTCCGTTTTTGAGTTATTTCATTTTAAGGTTATTTTTCACCTAATTTTTACTTGTTTTAGCAGAAAATAAAAAAATACCTTCGCAATCTGCTTTTTTGACGTTATTAAATACCTAAATGATAATGCGTTCATGACATGAAGTAAAAAAACCTAAAATAACATCTAACGAGTACATGTTATCGTCTGAAAAGCACTATCCTCTTTTAAAGTTAAACCAAAACTTCGCTCTAAATTATGCTCTTGAAGAAAAAATGTCCTAGTAACTAGATAGGTCGTAATTGTTCAGATTTCATCATAATACAATTTATTGTTCAAGCTATCCAACTAGGTATAATGTTTAATACTTAGGTAGAATTTTACAAATATTTAGAAAAATCAATTCAAACGTTATTTAACCATATTGAAAACAAATAACATAAGGCGACAAGGGACGAGTTGGATTCGAGGGTTAAGCCTCCTGTATGCGAGGTACCTGTCGCGGACGCCCTCTAATTTCTTTTTAGTAATAACAGCCGATTTTTTCAGAATAAAAGTTATTGGTACCTATGAGATACAGTCGACGAAAAAAGCTTTATTGAATTATGTTTGAATTAATTTTTCATTTTTTTTTTATGTGAAGAGGTACAGGTATAATTATCTGTATATCTATGTTTTAACTTACTTACTAAATAAAACGCATTATTATTAGTTTGCTGCTATAATTTTGTTTCTTAAAATACTGTATTTACTCCCTTTTAAAAACGAGTCGTCATCGTGTCATCCGACCAAACCAGTTTAAAAAATAAGCCACATGAGCTTCTTAACTAACTCTATTGCGAAATAAATTGAAAATAATAGATTTTAGGTAAACTGACATTATTGACAATAGCCAAAATGAGGGATTATACTTTCATCCCTTTCGCACAAAGTCAAGTTATTGTTGCAATAAGTTACTAATTAGAAAGTTCAGTCGGCCAAGTCATCTCAAAATGGCAAGTCCAGGACCTTTGCGGGATTAAGTGTCCAAAAATTTACAAATAATTTTAAATAGAGCGGGTGGAAGGACATTATTGCTCTTCGGATTTTCATATAACTTTCAAAGACAAAATAGAAAATCGAGTTTGTGGACATGTGTAAATAAAAGACATAGAAAGTGTAATGGATCAATGAAATTATTTGATGAAAGTGACAGTGTATACTAAAAAATTTATGTCCGAGTGGTTAGAAACAATTTAAAACAAGAAGTAAAAATAAATTACAGGAAAATTTTGAATCGAAAATTGCCAAATTGCAGAATGAAGGTACAGGGTATGAAGAGTTCATTCCAAAATATAACAGTATTAAATAGCAGTGATATAGCAGTAGAAACAAAGCTTTAAATGTAGAAAAAACACGATTTAATAATCCAGTCGAACTGATTATACCACTGATTTTCCAAAAATATTTATTATATGATCACTGTGAGTCAGGTAACAGAATTTTAATATTTGCGTCCAGCCTCCGCGGAGGCTTAAAGGGTATAAAAAATGTACAACACTACTTTGGGGATGGTACATTTGATTGCTGCCTAGGTCGGAAGAAATATATAGAGGAGCTGCCCTATCCAGTATTCTCTAGGGACTCAAGTAAAGCCTATGGGCGAGGTGCGGGAGGGGTAAGCGAGGGGTGAGTAATGGCCAATCATAGCCAAACCGGCGATCGCATTAGTCACCTAGTAGTGAGTAGTAAAAACCGGTTGAAACATAAGGTTAAAATATTCACATGATCATCAAAAATGTTCAGCTATACTTTACTAGGTGGCTCTAGTTTTTTAACGAAATTTCATACGTTTCAAATCTGTCAGAAAAAAACCGCGAAATAAAAGTATTTCTACTTGACGCTAGATAGCGCAACATATTTTCGCGGCATTAAAATCACCTAGGCAACAAATAACAATCTGGAATTTTGGACATAAATAATTGGATAACAAACAATTTGTAAAAAATAATTATGAATGACATTATCTTCGTGGTAAGTTAATTTTATTTGGATTGTCAATGTAATTCCTTTATGAAAGTATAGAAAACTAAATTTTACATCAAAAACAATGGAGGATTCTTTTTTAATATCTACGCGTGTATATAATTCACAGAAGTCAGCGACGAACTGACGCCAGTGAATCTAGCGCGGAATAGCTTAGAGGCTGTGACGTCAGGACAACCCAAATTGAAGCTGTGCATCTTTGCTTACAGCAGCTCTTCTATATATCTGCTTTGTGGTTGTGCCTATATTTACGTTGTAGTACGTAACAAAGAAGAAAATACGTATAAAATTATGTTTAAAAAAATTAAAGCAGCTGTTCAACTTTATAAAATCTAATATATAAAATTCTCGTGTCACAGTTTTCGTTGCCATACTCCTCCGAAACGGCTTGACCGATTTTGATGAAATTTTTTGTGCTTATCCGGTATCTATGAGAATCGGCCAACATCTATTTCTTTTTATTTATATGGCAAAACAACGTTTGCCGGGTCAGCTATCTAATATATAAAATTCTCGTATCACAGTTTTCGTTGCCACACTCCTCCGAAACGGCTTGACCAATTTTGATGAAATTTTTTGTGCTTATCCGGTATCTATGAGAATCGGCCAACATCTATTTTTTTAATTTTTTTATTTATATGGCAAAAAAACGTTTGCCGGGTCAGCTAGTTCACTATAGATTTTGAACTAGCTACAAGCTTGGCAATAAAGGAGGTATTTCCAGTGTGTAAAAAACATGGTTGTAACGTTCACTTCCAAAGAGAAATCAACAACTTGGACTTTGAATTATTTCATGTAGGTAGACACTTATAATATTTTTTTAAGACGACACATCGAAATGTTTTTTCTTAAAATCTTAGCACCTTAACACGCCGACATAAGGTCGTCGAATTGCATAGAAATCGCCACCATCGACACCGCTCAGACAATGAAATCGTTTCAAAAATCGATTAAAAAAATAACGGTATATGCTATGTAAATTTTGAGCAACCAAAGTCCGAACAATAATGTGAAGATTGAGTTTAAGTAAATTCTAAGCATATAGATTGCATAACTACGTATAACACGGTTACAATATCTGTGCACCTCGCTGGAATGCGGAGCCCCTCCCTCTACCCTTTCATTTCCCCGCGCTCGCCTTGCTTGCTCAGCAGTGCGATCACAGAACTTTATCGAATCGTTTGTTAACGAATGTTCGTATAGTATGGAGACGGTTTTTAAGAAAAAATTGAAATCTATCCATTGCCGCACGGCCAGCTTAAATAAATGTGTGCCTTGTTAATTTTGAATGTTTGTAAACATGTTGTACTCATAAATATCTGTAAAATAAAAAATTACAATGTTACTCAAAACTTGCAACCGACTCCATACTATACGAGCATTCGTAAACATTCGTTAATATACGATTCGATAAAGTTCTGTGATCGCACTGCAGTATTGTCAACCATACCAGCGCGATGACGTCACGACGCCAGGTGCACAGATATTGTGACCGTGTTGTAGTAATTTTAACAAAAGTACTTATGTTTTTAGACGTGTTTTCGAAAAATAAAACTTTCGAGTCAAAATCATCAAATCATGTTTTTGAGCAGGCAAAGTATAAATAAAGATATGAATTTACACATATCAAAATTTCAGATCCACTCGTCATGTCATATTCTCATAGTTTGCGATGAAAGTCAATGCATTTTTGCAATATGTCGCCTTAAGTCACACTTCGCTATCTGACTGTACCTTGGATAAAAATATTCAACTTATTATTTTTATCGCATTAAAATGAAATCGAGGACGACCGTGACAGGTGCGTCGCATACAAGGGGCTTACCCACGGATCCGACGAGTCTAGCCTAGAATCTGATATTTTTTTGGAATATTTATTTCAAAATCAGTGAGTTTTTGTAATCTCTGCATTTTAAATGGATATTTTTTCACAGAAATCCCATAAAATAGTGACTTGGCTTGTAATCTAGACTGATTATTTGCTTGAACTTGGCTATGTAACTTCGTTTACGACATTACCTTGTAATGTAAAATCCTTAAAAGTGAAATAACTCCAAAATGATAATTTTTGGAGGGGTAGTTTATGAGTAAAAATTGTTAGTTTTACCCTACTCTACAACCCCTTAAAAGATGCAGGTCCATTAAAAAATAACCTTGTGTATTTTTTAATTTTCTTAACATACTTTTAGATGCATGTAATCCAGCTCTTAAATATAATTGTTTCAGCACATACAGCCATATGATATTTCAAAGATGAATACGAATCCTGCTCTTTATCAGAACAAGGAACTTCTTACACCATCTGAAGCAACCTTAAGACAAATTTTTAATGCGATTAATAATATGAAACCTGAAGAGAGGGGCCTTAAAGATGTTGAATATTTGCGAGCACTAATTCAAGTTATAGAACGAATTAATAATGAAAATAAATATAATGTACACTTAGCTACTCAGTTGACTACATATCTTCAAAATATTTTACAAAATCATCGTCATCAAAAACATGGACGTATAGTAATACCACCTGCAGTTCAAAGACTTACGATGCGCGTTGTTAATGCTGCAGCTAAATGTACCATTGAAAGTTTATTAAAGAACCTTGCGTTGACTTATCAAGTCCCGATAACAGAAGCACATATAAAAGAAATCAAAATACTTATTGGACATCATTTACAGCAACAAAAAAATAGGCTGAGTACTCATTCTAATGAACATGATCATAAAAACTTGCCATACTATTTACGGAACGGAAAAATACGAGTTCCTTGGAAGAACTTAAAATATTTGACGGAAAAAAATCCTGACAACGATCTGACCTTGAATTTAAATATAATTTTGGCTATGATAGCACCAAACACAAATGTTCAACCAATAAAATCAGACAAAAATAGTTTAGACTCCGACAGTCCAAGACCAAGTTTACAAATTAAAAGCCAGTGGATGAACCCTGAAAATCCAATGGATTTTAAAAATATCCTTAGGACTTTGAAACCTGTTGTAGGAAGTGAAGGTAACAGCCAGCCGTGGTTAATGACTATTGTCAAAAATTTAAAAGATAAAGATTTACCGAAACTTTTATTGGATACAAAAAATGATCAAGATAGCCAAATATCGTCTGCAGACAAACTTGACAAAGTCGAAGAAAATGAAGAAAACAAACCATTAACCTGGTTTATTCCAAATGACAGGGACTCTCTTTCTAGCGATATTGATAAAAAATACTCTTCATGGTACGAGCCCTTAAAAAATCCACAACTGCCAAGTAACTTTGAATCTACTACTGATGATCCATTATACGGTGATAATAAACACTCTTATTCTGGATGGATCGATCCATATGATATTTTTTATCGTATGCAGATAAAGGACCTCCAAAACCTAAACAATATTACATTGTCTGATTCCACGAACCCTTCATCATTTTACAATAATGATGGTAAAAAAAATCCTTGGGGAGACCCCACTAAAAAGCCAAATTATCCTCTGCAATATAATAATCCTTGGGCTGGTTTTCCGAATAACTTAAGACCCTTTGATGATCCTCAGAACAATAACCAAAATCCATGGTTGGGCCCCACAAACAGTGACCCTTCATCATTTTATAATAATGATAGAAAACAATATCCCTGGGGCGACCCCTCTGAAAATCCAACTAGTCTCCTGCCGCATACCTTACCTTGGACTGGTTCCTGGAAAGATTTTAGACCATCTGATGTGTCCCAAAACATGAAACCAAATAAATGGGCTAGCCCTTCTGAAAATCCAAATTATCCTTGGGCTGGTACTGCGAATGACATAGGATCCTTTGAAGATCTTCAGAATATAAACGAAAATCCATTGTTTGACCCCATAACAGGTTACACTCCATTATTACCTAACCCAAATAGAGAAGAATTTCCATGGAGTGAACTGAATGAAATTCCAAATAATCCTTGGGCTGCTACCGTGAATAATTTAAGACCCTTTGATGACCCTCAGAGCATTAACCAAAATCCATGGTTAGACCCCACAAACAGTTATCTTTCACCATTTTATAACAATCATGTAAAAGAATTTCCATGGGACGACACTTCTGAAAGTCCAAATGTTTTTCTCGAACAAAGTTTACCTTGGACTGGTCCCTTGAAAGATTTTACACCGTCTCATGAGCCTCAAAACATAAACGCAAGTCCATGGGATGACTCTTCTGAAAGTCCTTATTATCCTCTGCAACATAATAACCCTTGGTATGACCCTCAAATCATAAACCCAAATCCATGGCTAGACCCCACAAAAAGTGACCTATCATCATTTTATAATAATGATGCAAAAGAGTTACCATGGGGCGACCCCTCAGAAAATGACGACACTTCTGAAGGTCCTAATTCTCTAGTGTCACAAAATTTACCTTGGACTGGTGCTTGGAAAGATTTAAGGCCTTCAGATGAGCTGGAGAACATAAATCAAAATCCATGGTTAAACCCTACAAATAGTGACCCTTCATCATTTTATAATAATGATGGAAAAGAGTATCCATGGGATGGACCCACTGAAAGTCCAAATGGTCCTTTACAACATAATAAACCTTGGACTAGCCCCTTGAAGCATTTCAAACCGTCAGATGATCCAGAGGACAAAAACCAAAATCCATGGTTAAACCCCACACAAAGTTACCCATCGTCATATGATATTCTGAAGGGAAAAGAATTTCTATGGGATGATCCCTCTGAAAATCCAAATGATTCTTTGCAAGAATATGTTCCTTGGATTGATCCCTCGAAGCATTTAAGACTATCAGATGTTCTTCAAAATATAAACGCAAATCCATGGTTAGACAACACACAAAGTTACCCTTCATCATTTGATAATTTAAGGAAAAAAGATCTTCTTATGGATGAATCATCTGAAGAGCTAAATGATCCATTACAAGATAGTATACCGTGGGCTGATCCCGCGAAGCATTTCAGACCATCAGATGATCCTCAAAATGTAAACGCAAATCCATTGTTAGAGCCCACACATAGTGACTTTTCATCATTTTATAATAATGATGAAAAAGAATTTCCATCGGACGACACTTCTGAAATACCAAATAATCTTTTGCATTATAGCACACCATGGACTGGTCCCTCGAAGCAGTTTAGGCCATCAAATGAACCTGAGATAATAAATCAAAATACACGGTTAGACCCTACAACTAGCGACCCTTCATCATTTTATAATAGTGATGGAAATGGATATCCATGGGATAGACCCTCTGAAAATCCAAACGATCCTTCTAAACATAGTTTGCCTTGGACTAGCCCCTCGAAGCATTTTACAACATCAGATAATCCTCATAGTTTTATCGCAAATCCATGGTTGGACCCCACAACAAGTTACCCATCGTCATATAGTTTGAAGGGAAAAAAAATTCTATGGGATGATCCCTCTGAAAATCCAAATGATCCTTTGCAAGAATATGTTCCTTGGATTGGTCCCTCAGAGCATTTGAGACCATCACATGATCTTCAAAATATAAACGCAAATCCGTGGTTAAACCCCACACAAAGTAACCCTTCATCGTATGATAAATTTAGGGGAAAACAATATCCATGGCATAAATCCTCTGAAAATCCAAAAGATCCTTCGCAACATAGTCTACCTTGGACTGGTTCTTCGAAACATTTTTACCCATCAGATGAGCCTGAAAACATTAATCAAAATCCATGGTTAGACCCAACACAAAATTACCCTTCATCATTTGATAATTTAAGGAAAAAAGATCTTCTTATGGATGAATCATCTGAAGAGCTAAATGATCCATTACAAGATAGTATACCGTGGGCTGATCCCGCGGAGCATTTCAGACCATCAGATGATCCTCAAAATGTAAACGCAAATCCATTGTTAGAGCCCACACACAGTGACTTTTCATCATTTTATAATAATGATGAAAAAGAATTTCCATCGGACGACACTTCTGAAATACCAAATAATTTTTTGCATTATAGCACACCATGGACTGGTCCCGCGAAGCAGTTTAGGCCATCAGATGAACCTGAGATAATAAATCAAAATCCACGGTTAGACCCTACAACTAGCGACCCTTCATCATTTTATAATAGTGATGGAAATGGAGATCCATGGGATAGACCCTCTGAAAATCCAAACGATCCTTCTAAACACAGTTTGCCTTGGATTAAGCCCTTGAAGCATTTTACAACATCAGATACTCCTCATAGTTTTATCGCAAATCCATGGTTGGACCCCACAACAAGTTACCCATCGTCATATAGTTTGAAGGGAAAAGAATTTATATGGAATGATCCCTCTGAAAATCCAAATGTTCCTTTGCAAGAATATGTTCCTTGGATTGGTCCCTCGAAGCATTTGAGACCAACAGATGATTCTCAAAATATAAACGAAAATCCATGGTTAAACCCCTCACAAAGTTTTCCTTCGTCATATGATAATTTGAAGGAAAAAGAATTTCTATGGGATGATCCCTCTGAAAATCCAAATGATCCTTTGCAAAAATATGTTCCTTGGATTGGTCCCTCGAAGCATTTGAGACCAACAGATGATTCTCAAAATATAAACGAAAATCCATGGTTAAACCCCTCACAAAGTTTTCCTTCGTCATATGATAATTTGAAGGAAAAAGAATTTCTATGGGATGATCCCTCTGAAAATCCAAATGATCCTTTGCAAGAATATGTTCCTTGGATTGGTCCCTCGAAGCATTTGAGACCAACAGATGATTCTCAAAATATAAACAAAAATCCATGGTTAAACCCCTCACAAAGTTTTCCTTCGTCATATGATAATTTGAAGGGAAAAGAATTTCTATGGGATGATCCCTCTGAAAATCCAAATGATCCTTTGCAAGAATATCTTCCTTGGAGTGCTCCCTCGAAGCATTTAATACCATCAACTGATATTCAAAATATAAACGGAAATCCTTGGTTACGGCCTACACAAATTTACCCTTCATCATTTGATGTTTTAAGGGAAAAAGATCTTCTTTTAGATGAATCACCTGAAAATCTGAATGATCCAATACAAGATAGTATGCCTTGGAAAGGTCCCTCGAAGCATTTAAGACCATCAGATGATCCTCAAAATGTAAACGCAAATCCATTGTTAGGGCCCACACATAGTGACTCTTCATCATTTTATATTAATGATGAAAAAGAATTATCATTGGACGACGACTCTTCTGTAATAGCAAATGATTTTTTGCAAAATAACATACCTTGGACTGGCCCCCCGAAGCATCTTAGACCGTCAGGTGAGCCTGAGAAAATAAATCAAAAACAAAATCCATGGTTTGACCCTACGAACCCTTCACCATTTGATAATTTTAGGGGAAAACAATATCCATCGTATGGACCTTATGAAAATCCAAATTATCCTTTACAACATAGTCTACCTTGGACTGGTCCCACGAAGCATTTTAGACCGTCAGATGAGTCTGAGATCATAAATCAAAATCCATGGTTAGACCCTACAAATATTGACCCTTCATCATTTTATAATAATGATGGAAAACGGTATCCATGGGATGGACCCTCTGAAAATCCAAATTATCCTTTCAAAAATAGTTTTCCTTGGACTAACCCCTCAAAGCATTTTACAACATCAGATAATCCTAAAAATTTAATCGCAAACCCATGGTTGGACCCCACAACAACTTACCCTTCATCAATTTTTGATACAAATGGACAAAAATATCCATGGGAAATTCCGTCTGAAAACTCAAATGATCCTTTGCAAGAAAACTTACCTTGGACTAAGCCCCCAAGGAAATTGAAACCATCAGACGAGCCTCAAAATATAAACAAACATCCATGGTTGGACTCCACAGAAAATTACCCTTCGTCATTTTTAAATACAAATGGAGATGAGTGGCCATGGGATGGTCCCTCTAATAACCCAAATGATCCTACTCAATATAATTACCCTTGGGCGGGTCCTCTTCAGAATTTAAGACCATCAGATAATCCTATAATAATTAATGAACAACCATGGTTAGAAGAACAATCTAAAAACCCATACGATCCCTTAATCAATATTCCGGGGATTGAAACCACAAAAAATTCGCTACCAATAGATAACCTTCAAAATACTGAAAAATATTCATGGTTAGACACAACGAATATTCACCATTCGTATGATATTAATATACCGAACGATAAACATAAACGTTTGCCATTAATAAAATCCTCAAAAAAACCTAATCCATCAGTTGACCCTAAAGAAAATAAAAAACATAATATATTTTCACTTCTTATAGACTTTGTAAAAAAATTTAATAAAAAAGATAAAGAGAACAACACTTTTACTACCGAGGCCAACACCGATGTAACTGTCCCAGATAGCGATACTGGCGATTCAATATTGCCAATCGATCATTCTAACTACTTGATACCTTCAACGTATTCATCCGAAAAAGATCAAACTCTTCCGAACTATTTAGTACCAATAGGTTCGACCCCTGCTTATGGAAACGGCAAATTAACTCATTCGATATTTTTGACACCAACTACACCAACGATGTATGATAAAGGACCGATTATATCAACGCAAGCAGACGATGATGCTGTAAGTATCCCTGATCTCACACCAATAATGTCAACACCATCATCCGAAAAAGAACAGAGCATACTGCATGATTTGATGTCAGGTGCGATGCGTGCAAAAGGGATACAACCCATAGCTTCTGATAGTTTGATACAAGAAATTTCTCCGATACTACATGAACCAAGTATGGGACATTATTTAGCACCAACTCCATCAACTGAGTTAACACCCATAAATTCTTTTCCGGTTTATAAGAAAAAACCTGTAATTAATGAACATGTTTTTGATTCAAGCTCTGATTATTTAAACAATAACAAATATAGTTCAACAGATAATCCAAGCGAAAAGGGTTATGATGATTATTATGATTATCACGCTAACAAAGATAAACAAATTTTAATTACAAATCCGATAGATGATTCGAACGCTGAAAGTAAAATGGCAATAGAAGAACTTAATGAAAAATGGCTTTTTGAAATCAAAAATGACGAAGACAGTGCCATTCTACGATATGTAGAAAAATATTTACTTTACTACAAGATAAATTTCAGGACTATAGAATTTATAAAGAATCGAGTGATTGATCTTTTTTTGAATAATAGAAAGTCCTGTTTAGGTGATACAATGAAAGCAATCCAAAAGTTTTTAGAGTTCCAGTTAATGTATTTTTCTAAAAATTAAAAAAAGACCAGAAATAAACACTTAAGGTAAAGAAGTATATTATAATTCAAATAAAGACAAGGAATCAACACTTATTGAGGTAAAGTAGTAAATTATAATTCAAATAAGTCTCATTAGTTATATGAAATAAAAAATCTACTCTTTAGTAATATTTATGAAATTCTAGTTATAAAGTAGTTGTAAGTTGTAGTTAAATAAGTTCGTTTGTTTTATATTATTATTACAAAAAGCGTCTCTGAATATAATTTGGCAAAAAGTATGGACTTTTATTTAAGTTCTTTGAGAAAAAATAATGTTAAATTTCCAATATTATGATATTTACAAGTTTTTACTGTATGAAATACATTTAAATGCCCAGAATATAAATACATAACTTAAAATATGCGTGTATATGTGGTGAAATAATCCATTCAAATTTTGAACGCAAATAAATGTTTTTCCTTCCCTAGGGAATTCGAAGTGTCAATAAGTGATACCAGTTAAAGCAATTTGTTCAACAAAGTCGATTTCATCATGCCGTCAATGTACTAACCGTATAAATTATGTGATTTGTATTATTGTTTTAGGTAATTTGCATAACTTGAAAATTTAACATTGTAAAAAAATAGTATTTGATTTTTCTGTTGTAGAATTTAAGTTATTTCACACTTTGATTGCCACGGCTGAATTTATTTGTGGTATTAGGTACTGTGTATCTTGAAGAGGTGTGAGGTGGTCAGTTGTAACTAGTAACACAATGGTTCTGTTATTGTTTTGTTTTGTGACTGTAAATATTTTGGCTTTAAATGTGGTATGTACTTTTTCACTATTAATCAGTGAATTGTTTTGATTTGTGAAATGGAATATAGATTACTTTACTCTCAATTTCAGAACCAAATCGAGGCGTCTGATGCCCTGCAAAATTTCTTTGCACCCGATCACATGACTAGCATTTGGGGAGATTTTACAGTTATTTTTAAAATCGTGAAACTCATTATGCAAATAGTTAGTGAATTTAAATTAGGCAGCCCAAAATTTTTGGAACATATGAAAGAAATATTAGATTTGTTGAAGAAGTATTTTCCAACTTCACTTCTTCAGTCTTCTGTTAGCAATGTGGCTAAGGAAATAAAAGATGAAGCAAAAGAAACCATCGATATGGTAGAGAATAATTTAAAGAAAATTACCAATTATATACATAATAATACCAATGGCTCTTTAAGAACTGCATATTTCGCACCACTTACAGAAACTTACTATGTGGAAAAAAACGAAGAGTTGCCAAATTTAGATGATCCAGAATGTAGAGTTTTATATAGCAATTTAATCAAATCAGTGAAAAATATTTATAAAGAACTTAGTGAAAATAGTGATTGCACTTTACCACAATCGTTTTTGGAAAAGTATTACCTGGGCCCAGTGGGTACCAACAGAAAAATACATCAGTCATTTCAAAATCAACCTTTAGCGTCAGTTTTACCAAACGAAGTCTCCTTTTTGGATAACAAAAATAATGAATACCCATACAGTGGACCAACTACGCCATATCATGAACCAAATTTTTTTCCAGCACCAAATAATATAAACGAACCGCTTTATGATGAAAATCTTGTTTATGATGATCCCACAAGCTTTCGAAATTCTCCATTTACAAACGATTTGGGATACAACTCCCCGTATAATAAAAGTCAATCTCAATTTGAAGATCCTCTATTGGTTCCAGTAAATTCATTTGCACTTATCGGAAAAAATCCTCTTAATAATCAGGAGCCTATAGGGCTTCAAGGAAAAAGTGCTTTCATCGCAAATGATCCACAGCTATATCCAGAAGGTTCTATACAACAAGGCCAAAATATGCTACTTAATAATTTACCTGAACAGAATTACTATACACCTGCAAATCCTTATCTAGAAGGCAACGATCCTCAATTATCTATACCAAACCTGTTGTGGAAAAATCCGAATAACCCCGATTTTGCAACAGCGTACAATCATGTCCAATTAAATCCACAAGATTTTTCAAATCAACTCAATAATGCGAAACTCATGAAACAAATGCATAAAGCGAATATTAAATACATGGGTATCGATTACTCGCCGTTTGCCAAACAACTTAATATGCAAACTGTAACTAATATGGCACCCGTAACGGATTTAAACAAATTGCGACAAAATATAATACAGGATAACAAAAAATATTCATTACTAGCATTTATTTTTGCAGGCTCAAAGCCTGTGACGTACTGGCCACTATATTACACTATTCTACAGTTTCCAACGGTAGAATTACTATCGCGAATCGATCTTTTAACTTCTCAAGGAAACCAACAGAGTGTAGATGATTTATTCAAATCATTAGACAAAAATCAAGAAGAACCTAATATAGCTTCCTATGACATAGCACAACATAAAAAGCAAATGATCAGCACACCATATGTCAATAAATATGAAAGTAATATGCCAGTATTATCTTACCCTGTACCGGAAAATAACATGCTCTATAACAATGCTTACAATGCTTTGGTCCCACATCAAAAAACTCTAAAAGCGACAACGTTTCAGTATAAGATTCCTATGCCAGCAAACACTAATAAAGGATCTAATATTTACGAAATTTTAAAACCGTCTAGTCCACAATATCAGCAACAATCTTCTTTTTATGGACATCCATTTGGTGTTCGTTCAACGGGCTAAATATCAACAACTGCATGAACATCTAATTTCATGCATTAATTATTTGCATGTGCATAATTTTTAATATATTTCCATAATATAATAAAAACATTACTATTTACCGACAAATCAACTACAAATAACTTATATATAAAATTCACGAGATATCGTAAAGATCAATATGAAGTCTTCTTTATAGAGATCATTTCATTCTAAATCATTTCTGAATTAATATTTAAAATACTTCGCTGCACTCCTCAAAATTTTAGCGCACAAAAAACATTACTAAACTTCTACTATAACTCTTCGTAAATTAATATAATATATCCGGTGCCCAATATGAGCAATCATTTAAAAATATAAAAGTAGAGAGTAGGTGCATTACTTGTTTATATATTTTATAATAATTATATTTATTTGAAATTGCCTGTTTTTTTTTTGTAATTCAAATACCTGCTACTTTTTTAAATGTACCTTTTCACAAGCTTTTATTTGCCAATTTGCTTGCATTTGACTATTAATAACAGCAAGTAGGTGCAGAAGGCGGCAGCTCCAGCGCCTTCCATTATAAACCTGTAAATTTTCCCAAACCAATTTTTTTGCGTTTTAAATAAAAATTTAAAAAAAAAATTATTTCGAGCGCGTAATTTAATTTCAGTTATAATATTTCATATTCAATTACAAATTTTTGACAGATTTATACTGGTTGATCTATGGCCTTCTGTACATTTAGAATTTCATTTAGAAGATTCTCTCTAGCTGTTCTCCAACAAAAATGTAATATATTACAAAAATAAAGATTTTTTAGTTTTTTGTTATTTTACCCAAACCGGCACTAATTATA
This sequence comes from Stenoptilia bipunctidactyla, assembly GCA_944452665.1. NCBI lineage: Eukaryota > Metazoa > Arthropoda > Insecta > Lepidoptera > Pterophoridae > Stenoptilia > Stenoptilia bipunctidactyla. The sequence goes on along the minus strand of OX101745.1, from coordinate 2,423,131 downwards.
TGGCAGCAAAATATAAGCTTGTGTAATAATGAGACCCGAGCCAAATATGAAAATTTCGTCTCCCAAATTAATTGACCGACGAGACCAAGGACCTCTGACGCTGCAGCCGAACAGTCGATCACGGAGGCCATTAGAATTAACAAAAAAAATTAAGTAAGTACACATACTGGAAAAAAAACAACGAATAAATATGCGAATTAAGAATATTTTTAAAAACTGACTTCACGTCAAAAACTTTGGCTGAAGTATAAGGTCGTCAATGTAAGTGTATTCTACATACTCATATACAGGGTCCGCATAATTATAATAGTCAATTATATTTTAATAGCAGATTAAGTATGAAAAATTAGTGAAAAATTTTTTTTTCAATATTTTTCATAAATTAAAATTTCAAAATTGTTCTCTGTGAGTAAAATTTAAGATTATTCTAGATTTTATGACTATACACTATTAGATGGATACTTTTTATTACTTGCTGTGTAGTCATAAACTACAGATCAAACTTACTCGTAAATTTTGATCACTTAGAAGAATTTTGAAACTTAAATTTATGAAAAATATTTTTTTTTTTAATTTTAGTTTTCGTAATTATGAGCCACCTTATCTGCTATTAAAATATTATTGACTATTATATGGCGACCCTATATATTTTTCATGAAGTAAATACTCAATCGATTCGATGAAAGAACGATGGCAGGTCTCCATACAAGAAATGTCTTATGTCAAATAGATGCGTCCCGTTATAAAAAATATGTTTAAAGGTTCGACAGTAGTTCCAGAGTCTAGTGTAGTTACAAGTGAGTCTATTTTAATTTGGAAATTCTTTCTAGCATCGATGCACTTTTAGAGATTATTTGGCAATACCAAATATTTTTTTCAAAAGGCAGCACAATTTTCACTCTTGCTCGAATCAAGGCTTCATTACTATAGAGACGTATGATAGAGTTCTTAAAAAAACCTATATTGTTGCTATATCTTCGAATGTAGCGACCAAAGAGGAAGGTAAATTTTGACGACCGGCTGGTGTAGTGGTAACATACATTGCCTTCTATGCCAGAGGTCCTGTGTTCGAATCCCGGCGGCGGCGGATATTTGTGATGATGTTTATATATTTATTTAAGTGTATTCTAATTAAAATATGTATTTATTCAATATATGTTTATATATTTCTTAAGTAAGTATATCAGTTATCTAGTATCCATAACACAAGTTCTTTAAGAAACTTAATTTGGGCTAGATAATGTTGTGTGAGTATCAGAAATATTTATATATTTATTATTTGTAAAATCATAATCAAACTTCCCTTAAGATAAGTTCGTTTGATTATATATTATATTTCGTCGCTCCATTCTTCAGATATATAGAGACCTATTTTAACCAGCTAGATATTTAGAGACCCATTTTTTAAGAACATACTTAAAGCAAATAAGGAAAAAAAAAAATTAAAAAAAATCTGTTTAAATAAGGATGGGACGTTTGTCTTCCATGACACCTGATGGTAAGTGAACATGAAGACTAAGGTGGTACACGTCCTTCCACGAGAAACCTATTCACTCGACGCTTAAAAGTACCAAGACTGGTCAGGGAAAATAGACGCAGGCAGTTCATTCCAAACCTTGGCAAACCGTATCAAAAAAGAACTGTCAAAGCGCTTAGTTCGACTTTTTGGAATATTTTCCACATACGGGTGGAAGTAAAAGGGTGTGGGTTCAATTTGTTCAAACAGAGCACTCGCTCTCTCCAAAATGTATCCTGTAGTACCTACACGGTTAAACAAGCAACCTTACGACGACGCTCTAGGATCTGCAGTTTTTTTGGTTGTAAGGTCGACGTTGTTGTAGCTTAAAATATTAGCTCAAAGTAAAACCACTATCTAAAGTATCTACAATAAGGACTATTTAATTAGGACTCATGCCTATCTTCAATAAAAATAGAGTTTTTCTTAAATGGGTTCCGGGCCATTCCGGCATAGACAGCAACAAAGCCGCTGATGAACTTGCAAGAGCAGGAACAATAAGTAGTCGACATGGTCCTGAACCATTCTGCGGCATCCTGAAGAGCCTGACGCGCTTAATACTCGCCACCCACTGCCTCTCAGAAAGCGAAAGCCTATGGGAGCTTTCACGAGGCATGAAACTTTCAAGGGTACTGGTAGAGGGATACTCCAAATCCTACACAGTAGCGGTAGTATTACTTAACAAACCTCAACTATGTGCAGTAGTAAGATCACTAACAGGACACTGGAAACTTAACAAGCATATGTCCAACCTGGGTCTCACTGGCACGGCGTTCTGCAGTTACTGTGAAAGCGCCGAGAAAACCCCTCTACACCTGCTGTGCCACTGCTCCGCATTTATGCACAAGCGCTCCGCTCACCTGGATAAAAATGAACTGGATCCAAAAGAGATTAGGAGCATTGTCGTAAGGAAAAAAAAACTTCCTGGACTCCATTGGAGTGTACGCTGATTTGTAGATGAGGTCTCACACAATAGATTTTCTAGATCGCAGTGTGACGAGCGGACAAGACTGCTCATACAGTCCCGAAACCCAAATAATAATATCTTCAGTAACTTCCAATAGATACGTACGTATAATCTGTCTGAGCCTATAGAAATTATAGAAAGAATATTGTAACACGTGTACAAGGCGATAATGGGAGGTAATTGGTAACTGTCCACGAATGGTTTCTATAGAATACTAAAGTATGAAGGGAGGCGATGTACTTGGAGCCGAATTTGTAGATGAAAATTTGTAGGTTATGGAAGCGGTAAAATTATACAGGGTTATACCATGAAGATCAGTCAGTAAGGGGAAGTCGGAAACCACACACCTGTGGTAGTCAAAACCATAAAGGACATCCGTTTCACTTAAGGAGTGATTTTTATTTATAAAAAAAGCAAACGAGTGTAACCAAAAAAGAATTAAAAGATAGACCTAACCATTATCTAAGAGTGATTAAATATATAAAATAAAATAAAATAAAAATGTTTATTAATTTCAGAAAGCAAAAATTACAAATATTGGCTTAAATATACAAGGAAGGATAGAAAATTGGTGCCTGAACTAGGATAATCCTGTTTTTTAGGCTGTAGGGTGCTAAAATAACATTTAAAATTCATTCAAATAAAATATAACTTCTATAAAATAAAATATGGATCTTAAATACAAACATAGTAGAATCTATTTGACTATTCTTAAGAAATAAAACTAAAATAGGAAATTGTGACAATTTTAAATTTAAGAGATTTACCTACATAACTATTTTATTTATTAAACCTAATTACACTTTTATGCTAACATTATCAAAAATTAACTTATAACAGTCAGTAGCATCTCGGTTTCATCGTACGTCAATTCCTGGAGAACTGTTTTTAAAGCCTTTTTACAATTTCTTACGTTTAAGGGATATATATACACTTTAGCGTTTATTTTGTTATACAATAATGGCCCTAGGAATTTATAAAATCGTGTAGTCAAAGTGTATTTTACCCGCGTGCGATTTGTGCATACAATATCCTTTCGTCTTTTGTTAGTAGAACTGGTGCTGTATTGAAGTGCTGTGTGCTGTTTAAGTACTGTGCTAGTTATAAATAATTGTCGGACTGTTAGTACATTGCATGATTTATATAAAAGGTTAGTAGGGTAGAGGTATGGCCTAAAAGAAGCAACCTTAAGAATTGCTCTTTGAGCTCTTTCTACAATATGCAGAGAGGTTTTAGGAGCTCCGCCCCAGATCGTAATACAATATGTTATCACAGATTGACACAGGGCGCTGTATAATAGCATGATAAGTTTTGAATCCGCAATTGACCTGATTTTCTTAAAAACGAAAATCAGTTTACGGATTCTATTACTAAGAGCTTCAATGTGATATCTGAAGGAAAGAGTTTCATCAATAATCACACCGAGATATTTTATTTTATCTGTAACTGTAATAGTAGGACAAGCACATGCAATGTCAGCAAGGTTATTGCAGCAATGTGCATACAGTGGTCTATTAGTTAGTGCTACGTGTGATTTCCGCATTGTGAACATAATGTATTTTGTTTTGTCTGCGTTTAATGTAAGTAGGTGAAGTTTAAGCCAGTTATTCACAATATTGAGGCCATTCTGAGTAAGTTTAAAAATGTCTTGTTCGGAGTCAGCTGAAAAAAGTAAAACAGTGTCATCGGCGTATGAAATTATTTTACCTTGTACTAGTTGAAGATTACAAAGGTCATTTACGTATATTAAAAATAATGTGGGGCCTAAAATACTACCCTGGGGGATACCGAAGGGGGTGGTTATTTGTTCAGAACTAACTGTATTGCCTAGTTTAACGCATTGACTTCGATTTCTAAGGTAACTAGTTAAAATATTTAGCTGATTACCTCTTATACCTACATTTTCTAATTTATTTAACAGGATGGGAATAGAGACGGAGTCAAAAGCCTTGGCTAGATCAAGGAACACCCCTATAGTCTGGTATCCCTTATCTAGTTCCTGTGCAATATAATCTACTAAATCGTGCATAGCATCAGAAGTCGATAGGTTTGGCCTAAAGCCAAATTGTGACTTAGAGATGATAGACTTATTTTCCAAATATCGTACTAGCTGGTTGTTTATTATTTTCTCCAATATTTTAGATATTGAGGGTAGTATAGAAATAGGTCTATAGTTCGTTATTTGGTCTTTGTTACCAGATTTAAAGACAGGAACTACGAGGGCTTTTTTAAGACAAGTAGGATAAATTCCTTCTGAGAGACATTTTTGAAATATAAAAGTTAAAGGAGGGATGAAGAAATGCTTGAACTTTTTCAATAACTGGCTAGGTATATTATCACAGCCAACAGCACAGTCATCCCTTAACCCCATTATAATTTTTTCAACCTCCGCTGCGTCTGTATTTAATAATACAAAAGAATTCAAAGGTGAGTATTGTAAGTATTAATAGTTTCATGTGTAATGGAGAATTGTCGAATCTTTTCTGTTAAAGTCTTTCCGATGTTATTGAAAAAGTCGTTAGCACTGTTTGCCGCCGATAGTGGGGAGGGATGGGATAGCAATAAACTCGAGGACGATTCAGTGTGTTTGGACGTATACGTGACTTTTTTTATGTATTTCCAAACTTTTTTACTGTCTTTTCCAGCTTTTGCTAGTTGATTTTTGTCATAGTCAGCTTTTACTTTTCTTAAAATACTATTACAAAAATTACGATAGCGCTTATAAGTTATTTGTAAAACTAAATTTCCCGGACAAGATTTGGCCCTCATGTGGAGTTTGTCCCTATTTTTCATGCAACGAATAAGCCTCGGCGTAATCCATGGTTTGATATTTAAGTTTCTACTACTAACTTTTACTTTTGATGTGTTATTAAGAATTGCATGTTGAACAATATTAACTAAGTATGTCATGCTCGAGTCAGCGTCAGCAGAATTATAAACTGGACTAAGTTCAGTGTTACATAAATCGTCCTCAAGTTTATGCATGTTTAATTTAGAAATAAACCTTGCGTATTTTTTTTTAGTTACGTTTAGTTTAAGGGTTAGCAAAACAGCTTTGTGGTCCGTTACGGTGGAGTTAGTAACTAATACAGATGATAGCAACTGGGTTTTGAGAAAGATATGGTCCAGACAGGAACCGCTATGATGTGTAGGCAGTGTGTGCGCAGGGTATAGCCCGTGAAATGCACATCGATTTAGGTACTCCTGTATCAACCCACTGTTATTATCTGGTCGAATATCAATATTTATGTCTCCAGCAAGCACAATATTTTTATAAGACGACAAACTTTGAAGTTGACTATCTAAAGATCCGAGAAACTCATCCAGCTTCTTAAAGGAAGGGGATCTATACATCGCTAATATTGCAACTTTATTTTTGTTTTCATCGATTTTTATTACCAAACCGCTGCATTCCCTAACAATAGAGTCCTCGACTGTGATATTCAGAGTGTTCCGAGCATAAACTACCACACCATCATTTTGGTTCTTAACTGTTTTACTGCTAAACACATCGTAACCTGTCATCTGTGGAAGTTCATAATTATTGGAAAGCCAACATTCAGTTAGTACAATTAGATCGCAGTTAACATTTAGCCTCTGAAGAAAAATATTAAAATTATCAAAGTTTTTATAGATACTCCTAATATTTTGTGTTAGTATGGTTATCGATTTGTCACACAGAGTCAAAGTCAAAAGAATCTTTATTTCGTAAGTATTTGAATACATTTGAAATAAGTCATAAAATTTACAAATTGAACTGAATCTACCGCCACTTCGGAAAGTCGATCTGTTGAGAAGAAGTGGCAAGAAACTCAACAGCAATCATCTTTTAAAAATACACAATAACAATTAACAATCTTCTTGCATCCGGATAACTTATAGTAAAACTTTATATAACACTTATCCTTAAATCTATCGAAGGGTTAATCTTAAATATTTTGGAATTATATTATAAAAGCGTACACATATTGACCCATGAACGAGTTGGTGATCTTCTGGAGTTTGTAATATATTTATACAATAGGCAATCAAATATTAGACAGAAACATAAGACATAGATATAGAGGTAAAGATAGAAGTAGATAGATGTAGCGATAGAGGTGAGAGATAATACAGATAATGTGCATGGAGATGGGAATAGTCGTGGAAAGAGACGGGACACAAACACGGACGTGGACATGGAGATGGGGAAGTCAGAGTCAAATTCAAAAAAGTAACATAGTCATAAAGTCTTCAGCAAAACGACCTGGCACCGCTAGCAGCACCCGTTCACGAGTATAACGCAAGCACCAGCCATCACCCTCCTCAACCATATTTTAGGGAAGAGGGTGACCCGACACCCGACGCTACCGCTAGCCATGCCGCCTGAGGGAGCATGACGTTCTTGCTGTTGTATGGATTGGAAGGAGATGGAGATGGCGTTGGATAAGAAGGAGATGGAGTTGGAGATTGAGAACTTTCGAAAAATAATTTACAACCAAGGACTTTTATCGTCCATATATTCAGATATTGTATAAAAGCCTTTATTACACAATTTTTGTTTAATAGTTTCTTTAAATTTATCAAGTGGTAAGTCTTGAATATTTGTGGGAACCTTATTATAAAAACGTATGCATTGACCCATAAATGAGTTAGTGACTTTATGAAGTCTACTATCATAGCCGGCTAGCTTGTACTTATTTCTAGTATTAATATTATGCAAGTCACATTTTCTACGGAACATGTTTAAGTTCTTTTTTACGAACATAAGATTTTCAAAGATATATTGTGATGCAAACGTAAGAATATTTATTTCTTTAAACTTATTTCTTAATGTCGCTCTGGAATTAAGTTTGTAGATTGCGCGAATAGCCCGTTTCTGCAGCACAAAGATGGTTTTAATATCGGCAGCATTTCCCCACAGGAGAATGCCGTATGTCATTAAGCTATGAAAATAACCAAAATAAACCAGAGATAGATACTGTTTGCAATCTTCAACATTACAAGGCGTTGCTTCCGAAACAGAGATACTATCTAACTCGTTAATTATTTGACAAGTCATATATTATTGAAATATTAACAATTAAGAATTAAAAAAAAAATATATATATGTATAAAAATTTAAAACGAGTATAAAAAGAGATATATAAAATAAGGCAAAAAATTAATTTACTAAAAACGGCGCTCTTAGGCACCTTCATAATTAATTGAGTTTATATACCTTTGTTCGGCAATTTTCTTGGCGGGGCAATCTATTTCACCTGTTTTGTGATTATTAGGCTTATTGAAACGGGAACATGTTGCACACTTAGGTTCCTCTGCCTTTTTCTGGCACTCATTTGATGAGTGGCCTAGAACTCCACAGTGTCCACAGGTACAAGTTCATGACTTCGCTGCATGTCCATACTGCTGGCATTTAAAACACCTAGTAACTAAAGTAAAGTCCCTCACCGGACAGGACGACCAGTTAACAAAGACTCTTTCTTGAGAAATGAGGGCTTTTCTTATTAGTTCAGGAACTTCGATTACATAGTTACAGGTCTCTGCTTCTTTCTTTCCAGACTTATGGCTAAGTTTAATGGAGGACAGGATTTTTTCACGACTATCACTAAGTTTGTTCGAAAGCTTTTGCTCATATACACACTTAAAAACTTCTTATTCCTGCATTGATGTGGGCACCCCAATTATGACAATTCTAGGGTTTCGCTTGCTTGGTTCATCTACGGTAAGGCCACAGGATGACAGCTGGACTGACTGTTTCAGTTTTTCGACATCTCCTTTCGAGTCAGTGCTAATAATAACCCCACCATTTTTTGTTTTGCGGAGTCCTCTAACCTGCAGCTTCATTTCACCAGGGCTAATAATCTGCTGAACAAGTGATTTGGTGGCCTCGCTAGTCTTTAATTTGTCCTTGGGGTAAATTGCTACCGAGCTTACATTTGCAGGATTAATGAAACTATTATTGGTCTTAATCATATCTGCGTAAGTAACTTTTGTCAAATTTGGTTTAGCGGACTCCAGGATTTCTTCTTTAAGGTCTTGAAATTGGTTAGACAGCTCTTGTTTTTCTTTAAGCGCTTGTATTAACGTACGGCCTTGAAGTGCTTTCTGCTTGAGGGATTGGTATGTGATAGCCAGTTGGGATGCACCATGGCCAATCTTTCGACAGAGAGAGCTGATCCGAAGTTTTTGCTCGGTATTCATTTTTCCTTCACCAGAAATTGCGCAAACTTCATTGAGGCAAGCTTCAATGGATGACATCCAATTTTGAATTTCGGGCGTTGAAATTACTTCCATATCGTCTTCATCTGGTACTGGAGGAGGCTTTGAAGAAGGCGTTGGAGGTGGGCTGCGGCAAGTTTTACCACTTCGATTGAAGGGGCTGCTATCCATTATTTTGTTTTTTATTTAATGAAAACGTATCATTTCAAAAACACAAATAATTCTAAATAAGTATCTATTTGCAATATCTATTGTCACAGAAATTAATTTGCGCTGATTCAAATCTAGGTCGAGTACTATCTGCTTTAATTTAAAATTGTATAAATAAACTAAAAACACGTCCAATCCATTTGGCGATTGAAACTATCCTATCTATATATGTATTGTAAATATTAAATTCTTGGATTTTTCTATAACTTAACGTGAAAAAATCCTATACCGTGTGGCAAGTTTGCCAACAATGAACATGGCAAACAGGCCATCCCATGGAAGCTGGGGCGTAGTCTGGTAACTGGTAAAATTACCTATGTTATATTTAGCATTAATTATTAAGTCACGAAAGGGTAGTCTAAAAAACTCTATGTAGATTGCTATGAACTTTGCGAAATTCAAAACTCAAAAAAATTCAAAATAACGAATATTCAATTAAATTAAAACGAATAAACTAGAGAAACAATCACTTTCAAATTCAAATAATTAATTCATAATCATAGGTAGTTAAATAGTAGAGATGTTACAAATATTATGGGGGCAGCCAAAGATTTAGGGGCAGCTATGACTCGCCATATTGGCATATGAATTTTAATATGTCAACTTTTTATTGTACATGTCTATAGATTATTTTTTACGTTTCTTTCATAAGGCTTATAAAATAAAATAAAATCACAATTTAAATGTCAAAAACCTTAAAAAAATATAATTGTCTTAATTTTTATACTAACTACTATAATTAGTGATCAAACGAACTTACCTGAAGTGAAGTTCGATCATAATGAGTTTTCTGACAGCTCAACTCAAATTCAAACTCTTAATATTCTTTAGATAGGTAAGTTGTATCTACCATCTATGCTTATTTATAAGTTCTTATCATAGATCTCTAACACTATGGATCTGAAATAACAGCAAAAAACGGGTGCATACCTAAAGTTAAATCGTAGCATAAAATGGCCGCCAATAGTGAGCATACTAAAGTTGTATCGATATCGATACTTCTAAGGCCGTATACAGTAAGAAGTCTGGAAACTTATAAGCGCTTATCAGCGAAAATGTCTGATTCATCGGACGATTATTTTGTTTTCTTGAGAAAATGTGTATTTAAAAAATGCGAAATGAAGCTTTATCCTATTGATAGAGAAAGGAAACGTTTCGGGTGTAGCATCATTTATTAGTAAATAACTGAAAACTTGATGATCAAAGATATTTAAAAAAAAAATTTTTTAGGTCTGTGCTTTATCCTGGTATTGGAAAAAAAAATATAAATTACTAAAACTGTTATCCCACATGCTTACCATGAAAATGCTTGAAATGATTCGTCTGGGGATTTATTAACTTATTATTTGGCAGGAAAAATATACGCTTTTTCTAAATAGCTTTGTTTATAACTTTATCACGCCACCAGAAATAAATTGTCTTACCAAAATTTAGGGGTTCAAAACTTACGTTCTCCTATTGACAGTATTTAACAGGGAAGGAACACACATCCAATTAATTGCGACGGTTATTTTTACAAACTTCTGCCTCGTGCGGTCATACCATTTTTTATAACGGTCATAGGGCGTCTCATGCAACTATTAAAAGAGACGCCCCTTAGCCGTCATCTGCCATTTAGTAAAACTTTCTGCCTTTTTTTTCCATTTACTACTTATATATACTTACCAGTTTTTTCTTTTTTTTTTTGACTTTGATTATTAGTCTAAGAGTGTTTCCGAAGCATATTTGAAGCGTTTTATTCGAAATTGAGAGCAAGTATCGAATTAATGACAGGTGTTGTTTACCTTTTTGGAAAATCGAAAGAAGTATTGAAAGAATATTCCTTCGATTCTTTCAATACTGGGGAGGAAGAGGGAGAGGTTCATGAATTACGAAGGAACACAAAATAGTAACAATAAAAATGAAAATAAATAAATAAATGAAAGTGCACATTACAATTATAAAAAGTGAAATCTGATCAAAATAATAGTAATTATAAAATATAACTATCCACATGGCCACTATGTAATAATTAACCATACCTTCCTTTTGTATTATGAAAGTTAGAAAGATTTTACACTCGTATTATGTAGGTAGCAGTAAAACAACATAGTAATTTTCACAAATATTTATTCATTCATTTCTAAATAAAAGGTACAAAGTCTATTTTTATTGAATAATACAAAATAAGATTTCTTACCTTTTGGAAAATTGAAGGTACTGTGTCATCTCGCAATCTAATTACATCAAGGGTCTTATTAAAGCTATTTTCCTCAAAATGTAAAGAGGAAATATACCAAACTTTAACTTTTGGGTTTAAGTTCTCGCTTCCAATGGCTTCTAACCACCGTCCCTTTAAGTTAACATTTCTTGGAAACCTAAAATTATAAATATCGATATAGAGTTTTAAGAAAAATACATCACTATTAAATTCTAATGTAAACAAACAAGACAGTTTCAACAACAGGTTTCGGCAAAGTAAAACGTGTTTAATATAAAAAAAATGTAGTGTATAGTTAAGATTGCATGTCCAAATCACAAAAAAAAGTTATGTGGAGCACTTTATAACAACAATTCACTTGTTTTAATCAATGAAAATCTTACTAACCTGTGTAAAGTTAAACTAGGGTATTTATCATCTTTCTTCGCACCACACCACAAAATTGAACATTTCATATTGAAAACTGCTTGCACTTTTTGCAGATATTAACATTTAAAACAAAAATTTGAAGCCACTTAATTAGTAAATTGAAAAAACCTTTCAGCAAAAACACAATTTGACATCTTAAGTACTCTGAATTCTGAAACACAACATGGCGACAAGGCACTCTAACGACATTCGTATGACGTCATGCCTTTAATTTTTTCATTTGGTAGGAGAATGAAAATAGTACTATCTCTTTTTTTCATCAATGGTTTTTGTATTGGGAGAGTGAGGTAAAAGAGTTTTAGTTATACCTACTTAATATCTATATAACTATAAAGTATGTATAGAAAAATAGAACATCTCCATGGATATCATCTCACTGGTTCTTAGTCTGATACAGACGTCAATTAATTTATATTACTTTTAAAAACGCAGTGGCTATATGACAGAGAAGACTTCGAATTTTGTAAAGCGCCATATATCGAAGCCTTTTGTACCGTTTTGTTTTTTTAATAAGCTGTCAGAAAACCTCTCGAGGAGTTTTCTGACATAAATTTAAATACCCTCCGTTTTAAAGGAAAGTGGAAGTGGCAATAATTTACTTTGTGATGATTTATAATTAAACTTTTAAATATACAATGAGAACACTTTATTTTATAATCATATACATTCATTATTAATTTATGCCTCGGTAATATTTGTTCCGTTTTAGACATACACTGCTGTATGATCTACCATCTCACTGGTGCTAGTTTACAGTAATCTGTGGTTGTTTAGTAAAGTTATTTATTGTTGTTTATGTTTTGTCTTTAAAAAAAGACAGTTTTTTGAAAAATGTCCATATATCTTTGATCAACTTAGTATTTTAAGGACGTTTTAAAAAGTGCCATATACGTGTAGTTCGAATATACTTAATCAAATATGCAGCGACCAAAATTTATTAAACCCGGTAAGTCTATTGAAACCAATAATAAAACATCTTAAGCGGTTTAACGAAAGTACTAATAAGAAAGTAAAAATTTTTTTATAAGTGAATTTGATTAGTTGATAAGGTCAATAGGGGCATTTCCGACTCAGAGGTAATTCCAACTAATCTCAATAACTTTTATTCTAGAACAGTTAATCAAAAGCCCCATCTATGTCCATGTAGGAGAAAACCCAAGTTTTACGAAATTGCATAAATGGCGCAGCTAAATCGTCATGCTGCTTTCCCACCATGTTTTAATTTACAGACACCATTTTAACCAGTGTTGTCGGAAAGAGCTGTTACAGATTTTTACTTGTTTTAAATTAATTGTGGCTTATTTTCTTCCAATTTCACGGTGAGTGTTGATCTTGTTTACCATAAATTGTTTTTTTTCTTATTGGTTTTTGCTTACGATGCGTTTTAAGAGGAATATTTACACATTGAATAAAACACTTTTTAACCGGATTTATCGCGTATATTTACATTTTAAATTTTGACTCGACGTTTCGGTGTCTTTGCAGACCCCGTGGTCACGAGCGACTGAGGTGTCAAGCGTCGGATTGATAGATTGAAAAAGTTATACATCATCATCTCCATCTGTTTCTCAGTCTTCGAGCGTAGCGTTCTGGATTGACACAAAACAAGCTGACAGTATCTTGAGTTTCAGGTCGTGCAGCTTGCTGGATGTTAGATTTAATACTTTTCAGGATAGGGTCCCATGTCGGTGATAGTTTCCAACCATCTTCTCTATTGAAATTAGGGTGTTTTTTTATTTCAATCGCTTCTCTGATCATTCTAGGAATGTAATGCTTCTCTCTAGATAAAATTTTCACAGAGTCAAACCTTAAGTAGTGGTTGGGCTTGTCCATGGAATGCTCACAACCTGCAGACTTTGAAGCTCTTCGATATTTAATATCGGCTATGTGTTCTTTTACGCGGGTTGATACGTTTCTTTTGGTTTGACCAATCTAGGAAAGCCCACAGCCGCAGTCAATCAGTTAAATGCAGCATCCCTTTACAAGACCCAGGTGTTTACTTTGAATTCAATGTACAACGGTTCAATTTACCAAAAAACTATCATAAACATTTTGAAGGGGCAATTTCGACTGTTCTCTATAGACAATAGTGATGGGACTCAAAATTCGATTAAAGTAGTCGATAAATGAAAGGATAAGAAAACTAAAAAATGCACTTAGATTCACAAATCAACCTGGAGTAACTTGTGTTAAATAATCAACAAAGTATTCTTCTATGAAATAAGTAACTCTAATAATTTTATCTCATAGTGTACGCACTTTAAGCAATGATTTAAAGTACCTACATGGGAAGTGTCGATACGTTGACATCACTAGGTTTTTGCATCTTCATATTAATTGTCGACTTGGTTTTCTCTCACTTTTGTGTTTGTTGCTCTTATCTAAACCCTAATATATTCAATAGTCGGAATTGCCTCACAGAGGGGTAAAACCAACTATTTCTGACATTTTTGCTACATTAATCTTTTTTCTACCTATATAATAAGTATTTTAACTGAAGAATACATCAAGATCAATCTCAGTCAATGGTTTTATAAAATGAATTATTCAGATGTGTAGTAATTTAGTAACATATTAACGTACAAATAGTTAAACTTTATGTTTGCATTTTTTTAGTTGGAAATGCCCCTATTGACCTTACTTACTTTTTTTCTTGTTCATTTTATTTTTAGGTTATGTTTACGTTTGGAAGCATAGCCCTCTACTATACCTATTATTTTTCAGAATGTAATTTTTTTATCCTTATTTTGGTAAAACATATAGAACCTTGCGTGAAAACAACTTGTTGTATAAAAATAATATAAATTTTACCTATAAGTACCTATCTACCTTCATATTCATACAAATACTATTAGGTTGGGTGTCAGGTGCTAGGTACAAAGGTAAAATCTATGTTTTTTTACTTTATTGCCCTACTAACAAGGCTTTAAATAAATTTCTTTAATAGGGAAAAAGTAGGTATAAGTTTGCACAATCCATAATCTTCCCTAAAAAACTGTTTTAAGGTAAATGAAATTCATTCCTGAATTGTAAATAAATTTATTTAATATTGTTACTAGACATTCAGGGTTTTTGCAGACTTATATAGCCATAACAACATAAAGTTTCCCATTAAGTAATCTCAAGTAAACAAACCAATCTAGGATATTTAGAATAGAATAATAGAATAGAATAACATTTATTTTCCACATCAACATTATTAATCTAAAAACAAACATATTGTCCTGGTTGAGGTGTAGAAAAAGGGCATCCCTCTCAGCACAAAGCTGAAGTCCATTTAGCAATGCACTTTAGCGCTGATATTCTAAGGGAACCCATAGATACATAAATAAATACATATAACCCTAAAACCCTAGTACCACAGCAATAAGACACACATACCAATAATTCAAGTTAGAGCAGCAAAAACAAAAGGGAACTAAAATCAAAATAAAAAGAATAATATAATATATAAATAAGAAACAAATAATATCTACTCACTAAACTAAATTGACACTCATACAACAAAATACAAGACCAAGATAAAAATTTAAAGAAAAAGAAATTTAAATACAAAAAGTTACAAAACAAAAAGGTAACCTATGTTTGTTTAATTGCAAAGCACAGAGTACACAATCTTGAGTATGCAGAGAGCAACTTCAATAACACGATTAGTTGTAACACAAGATTATAAATATTTTTTAAAGACACATATACATTTTTTGACAATGCTACCACATCTTACAGCATCCATGTTGATAATTACAGCTTCAAAATAATAAAAAGGAAATTAAATTAATTGAGGCTAAAACAACAAAATAAAACAAGCATAATAACAAAAATACATGTGATATAACAAATTTAAATTTCATAAATTTATATTTTCTTTAATTTTTGATTATATGGTAAATATACTATACTTACTATCCATCTTGTGCTGATTTCTGTACACTCCTTATGCTGAATATTTTTCTTTTCATCGCAGGACAAGAAGACACACTATATCCTGTAAGAAACAAAGATGGCATCATTGAAACCTTAATAAATCCAAATTCAGATGCAGCATTAACCGCTGATAGTGACGCATCTTCAAATTTTGTGTACAATCGTTATCATCATCTACCAATTAATACTCAACGGCAAAAGTTACCGGTGTTCCAGTATAGGAACCATATTCTCTACCTCTTGGAGAAGTATCAGACCCTGGTACTTATTGGTGAAACAGGATGTGGCAAATCAACACAAGTTCCTCAGGTTAGTTTCTTTGTTATGTAATAAAAAATCATCTGGTTATAAAGCTCATTTCATAGGTACAGATTTGATAATAGCTACTACATTATAATAAATAAATAAATATTTCTGACACTCACACAACATTATCTAGCCCAAATTAAGTTTCTTAAAGAACTTGTGCTATGGATACTAGATAACTGATAAACTCAAGAAATGTATGTATAAACATCCATGACTTGACGGCTAATCTGTGTTCATCACGCCGATATCCGCCGCCGCCGGGATTCGAACCCAGGACATCTGGCATAGAAGGCAATGTATGTTACCACTACACCAGCCGGTCATCATTGTAGATTCAGTAAAAAGCTAAAACATGATAAAACATTTTAATAAGTGACTGTAATAGAGGTTAATTTATTTAGCTTCATGTTTAAGTTAAATTTATATTATTGCAACTAAAAACATATTATGCAACACTTTATGAAAAAAAAAACTGGTATGAAGACTAGGCAGGCTGTAATGAAATTTATGCAAATATTTTATTGCATCTCTTTGGTTTATAAACAAAATATGTATCAACAATTCCTTGCTTCAATACCGGAAAATCTGACATTGAGAATCTGTTACTTGAATAATGTATTGTTTAGTTTTTTGTGTTCACTTCTGTATCACCGAAGGTTGCAGTGACACTCAATCAAATGTCCCTTGGTCGTAAACTATTTTGAAAAGATGATTGCTGTTGAATTTCTTCCTAGTTCTTCTTGGCAGATTGATCTTTTGAAGTAGTTGGTTTGTTTAATTTGTTATTCATTTAAGTTATTCTTGCTTAGTGATGGACCATTTCAAGTTGGGACCATTCAAAGTTACACATGTCTGTCACTAGAGCTACCACGCGCCGACACGGCAGTTTACTAGTATGTATACAGGGTGGTAAGGAGTATATCGACAAAATGTAACCATTTATTGTAGTGCTTATTTTATCTAAAAATAAAATAACGTTGTATTAGTCATTATGGATCGCCATGCTAGCGAACATCTTTGATAACAATAATCAACGAATGCAGAGCATTAAAAAACAACTTCACGTCAAAACTTTGGCTGAATTATAACGTCGTCAACGAAAACATTCTCCGAATTCAGACATATTTTGAAATTTTCCATGAAGTAGGTACTCAATCGATTTCGATGAAATTTATATGGGTCCAACTATGAAGTATTCTTTATCATATGAAATAAGAATTTTCAAAATCGATTCATAGTCCGAAATATCGTGTAACAAAGACACAAAAAAAACATACACGTGAATTTAGACCTCCTCCTTTTGGTAGTCCGCTAAATATCACTGATTATCGCCGTTTTATTGTTTTTCCTCAAACATGCTTCGAAATTTGGGCATTATTTTGACAACCTTCTACGAGAAAATCAAGTTAAATCAAACTTGCTGTACCTGGAGCCCAATTCTCGCGCCACTCGACATTTCAGTGAGATGATAAATGTCACATCACCTCAACATCGTAGGCGACTTTGATCATGTCTATCAAAAATATCGGGCGCTTAGCAAAACTCGTATTCTCGCCGGTAGTAGACATGATATACTACTCGACACGGTATTATCATTAGGTTCATTCCATTCGTTCATTCCAAGATGTGTTAAGGATACGTTCTGCTTTCAATGAAGACCAATAGCAAATTTAATGAAATATATTTTTTAAGCTTGTTGATCATCTTAACTGAAACCGGTGTTTTTACTGCTTGATTTAAATAATAAACCATTAAATCTTAAATATCTTATGCTATATTTCCTAAATATTTAAAATATTACACACACAAAATGTTTCATGTTGAACGCAGTAGTATTGATGACATGCCAGTGCCATTGATGACTTTTGTGTCTAATTATTTGTCTTCTTGGTATTTGATTGAATCAAAAGGTAAAAAACCTACGGAAAATCAGCCATTATTACGAAAAATCATGGACGCACCACCGCCTCAAAAAAGAAAAGCGTACCCGAGTGTAGCTCAAAAAGCTCGCTTGGTGTGCCTGTTAGAGGCAGATCCCGAATTGCGCGGGGGGAAGTTTACTTCCACTTTCACAATCAAAGAGTCCGCTGCGAGGTGGTTTAAAAGTTTAAGGCACATAAAACCTGAAATTAAATGCAATAGAGTTATTTATTTATTTATTTATTTATAGAAAACCAATAGCAAAAAAAACATATGTGGTAGTATTCAAAATATCTAATACAGAGAAAATAACGGCACATTTACATACTAAAAAACTTACTTTAGTTTTAACCGAAATATCTGTTTTGGGAAGAAGAGGCTCCAACATATTCATCAATTTTTTTTTTCTGACACACAACATTATCTAGCCCAAATTAAGTTTCTTAAAGAACTTGTGTTATGCATACTAGATAACTGATATACGTAAGAAATATATAAAAATACATCTTGAATAAATACATATTTTTATTAGAATAAACTTAACTAAACATATAAACATCCATGACTTGACGGCTAATATCTGTGTTCATCACACCGTTATCCGCCGCCGCCGGGATTCGAACCCAGGACCCCTGGCGCAGAAGGCAATGTATGTTACCACTACACCAGCCGGTCGTCATAATTCTATAGCCATGTGTTTGGGGAGACGAAATTTTTTCCTAAATTCTTCGTTCCGCATCTCCATCGGGTCCACCCTACATAGGCTTCTACGGTGACGACTTGGTGCAGAAATATCGACTTCAGCATCCCGAATAATATTTACAAAAAAAGAAGCAATGAACTGTTTCATATTTTCAACGAAATGCTATTATTATTGATTTGAACACATAAATCTACAAGATCAAAACAATTATATACATCAATTTCATTGTCTTTCTTGATACAATGGCGGCCGTCACTTTTGTGTGTAGGAACATATCACCCAGTGAGATTACATGTCGAGTGCTCCAGTCCACTCGTTGCATGTCGAGTGGTTTTCGTTCGACATATATCACCCCATCATCACCTCCTGGAGCCCAATTCTCGCGCGAGTGACATTTGTTACTCCCCGATATATATCGAAAAAATGACGTAAATATCACGTGAATGCGGTTAGTGCTATTCTCGTGATCTCATGGGTGATATATGTCGAACGAAAACCACTCGACATGCAACGAGTGGACTGGAGCACTCGACATGTAATCTCACTGGGTGATATGTACCTACAGACAAAAGTGACGGCCGCCATTGTATCAAGAAAGACAATGATATTGATGTATATAATTGTTTTGATCTTGTAGATTTATGTTTTCAAATCAATAATAATAGCTTTTTGTTGAAAATATGGAACAGTTCATTGCTTCTTTTTTTGTAAATATTATTCGGGATGCCGAAGTCGATATTTCTGCACCAAGTCGTCACCGTAGAAGCCTATGTAGGGTGAACCCGATGGAGATGCGGGACGACGAATTTAGAAAAAAATTTCGTCTCCCCTAACACATGGCGATAGAATTGATGAATATGTTGGAGGCTCTTCTTCCCAAAAAAGATATTTCGGTTAAAACTAAAGTTTTTTAGTATGAAAATGTGCCGTTATTTTCTCTGTATTAGATATTTTGAATACTACTACATAACTCTATTTCTTATTTCTACGCATTTCTTTTCAGGTTTTAATGTGCCTTAAACTTTTTGGCACAGGATCTTACCAAACCCCGGTGGGAAATAATTATTTAGTAAGCATGTCTCAACCATCGGTATCGAGATGTGTTGAAGAGGTGGTTGTGGCCCTAAATAATCCCATAATATTTGGAGAATGGTATTTTGAGGCGGTGCGACCATGACATGTCCATGATTTCCCGTAATAATGGCTGATTTTCCGTAGGTTTTTTACCTTTTGATTCAATCAAATACCAAGAAGACCATTAATTAGGGTTGCCTGTAAGAGATCATCTTTCGATGATAAGGCCGCCTATTGTGCTCTGTATCTTAAAAATTGTTCTGTATAAATATTCCTTATTTTTGTGTACAATGAAGAATAAATAAATAAATAATTAGTTAGACACAAAAGTCATCAATGGCACTGTCATGTCATCAATACTACTGCGTTCAACTTGAAACATTTTGCGTGTGTAATATTTTAAAGATTTAGGAAATATAGCATAAGATATTTAAGATTTAATGGTTTATTATTTAAATTAAGCAGTAAAAACACCGGTTTCAGTTAAGATGATCAACAAGCTTAAAAAAATATATTTCATCAAATTTGCTATTGGTCTTCATTGAAAGCAGAACGTATCCTTAACACATCTTGCAATGAACGAATGGAATGAACCTAATGATAATACCGTGTCGAGTAGTATATCATGTCTACTACCGGCGAGAATACGAGTTTTGCTAAGCGCCCGATATTTTTGATAGACATGATCAAAGTCGCCTACGATGTTGAGGTGATGTGACATTTATCATCTCACTGAAATGTCGAGTGGCGCGAGAATTGGGCTCCTGGTCGTGCAGCGGCCGCACAGAACACAATTACTCTAGGAGTACGGCAATAGTTGTATGAAAATCCATAGGTACCTGTCGTGTTTAGCGGCCAAATAAATTACTATGTAAAATCATATTTGTCGTATAATTTAAAATTGGAACGATCTTCTACTAATGCGTCATGGCGACAAAAGATGTAACTTATCAAAGGTTTAATTTTGATATCGAACTGGCTTGAATAATTTAACATAATAATTTACCATCATTTATTTCTTTAAAAATAAATCTAGGGAAATAAATGTTGTGTTATTTTTAGTTACCTATGCTAAATTGTTATTTTAGTTTTACTTTATGAATAAGTAATACCTACTTGTTATTGGTAACATAATGTAATTCGGGAAGAGTGTTCACTCCTAATACAGGTCTGCGTACCTAAAAGGAGTGTACTTCAACATTTGTACTTCGAAATTTGCCAATAAAGAAATTTTGAATTTGAATTTGAATATAGAGATAAAAAAAATAGGCGCTTAAAAACCTCTTATTATTAGTTGTCAACTTCATCATTGTATTTAAATACTTTTGTATTTTTTGACTTTTTGACAAAAGTGAAGACAATGAGTGTGATGAAATTATTTTAAAGACATCTGAGGCAGCAAGAGCCGGAGTAGAAAACTTGTTACCAAAATCTAAAGAAAAATATTGTTCATTGGAAGAATGAAAGTAAAACGGAATCCTTATCATAAAATGTTTTAGTTTAAATTCCGCGCATTATTTGAGAAAAGTACTATACTAGTACAAGCCTTGGCCGCAACTAGGCGTTGATGGACTTACGTATGTGTGGCTCGGTTTCGCCTTGGCCCACATTCACACGTTCGTCTATCACTGCCTCTCTTGCCGGGCCGCTGCAGTAATAACCTACTATAATTAAATAATTTATGCCTTCCATGCTAGACTGGGAGCGGGGAAAAACTTAGAATGTGCCAGCTGCTTCTCTTCCCGGGCATACTGTAAAAGTCAGTTAAGGGACCCCCTATCACTGCATGCCCCCAAATTTGTCAAACGTGACGTTATGTATGAATGTATGTAATTATATATTTCGTCCTAAACCTATGAGCTACTCATTCTTCTATCAGCGGGGCTAGCATGCTACCGTCGACAACGATAAATCGGGCCTTATATCGATATTTTCTTAGAATTTGGTATTTAGTGTATGTAATTGATTAAGATTATGACATCTTTGGTTCTGTGGTCTTAATCATAGTATCAAATCGAGTAATTCTATCTATTATGGTGCGCATGTTACCTTACATATTAGGATAAAAGAACAAAATAATATTTACATACATACATACATAACTTCACGCCTGTATCCCGTATGGGGTAGGCAGAACACCAGAGGTAATAAAACCATCTGATGTCACGTTTGACAAATTTGGAGGCATTGTTATAGTGGAGAGAGACTATTGCAGTGACAGGGGGTCAGCCTATCGCCCACAAAAACGTCAGAAAAACCTCCGACCCTTAACTGACTTTTACAGTATGCCCGGGAAGAGAAGCAGCTGGCACATTCTATGTTTTTCTTTCGCTCCCAGTCCAGCATAATTATTAATTTATTAAGATTATGACATATTTGGTTCTGTGGTCTTAATCATGGTATCAAATCGGGTAATTCTATCTATTATGGTGCGCATATTAGCTTACATAATAGGATAAAAGAACAAAATAATATTTATCTTGTCGATTCGACTATTTATCGATGGTTACAAGCTAGCCCTGAGATTACGGCCCACGGCTTAGTCACCGATAAAAAATACAAACAGATAATGATTTTCAAAATAAATGTCTAGCTAGAACCTAAGTGGCATGGTTTTATCTATATTAATTTTTATCTCTATTGACTTATTTCGTAAGAGGTGTTCGAGTGTCTTTTCACCGAAATGAGTCATTTAAAAGTAAGATAAAACAATGACCATAAACTACATTGATAAAACATAATTTTCAACCGACTTCCAAAAAGGAGGAGGTTCTCAGTTCGTGTGTATGTTTTTTTTGTGTCTTTTTTCGTTGTCTTTTTTTGTTTCATATGATAGAAGATACTTCAGAGTTGGTCCCATATAAATAACATCGAAATCGATTGAGTAGGTACTTCATAGATAATTTAAAGTTTAAAAAAATATGTATGAATTCGGAAAATGTTTACATTGACGACTTTATAATTCAACCAAAGTTTTGACGTGAAGTCGGTTTTTTTAATGCTCTGCATTCTTTGATTATACATCGAAAGTTACACATCTTACCGCTCGCCGCCCGAGAGAAGTCACTAGAGCTACGAGACGCGCCGACACGGCAGTTTACTAGTATGTATACAGGGTGGTAAGGAGTTATGACGACCGGCTGGTGTAGCGGTAACATACATAGCCTTCTATGCCAGAGGTCCTGGGTTCGAATCCCGGCGGCGGCGGATATTTGTGTGATGAACACAGATATTAGTCGTCAAGTCATGGACGTTTATATGTTTATTTAAGTTTATTCTAATAAAAAATATGTATTTATTCAAAATGTATGTTTATATATTTCTTAAGTATATCAGTTATTTAGAATCCATAACACAAGTTCTTTAAGAAACTTAATTTGGGCTGGATAATGTTGTGTGAGTGTCAGAAATATTTATTTATTTATATCGACAAAATGTAACCAATAAATAATAAATAAATAAAATCCCCAGACAATCATACCAACTACATGGCCCCAAAGTAAGCATAGCTTGTGTTATGGGATACCATATAGCGAACTAGGGGGGAACCTAGAATATAAATACATAAATAGATAAACACCCAGACACGGAACATTTTTTTTTTTCTTGTTCCGTGCGGGGATCGAACCCGCAACCACTGGCGTCTGAGGCAGATAGGTTTACCCCATCGCCATAGTGGTCGTCGAAATGGGTGCTTATTTGATCTAAAAATAAAATAACGTTGTATTAGTTATTATGCATTGCTGAATAAAGCTGGTATTCGGTATTAAGATGGTAAAATACCTATTTGATAGTGTGTAAAACAACGTACACTATTAACTATTGCAGTTACTATTTATAACGAGTTTTAAAATCGTTACTTAGTAGTTTTTATGAAAATAATGGTCCATTTTTCAAAAAGCATTATAAATAAACATTTGCGTGACAAAACCATCCTGATTGGTCGGATCTAGGATGATGTAACACGCCTGCAACGTTCGTTTGCGTTATGTTTTTAGAAGCAAAGGTTCCGTTGCATTCCTGGCCGGAACCTGTGCTAAATTTTAGGATTAGAATTAGGAACTTATTGCCATAAATCTCGACAGTTAGGTATACAAAATGGCCGTTAGTACTTACTGTATGTACGTACTCAATCTATCAATACAATGTGTTCCAAACCTATAGAGATTTGTCTTTTGTTCATAGAATGTATTTAATACTTAAAAAATATTTAATTACTTTGAAGCATACGAGTTTTTCGAAGTTTTTCGAAGTTCGAAGTCGTTGTGGCGCCGTGGTTACTGTGTGTATCATGCGATATAGCAGGTTAAGCAACGTTCGGCGCGGTCGGTACTTGGATGGGTGACCGCCGACCATTCATTTCTCACGACGACTTCCGTGCTTCGGAGGGCACGTTAAGCAGTCGGTCTCGGGTGCGGTATACTTGATACAGTAGTCGTTAGGAAAATTTGAAAATTCTGACATCCACCAACCAGTACTGGGCCAGCTTGGCCTATACCTCTTCGTCACCCGGGGGAGAGACTCATGCCCTGCAGTGGGCTCATTACAAAGAGTTGTAATGATGATGATGATGATACGAGTTTTTAAACAAAACGTTATAAACGGTTAATGAGAGATGATCCTGAAAGGTCAACATAATGTACGGAAGTACCTACTTCATTCACCACTAAATTTCACTTACATTTCTTAAATTTTACCACTACAACTACCTATCAAAAATATACAATATTTTATGGATTCAGTTTGTTTGTCTAGGTTTTTTTATTAAAATCATCTTTTACGTCTAGACAGAATCAGCAATATAGGACTTTCAGTGAAAATATGACTTAAATATGGCGTCGTCAGTCACCTGTGGCCATTGTTGATTTAAGTACTTTTTCTTACTGTACATGAAAAGTAACTAACAATTTAATTAACAGTTATTTTAAGTGTTTTCATAATGGTATTCCACAACTATTTTATTTGGTACAAGTGCTTGCCAGACGTCCATACTAAAATGAAACGTGTTATTTATACTTTTTTTAATACGAAACATGTGACAAATAGCCTAGATATTTACTACTTTGATAAAATTATTTGCGCTTAATATAATTCGTTTAAAGTGGTTATAGATAAAATGTAAACACAACGGATATGTTATCAGCAGTATGATGATTTTATTAAAACAGAAGGTAAAATATTCAATATATCTGGATTAGTCACACTTCTGTGTCAAATTTTGATCTTTTGGTAGATAAGAAGCGATTGACTCACCCAGCTATGGTGAGTCGGTCGCTACTCAGCAGTGCGAGCACAGAACTTTGTCGAATCGTAAGTTAACGAATGTTTACGAATGCTCGTATAGTATGGAGTCGGTTGCAAGTTTTGAGTAACATTGTAATTTTTTATTTTACAGATATTTATGAGTACAACATGTTTACAAACATTCAAAATTAACAAGGCACACATTTATTTAAGCTGGCCGTGCGGCAATGGATAGATTTAATTTTTTTCTTAAAAACCGTCTCCATACTACACGAACTTTCGTTAACAAACGATTCGATATAGTTCTGTGATCGCACTGCAGGCTGCAAACTAGACGACAGCGACAGCAGCGCGGGCAGCGATTTCCGCGACACGATAGAAAGTATTGAGTTTGTATGAAACCGCGAAAATCGCTGTCGCGCCCGCTGGCGTCGAGAACCGATAACGGCCCAGATGCCCGCGTCGATGCCCGCACCGCCGTCGCTCTCGCTGTCGCTGCCGTCCAGTTTGCAGCCTTAGATACGGTCATTGATACCAGTTAGGGAATGCAATCTCGCGAGATTGAGGATCGGACGAGATCTCGCGAGATCTCGGCAATTTCGAGATCTCGGCAATTTCGAGATCTCGCGAGATTGGTAGTTAAGAGTATCAATTTTTGCAAATAATTTCACTAATAAAATAGATATAGAACTCCCGGGACATTGAAAGAGAAAGAACCATAGATATTTTGAAATCAACACTTATTTTTACGAAGTCAGAAAGATTAATAACAAAAATAATAGAATTTGAGTTGAGATCAATCAAATCAAAGGCTCATTTCGCCAAACTAAAAAAAAAATAGAATATAAAGTGAAAACCAAATAAAAACAATCAAATTAGGAACATTAGCAACATCTCGCTATACAATTATTTACAAACTGTTTTGGAAGTAACTTCTTAGAAAGCACAACGTATTTCAGGTATCGTCACCTAACCTACACCTTATTTTGCAGGCTAGATAGCCAGCCGCTGAGAATGCCCTTTCAGATTCCACACTTGTTGGTACTATAGTTGTGAGGCAGTTATCAGCGAACTGCAAAAGTTCTCCTTTAGACCCCCCGGACTCGTATAGATTATTTCCTTCTTCAACAATTGGTCCAGCGAAATCTTTGCTTTCCTAGGGTCTTTGCAGGAAGTTATTGCTTCCTCCAGTTCTTCTTGCAAAGAAAGCTTGCCTGCTTCATTCAGAGTCTGGGAAAGGGATGAGAGGGGTTCATCATCCTCATCAGGGGTGGCAGTGGCAGCCGCCCGCGCACTGAAACCGATCGGAGTTCGCTCCGTCCGTGTCGGTCGTGTCAGTTCGCGCGCTGCTGCGCGTCAAATAGGACGTTTTCATGCTCGAGTTCAATCTCGCTAATCTCGCGAGATCTCGCCCATTTTTAGGCCGAGATTAATCTCGCAGAAAAGGGCCGAGATCTCGCGAGATCTCGATCTCGCCGGAACGAGATTGCATTCCCTAATACCAGTTCAACAATCTTGACATTAATTTTGACAACCACTGTGGGGACGGGGGCTGCCTCGTGGTATTATAGACGCTACTGCGACAAGCGTGAGGTCGCGGGTTCGACTCCCGCACGGAACAAAACAAAGTTCCATGTCTGAGTTTATCTACGTATACAGGGTGTCCCAAAAGGTTACGTAGCTGGGAAGCGGGGTGATAGGGGTGGTTACAAGGGTCACCAGAAAAAAAAAATCCTCTCTGGGTATTTATAAAAATAACTGTATTTAAAAAAAGTGCTGTTATGTAATCGTCAATAACCATTTATCAAATTGAAAAAAAAAAACAATACATATCTAACCAGATTTTATAGAAATTGCAAAATTTTTAGTTTTCAAAAAATGCCAATTATTTTTTAAAATACCCAGAGATTTTTTTTATTTTTCTGGTGACCCTTGTGGCCACCCCTATCACCCCCTTTCCCAGCTACGTAACCTTTTGGGACACCCTGTATATTTATTTATATTCTAGGTTCCACCCTAGTTCACAACATGATATCCCATAACACAAGCTATACTTCCTTTGGGGCCATGTAGTTGGTGTGATTCTCTGGGGATTTTATTATTTTATTGATATATGATGTTGTTTAAGGTGGATCAATGCAATTGTCTCTGTGATGTTTAGATTTCGTTGCCATTAATGATGGCCCTTAGAAGAACGTTATCAAAAAAATGTCACGGAAAAGAGTCACGCTGGTTAAACCGCAACAAAGTGCTTGCCATAAATTAATATTAATTACCCAAATATCTAGTCTCCTAGTCATAAAGAGTAATGTTCACGGTCCATACAGTCTCTGACCTGTCAAACTACTTTTTGTTAGGTATGTGAATGTATAAAGATGATATTGTCATCTAAACTATTCGTGCAGACTTGATTTGATTTCTTACAAACTACTTATATCGGGATTTTCATTTCAAGTGGATGATACGTGTGTACTTGAGAGGGTGAAATATTAAAATTCTTGCTGCGGTTTTTAATATAAATAAATCATTTGGAATTAACCGAAAGTGAGCTATTATTTGCACTATATGTTGTTTTAGATGCTGACCATTGAAAGCTGTCCAAGAAAAAGGGAGGTAATTTTGAAAATCAAGATGCGCCACCTGGCTTCACGCTGCTTAAACGAAGTTAATACCTACTATTGCACATACATTGAATAATTAATGACGTCCTCCTTTATCGAAGTCGATAAATAAATAGTATCAACTTCATTTGGGCAGGGTAAAACCAGCATTGCCTGATCTTGACTTTTTCAAATTCTCGCTTTTTTCGTGGACAGCTTTCATTGGTCAGACTCTAATACATTTCATGAGTTGTAAAAATCTTTGAAATAAATCAACCCTGAAAAATGTGTCGTTCTGGCTTATCAATTCTGATTTCTGATAGAAACCTGCACGAATAATAATTATCTATAATAAAAAAGGATTTTATAGTTGTCCATTAAAATTTTATTGTTAAATAGTAACCCATAAAACCACACTTGGGTCAAGGACAGCTTTCAATTTCAAAATCAGATTTAAAACACTTTCTATCGGTGACTTTTTTCTACTTATGTTAGACTATCTGTTTCGCGTGCTAATTTTCTTATCCCGCGGGAATATGGGGATAAAAAGAAGCCTTTGAGCCATTCTGGACTGTACCTACACTATCAATATGGCAAATTTCATCCAAATCCGTTGAGCCGTTCTGCTCTGATTGAGAAAGAAACATCCATCCATCCAAACTTTCGCAATCAATATACAGGGTGCCCAGGAAAGAATGGATAGCCTCTGAAAGGCTAATATTAGAAGTAAAGGCAAATCAAAAAAAATAAAAAAAAAATGATAACCCTTACACTGCTAGAAATATGGCGCTTTAAAAAAAAACATCATTTATTATTGTCTTATTTCATATTTTAATGGACTTTATCAACATGCCGCGATACGTTTATTCGTCTCAAGAATATGCCAATATGCAGTTTATCTATGGGGAGTGTAGAGGTAATGCAAATGCTGCTGCAGCTGCACACTTGGATCAAGGACAGCTTTCAATTTCAAAATCAGATTTAAAACACTTTCTAACGGTGACTTTTTTCTACTTATGTTAGACTATCTGTATCGCGTGCTAATTTTCTTATCCCGTGGGAATATGGGGATAAAAAGTAGCCTTTGAGCCATTCTGGACTGTACACTATCAATATGGAAAGTTTCATCCAAATCCGTTGAGCCGTTCTGCTGAGATTGAGGAACAAACATCCACCCAGCCAAACTTTCGCAATCAATCAATCAATATATATAAAACTGTTCCGTTACTGACTGAGTGACTGACAGACAACGTACAGCCGTAACTACTGGGCGTAGAGAGCTGAAATTTGGAACATACATTCTTTAGGGAATGTAGGGGTGCACTAAGGAAGAAATTCCCGAAATTCCCACGGGAACAAGAATTATTGGACTTTTTAGTTTGTATGAAAATTTTTTTTCCTTGAGTGCACGGATGTGATACTTGGTATAAAGGTTCCTCAATAAGTGTCTGTTTGTATAATGAAAGGAATTCCCGGAATTCCGACGGGAACGGAAAATAGGACTTTTGAGTTTATGCGTGTACGAAGTCGCGGGCAAACGCTCGTTATGATATAAGATAATTTTACCATATAAGAGGTTTTAAATTAGCGACGATAGTTATATTAAGTTAAAACGTACCTTTTTAAATAAATATTAGTAGGTATGGCGACCACTTTGGCGAAGAGGTAAACCTATCTGCCTCAGACGCCAGTGGTTGCGGGTTCGATTCCCGCACGGAACTAGAAAAAAAAAGTTCCGTTTCTGGGTGTTTATCTATTTATGTATTTATAGTCTAGGTTCCCCCCTAGTTCGCTACATGGTATCCCATAACACAAGCTATGCTTACTTTGGGGCCATGTAGTTGGTGTGATTGTCTGGGGATTTTATTTTTTTATTTAAGTAACAATGTACCTACTTCTATCTCTAAGAATAAGATAATGTAGGAATTTATTTATATTTGGATTTTCCCATCTTGAACTTTATTTAGTAACTGATAAGATTGCAAAAGTTAAGGTGCATTTAATTATTTTTCCTCAAATGAATAAGTTGCATGGACAATTGCATTTGTTGTTCTTGAGTAAGGTGTTATTAGCTTTCTTATAGCGTCGACAGGGAAAAGCTTAGAATATATTGTAATTTAATAAATAATCTTAATAATTTAATAATATCTTCCATGCTGGACTGGGAGCGAAAGAAAAACGTAGAATGTACCAGCTGCTTCTCATCCCGGGCATACTGTAAAAGTCAGTTAAGAGACAGAGGTTTTAAAGGCATTTTTGTAGGCGATAGGCCGACCCCTCCTTTGTCGGTATTATAATACCTCCTTTGTCAAACGTGACATCAGATGGTCTTGTAACCTCTGGTGTTCTGTCTACCCCATAAGGGATACAGGCGTGAAGTTACAACCATTTTGGCGATGAGGTAAACCTATCTGCCTCAGACGGCAGTGGTTCGATTTCCGCCCGGAACAAGAAAAAAAATGTTAATTTTTATTCGAGGTTCCCCCTAGTTCGCTACATGGTATCTCATAACACAAGCTTCGCTTACTTTGTGGCCACGTAGTTGGTGTGATTGTATGGGGATTTCAATTTTTAAATTTTTCATGCACCAAACAATCTCTTCAGTTTTATTAATAATAAATAAATAATAAATAAATATTTCTGACACTCACACAACATTATCTAGCCCAAATTAAGTTTCTTAAAGAACTTGTGTTATGAATAACTGATATACCTACTTAAGAAATATATAAACATACATATTGAATAAAAACATATTTTTTATTAGAATAAACTTAAATAAAGATATAAACATCCATGACTTGACGACAAAATATCCGCCGCCGGGATTTGAACCCAGGACCTCTGGCATAGAAGGCAATGTATGTTACCGCTACACCAGCCGGTCGTCATGGCCGAGTGATTAGACTTTAGATTTCAATTCAATTAGACTATTGTTTAAGTTACCAAAGAAAGCCTATAACTAAATATTTCTTAGTCGTGACTTTATTTTTATCTAGGCACCTATTTGACCTAAATTGCTTCGACTATTGACATAAAAAGCGAGAAATATTGTAAAATCGTGCGTGCGTAAAGTATTGCGAGGACGGGTTATACGTACCGACCAACCGAGCCAAAAAAACAATTACCTACTCAGGTAATATATAAGAAAACCGACGTGCACACGACATTATCTAGCCCAAATTAAGTTTCTTTAAGAACTTGTGTTATGGATACTAAATAACGGTGCCAGGCAGGGACCGGAACCGCTTACCCTTAAAGAGGTTTTTGATTGGGTTTTGCATAGACTTGTTTTAAAAAACCCTATCAATTTGGTAACCCTATCGAAGACTTACCATATCAATAGAGTTAGCTTCATGTAAGCAGTAAGCCTATCGAAAACCCTATTGAAGGTTACCGATTCAATAGGGTTTTAAAACCTGCAGGCAAATTTAATATCTAAGAATATCAAATTATCAAAAATATCACCATCTATTCAATCTCGCACTTCGAATTATACTTCCGAATTCAACAGCATGCGCGGAAAAGAGATAGAAATAGGCAACCCTATCACAGGGTAAGCGCATCCGAAAGTAGTTAACTTTATTCAAAGTGTTACCACGTCGATAGGCTTACCATATCAATAGGGTTACACTTCCATATGGTAAGATTTTGATAGGGTTACCCTATCAATAGGCTTAATCAAATAAAGGGGTTTTCCGGTCCCTGGTGCCAGGTCGATTTGCTGATGACACTATGACTATTTTATTCCATCCTTGTTTAGATACTCTGGTTCCAGTTTGTCATGTTCGTGTTGTGCACCCATAGTTAAATGCACCTACTATGTAAGGAATTTGTTTATGGCATGACTTATTGTTCATGTCATGGTATTTGTACTGTACCTTTTTGTTCGTATAATTCTGATAAAAAAAATGTGCCAAGAGTTCTTTTCCGCCGGCTTTTTTTGTCTCTCGGTCTACTTATTCAATAAATCAACACCTTACTAAAGCCGAAGTACAAAATTTTGACGACATTAAGCGGCCATTATGATAAATAAAACTTTTTTTTTATGACATACATATCTACATACATAACGTAACGCCTGTATCCCTTATGGGGTAGGCAGAACACCAGAGATTACAAGACCATCTGATGTCACCATTGACAAATTTGGAGGTATTATAAAGATGGAGAGAGACTAGTGTAGTGACAGGGGGTCAGCCTATTGCCCACAAAAACGCCTATAATAAAGATGGAAAGAGACTTGTAGTGACAGGGGGTCGGCCCATCGCCCACAAAAATGCCTTTAAAACCTCTGTCATTTAACTGACTTTTACAGTATGCCCGGGAAGAGAAGCAGCTGGCACATTCCACGTTTTTCTTTCGCTCCCAGTCCAGCATGGAAGTTTTTTTTTTATTAATCTTACTAATATTATAAATGTGTAAGTTTGAATGGATGTTTGATCCTCAATAACGGCAAAACGACTCAACGGATTTGGATGGGCATAGATTGATGGATAGTGTACAGTCTGGAATAGCACATAGGCTACTTTTTATCCCGGTATTCCAACGGGATTCGAAATTGCTCGGGAAAAACCGCGCGTAACATCTAGTCATAAATAAACTGAAAAATAAAAACACATACATATTGAACCTACATTTTTTTCATTAGAATATAAACTTAAATGTCTTGGACTAATAATGTTTTTGTGCATTACACTAATATCTTCCGCCGCCTCCGGGATTCGAACCCGGGATCTCTGGCATAGAAGGCAATGTGTTACCTCTACACCGGCCGGTTGTCGTACCTATATCTACTTACTTACTTTTCAACTGACTTTAAACAGACAGAGTTTTGAAATTGGGGATTCTTGTTTCATTTGGTAGAATAACTTCCGGGACGGCTCCATATAAATTTCATCAATGTAGATCTAGCATTTTTACAATTTAAAAAAAGAATGCATTTTTACCTATTGCGAAAAAGCGTTTCATTTGGATTGCGTAATCATAAATTAAAGCACCTAGGTATTTAGGTAGGTACCTACTTACTTTTTCCTTGTAGTAACTTTGTTTATATCTACCCCATTCTAAAACATTGAAAGTTATGTCATAAAGATTTCGTTAAAATGATAATAATAGTAACCTTACCAACTTGCTTTATTTCTTTTTATACCTACCTAAGTATCTACTTACCTATTTACTTACTAGTGTGTTAAAAAAACAACAGAATGCGTTACTTTTTTATTTCTAAAAAGTTTGTCTATACCTTACTCGTAAATCCTATTGAAAACTTCACGTCAATTTGAAGAAAGTTCATTCAAACCTTCTTGGTATTAATACCTACACGTATTTATCAACAGCGTACGCACTTTTTGGCGCGAAAGCGTTTCATTGGCTTTCTTAATCGTAAGTTCGAACATGGGCGACCGCGTCCATTCATAATACCACCAAGATGGTTCGGTCAACCAACCAACTAGCCAACCAGTCGGCCGGCATTCGGCGTACTGCAGTTGTGAGATGCACACGCATGTTTGAATAAAACAGAAACCGTAGCGAGTATATCGTTCGTAATTCAAAATACGTTTGAAAAAGCTGTGTTGAATTAAAAGTGTTCCTAATAATAGAGGAAATGGTGCCTTAATATAGACTTTAAAAAAAAAATAACTGTTGAAGTTCGTTTTTTAAATCGAAAGTGAAATTGTTCTTCTGCATTGAAAAAGAGGCTAAAAGTCCCAACTATTACTTATTCTGTGCTAAAAGTGTGTCGGAACTATTTGAGGTACAATTTTTCTGTATGTTTTCTAAAGAAGGCAGTTCAATAGAAAACCTTTTTGATAAAAAATCAAGCGATAGACCCTGACGCTAGCCTTGAAGAAAAAAAAGTTTTGTTTTTTTTTTATCCAAGAATTATGGTTCTGGTGAAGAACTTTGTTATGCATCATCGAATATCTTCAATTGTGTTAGTGGACTGAATATTTATGTTGTAAATCAGTGTTAACGGAGCGGGAAGTTAAGATAAACTTTATTAAAAATAACCCAGAGAACGTGGGATTTCGTAACCCACGCTCGTTCTAAATTAAACAACGCAGTTTTGATTTTGTAAAACGAATACAAATGTTCTACTTTTAAAATTCATTAATGATTGTTTAATTCTTAAGTATAGGTAGATATAGAGATAAAGTTTAAATTGTTATGAACAAATACTTACTACGTGAGTAATACTTTAATTATAAGTACATACCTAGATTAAGAGATTAATTTTGTTGTTAATGTTTGTTTTCAAAGTAAAAATCAACGAAAATGATGTGGCCTTCGTCCCAAGCGAGCAAAGTACTCACAGTACTACTTTTGTCAATACTAGTTTATTGTATTTACATGGACACATTCCTGTTTTTACGAATGCAAAACTATAGTTTAAAACAGTTTGAGAGAAACGAAACCGACATTTCCACGACGTATAGGTCAATAATTCCAATATTGCCTGATTATGAAGAAAAAACTTGGATCCCATGTAACATTAACCCTTTATGTCATCCAACTGTCAAAGGGCTAATGGTGGACCATATAAACCATTACATTTACGCGCCATTATGTTCTCTATTCGATATAGGCATAGGTTTATCCGAAGAACTTTTAATTATAACGCCAAATATGATCTCCTTCTTTCACGTTTTCGTTGCACTGATTGCCGCCAAAATGCTAACGTCAAAATCGCTAGCTGTTAGAAGGATTTCAATTGTTTTGTTCCAATTAAGAATGTTTTTAGACGATCTCGACGGCCATATTGCTAGGGAGCGGAAACATATAAAGGGCGAAAGATCTGAAGTAGGTTCCTTGGGGTATTACATAGATGGCGTTTGCGATTTAATAGGCGTTGTAGCGATGATGATAGGTATTATAATTTATTTTAATAATAATCTACCTAGACGTGGTTACAAAGACACTTCAAGCACTGTGCCGTATCAACAATTGAAAGAGATAAATTCAATAGAGGACATTGAAAAAGATTTAGTTACTGACGGGATATCATACAAAACTAAAGTAACTTTTCATACTGTTATACTAGTGATAGCTCTATTTTCAGGTCAAATGCTTCTTTCGTCATTATCGTGGAATAGGTATATAGATATATACCAAAACCTTCTTGAAAGCGATGGTCCTTTGCAGTATAACAAGGAAGCGATGTTTAAATCTGGAATTTTCTTTTTTGGAACTGGCATCTGGAGGGTGGTGAATCCGCATAGCTATATCCATTTGCTGTGCCTAGCGGTATTCTGTGATAAAACATGGTGTTTTTTAAAAGCTGTTTACATTTCCGGTTATCTAGGTTTGATTGTAGCAGTTGGTATGTCTGAGTATTTGGTTCTGGTTGTACGATCGTGTGTTTCAAGTGTGAATGTGATATGATTCGAGTGTTTTATCAGAAAGTTTAATACCCGCCTGCTATGAGTAATTTATGAGTGGGTTGTATGAGGGCAGGAAATCAAAAATGGCGTTAAATTGTCTGTTTTTTCGATTGGTTATTTATTATTAGTTAGACTATTGATAAGGAAATCGTATTTGGAATGTGATAAGCTTATTTTTATTATAAACTCTTTTCTGTTTAGGGATTACTTGGTTTCTTAAAATAACTCGCAACTCCGCGCGGTTTTGCCCGTGTAACTTGAATTTGTAAGAATTTCTCGATGAAATATAGCTTTTTAACTTCCTAAATAATTGAGCCATCGAATGCAAAAAGAGTTCAAATCCGACTTTCTGTTTCTGAGATAAACACGACCAAACAAACTTTCAGGCTTATAAAACTTTGGCATAGACAAGCAATTCGCTTCAACTTGGTAAGGCTCCCAGTTGGCATTCTTTTTTCCGTAATTTTCAACAATTATTGTTGTAATTCAGCTAATTTACGCAAAATTGAATGTTAGATTATTTCCTAGCTAACTCTGTGCGTTTGCAAAAACCATGTAAAAATCTATTGTACACTCTTAAGCCTTTATTTGGATTCAATTTATCAGTTATCTTAACTTAATGACCGCTAATTAGGTATAATTTTTTATGGAGAACTGTCGAAAAATCCCTAAAACATTAAATAGTTTATTTTAAATAAATAGCTCTTAAACGGCTTGACAGATTTGGCTAAAATTTTGCATAAACGTAGGGCCATATCCTGGAATAATATTAATTATAAGATATTTTTATGTTACCACCGTTATAAAATTCGATGTGTGACAATTATGCAAGTTAATTTTCGAAATTCACCCTTTATAAGAAAATCACTAGTTTCATATGTATTTATAAGTATACTTATTTGTAGGTATTTAATACCTTTTTTATAGTCAAAGTATAGTCTCAATGAACATAGTGTAACGATCAAAATAGAAAACACGTTTGAATAAGCTATCATTTAATTTAATTAAAAGTTTTAAGTAATAAAGAGTAAATAAATTGCTAGACATTAGTAAATATATTAAGGGTTAAAAAGGAACGTATGTAATGTAAAGGGTGTCACGAAACTCAATTTAATTGGTCAATCAAGAGCCTTCACACAAAAAATACTACAAAAAACTATAAGTTTCGCGACACCCTGTATAAAACTATTTATTTTCTTCACTATATTTCATATGAAAATGTACAAAAAAAGTTTTTCCGTTCTAATATCTTAGTATTAATAAAAGCGATGTGATGCATAAAAATTATAATATTTTTAATAATTTATATTCATTTTGAATGTGTCAATAAGTTACATTAAATAACCAATAAGTTATTAATATAAGAAATCGACTGATTATTATGTAAGTGGGAGGTATGTGGTACCTACATTATAGTACTATCTACGAAGGGTCGCAAAGGGTTGATATTTATTTATTTTATTTATTTATTGTACAACAAATACAATAGAAGTTAAACAACACAAGCTCAACAAAAAACCAATTAGGCTAAAATATTTATTTTAATAAGTACAAAATCCAAAATCTAGAATACCAATTGACGATTGTGGCTTTTATTTGATTTTGTGAATGTATTCAGTGAATACATTCCGATGTAAAATAATGTTCAATAGTACCTAAATAAAGTGAATAAAAAATAATTCCCATTGGTATCCGATGGGAATAGATCGAGTTTTAATGTTGATACGTGGGTCATAACATGGATATGCCTTAATATTTTCAATGTTATATTAATTATTTAGTTTATTATGGAAGGTTTCATTTTTGTTGTTTTGCGTAGTTTGCGTCCAATATAAAGGTTTAGAAGACAATCATATTACCTATTATTTTTTGGGGTTCGAAAGTAACGTTCATATTATGAATAAAATTTACTGAAACGAAAACACCAAGTATGTACTCTAAAGTAAGTTTTTATAAACTTGTTATAATGAGGTTATAAAGACCAATTTCAAAAAATAACTCCGTCCGAATTCAAACGCAGGCCGTCAAATACCTTTTTAAATTTATAGTTCTACTTCTTTCTTTATTTAAAATGTCTCCAGTAGTCTATTGCGATCCCTGGTATTTCTATGATCTAGTACTTTTAAAGATGTAGGTTAGGAAAATAGTATGTAACCAAATAGAAGTCATAGTTAACACTCTGTATACAAAGTGTAATCTGGAAATAACTATAAAAGTCATCACTACAGATTAGGAGGAACTGTGAATCATTGTTCAGAAACAGTTAGGAATATAAAATTTATTTATTTAATATTCTAAAACTTTAAATGCCTATTCTATACATATAATGTTTAGTAAGCAAGCTTCATTCAGTGAAGTGTCTAGTTCGGTTTAAGTGATTTGGTGCAATCTATACAATTCTTCTTACAACACAAGCTAAAACAAAATATTGATGTTTTATTGACTGTATCGATTAAAAACAAAACAAAAAATGTGTATAAATCTCAATATTGTTTATTACTTTAGATTTAACTTTATAAAGGAATATTTAATACGTTTTTTTATATATTTTGACCACGAAAATAGGTTAAAAACGTGGTAAAACTCCTAGTTATTTTTTTGTAAAATTGCTATGATTGTTTTAAAACTTAATAATTGTTGTAGTTTTGTAAAATAATTTTATATACTTTGTGACATGTGAACAATGAAACTTGACATTTCAAAGTTTATTTAACTATAAGCTGTTTATATTAAAAATTTGATCATATAAATTGAAAATCATTGTTTTTTGTGAAAATTATGTTTTTATTTCTTGACCAGGTCTGGTATATTTTTATGACAATAAAGTTCGCTGTTAATATGTGTCAATAGTTTTTTTTATAAATCCACCTTTATTCATTTTGTCTATAAGATTTTTTTTTTAATCGACGTCATATCTCGTATTCCTGAGCGAAACTGCTTTGGTAGTAATTACTTGAGTAAAGGTTTCGTTGCATTCCTGGCCTCAACCTGTGCCAAATTTTAGGATCGTGGAGATTATTCACGAATCAAACAAAAATAACACATTTAAAGTTGAACCACAACTACTATCTATCTATCAAAAATATACAATATTTTATGAATTCATTTTGTTTTTCTAGTTTTTTTTATTAAAATATTTTTTTACGTCCAGGCAGAAATCAAAAGTATAGGAATTTCAGTGAAAATATGACTTAAATATGGCGTAGTCAGTCACCTGTAGTTATTGTTGATTCAAGTAGTTTTTCTTAATGTACAAGAAAAGTAACTAACAATTTAATTAACAGTTATTTTAAGTGTTTTCATAATGGTATTCCACATCTATTTTATTTGGCACAGGTGCTGGCCAGACGTCCATACTAAAATGAAACGTGTTATTTAGAATGGGATGTGTAGATGTCGTCTATGAATTACGGCATTCCTTTCTAGGGCTTGTAATAGTAAGGGCGGGTTGTATCACAACTACTTTACGTGTCTGTCAACGTTAAAAATGGCGTTAACCACTGTCAAGGTAGAAAACGGGTTGTTTCACCAATAACGGACGTCAAAAATTAACGATTACGTTGACCGTCCATCCACCCACTGGTTAATGTAACTTTCTAATGAAAACTGAGTTGACAGGCAGGACATCTTTGGTTGAAAGCTTTTAACATTATGGATTCTGTTTTATTTTCATATATTTTAAATGATAGTGATGATGATTCAATTGTGGAAAGGAAGAGAAAAGTATTTAAAAGACGTATCGATAATTTAAATTTATGGGATGATCAAGAATTTATTGCAAGGTACCGTGTATCTAAGGAAGTGGCTCTCTTTTTATGTCATGAAATCGAAGATGAAATAAAGTTATCTACAGAAAAGTGAGTGACTTTTAAACAAAATCATTTTTTTCAATCGAACATTGACGAACAGTTTTTATGTGCTGAAACAACGCTTTGTATTTGACGTACGTTAAACATCTGATGTAATCGTCAAAAAGTTACGTACGTATGATACGATAACCAACCGTTTGATACAACCCGCCCTAAATAGGTACATGTTTTCGTTAGTTTGTGATTGTACCGCGAACTCAACTTTTTTGTTTAATGAATTGAGGGAATTGTTTTAGGCTTCTATTTCACGATGCCGATTATTTCATGATGTTAGAAGGTCGCGCACGTTTTCTTTTTAATGTCCAGAATTTTTTCATGGAAAATCTATTAGTCTATACAAAAAAACGGTTTTTTACAGTCGTATGCTTTTTTGAACACCATTTTTAGATTCTAGTATAGAATAATCTATGTTACGTGTAAAATTCGTCTCTATTAACACAGAGAAGATACTTTGTAATATAATAGAAGTCTTGGGCATTATTTTGTTTTATCGACGTCGCGTGATTTGAAACAAGAAGAGATTGGTAATATTTTGTTGATAGAGTTCGATGCCTTATAATTTAAACTTTGACACATATCAAGCGTTACAAATCTGACAAATTTCCCCAACCTATTTTTAAATTTATGTCGAGGGCGTAGAGTTCAGATTCAATTACATTTATTGGACAGTTTTTGAACGCTTGACCTGCGGCCTTCTGTTCATCGATCACAAAATTCTCAGCATTGAAAATGGCACTCAAACTGGTTCGTCCGTATCAAAAAAAACAAATGTCAAAATTGCAGGAAGATCCTGCTTTTGCATTGGGGATAAAAAAATACTATCTTTTTTTAATTTGATTAATTCCAATCTGATATAGAATTAGGCGTTATATTATTTAAAATATGAATAGTGATAATAATTAACGAATGCAGAGCATTCAAAAAACCGACATCACTTGACTTCACTTTGACCGACTTCAGACTGTCATCGACGTAAACAGTCTCCGAAATCATACATATTGTTTCAAAAATTTGAAATTTTCAATGAAGTACTCAACCGATTTCAATGAATATGGGACCAACTATGAAGTATCCTCTATCATATGAAACAAGAATTTTCAAAATCGATTCATAATTGTCTGAAATATCGTGTAACAAAAACACAAAAAAACATACCGACGAATTGAGAACCTCCTCCTTTTTTGTAAGTCGGTTGAAAACTTACGACAATATTATGTTGTCGATGTCAGTTTATTGGTAATATGTTATGGGGCTCAGACCGGAATAATTTATTTAACTTTGTAAGTTTTGGCAAAACATTTTACGCCATATTGCCTTTGTTAGCCGTAAAATATAATTCCTTTGTTAAATATAGAACCTAAAATGTATGTCATTACCACGTTATAAATACTTAAATTATGAATAATGAAGCTCAATGAGGTTTAATTATTAGCGATCCTCATTGCTAATTATATGGTTAATGAACTGTTTTAAATAATTCTGCATGTCGGTTCATTCAAACATGCAGTATCCATTTCTTTGTTTGTAAATTTTAAGTAAAGCTATGGATATTTAAGAGTAATTATGTAATTCAATTATGTCTTCCATTCTGGACTGGAAGCGAAAGAAAAACGTAGAATGTGCCAGCTGCTTCTCTTCCCGGGCATACTGTAAAAGTCAGTTAGGGGACAGAGGTTTTAAAGGCGTTTTTGTGGGCGATAGGCTGTCACTACAATAGTCTCTCTCCATCTTTATAATACCTCCAAATTTGTCAAACGTGACATCAGATGGTCTTGTAACCTCTGGTGTTCTGCCTACCCCATAAGGGATACAGGCGTGACGTTATGTATGTATGTATGTTATGTAATTCAATTTAAGTCTTGTTATCTCGAATGATAAACGTCATCATCATCATCACAACTCCGTGTAATGGGCCCACTGCAGGGCATGAGTCTCTCCTCTGGGTGACGAGGAGGTTTAGGCCATAATCCACCGGGCTGGCCCAGTGCTGGGTGGTGGATGTCAGAATTTTCAGGGTGCCGATATGGCTTCTGACAAACCCTAACGACTACTGTATACAAGTATACAGCACCCGGGACTGACAGCTTAACGTGCCCTCCGAAGCACGGAAGTCGCCGTGAGAAACGAATGGTCGGCGGTCAGCCATCCAAGTAACGTATTATGCCTATGCAAACGCCTGGTTATGCTACGGCGTCATAATATGGGGAAATAGTGTAGATGCAACAGCTCTCTTTACTACACAGAAAAAGCTCTTAAGAATATTAGTTAACATAAAGCAAACCTGCAGCTGTAAGCCTCACTTTCAAGAGCTAAAAATACTAACCCTACCGTGCATTTATATTTTAGAAATAAGTAAGTTTGCTCGACAGCACCCGGAATTATATACGAAGCGGTCATTTCGACAAAACAATAAATTAATGCTACCTAGATCTCGCCTAGATTTACATGCCAAGAGCCCCTATGTAATGTCAATAAAAATATACAATAAACTTCCAGACCCAATAAAAAACATTGAAACCGATAAAGAATTCATTCAAAAATTAAAACAATTACTACATAATAAATGTTACTATACAATTAATGAATATTTTGAAGACAAACTAAACTGAAACATATCAAATCTAAATAGTTTAAAATTCAATATCGAAATAAATTGTAATTCGTATTTAAATAAATATAATTAATATAAATTTATAATAAAATAAAAATTTAAAATGAAAATTACATTTGTTTTTACATAATTTAATTAATGCATTAAAATAAAAATAATGTTTTCCAAATTTGTATAAAAATTTAAACCAAAGCAAATAAACATTAAATGAAATAACATTTGCTTTAAAAAAAAAAACATTATTATACCTGTATAAAAAATATATAATGTTTTCTTATTATAAATAAAAATTAAAATCAAAACAAATAAACATTTGAAGTTAAAGTAAGATATCTAATATTTCCATATAAAATTGTTGTAAGAGCCTTTTTAAAGCTATGGTAATAAGGAAAAATTGCAAATTTGAATATGTATAATGAACAAATAATAATTTATGTATTTGCGTAACTACACGATGCTAGGGCCGCATACGTGAGATTATGAATACTTCCTTGACTTTTATAATAATGATATAATGTAAATAGGAATATAAAAAATAAAAAATCATGAAACCCTCCTCTGTCCTTTTTCAAGTTGCTGTGCCCAACAGGGTCCATAATGTATGTTCTTTTAATACCTTGTTAACACCTTATCCTATACCATTGTGGAATGCAATAAATGATTTGATTTGATTTGATTTGATTTACCGACCGCGCCGAACGTTGCTTAACCTGTGATATCGTAAGATACACACAAGTAACCACGGCGCCACGACGACTTCTTGACTTGATGATAAACGTAGTCAGCATCAGAAGTTGATGACCACACATTGAAATTTTAACTCAAAATGAATCATAAACGTAGTAAATATTACGT
This sequence comes from Stenoptilia bipunctidactyla, assembly GCA_944452665.1. Classification (NCBI taxonomy): domain Eukaryota; kingdom Metazoa; phylum Arthropoda; class Insecta; order Lepidoptera; family Pterophoridae; genus Stenoptilia; species Stenoptilia bipunctidactyla. The sequence continues at coordinate 2,381,114 of OX101745.1, read as the reverse complement.
TTGAAAAGTTAATACAAATGAACGCAATCGTTTAAGAACTTAAGTTAAAATCAACCAATTATGTGTTTCAAGGATGGCGTCTTAGAGTCGACATTTAAAAAGATAGTCGTCAGAAGGTTTCAGGTTCAAAAAGTTTTTTTTTTTTGCGTTGCAAACCAAATACATGAAAATATTACCTTCAAGAGATTCCCACGGGATCAGAATTTGCGCTGGTAGAACAGCGCTGCTAACCTGTTTTGATTGTTGGGAATTGCTCGTCTCGAAAACTTTAGTTGGATGGAAAAAGCCTTCCTTAATTAACTAATGGCTAAATAACTTAACAAAGAGTTAAAGTAATAGTAAAGATAGGAATTCCTATAGGTACACCTAGTATCAGCTCATAATATGTATGTCAAATCTGTCAATTGAGCTATAGTACCTACGTATAGTATTTTTTATCTTTACTTGAACTGTAACTCTTCGGTAACTTATTGAAACAGGCCATAGAACAATAAAACAAATGCGACTGATAGTTTCAAAGATTTGCGTAACAAACAAACGAACTCCGCAGCTGTATTTAGTATATCAGGGCAGATTTATAGAATATATCTGGGTATAAAGCCCTCGATCATTGGACGATCTAAAAAAACCGGTTAAGTGTGAGGCTGCAAACTGGACGGCAGCGACAGCGAGAGCGACAGTAGTGTCGCGGGCAGGGACTCGGGGAATCTGGGCCGTTCTCGACGCCAGCGGGCAAAGGAGCGATTTCTTGCGGTTTCGGTGACCGGCTGGTGTAGGGGTACCATACATTGCCTTCTATGCCAGAGGTCCTGGGTTCGAATCCCGGCGGCGGCGGATATTTGTGTTATGAACACAGATATTAGTCGTCAAGTCATGGATGTTTATATGTTTATTTAAGTTTATTTAATAAAAATATGTATTTATTCAATATGTATGTTTATATATTTCTTAAGTATATCAGTTATCTAGTATCCATAACACAAGTTCTTTAAGAAACTTAATTTGGGCTAGATAATGTAAACTCAATACCTTCTATCGTGTCGCGGAAATGGCTGCCCGCGCCGCTGTCGCTCTCGCTGTCGCTCTCGCTGTCGCTGTCGCTGCCGTCCAGTTTGCAGCCTAAGGATTAATCTTCGTTCCAATATTCCCCACCGGGTCAGATAAGTTCGTAGCACTTTAATTAATATGGTCCCCTTTTACTCTCTATATACGAAACCTTAAAAAGTAAATGAAAACAAAAGGTTCCAAAGAGGATACAGCAATTGTATTGTTTTATAAACAATGATAGCCAACATAAAGGTTTCAAATCTGCCATTATGCATAAAGCACAAGAATAAACGTTTAGGACCTTGGCTTAATAGGCTAAGGGGTTATGGCACGGTACAAATAACTACAGTAGTTCAACTCGGCAGCATCTTTGAAATAAATGCCTACAGCGCGCCGCGGTCCGTTCACATGTGATACGACTGCCGCCTTCAGCATTTAAATTACATTTTGCCTGTTTTGTGTTTACTTTCGTTTAGTTTTGTGCCTGCAAATTACTTTTTTTATATTAACAAATAAAATACTTTGTAAATTCAATAGGAAATGTTCAACAAAATTACGTTTTGTGTCAAAAAACCATGTATGTTTGCGTTTGAATAACGTCCTATGAATTAGCGGCCGAAAAATACTTGCGCCCCGACTGCGACGTACGAATAGATGTATTATTAAATTTTAAACTATAAACAATCCGCATATTAACATAATATAAAACTGTTCCGTTACTGACTGAGTTACTGAGTGACTGACAGGACGTACAGCCGTAACTACTGGGCGTAGAGAGCTGAAATTTGGAAAACCATTTTTTAAGGGATGTAGGGGTGCAGTAAGGAAGGAATTCCCGAAATTCCCACGGGAACGGGAATTATTGGACTTTTTAGTTTGTATAAAAAATCTTAATCCTTGAGTGCACGGATATGATACTTGGCATAAAAAATCTTCAAAAAGAGACTGGTTGTGTTATGAAAGGAATTCCCGAAATTCCCACGGGAACGGGAAATATATGATGTTTTAGTTTGTATGATAAAATCTTATTCTTTGAGTGCACGGATGTGATGCTTGGTATAAAGGTTCCTCAATAAGTGTCTGTTTGTATAATGGAAGGAATAGGACTTTTGAGTTTATGCGTGTACGAAGTCGCGGGCAAACGCTCGTATTAACATATAGACCAGTTAAATTAAGCCGAAAATAGGCAAACTGGGGAAATTATTCGTGAAGTTTTGAAAATTAGCACACGTAGGTATACCTTGTGCACTCTAGATTATTATATTAAAAGTCCTCAAGGGTGGGTGGGGGTGTGCTCTCGGTGTAGGGGGAATGAAGGTTCCTATTTTCAGGTTTTTGATTACATCTCGAAAATCTGTAAAAATAGCGTAATAGTTAAATAAAACACTTTTTAACCGGATTTATCGCGTTTAATTTATATTTTACAATTTAACTCGACGTTTCGGTGTCTTTGAAAAAAAGTTAAAAGTTGTCAGGTGTAGGAGTGTGCTGAGGTTGTAGGGGAATGAAGTTTCTTATTCAGGTTTTTACTCATATCTCAAAAATCTATACAAATAGCATAATTATTACTTCTGACCAAAGTTTAAGCACAAAATTTCCTATTGATTTGGTCATATAAGTTTTTACTCTACGGGCCATACTTTAGGGGCTACAAGGCGTTGAATTAGCAATGAAGGAATTTCTTATTTCTTTTCTTCAGATTTTTGCTCGTATCTCGAAAAACTATACAAAAAGTATAATTTTTGCCTGTGGTAAAAATGTATCATATAATTTACCACTAATTTAGTCATATTCATTTTATCTCTACGAGTATTCACTTCAGGAGCTACAGGTTGATTAAGTTTGAAAATTGTCCTGACCTTGCACCTTGAAGACCGAAGAAGATGAGGATATAAAGGTAGAATACCTAAAACGATTGATACAGATAATAATATTTGTTTTTTTATACATCTTCTAATAAATTCAACCCAATGTGGTTTTATTTCTCAAATAACCTTATTTTTTATCTCTTCATAAACTGAGTCACTCCTAAAGTATTCATCGTAGTGTTAAAATGAATATGAACAAACATCCATACATCCAAACTTTCACATTTATAACATTAGTAAGATGATATCTCAGGTACTTACAGTCTGAAATTACACTCAGGACAATGTAGAACTTTCATAGGTACTTTCATATTTCCCTCTAATTTTTTTGCAAAAAAAAATAACTAAATTTCATTAAATATGGTTCAGTGGTTTACGTGTGAAAGCTTAATAGACAGAGTTACTTCGCATTTCAAATAATACTTAGGAGTTGGAACACATTTTGTTTCAGTAATAATTGACTATTTCGTATTGTTCTGAAGCACTTACCTTGATAACTTCAAAAATAATTCTTATGGTGCGTACAGATTGCTGTAATTGAACTTGTAATGTAACAATCTGCGCACTACACTGTTACATTACTAGTTCCATTACAGCATTCTGTACGCACCAACGCAGGCTTCACGTGTACTAACGTGTTGCATCATCTACACCTACTAATACCTACCATAAGAGGTAAGATTAGATTGTTTCTTTGTAATAAACTTAATACATTACAAAACTTATGAGTAACATGATAATATTTGATGGCCACTGTGGTACAGAAGGCAGCAGATCAAGCAGATCAAATGTTCCGTTGCATTCCTGGCCGCAACCTGTGCCAAATTTTAGGATCGTGGAAATTATTCACAAATCAAACAAAAATACCAAATTTAAAGTTCGATCAGTAGTTTACGTGTACAAATGAAAAACAAAATGACGGTATGGCCATAAATCTCCACAGTTTTACAAAATGACCTTACTGTATTGTACGTACTCAATCTATGAATAAAATGTGTTCCAAACCTTTAGAGATTTGTGTTTTGTTCTTAGACTGTATTAAAAAATAACACAAAAACTTTAAAAAAATATTATTACTTTGAAGCATACGACTTTTTAAACAAAAAGTTATAAACAGTTCACGAGAGATGCTCCTGAAAGGTCAACACAATGTACGGAAGTGACATTTCACCACTACTACTACTTATCTATCAAAAATATACAATATTTTATGAATTCAGTTTGTTTTTCTAGTTTTTTTATTGAAATCATCTTTTACGCCCAGGCTGAAATCAAAAATATAGGAATGCCAGTGAAAATATGACTTAAATATGGCGTCGTCAGACACCTGCGCGGTCTTTGTCGATTCAAGTAGTTTTTCTTAATGTACCTACACGAAAAGTAAAAAACTATTTAATTAACAGTTATTTTAAGTGTTTTCATAATCAGGCCTATGCAACTCTAGTGTCAATGAAATTGAATTCTGCACCATCTAGGGTATGACGTACTACAACTTTTCGGTAGGTTATTTCTCCTGTTATTAACTAGGTAGCGCTGGGATAGCCGATTTATTAATATCTCGTCAGGGACCGGAAAAGATGTTGACTTTGACAGACTAGTCAACAGACTATTATAATAGTCTATGAATGATCGTGTGCGTGTGCGTCTGTTGCGTTTTGTGTTTTCTCCGCCATTTTATTTAAGACTTAGAAGATTATTTTAACAAATTCGCTGTGAACTGGGCAGTGAAGTTACTTGTGTGACTTACTAACAACTTAAAAGGCTTCAGCAACAAAAGTTTATAAAGACTAAAGTGCGGGAAAGCGAAAACAGTGTAAAAATTGTGTAAATATACAGTGATTGTGCATGTGATTTAAGTATGACTTGCTGTAAGTCATAAGGTTAATTTGGTCCATTTCATAAAAAAAAATGTCAATGAAAATGTTGATTCACAGTTGCTGTAATGGGGTGAACCGAATAATAAATGGACAATTGACAAAATTTGATGAGGAAGATGGAGCGAAGATAGAGGCTTTTGAATATTCCACGAAACAATAAATAACCTTATAAAATAAAGATTTTCGTTTTATTTTTTTTATTTTTGACCACATATTTAATATTGATACCTGTTCTGTATTTTTTAAAGCAGTTATCATAATACAATTCTATAAAATGTTACATTAAATGTGATAAACAGGATAAGATATTTTTCCTTAAATTTTTTTTTTATAATGGAGACTTATCTACTAAGGCCGTCTAGCGGTCATTTTTGGAATTAAATTTAGTTACTAGCGCCATCTATGATATAAGGTATTATTCTATTTTGCCAATAAAATCAAGTTGCCCATCTATCTCATATTAACTGTATCGTCTATGTTCATAATGGTATTCCACAACTATTTTATTTGGCACAGGTGCTGGCCAGACGTCCATACTAAAATGAAACGTGTTATTTCCTCATCAAATTTTTACATTAATGTCGAGGGCATAGAGTTTAGATTCAATTACAACTTTTTGACTGGGTTTGAACGCTTAATCTCCTTCCTTCTGTTCATTGGTAGATTGATCGACTGCAGCGTGAGAGAGAGGTTCTGGGTAAGAGTATAGGTCGGATAGTCGAATTTAGGATAACCTCTAGTTCAGCTGTGTGATGTCTATAAAATTCTTCGGCGAACAGCGCAGGCGGCGGCTGCGATTGAAACAAACATATTACGAATCTGTACGGCGGCGGCGCAGGCCACGGAGTCGAACGGCAGCACGGCGGCGAATAGTACGGTCTACAGTGAACAACAAGATTTCAGTTGTTTTCGTCTCGAATAATGAACATCGCACATTGATTACCTACAAAAATATTAACTCTTTGGAAGTCTGGCCACCCGCAGCATAAATTTAAACATAATATAGTGAAAAAATTGTGGGAAGCAATTAAAATTAAATTTCCAGATTTTGAAAGCAAGCAACAAATTATCAAAGACGTATATCCAGCAGGACCCTTTGCTCAGGCTGCAAACTGGATGGCAGCGACAGCGACGCGGGGAATCTGGGCCGTTCTCGACGCCAGCGGGCGTGAGAGCGATTTGTCGAAAACTAACTCAATACTTTCTATCGTGTCGCGGAAATCGCTGCCCGCGCCGCTGTCGCTCTCACTCTCGCTGTCGCTGCGGTCCAGTTTGCAGCCTAACCCCCCGTTCACACATGGTACGTTTTACTGGATACGTTTTACCGGATACGTTTTTTTTTCATCGATGGCTCATGGAGTTGTATAGGTGACTTCACATATGGCACAGGAATACTGTATACGTATTTTCGATGCAAAAAAGGTATCCAGTAAAACGTATCATGTGTGAACGGGCTGTAAGGCTATTAAATTTGAAAAACAAGAGTTCAGCCACTCAAATCAAAGTCAATGTTAAACTGTTGTTTTATTAAACATCGCATTGACATAATATTAATTTCATTTACGCTTGTTAAAATTATCAATCGTGAATTCTTATGTCTAAGCAATCAAAATTCTACGTAACACTAATTCTGTGTGAGTTATGACTAAATTAATAAGTAATTAACCCGAAGAACAAATTGCCTAGTGTAAATAAATAAATAAACGTGATAACGGCCAATTTCCTTATCAGATTGATAAGAGCCAATATATTCTGTTGAAGTTTGACTTAAAATAGAAATATGATTAATCACGATTAATCATCGATTATTATAAAAACAATAAATCAATTTGTTGGTTGTAAAAAACACCCGTTTAGTAATTCTTTTTATAGGTTATACTAATAAGCCCTTGTATGCTGGACTGGGAGCGAAAGAAAAACAGAATATACAGAAGGCATCAAGCTTTATAAATCTATCAAAAATTTTTACTTGAATCTGAACTCTACGCCCTCGACATTAAGTTAAAATTAGTTGGAGAAATTTGGCAGGTAATGTAACACTTGATCCGCTGGCTTCTGTACCAGCTGCTTCTGTTCCCGGGCGTGCTGTAAAAGTCAGTTAAGAGACAGAGGTTTTGTTGACGTTTTTGTGGGCGATAGGTTGACCCCCTGTCACTGCAATAGTCTCTCTTCGTCATTATAATACCTCAAAGTTTTATCAAACGTGACATCAGATGGTTTTATAGCCTCTGAATCTGATGTTCTGCCACAAAGGATACAGGTGTGAAGTTATGTACGTATTAACACGTGCTTGAATTTATACTCTGGCAAATAATTCAATGCAGTAAATTGACAGTTCCAGTGTGGTTCCAGTGTGCCCACTTTCGGAAAGAAAAAAAATACATACATACATAAATTCACGCCTGTATCCCTAATGGGGTAAGTAGGCAGAAAACCAGAGGTTATAAAACTATCTGATGTCACGTTTGACAAATTTGGAGGTATTATTATGTAAGAGAGACTATTGCAGTGACAGGGGGTCAGCCTGTCGCCCGCAAAAACGCCAATAAAAATGCCGTCCCTTAACTGACTTTTACAGTATGCCCGGGAAGAGAAGCAGCTGGCACATTCTATGTTTTTCTTTCGCTCCCAGTCCAGCATGGAAGAAAAAAAAAATAGTGATGTGGATTAAGTGAATAAATGTTATTATTTTTTAAATAATAATATCGTAATGTATGGAGGAAAATATTTTGGCTGACATTTCTTTTTTTATGGTGCTGTTCGCAAAGGGAAACTATTCTTGAAATTCATTTTTTACGACAAATCGAGTTTGTTATCAAGTTGATTTAACATCTATACGAGTTTTAAAGCACTAGGTATGTTTGGCAATTAATTATTTTCATTAAAGTTACTTTCAAGATAAAGTACACACCTCAAATTCAATTATTTATAAATTTCTTAAAATTTTATGTAAAACAAATGACAAATACTCGTTCTTTTTAATTCTCATTCTGTACTTAGGTACACTACGAAGTTTTTAACTGGTATCATTATTTTTGTATTTGACATTTTGTACTGTCAGTGAAATATTTGCCAGAGTATAATTTAGTCATCACAACTCTTTGTAATGCGCCCACTGCAGGGCTATGAGTCTCTCCTCTGGGTGACGAGGAGGTTTAGACCATAATCCACCAAGCTGGCCCAGTGCTGGTTCTTATCTGATGGAAAGTACAGCACACTGCTTTAAGACCGATCTGTCTTTTCAACCGACTTCCAAAGAAAAAATTTGACATTTGTGACATAAGTTCGACGACATGCCGCGTAATTTAACTGTTGTAAATGTTAACCTATTCATAACTGTGTTTGTTTTTTGTGTCTTTGTTAAAGGATTTTTATGTATAATTATGAATTGATTTTAAATATTATTGTTTTATATGATAGAGGATACTTCAAAGGTAGTCCTATATAAATTTCATCTAAATCGATTCAGTACGAAAAATTTGAATTTTATGAAAAAATACGTATGAGCGTGGCTACTATTTACATTGACGACCTTATTTCGGGCAAAGTTTTGGACGTGAAGTCGTTTTTTTTAATGCTATGCATTCGTTGATTATCAAAAAACATTTTTGGAACACATCACCGTCAGAGCAGTGATATTTGACGGCACATTTTTTATGAAGCTGATTGCTAGATGGTACTCGTAGGACCCTGAAGGGGTGCTTTCCAGGGACTGTATATCGGTATAATTTTAAGCTATTGCATAGCTTCTATCGCGCTTCTATTCTAAAAACCTAACACCCCCATTTTTTTCATCGATGGCGTATGGAGTTGTATGGGCGACTTCACATATGGCACAGTATTCAGTAAGTATACGTATTTTCGATACAAAAAAGGTATTCAGTAAAACGTATTCAGTAAAACGTACCATGTGTGAACGGGTGGTTATGTAACGTCATACAGAAAAAAATATACGTACAGAAATTCATACCGGTATGCAGTCCTTTCTTTCTACCACCGAGCGGGACCACTCGGATTAGTCGCATTTTATGACACGCTTATCCAGAGGAGGTAGGGCTATTTTAAGGGACAACGCTGCTGCGTTATGCATGTACATACAAAACGTACCGTACGCGCTTACAACAGGGACGTAAAAGCCCAGCTACACTATTGGAAACAAAACATCAAACCAAGGTGACCTTGCTAGTTTACAACGTGTTTCCAACAGTGAAGACGGCTGTTGACAACCAAATTACATGACCTTGGCGGGTTGTAAACGGCGGTGTTGGCGGGAGAAACATAGACATACATCTACATAGACAACGCAAGTGCCACGATTTGTATTGGAACCAAGCGTGCCGACTTTTTAAGACTTATTGTGACGTGACAGCTGATATTTATTACTGGGAAATACAAATAGATTCAGAGACACCGATGCCGCCGATGAAATCGATTATTAAGAACGATATTGATATTGTGGACTCTCTAACAGGCATACATACGCGCGGATTAAATCTAGAGGCGACCAACCTTGACGCTTGGTCGAGGTTCGGACACGAAAAGGACTTGCATTTGCCTTATCTATGTAGATGTATGTCTGTGTTTAGGACAGTGTGTACGCTTGTTATTGTGTATTTTACTATGTTACTATAACTATAAATGACTCGAGTTTTGTAGCTTTTTAACCTTTCCTTCTTTGTATTCTCAATTGCATACAAAACTGCCATCGCGAAGATGTTGCCAACGCGAGAGATCAGAGCGCACTGACGATTAAGGGGCGTGGCCTGGCGTGACCTTGGCTTGTGTTGTTGTTTGTCTCCTTGTTGGCAACCACCGTTTGTAACAGTGTAGATGACTCGGAATTGGTTGTCAACAACTTAACCTTCCTTAACCTTGGTTGGAAGCGTTGGTTTTCAACGTGTTTTCAACAGTCTGGCGGCCCCTTAAGGCACGAGCCACGCACGCGTGGGATGTGGCTAGCTCCCGCGTGTACTACTTATTACACGCTTATACATCGTTTTTCGATTTTAATCCAAATATCTAAGATGTTAAGTATTCAATTGACAAGACTGTACAAGCACAAAAACATGACTTGACTGTTTGGACCACATGCTGCTCAAAGCGCAACTGTTCATCAATAAGTACTTCCAAGTTTCATTTCCACACGTTCTACCTATTCTCCCATAAACCACACTTTAGAATTGTGACTCGGTACCTACGTCAAGTATTTGGTTCGGAGATCCAAATACCATCAGTTTAGTTTTCTTTGGGTTTAGTGCAAGTAAATTGGATTCCGACCAAGCTTTATTATTATTACCTTGACAGAGGCCTGTACCTACCGCCATCATCCTGCGTTTGAACTGCACTAGTATAATTTATACCAACGGTGAACAAAATTTTCATTGCATTTCAAGCTATTTCTAGAAAGTCACTGATTTATTATCGCATTTCGAGTGTTAGGTCTTTAGTTAAAGTCTAGTAGGCTTATCATGATAAATAATGATTCATGATTTTATTGAAAGTTTTCTTTCAATAGAAAATTGTTGATTATCAACTTGATAGTCGAGCTGCCATTCACATCACTTTATCTACAACAAATTGAGTTTTTGAAAATTCTGTTACGGATAGATAACCGATAAATAAGTAATATAACATACATACATAACTTCACGCCTGCATCCCTAATGGGGTAGGCAGAACACCAGAGGCTATAAAATCATCTGATGTCACGTTTGACTTTGAAGGTATTATTATGATGGAGAGAGACTATTGCAGTGACAGGAGGTCAGCCTATCGCCCACAAAAAACGCCTTTAAAACCTCTGTCCCTTAACTGACACAGTATGCCCGGGAAGAGAAGCAGCTGGCACATTCTATGTTTTTCTTTCGCTCCCAGTCCAGCATGGAAGAAAGTAATAAGTAATATACACACACCAAAAAAGTCTAAGCAACAAGCATAAAATTTAAAAAATCTTAACTAATCTCTTTTTTTAGTAAAAGTTAGGTAGGTATAGGTATGCAAACTTTTTTGTTTTAATTTACTCACTGGCTGGTTGGAAAAAAAGATATTCTTTTGTTTTTTTATAAAACAGAAACGAATGCATATAAATAGAAACTTTGTAACATGAAATATTATAAAAAAAATCACATAAGTAGGTACATGTTGCTTAGACTTTTTTGATGTGTGTACTAAGGTATTATAATTTATGATATGATTGCTAATATCTGTGTTTATCCCACAAATAAACAAACACCCCACCGCACCTGGACTTGTACCTATTCAAGAACTTCTTTCATGATGTAATCTATTTTACTACAGCCGGTCGTCAAAGAACTTAGGCAGGCACATCTCTATTACACACATTTAAACTTTAAGGCGGGGTAATATTATTAAGTACAGTATTTCAACTTTTAAATTTTATAACTAAGTCGAGGCGCAAATAGTTTTCGGTCGCTAATTTATAAAACCGATTTGTTGTTCAAACATAAACATGTTTTTTTATAAAACGCATTTTTATTAAACACTTCCTATTCAATTCACAAAGTATTGTATGTGTTTATATAAAACGGTATATTTTACATTCACAAAACTAAATGAAAGTAAACACAGTAGGCAAATGTAATTAAAATGCTGGAAGCAGGCAGCCCTAGAGCATGATTTCGTATTTCAAAGATGCGGCTGAGTAACAATACTGTAAGTACTTATAGATATTATTACCGTACCTTCTGTGATGAAGGTAATGTATAAAATAAATAAATAAAATCCCCAGACAATCACACCAACTACATGGCCCCAAACTAAGCAGTGCTGGTGATATGGGATACCATGTAGCGAAGTAAGGGGAAACCTAGAATATAATTATTACTGTACACATATATGTATAAACGCCCAGACACGGATCATTTTTTTTCTTGTTCAATGCGGGAATCGAAGCCGCGACCACTGGGGTCTGAGGCTGACAATGTTATCCCATCGCCAAAATTAAACTATGATTTTACTACTACAACAGCCGGCGGCAAATTACAACGTAGATAGGTACATCCGTTGTCAAGATAGATGGCGCTGTATTAAAAAAGTCCAACAATTACTTAAAACATAACTTCACGCCTGTATCCCTTATGGGGTAGGCAGAACATCAGAGGTTATAGACCATCCGATGTCACGTTTGACAAATGAGGTATTATAATGATGGAGAGAATCTATTGTAGTGACAGGGGGTCAGCCTATTGCCCACAAAAATGCCAATAAAACCTCTGTCCCTTAACCGACTTTTACATTATGCCTTGGAAGAGAAGCAGCTGGCACATGCTATGTTTTTCTTTCGCTCCCAGTCCAGCATGGAATTCCAACAATTAATCACTAAAATATCGATGCATGTTAACCCTGCAGAACGCATGTAAACAATAAAAACAATTTTAACACCTCGCACGCAAGGTCACGGAAGCCATACCTACAAATAGAGTCCACGTGTAGGGAAGGGCTATTTATGTCTCAATACTATGTTGACACTTAGTCACACTAGGAGTGGGTTAAACGTGTGGTGCTAGTTGCTACCCAGTACGACCATGGTTGATTTAAATATGTTTATCTATACTAATATTATAAAGAGGAAACCTTTGTATTTTTGTATGTTTGTATTGAATAGGCTCAAAAAGTACTGGACCGATTTCAAAATTTCTTTTACCATTACTTAGAGGGATTCTTCCGAATCCGTATAGGCTACTTTTTATCCCGAAAATCCCGCGGGAATCGAAATTGCGCGGATAAAACCGCGCGCAACAGCTAGTCTGGTAATAAATAGGTTCAAAATATTACTATTTATCAGAGAAAAATATAGATAGGTAACGTTTAAAGTTGATCGTGCCAGTAAGTACGTAATTTCTAGCATGACCACCATATTTTTAGAAATAAGAAGTTAGAAATTAAAATATCTAGTAAAAATTCAAATTTATGCTAATCCAGTTTACTAAGTATACTTCCGAACACGACCATCGTATTTCCAAAACTGAGTGGGGAGAAAATTGCGAAAAAAAGGCGATAATAGTATTATCTATTTATAACCTTCGAAACATATAAAAAAATCTATGAACGTGCTGGGTAGCACCACACGGTTAAACGTAGTACAGTAGGTGAATGGATTGGAGTAATGACAATCTTAGGCCCGTATTAGGCTGCAAACTGGACGGCAGCGTCAGCGAGAGCGACAGCGAGAGCGACAGCGGCGCGGACAGCGATTTCCGCGACACGATAAAAAGTATTGAGTTTGTATGAAACCGCGACAAATCGTTCTAGCGCCCGCTGGCGTCAAGAACGTCCCAGATACCCCGCGTCGCTGCCGTCCAGTTTGCAGCCTAACGATAACCTGCTAAGCATTGATCATGATTCAAGCATAGATTTGTTATCAATTCACCATAGATACTTGTAAACAAAAAAAAGTATCTATAAGTATACCTAAGCAGATTTCACATCTGAATAAGCTTTGATAATACGAAATAACCTAAATATCCCAGCATACATAATAATAATTGTTTTAAACTATTGCGGTTATTTTCACTATGATTTAATGAATTTACCGGATTCTTACCACGATTTCTGATTTTATTTTCGCACGTCCGATATCGTGCACGTCTGCATCGAAATATCGGACGTGCGAAAATAAAATCAAAAATAGTGGTAAGAATCCCGTAAATTCAATGAACCATACATAATAATATTAAGAAATAGAAGAAAAATCCCAGAGATTATCCCATCGACCCAATGTAAACAAGGCTTGTGATATGAGATAACATGTAACGAGTGGGAACTTAGAATATAATACGTTGGTAGATAAACACCCAAACGCGGAATATAATGCTGGACTTCTTCCATGCTGGAGCAAAGGAATATGTTCCCGGGCATACTGTAAAAATCTGTTAAGGGACAGAGGTTTTAGGTATAAATATTTTTTTACTCCTGTAGTGTGTGACGCACCATAGGTTTTTATTTGATACATAGGTACAGCCAGTATTTTAGTGAATTTTGTGCGCGAATCCCACTCGCACTGGTTTTTTATGGTAAATATAGAGCTGTTTGAGCCGTTTTATTATCATTACTTTCCTAATGCTTAATCACAAAGTCGAAATTATTTTATGGCACGTTATTCGAAAAATAAATGGCCCTTAGAAGCATAAAGATTTGCCAGCCCTGTCAAAGGTTATAAATACCTACAGGTCTCTTCATACCAACTAGTCAATCAATGCATCTGCCACTTGTTTCAGTATCTACACGACATCGGGCATCGAGTCTGCGTTACACAACCGCGAGTAACCGCGACTGTGTCACTCGCGGCTAGAGTGGCGAGCGAGCTTAACGAGCACCTTGGCGAGCGTGTGGGGTTTGCTGCAGGCATGACGTCGGTTAGGAAGCCTGGAAGTGGTATTGTGGTACGTTAATATTTCTTTTATTAAAAATTAGTTAATAGTATTAATAAAAAGACTACCCAAGCATACATTCTAGACGCAGATACAACGTGGCTGTAATATTTAAATAATAAATAAATATTTCTGACACTCGCACAACACTATCTAGCCTAAGTTAAGCTTCTTAAAGAACTTGTGTTATGGATACTAGATAACTGATATACTTAAGAAATATATAAACATACATATTTTTATTAGAATAAACTTGATGCCTCTCCGGACGCCGCCTTACCATAGGGTTGCCAACCACACTGTTTTTAACAGTATAATACTGTTTTTCACTACATTATAATGTTTACTGTTGAACAAAAATAAAGTATGCAAAATACTGTTTTCAGCATAAAAAGCTAAACACTTTATATAATAGACTTTAATTAATAAATTGTGCAAGAAGCTCTAAAAATATAATAAATAATAAATAAATAAATATTTCTGACACTCACACGACATTATCTAGCCCAAATTAAGTTTCTTAAAGAACTTGTGTTATGGATACTAGATAACTGATATACTTAAGAAATATATAAACATACATATTGAATAAATACATATTTTTTATTAGAATAAATTTAAATAAATATATAAACATCCATGACTTGACGACTAATATCTGTGTTCATCACACAAATATCCGTCGCCGCCGGGATTCGAACCCAGGACCTCTGGCATAGAAGGCAATTTATGTTACCGCTACACCAGCCGGTCGTCAAAAATATGTGTTTAAAACATTAAATAAATTGAATACACACTGTTTATTTTTCCAAAATACTGTTTGATATTGTTTTCAGACTCAAATATACTGAATTTCTAGAAAAAAAAGTTGGCAACCCTACCTTACCTGTGTCAGAACTACATAATAGTCGAAGTGACCGTATGCGAAAATTTGAACTCAATTCAACACGATTTTGCACCGTAAAATAACTTTTAAGCTATTGCATAGCTTCTATCGCGGGCCTTGAGCGTGGGGACCGAATCCAGAAATTCCGTAACGAAAATAACCTAACACCCCCCACTCCGACCGGCACAGCGGTGATACTTTGATTTCATAACTTTGCATGCGGGCTTTAATAAACAATCAGCGCCATCTACTAGGAACTTGTGGAACTTCATATTAGATCAAACATTACTGCATTAATAAAATAAATAAATAATTATAATTGCATAAGTTGATAAAAAATGCTATGCAATAGCTTTACCGCTGCAGTCTCCGAGTGCCACACGTCTTTTTTATTCATAGTTTTGTTTAAGAAGTCTAATTATTACATTTCAGTATATGACCGAAGGCGTGCTTCTACGTGAAATGTTCGCGAATCCACTTCTGATGCAGTACACCTGCATAATGCTGGATGAGGTCAGTAACACTCTTCACACCCAACGATCTTTACATTTTATAATAGTAGATTAGTAGCCAAGGGCTGTAAGGCATCAATTGCAGCCCGAGATATAGTTCGAGGGTGCAATTGATGCTTACACCCGAGCTGACTATTCTGCTTTACATCTCGATTGTGAGGTAAGTAGAAAAAAACCGGCATTAGTCAGAATAAAACATTTTATTCGTTGAAATTTATAGTGAAAAGAGAACAATTTTCAAATTTTAGGGACAGGTGTTTTTTAAAGTTAAAGTTTTCTATTCTATTTTTCATAAAAAAGAATCAATTGAAGAACTTTTTAATTTTTTTTCAAGATCGAAATTGAGCTTCGCTCTTCGATATTTAAAATTGTTGACTCACACGAAGACAAGGCTGAATAGCAAAGCGACCTCTTTGGTCATTGGGCTGAATGCATGATGTCTATTCGCCCTAGGGCTTTTCTAGCTATATTATTACCTTAGAGTGCTAATTAGTCACCTACAAGTCCTATTTGGAGATAATAAGAACCTACTTACCGAACATGAGAGACGTATAAGAGATTTTCTGCCTGTCTATATGTTTGGGGTGGTCTTAAGAACTACGAAACAGATTTTTATTTGGTTTGCACGATTCTGATAGGATATATCGGGGCTTACGATTACTATAGGCTATTAAACAGCACGATATCTAGGAGCTGAGTTAAGGTTCGCGCACAATATGGGGCGCACCGCATCGCATGATCCGCCGCTGATGTTCCCGCGCTCTGCGATTCGTCACAGTGTTCTATAGCAAGTGGACTAGTCAAGAAAAGTCGATACACAAGCACGCTTAGACGTAAACTGTACTCACATGACACAATACCCATAGCACTCTAGAGAAACTCGACCTTATGTTTAACGACTTAAAGCTTTTAAACCTAAATTTTAAAAGTACAGTAAACGCAACGTTAAGACGTAGACTGTACTCAAAATCCGTCGATGCGCTGCAACCCGGCCTGTCATATTTTGAGATAAGGTCCGGCGTGCGATACTTCATACAAAATGTATGAAATATATAAAATGTATTAACGCGCATTCTTCCAATGCGATACGACCTGACATAATGTGCGCTTACCTTAGTCCTGTTTTCAACCGACTTCCAAAAAGAAGGAGTCGGTTCGATTCTCGGATGAAGCAAGCGAATTTTCGAAAATCTTAGAATGCAGTTGTATATCTTTTCCAAAATAAAGGTATGTTTCTTTGGAGTTAGAGTATATTCCCTCCAGGGGCATTCAAATTTCCACCCTGTATATTGAAGGTCGCTAGCTTTATGAACCTATATGGGCCCTATTACTAAGCGAGGGTTGCGCAGATTAGCCACCTTTAGGACACACTAGGGGGGGTCGGGGAAAGCAAGAACCTAAAAGTCTAGATGAATTCAATTCTAAGCTAGAACGTTAAATTAATAGTTACAGATATAAAATTTGCTCTCAATTAGATGTTTGTATGTTAGTTTTTATACAGGGTGACTGGTAACAAAGAACAAAGAAAGTAGTTACTTAATTTTTCACCAGAATTCCCTATAAATAAATAAAGAGACATTACTACACTTTTCCCGACGCGCCGCCTCAGTCAACACTCACATAGCAGTGTTCCCGCCACACGCACACCACCACCCGCTAAGTATCTATTGTATTACGCTTATGTAACCATGCGTTGCGTAATGAAATCTCTATTTTTCGGTTAAGTTTACTCAGTAAATAATTAATAATTATTCTTTATCTTAGTTTTTCTTTTCATGTTTGATCTCAGACTATCACGTTCCCGAATTTCGAAAGTGACCCACCAGTCACCCGGTATAGATATTTAATATCTATGTTTCGCTAGTCTATTTGTCAGTAGCGAAGGTTCATAACCTATGAACTTGTGATATTAAAACTTATTTTAGCTATATTATGTGTAGTGAATGCGAGATTTATAGATATAAGATTTTAGATAATTAATTTTTTACATGATAAAAATAAGTAGGGGTTTCTGAGGTTTTTGGTCCTTGCATTGACACCCTTTAGATATTGGGGAAATTAACTTATCTCGCACAATAATTCTAGATATAGCAATATTATAGGATACTTGTTTTATTTTCGTTTTATGCAGCTTCCTTAGCTATCAATAATTCAAGATAAACCTATTCGTGGAATGTCGTTTTTTTTTCTTACTTATATTGGCATTTTATTTTGATGTTTAATTTTCCTTTTACGAATAATTTCAGGTTCATGAAAGATCATTAATGACTGATGTACTGATGGGCTTATTGAAGAAAATCGCTAAGGTAAGTTTAACTTGAAGTAGTTTTAAATATGTTTCACATAACCGAATAGAACTTTATTCTAATACTAGCCACCGCGCGCGGTTTTACCCGCGTAACTTTTGATCCCGTGGGAATTTCGGGATAAAATATAGCCTATAACCTTCCTCAAGAGTTGGGCTATCAAATGCAAAAAGAATATTTCAAATCCCACTTGTAGTTTCTGAGATTAGCGCGTTCAAACAAACAAACTCTTCAGCTTTATATATTAGTATAGATGAAAATGTTTTACCGAAATCTAATATACGAAGTGTTAATTAAAAGCTTAGGGTTACCATAAGTATTCCATTCGCTAAAGTTCCTAAAAATATTCTGCTTTAATGAGCTCGCTGCAGAGCTATGCGTCTCTTACCTGAGTGACGATAGGTGACGTTAGACCGTCAAACGAACTGGAAAGTGCTGGTTGTTGTATGTTAGGAATTTTAAGGACGTTATGAGTCCCTTACAGCCACTGTATATCAATAAATATACAGCAACCAGGACCTAACGTGCTTTCTTTAGAGTGAAAGTCGTTGCGAATTTGAACTGTGTAGGTATTACTTTACTTATCAGGCCTTACGTTAGGCTTTACGTTTGGCGACCGGCTGGTGTAGCGGTTACGTACATTGCCTTCTACTCCAGAGGTCCTGGGTTCGAATCCCGGCGGCGGCGGATATTTGTGTGATGAACACAAATATTAGTCGTCAAGTCATGGATGTCGATATGTTTATTTAAGTTTATTCTAATAAAAAATATGTATTTATTCAATATGTATGTTTATATATTTCTTAAGTATATCAGTTATCTAGTATCCATAACACAAGTTCTAATTTGGGCTAGATAATGTTGTGTGAGTGTCAAAAAAAATATTTATTTTATATTATTGTATTACCTAAATTTTATATTACGTTGCTCAATCATTGATTTCTCATTAAAACTGTCCTTGCAAAAGGAAATGCCTCTTGCATGCAATGAATGGCAATGTATGTATGTAGGTAGTATTCGTTCATTCATTCTATCATAATTGTATCATAGAAATCTTAGAGAAAGAATAAAGTATAATTATTACTCTAAGATAGAACTCTTGTTTATCATGTCATGTCATAAACAAGAACCGTAATAGGCCTGCAGCTCTGGTCCAGTTTGGTAGTTTATTGTCGAAGAGAGAGTCATGGCCCTTAAGTGGAGTTTTTAAAAAGAGATGTACTAATGATGTACAACAGCAATAGTCGATTTTTGAAAATGTATCCTGTGTAATACCTGTTATATTTCTTCGTCAGTGCTCTTGTATTGAATTATTAACTTTTCAGAAAAGAAAGAACCTAAAGATCGTCGTATCATCAGCGACAATGGACGCCGAGTTTTTACGGGACTTCTTCAATTTAGCTGACGAAAAAAAGAAGGGTGTTAAAACGTCCGTCATAATGTCTATGCAGGGCAGGACTCACCCTATTGATGTGTATTATTCTGAAGGTAATACTATATACATACTATTAAATGAAACACTTTTTAACCGGATTTATCGCGTGTAATTACATTTAAAATTTTAACTCGACGTTTCGGTGTCTTTGCAGACCCTGTGGCTACGACTCCCGTGTCACCTTACTTTGACTTGTAATATAAAAAAGCTGTTTAAATCTGAGTTAACCTGAATTGTATTTATTTATTTATATACATTTCAGTGTACATAGTAATAACTAACTGTATTTTGTTTTTTTTTTACTCAAACTCAACTCAAACTCAAATACTTATTCTTTATTTCGTAAGTATTTAAATACATTTGAAATAAGTCAAACAATTTACAAATTGAACTAAATCTTTCATCACTTCGGAAAGTCGATCTGTTGAGAAGAAGTGGCAGGAAACTCAACAGCAATCATCTGTTAAAATAAGAAAAAAAAAACACAATAACAGTTTACAGCCAGGGAATCCCATCTTTTTGCATCCGGATATCTTGTAGTAAACCTTTCACATAACACTTATCCTTAAATCTATCGAAGGGTTAATCTTAAATATTTTGGAATCTATACTTACTTAATAATATTATAAAGAGGAAACCTTTGTATTTTTGTATGTTTGTATTGAATAGGCTCAAAACTACTGGACCGATTTCAAAATTTCTTTTACCATTACTTAGAGGGATTCTTCCGAATCCGTATAGGCGAAAATCTCGCGGGAATCGAAATTGTGCGGGTAAAACCGCGCGCAACAGCTAGTTTTATTATAAAAGCGTACACATTGACCCATGAACGAGTTGGTGATCTTCTGGAGTCTTCTGTATACACAGTGTACCTATATGCTAAAAAAATAAAATGCATTTGGTTTAGTGGCGTTCTTATTGCTTAAGTGTGATATCTTCCAGACAATCGTAAGGTCAGATTAGAAAGCTTTCATTAATGAAGATTAGGTCGAAAGTTAGCCCTTTGGTTTTGGATGGAACCTTTATCGGGTACTACCACCAATCGGGGTCGTTGGTTGTAAATTGTTTTTCAAAAGTGTTCAATCTCCAACTCTATCGTCATCTACAACTCCATCTCCATCTCCAACCCCAACTCCAACTCCTTCTTATCTAACGCCATCTCCTTCTTGTCCACCCAACAGCAAGAACGTCATGCTCCCTCAGGCGGCATGGCTAGTGGTAGCGTCGGGTATCGGGTCACCCTCTTCCCTAAAATATGGTTGAGGAGGGTGATGGCTGGTGCTTGCGTTATACTCGTGAACGGGTGCTGTTAGCGGTGCCAGGTCGTTTTGCTGAAGACTTTATGACTATGTTACTTTTTCGAATTTGACTCTGACTTCCCCATCTCCATGTCCACGTCCACGTCTAGTATTTGTCCACGACTATCCTCATCTCCATCCACATTATCTGTATTCTCTCTCACCTCTATCGCTACGTACGTCTATCTCTGCTTCTATCTTTACCTCTATATATCTATGTCTACGTTTCTGTCTAGTACTTGATTGCCTATTGTATAAATATAATAGTAGACTCCAGAAGATCACCAACTCGTTTAGGGTCAATGTGTACGCTTTATTTTATAATAAAAATCCAAAATATTTAAGATTAAACCTATTAAGGATAAGTGCTATGTGAAAAGGTTTACTATAAGATATCCGGATGCAAGAAAATGGGATTCCCTGGCTGTAAATTATTATTGTATATTTTTTTCTTCTTATTTTTAAAAGATGATTGCTGTTGAGTTCTTTGTCACTTCTTCTCAACAGATCGACTTTCCGAAGTGGTGGTAGATTCAGTTCAGTTTGTAAATTGCTTGACTTATTTAAAATGTATTTAAATACTTACGAACTAAAGAATATTTGTGTTTGAGTTTGAATTGAGTTCCGAATAGTCGCATTTAGCGACACGCTCATTCCGAGGAAGCAGAGCTATTCTCAGCCAACTTATTTTTCTTGATTATCGATTATTACTCTTTTAACTTTCGTGTTTTCAGAGCCAGTAGCTGATTACGTAAAAGCCACAGTTGATACAGTTATCAAAATACACGAAAATGAACCTTTTGGGGACGTGCTAGCGTTTCTCACGTCTCAGGTAAGATATGAAGATTTTTTATTTTATTTATTCTCTCACAAAACAGTCACACATTTTACAAAAGCGAATATAATTTCAACAATTGTGTAAGCAAAAGACAAGGAGTGCCCAAAAAACTTAATTTACAAAAATAATTATAATTTCGGAACACACATATTTCACATCTTATATTCAAATATATATATTTATAGCTAACAAAAATAAGTAATGAATATTAAAGACTATTTCTTACAGTTAAACAAGAAGCAGTACTAACTATAATATTATTGAGAAGGTTTACAGTTTTATTGAGAAGGCTTTAGTCTGTTATACAAGTTTTGCTTTAGGTTTTTCAAAGACCCATGGAACAAATCTAAGTCATGAAATTGTTTATTATATGAGTTTATCACGAAGAAATACGTAATGAAAATGAAGAATTAATAACATAAATGAATAATTTATACAAGTGACATTCACAACTTGTGGATTGCAATATTAACTTACAAAATAAAAGAAAATCAATGTTTGATGTTAGAGGTCATGGGTTCGAGTCCCGTTTTGGAAACTGAAGTATTTAGAACGGGCTCAAATCATGTCTCTATAACATAAGCTTATTGAAGCTTAATTTGTGGCTATATGGGGTCTTTTTTATGAAAATCAAAATATTTTAGGAGAAGAGTGATGAGTGGACAAAAATGAAAAAATTTTTTTTTTGCTAAATTCATATTTTATAATTCTCATAAGTTAGCAACATTTTAGTTTAATCTGTTATTTACGACTAAATAGCAAGAAATAATAGCCTTTCCAACTATTTATATTAAGAAATACGTGAGGCCCCGATTTTATTTCTTGCTATGTAGTCGTAAATAAGAGATTAAACTAAAATTTGGTCACATAAAAGAATTGTAAAATTTTAATTAAAAAAAAAATTCATATCCACACTTTATCCTTAAATACATACACATACATACATAACTTCACGCCTGTATCCCTTATGGGGTAGGCAGAACACCAGAGGTTACAAGACCATCTGATGTAACGTTCGACAAACTTGGAGGTATTATAAAGATGGAAAGAGACTATTGTAGTGACAGGGGGTCAGCCTACAAAAACGCCCACAAAAACGCCTTTAAAATCTCTGTCCCTTAACTGACTTATACATTATTCCCGGGACGAGAAGCAGCTGGCACATTCTACGTTTTTCTTTCGCTCCCAGTCCAGCATAGACTGGGAGCTTAAACTTCTTTTAAAATGTTTTCATCTTCAAAAAAATTGCCCTGTATAGTTGGTGTGTCAGTTAGGTAATTTGTATATTTATTAACATTATATTAATCTCCTTCTTACCTACAGGAAGAAATCCACGCAGCCATGGAAACCTTACAGAGATACGCGGAACAGACAAACGAACAGAATAAGTTTCGCAAACTGTTTCCTTCCGGGGTCCAAGCGTCAGATATATCGATACTTCCGATGTACGGAACCCTATCTCTGTATAGGCAAATAAAGGTAAGATTTTATATTTTTTTACCATCAAAATAGTATAGGATTATCTTGGTACTTTATGGTTTTAACCATAGACATACATCTACATAGATAACGCAAGTGTCACGATTTGTATTGAAACCAAGCGTGCCGACTTTTTAACACCTGTTGTGACGTCACAGATGATATTTAGTGATGGGAAATACAAACCGATTCAAAGACACCGATGTCGCCGATGAAATCGATTATTAAGAACGATATCGATATTGTGATATCAAAGTCAAAGTCAAAAGAATCTTTATTTCGTAAGTATTTAAATACATTTGAAATAAGTCACAATTTACAAATTGAATTGAATCTACCACCACTTCGGAAAGTCGATCTGTTGAGAAGAAGTGGCAAGAAACTCAACAGCAATCATCTTTTAAAAATAACAATAATTTACAATCTTCTTGCATCCGGATATCTTATAATAAAACTTTATACTTATCCTTAAATCTATCGAAGCGTTAATCTTAAATATTTTGGAATTTTATTATAAAAGCGTACACATATATATATTTATACCGATTTTATATCGATTTTCTAACAGACATACATACTCGCGGACTGAAGCTAGCGGCGACCAACCTTGACGCTTGGTCGGGGTTCAGACACGCGAAGTACGTGCATTTGCGTTATCTACGTAGATGTATGTCTGGTTTTAACCTACTCGTTACTCAGGGGAGAGACTGATGGCGAAGACTTTTTATTTAGATTTTATCATGTAAATATACAGGGTGACTGCTGATAAATTTTAGATATTGAAGTAGAGCACTCTGTACTCAATTCTGATCATAATTATGTAATAAAAGTAGGTACTTAATTTTTCACCAGAATTCCCGGTAAATAAATAAAGAGTTTTACTAGGTCGACGACCGTTCGTGAAGCCGTCTATATTTACCTACGTATAACGTGTTGATAGCGCCGTGCGTACGTCCGTACCAGTGTAACTATGCGCTGTGTAATAAATACTTTAACTTTCGGTTAAGTTTACTCAGTACTTACATACATACATAACTTCATGCCTGTAGCCCTTATTGGGTAGGCAGAACAACAGAGGTTACAAAACTATAAACTATGGTATTATAATGATAGAGACTATTGCAGTGACATGGGGTCAGCCTATCGCCCACAAAAAGCCTCCAATAAAACCTCTGTCCCTTAACTGACTTTTACAGTATGCCCGGGAATAGAAGCAGCTGGCACATTCTAACTTTTTCTTTCGCTCCCAGTCCAGCGTGGAAGGAAGTATTACTCAATAAATAATTGATATTTATTTGACGACCGGCTGGTGTAGCGGTAACATACATTGCCTTCTATGCCAGAGGTCCTGGGTTCGAATCCCGGCGGCGGCGGATATTTGTGTGATAAACACAGATATTAGTCGTCAAGTCATGGATGTTTATATGTTTATTTAAGTTTATTCTAATAAAAAATATGTATTTATTCAATATGTATATTTATATATTTCTTAAGTATATCAGTTATCTAGTATCCATAACACAAGTTCTTTAAGAAACTTAATTTGGGCTAGATAATGTTGTGTAAGTGTCAGAAATATTTATTATTTATTTATTATAATATTTATTTATTCTCTTCATGTATGATCTCAAACTATCACATCCTCGAATTTCAAAAGACGCTGTGTATTAATAGCTGTTTCGCGCGTAATTTCGAATCCCGGGAGAATATTGGGATAAAAAATAGCCTATGTGTTATTCCAGAGTGTACACTAGCACTACGCTAAACTTATTTCAAATCCATTGAGCCGTTCTGCCGTGATTGAGGAACAAACATCAGTACATCATCCAGACATCCATACATCCATCCATTCATCCATTCATCCATCCAAAATATCACATTTATAATATAAGTGAGAGTATTTCGTTACTTCGTTACTTTAATCACACGATTTGAAAGAGATTTGTTTACATCCATACATCATAACATCCAAAAATGTAAAAACCAAGAAAATCATGCTGGATTTGGAGCGAATGAAAAACGTAGAATGTGCCAGCTGCTTCTCTTCTCGGGCATACTGTAAAAGTCAGTTAAGAGACAGAGGTTTTAAAGGCGTTTTTGTGGGCGATAGGCTGACCCCCTGTCACTACAATAGTCTCTCTCCGTCATTATAATACCTCCAAATTTGTCAAACGTGACATCAGATGGTCTTGTAACTTCTGGTGTTCTGCCTACCCCATAAGGGATAATGGCGTGACGTTATGTATGTATGTATCACGTTACTTCCACTTCCACTTAAGTGTCTTTATCGACCCAATGACGAACACTTGACGACCACTTTGGCGTTGGGGTAAACCTATCTGCCTCAGACGCCAGTGGTTGCGGGTTGGAACCCCGCACGGAACCAGAAAAAAAAATCCGTGTTTGGGTGTTTATCTATTTATGTATTTATATTCTAGGTTCCCCCCTAGTTCGCTATATGATATCCCATAACACAAGCTATGCTTACTTTGGGGCCATGTAGTTGGTGCGATTGTCTGGGGATTTAAAAAAAAAATTACCACAAGATTTGAAAGAGATTTGTTTACTAGATAACATCCAAAAATGTAAAAACCAAGAAAATCAAAACCTTTTATCATCTGCAAGGAATTTTTTTCTTTATACTTATGATTTAACTAATGAACTTTGTAATGTACTAAAGGTCCTACCATCTCGGCTTTAAAAACGAATTTAAGAATATTCCTGCTTTAACGTCGACTTATAGTTTTTAACCGACTTTCAAAAGGAGGAGGGCCTCAATTCGCGTGTATGCTTTTTTTTTTCGTGTTTTGGTCAGTTATGAATCGATTTTGAATATTCTTGTTCCATATCATAGAGAATACTTCAGAGCTATTCTCATATAAATTTCAGCGAAATCGATTGGGTACTTCTTGAAAAAAAAAAAAAACAACATTGACGACCTTACAACGTGTAACAAAATGGAGAATATACAGTAAAAAATTGCATGATCAGTGCCTGGTATAGACTTTCATACAAATTTATTTAATTATTTTACAACAAAATATTTTGACAACCCTAGTCAACTTAATAAGCTAAAACAAGACTTGTGCCGCAGTCAGTGACCTTATGACCTTTCCCGCCCCGGCTGAACTTTGTAGTATTTGTCTTAGTTACCCATCACTTTATTTTTACGCCATCTGTTATCGAATAGATTTCATCAAAAGCTAACAGCTGTTTTTAGGGTTGACACTTAGATATTTTGATCTAAACTTTGAACTTGTTTTCCGGCTGAACCGTAAGGATGACAAATTTATGTTACTGTTACTTATAAACTACATCATCAAACATACAATCCCTTTAAGTATTATCTCGTCATTATGTTACACATTGTATAATTCAGCCAAAGTTTTGACGTGCACTGCATTCGTTGATTATTAAAGATATATTTTATATGAATAATATTGGTTAAAAGGCACTTACAGGGCTTGTTAAAACTATGTAATCTAATTATTTCAGGTATTCCAAATGGCGGACAAGAACGTGAGAAAAGTCGTCCTAGCTACCAACGTCGCCGAAACGAGTGTCACAGTGCCCGGGATTAGTTATGGTGAGTCCTTTCTATCTGCATACATTAACTCCTAAATACAACATAAATAAAATCCCCAAGCAATCACACCAACTACATGGCCCCAAAGTAAGCATAGCTTGTGTTATGGGATACCATGTAGCGAACTAGGGGGGAACCTAGAATATAAACACATTTATAGATAAACACCTAACTTCCATACTGGACTGGGAGCGAAAGAAAAACATAGAATGTGCCAGCTGCTGCTCTTCCCGGGCATACTGTAAAATTCAGTTAAGGGATAGAGGTTTAATTGGCATTTTTGTGGGCGATTGGCTGACCCCCTGTCACTGCAATAGTCTCTCCATCATTACAATACCTCTAAAGTGAAATGTGACATCAGATGGTTTTATAGCCTTTGGTGTTCTGCCTAGCCCATTAGGGATACAGGCGTGAAGCTATGAATGAATGAAAAAAATCGCCAAACAATCACACCAACTACATGGCCCCAAAGTAAGCATAGCTTGTGTTATGGGATACCATGTAGCCTAGAATATAAATAATAAATATATAAACACCCACACACGGAACATTTTTTTTCTTGTTCCGTGCGGGAATCGAACCCGCAACCACTGGCGTCTGAGGCAGACAGGTTTACCCCACCGGCAAAATGGTCGTCAATACATAACTTCTTATTGCTACGATCCAGACATACCTCTTTCGCTTCCTCCAAGTTAATTTATCTTTTCTCAACATAATGCACCTTTTAGGCACAGAATCGGGACCTGATTCCTTAAGATTTCGTTACTATGGTTTTGAACTGGGAGCGAAAAAATAGAATGTACCAGCTGCTTCGGTTCCCGTGCATACTGTAAAAGTCAGTTAAGAGACAGAGGTTTTATTGGCATTTTTGTGGCCGATAAGCTGATCCCCTGTTACTGCAATGGCCTCTCTCCATCATTATAATACCTCATTTGTCAAACGTGACATCAGATGATCTTATAACCTCTGGTGTTCTGCCTACTCCATAAGGGATACAGGCGTGAAGTTATGTATGTATGTTTTTTTTTTGTAGACGAAGTCACTGGCAATAGCTAGGTTTTTTATAAATATCGTGTCAAATTTGTTTTGTTTATGTTGGCGAATAATATACTTATCTTTTTATGTATTTAAATCTCCAGTAATTGACTGCGGGTTCCACAAAGTGCCGTACTTCGATCCGGCCATCGGGGTAGAATGTCTGTCTGTGACCGCCATCTGCAAAAGTAATGCAATACAACGAGCAGGCAGGGCGGGGCGTACTAGCCGAGGAAAGTGTTTTAGGTAACAATACTCTCTTGATAATACAGGGTGACTGGTGACAAATTTTAGATATTGAAGCTGGGCACTCTGTGCTCGATTCTTATCATTATTATGTAATAAAAGTAGGTATTAAATTTTTCACTAGAATTCCCTATAAATAAATACTACTACATTGGTTGAAAAGTTCGCGGCCTGGCCATTAAAAAAAAAACTTTTGTTATTTTTTCTGCCGTCATTTTGAACTGTCATTATTCAATTGTCAGCCCGCAAATTTTCAATTTGATATCTTGTTTAAATAAAATTTTAAGAACAATATAAATACGTGTGTAGAACAAATTTTCACTAATGGAGAAATTTGAACAACGTGCTGTGATTAAATATTTGTTTAAAAAAAGATTAACACCAAAGGAGATCCATGATGACATGCAAACAACATTAGGGGAATCTGCCCCGTCTTATACCACTGTGAAAAAATGGGTTGCAGAATTTAAACGTGGACGAGAGAACATCGAAGATGACCCTCGCTCCGGCAGGCCAATGACGTCTACGACCGAAGAAAACATCAATAAAGTGTGTGATCTCATATTGAAAGACCGTAGATTGACTATCAGAGAAATTGCAGACACTATAGGCATCTCATATGAACGAACGCACAACATCATTGTCCATGAACTCGGCTTTTCTAAGGTTTCGGCTAGGTGGGTCCCCAGATTGCTTTCAGTAGAGCAAAAGCGAATTCGACTCACGATTTCTCGCGACTGTTTGGAGATGTTCGAGGCTGATCCACAAGGTTTTCTTGACAGATTTGTGACAATGGATGAAACCTGGGTTCACCACTATACCCCAGAATCAAAACAACAATCCAAACAATGGAAAAAATCAGGTGAACCAACTCCGAAAAAAGCAAAGGCAATTCTGTCGGCTGGCAAGGTGATGGCATCGGTTTTTTGGGATGCTAAGGGTGTCATTATGGTGGACTACCTTCCAAAAGGCGAAACAATAAACTCTGCGTACTATAGCACCCTTCTGCGCCGTTTACGTGAAGAAATTAAACAGAAACGCCCAGGATTAGTGAGAAAGAAAGTGTTGTTTCACCAGGACAACGCCCGAGTCCACACGTCTGTCGAGTCTATGGCTCAAATTCGTGATTGTGGTTTCGAATTGTTGCCACATACAGCTTATTCTCCTGATTTGGCACCTTCGGACTTTCACCTGTTTCCAAACCTGAAAAAACACCTCGGTGGGCAGAAATTTTTAACGAATGAAGAGGTCGAAGCCGCTGTTAACCTGTATTTTGAAGACCTTGAGGAATCTTTTTTTAAAACAGGTATGGAAGCTCTGGAAAGCAGATGGAAGAAGTGCATAGAGCTAAATGGGGGATTACGTCGAAAAATAAAAAAAAATTTGTATGTACTTTATTCTGTTTTCTTGACTAGGCCGCGAACTTTTCAATCCACCCTCGTACTATGTTACTATTTACTTTACATACAACTGAGTCATTCGCGGCACGTGACCTGGCACGCGGGTCGCTGCGTAACCATGCGTGGCGTAATCAATTCTTTAACTTTCGGGTAAGTTTACTTAGTAAATAATTGATATTTATTTTTTATTATATTTTTTCTCCTCATGTATGGTCACAAACTACACGTCCTTGAGTTTCAAAAGTGTTCCACCAGTCACTCTGTATAATATAGTTTTAAGATTTCAAGTCTTGAATTAAACAATGTTTTCCGTGACGGTGTTTGAATGAACATTGATACGTTGAGTTAAAATATAATTACGCAAAGATGCTGGTTCAAAGGTGTTCTTTATAAGTTAAAATGATATTTCTGAATTTCAATATTGAAATGGAATGAAAGTTGTCAATAACCAACCAGAAAATTCTATTTATACTGATAGGCAGAAAATAATATTTGTTATTTTGTCAATTCAAAATTAGTATTGTCATTGATAATAACTCTTGAAGCAGTTTATATTTTTAAAGAAATCCTTGCACGATCAATAGTTACGTAGGCTTAATTACGTGAAGCAGATATTATAAAAAATTAAAAACTTATACAGGGTGACTGGTGACAATTTTTTGATATTGAACGAGAGCACTCTGTACTCGATTCTGATCATAATTATGTAATCAAAGTAGGTTCTTTGAATTCCCCAAGATTCCCTATGAATAAATAAAGAGACCTTACTACACTTTTCCCGACGCGCCGCCTCAGTCAACACGCACACAGCAGTGTTCCCGGCACACTCACACCACCACCTGCTAAGTATCTATTGTATTACGCTAATGTAACCATGCGTTACGTAATGAATACTTTAACTTTCCGTTAAGTTTACTCAGTAAATAATTAATATTTATTTTTTATTTTATTTTTTTTCTCTTCATGTATGATCTCAAACCCACCAGTCACTTTTGAAATTATTTAAATTGTTAAATCAACCAACTTTTTTTCCTATTTCAGGTTATATTCAGAAGCAGAATACGAGAATTTGCCCGCGAGTTTGCCTCCTGAGATGTGCAGAAGTGATCTATCAGCTATCCTACTGCAACTGAAGGCTTTGGGAATAGATAATGTATTAAGGTACGACCAATAAGACTTGATAAGAAACTTAGCCCTTGACAAATAATTCAATGCAGTAAACTGATAGCTTGAAATGTCAAACAGAAAAATAATGATACCAGTTAAAATCTTCGTAGCGTAAGGTGCTGAATGAGAATTGAAATTGAATGGTTCTTTTTCGTTCGCTTAGAATAAAAATTTAAACAAATGTATAAATACGTGTATCGAGAGTTATATTCAGGCCGTCGGAGTAAGGCTTTTAAAAAACAATTTACTTAATAAATCTTTAATATAGTTACAATTCAAAGACATGAACAAGACTGAACTAAAATAATACAAATATAAAACATGATATCGACTAAAAATGACAATGCAGCAGTAATAGAATGCTTCTGTCTGCTGCGAGTGTGGGAACCTGCTGACTACGCGCGTTATGTCCGCGCAACTCGAGGTGTGTACTTTATCTTTACAGTAACTTTAACAAAAATAATAATTTAGCAAACATACAATGTGCTTTAAAACGGTCACAGTAGAAATGAAATTAGTTGTTTGAATGTTTTTTATAGACAACGAAAAATTAAGTGACGAAAAGGATCTCCACTCTAGAAATAAGAAAATTAAAGTATAAAATGCTTTGTGTGTCAAAATACTTTTTTTCTCTATATCATACATACATAACGTCACGCCTGTATCCCTTATGGGGTAGGCAAAACACCAGAGGTTACAAGACCATCTGATGTCACGTTTGACAAATTTGGAGGTATTATAAAGATGGAGAGAGACTATTGTAGTGACAGGGGGTCAACCTATCGCCCACGAAGACGCCTTTAAAACCTCTGTCCCTTAACTGACTTTTACAGTATGCCCGGGAAGAGAAGCAGCTGGCACATTCTACGTTTTTCTTTCGCTCCCAGTCCAGCATGGAAGATTTTTGAAATATAATATCTCTATATCATTGAGATATTGTATTTTAAAAAAGCATTCATTCACTTAAACCGCATCACTGCTTAATTTCTTCCCTAAAGTGGGCACCTTGGAACTGTCATTTGACTGCATTGAATTATTTGCCAGGGTATAGGCGGACACTGAAGAGGCCTACAACCAAGCGAAGGTTTCTTGAAATAGTTGCCTTCTGCGACTTCTAGTGAGATAAAAATACGGGGCTTAGGTGTAAGCATTATGTTTTTTGTAAGATCCTGGTAACATATTTTGAAATTGGGAAGTTTAAACATACGAGTAGCATTAAGACCAAGTTTTTAAATAAATAAATAAATATTTCTGACACTCACACAACATTATATAGCCCAAATTAAGTTTTTTTTTAAAGAACTTGTGTTATGGATACTAGGTAACTGGTATACTTAAGAAATATATTAACATACATATTGAATAAATACATATTTTTTATTAGAAAATAAACTTAAATAAACATATAAACATCCATGACTTGACGACTAATATTATCCGTCGCCGCCGGGATTCGAACCCAGGACCTCTGGCATAGAAGGGAATGTACGTTACCCCTACACCAGCCGGTCATCAAAATGTTTTCTCGATATAATTAATTATACTACTTTATATTTAAATTAAACATGTTTATACTTTTTCTACGTAGGAGAAGTTTAAATTTTGGGCCACAAAATATTAATTGGAAATATCTTAAAAACAAACATTATTCCTTTGTATTTCGTGATATCGAGGATTATTAAAATAAAATTTATTTAGATTGAGAATAAAGCAAAATGACACATGCTTACTGTTAAGAAAGAAACATATTTATTCGGCATAACAAAGAAAAACTAACAAATCAACAAAGAAATAAATAAATACAATATTAAAAATGTCGAAATGGGCGCAGCTCAGCATAGTGCCATTAACCTTGACTGTGGCGCTGATTTTCAGCCGCAACCTTTGGTAGTGAGGAGTACAGAATACATTAAGATAGATTATAAAAATACATTGTAGTTACTAAGCCAAAAATTTAAAGAATGTAAAGTATACCTACATACATAACTTCACGCCTATATCCCTTACGGGGTAGGCAGAACACTAGAGGCTATGAAACCATTTGAGGTCTCGTTTGACAAATTTAGAGGTATTATAATGATGGAGAAAGACTATTGCAGTGACAGGGGGTCAGCCTATCGCCCGCAAAACTGTCAATTAAACCTCTGTCCCTTAACTGACTTTTACGGTATGCCCAGGAAGAGAAGCAGCTGGCACATTCTATGTTTTTCTTTCACTCCCAGTCGAGCCTACATACATATTCATATTCTCATTTCAAAACTAGCCACCGCGCGCGGTTTTACCCGCGTAACTTTTGATCCCGTTTGAATTTCGGGATAAAATATAGCCTATAACCTTCCTCAAGAGTTGGGCTATCAAATGCAAAAAGAATTTTTCAAATTCCACTTGTAGTTTCTGAGATTAGCGCGTTCAAACAAACAAAAAAAAAACAATCTCTTCAGCTTTATATATTAGTATAGATATTAAAATTAAAATTAAATTAAATCTTATATACAGTTTAGACCTAACAGCTTGTAATTATTTATTTCCAGATTCACTTTCCCCACACCCCCGCCAGCTAAGAACCTCCTATATTCCATAGAAACATTGTATGCGTTGAAAGCGATCGACAAAACGGGTCAGTTGACAGACATAGGAGAGAAAATGGCGGAGTTGCCCGTCAGACCAATGTGTGCTAAGATGTTGGTTCAAAGTGGTGAGTCGGTTGAAAATTGTATTCCTATCTATAGTAATATCGTAATAAATAATTGTTTAAAACTATCGCGGTTATTTTCACTATGATTTAATATAGTTACGGGATTCTTATTCTTACGGACTGGTCCGCGATCATGGTGCTTATCATATCGTAATAAAGTTGAAGACTTTGTTTGATGCGTTTTAATTTTTCAATTTATGTTTTAAATAATTTATAAAAATGATTATGATATGTTTGTGAAATTTTCTGTTGTTGTTATCATATTAATATTTTCTTTTAATTCTTTTGTATTTTATTATATATTTTGTTTGATTGTTACATGTAAGTTTATTCTGTGTGTGTAATTACTTGCTTCCATGCTGGAATGGGAGCGAAAGAAAAACATAGAATGTGCCAGCTGCTTCTCTTCCCGGGCATACTGTAAAAGTCAGTTAAGGGACAGAGGTTTTAAAGGCGTTTTTGTGGGCGATAGGCTGACTCCCTGTCACTACAATAGTCTCTCTCCATCTTTATAATACCTCCAAATTTGTCGAACGTGACATCAGATGGTCTTGTAACCTCTGGTGTTCTGCCTACCCCATAAGGGATACAGGCGTGACGTTATGTATGTATGTATGTATAATTACTTTATGCTGCCGTAAACGATACTCCACGGTTGCAACGGAAGACCAGCGCTAGACTTTTAACTAGCAACATGCTGAGTTACGGCCTGTTTGTGACAATTTTTCTTTCTTTCTTTTACTTTTTGAGTCTACATTTTTATGTGTAAATATTTTATTTTGAAGCTTGTGTCACAAATAAAGTCTTTTTCTTTCTTTCTTCTTTCCAATGAACGCTTTTCTTACTGTAACTACCCTCATTAATTTATTTGAAAAATTATTTATGCACTTGATAGCCTAACTTTTGAGGAAGGTTATTTAGGCTATAAGTATTTTATCCACAAATTTCCATTGCGTAACTTCTGATCGGTTTAGCGTGAAGTTTGTTAGGATGAATGAATGTATGCTTGTTACTCAATATGGTCCTAAGTTTTCATGTTTCGGATTCTTAAAATATAAAATCTCATTTACGAGATTTATCTAGTACTTCAACTCGATCATGAAATTTAAAATATGTATAACGAAAGTATAGAATGTACAAAAAAGTTGATACTATAACTTAATTATCCATATCGAAATTACAATGGAAAAAGCGTTAGAATCCTTTAAATAAATAAAATCCCCCAAAAAACACGCCAACTACATGGCCTCAAAGTAAGCAAGGATTGTGTCATGAGATACCATGTAGCGAACTAGAGTGGAACCTAGAATATAACATACACATAATTATGCTTAAACTGTACATTAAATTACATAACCTCACGCCTGTATCCCTTATCTACCCCATAACAACAAACGTTATTAAACCATTTTATGTCACGTTTGACAAAAAACAGTGGCAGAATATTGTCTGGGTTGTTTTGGAGTCCTCAGATTTCATTAAAACGAAATAATTTGAATTACTTTTCTACGATTTTTAATATTTTCACTTGTTTTCTTTAAAGCCGGAGTTATTTGTGAAGATAAAAAGTATATCAAATGATTACGATGTAGATAATGATTACGATGAATGACGACTGGCTGGTGTAGCGGTAACATACATTGCCTTCTATGCCAGAGGTCCTGGGTTCAAATCCCGGCGGCGGCAGATATTTGTGTGATGAACACGCATATTAGTCGTCAAGTCATGGATGTTTATATGTTTATTTATGTTTATTCTAATAAAAAATATATATTTATTCAATATGTATGTTTATATATTTCTTAAGTATATCAGTTATCTAGTATCCATAACACAAGTTCTTTAAGAAACTTAATTTGGGCTAGACAATGTTGTGTGAGTGTCAGAAATATTTATTTATTATTATTTATTTATTACGAACTAGATTCGTAATTATTGTCCTAGATGTCGTGACAGGAGCGAGCAGCATGAGATCAATAATCTGTATCGATTATTAAATGAACAATCGATTCTATTAACCTTCCTATAGTTGGTTCTGGTTTTAATATATTACTAGTATGTTGTTATTCTACCTGATACATATGAATATGTTAATATGTTTGAAGCTATACAGCTTTTTAATCCAAAAAAATCTAATAAAATGTCACAGGATCGATTCATTGTTGAATCGATTTCACATAAAATTGAATGAAATGTTCAGCTCTTCTTTAGCCCTTGACTGACAGTGGTAGGTAGGTTGACACTAACGGTTTGTTTGATTTAATGTTAATCTGACATAAGCGATTTGATTCTTGTACTGTTCTGTTATTGTACTGTTCATTCATGACCTAAAAATACACACATCGATATATGCTTTCTCGAATGAAAATAGACTCACTTGTACACTCTGGTACTAATACCGAACCTTTAGACATATTTTTTACTACGGAACGCTTCCATTTAACATAAGAAAATTCCTAGTATAGAGACCTGCCACTGTTCTTTGGAGGTATTATAATGATGCAGGGAGGAAACTATTGCAGTGACAGGGGGTCGGCCTATCGCCCGCAAAAACCTCTGTCCCTTAACTGACTTTTACAGTATGCCTGGGAAGAGAAGCAGCTGGCACATTCTATGTTTTTCATTCGCGCCCAGTCCAGCATGGAAGATACATAAACTTTATTTATTATATTTTCATAAACTTACAATGAGTCTTCTTTCAAGAAGAAGAAGAAGATAAAAGAAGATGTAGTGACTAAGATTGAAAAGGGTATGCTACGTTGGTTTGGACATTTGGAAAGGATGAGTGAAATTAGATTTACGAAAGAGGTGTACAGAGCAAGGTGCTGTCGGAAGGGGCCGCCCTAGGCGAACGTATGCCGATCAAATTGGTGACGTTCTTAAAAAGGGCCTAGTTAAAAGTACCCGTAACCGGCGATCATGTATGAAAAGATTTATGAACGTGGAGGAAGCGAAAGAGGTATGTCTGGATCAAAGCAATTGGTGTTCCCTTGTCTCTGCCTACCCCAAAGGGAGACAGGCGTGAGGTTATGTATGTATGTATGTTACAATGAGTCATGTTCCGCCGGCTTTTTTCCTCTCTATCTTTCAATTGTTTTTAAGGCTGAGGTTGTATATGCTTACGTTCATAAAGCAACCTATTGTTACTGTGAATAAATAATACCTAATAATTTTGAGTTTATGATCTAAATATCTATATTTCCAGGAGATTACGGCTGTGTGGACGAAATCCTGTCCATCTGCGCCATGTTGCATGTTGACAGCGTTTTTATCAAACAATCGACTGGCAAGAATGTTTTGGCGGCCAAAGTCAGCAGGCGAAATAACTTTGAGGTTAGTATAATTATTAGGTAGGTGTTTTTGGTGGACATAACCATACCGTATGACGTGAACCTCGTGAAGGCCGAGACCGAAAAGCAACGCAAGTACTTGCACGTTGCACACGAGGTGACCGAAATGTGGGAAGTTGTGTCCACCGAAATCGTCCCGGTTGTAATATCCGCAAACACTGTCGTAGCTGCCTACTTGCAGCCTCTACTGCATCTACTGCTGGTTCACCTTAAATAATAATGGACTGTATGATTTTTCACAAATATATTGAAAATATATAAATACAACTTGACCTGTCTCGACACACAATGTCATATATAAAAAAGGAAACTTCAAAACATAAAACATATAAAACAATTCTGTATACAAAACTACCACTGGCCAGCCTCTCCTACGACCAGCCTCCTTCGTCTAACGACGACAGTTCCCCTCCTCCTGAGGAACGTCAGCATCCATCCTCCAAGAAAATCGGCGCCATCATTGTTGCAGGCCGTCGGTATGTTCCCTGGGCCGTGCGCACCTCTACTATGCGAACACGTCCATCACGCCCAGGGTATACTGCATCAACAACTCCTTGAGGCCAACAGTTTCTCGGCAGGCGATGATCTGCAATAACAACTAACTCTCCCATTTTGAGGTCTCTTCGGTTGTTATTGTTTTTCTCTCGGCGTCTTAGTTGAGGAAGATACTCTCGTACCCAGCGCGCCCAGAAATGGTCCGCAAGCCGCTGAGCCACTCGCCAATCATGACGCGAGCTAAGGTCACCTTCTGTGAAGACACCAGGTGCTGTGCACCTTCCGCTAGATGAGCCCAGTAGGAAATGATTCGGCGTCAGTGCTTCGGGGTCGGCTGGGTCCAATGATACGTGAGTGAGTGGCCGACTATTAATCACTGCCTCTGCCTCGACGATAAGTGTATGCAGTACCTCCTCTTTTGTTGCTCGCTCCTTCAATGTTATTCTTAGAACGCGCTTTACAGACTGCACGAGTCTTTCCCATGCCTCACCCATATGTGGTGCGCCTGCTGGGATGAACTTCCACTGAATCTGATTGCTCAGCGCCTGCCGAACCAACTCTTCTTGGTCAAGGTCGCGCCATGCCTCCTTCAACTCCTTATCCGCAGCGCGAAAATTTGTCCCGTTGTCACTGTAGATCGTTGCAGGGGAGCCTCTTCTTGCTGTGAGTCGTCGGAGTGCCAACAGCGCTGAGTCGCAGGAGAGGCCGGCGGCGAGCTCCAGATGCACGGCCCTGGAAACGAGACAAGTGAACAGACATACCCATCTTTTTTCCCGACGTCTACCGATTGTTAAAAAAAGTGGGCCAAAGTAGTCTACACCGCAGTGCGTGAATGGACGCTTTCCATAATCTAATCTCTCAAACGGCAGATCGGCTACGGGCGGAGGTATAGGGTGCGCTTTACGCACACGACAAAATGCACATTTATGGGCTACATAGCGCAATCTTGAACGCAACCTTGGCAACCAAAATTTTTGACGGATTTCATTTAAAACAGTTTCATTACTTCCGTGATTTAATTTAGAATGTTTATACAACAAATATAGGTCGGTATAAGCGTGTTTACCCAGTACAAGAGGTCGCTTTACACCAAAAGGAATGTTCTTTGCCGCATCGATGCGACCTCGCATTCTAATAAGCCCGTGCTCATCCAAATACGGAGACGCCTCGACAAGTGAACTATCAGCTGGAATAGGCTTGTTGGACTTCAAACAAGCGTATTCCCGGGCATAGCATTGCTGCTGTACAGACTCTATCCATAAACGCTCGGCTTTCTGTTTAATCTCTACATTTAAGCAAGACTCACGCTTCCGTAGCTTTTCTACAAACAACAAAACATACGCCGTGGCGTATATGAGTCTAGT
The DNA here is from genome assembly GCA_944452665.1 of Stenoptilia bipunctidactyla. Classification (NCBI taxonomy): domain Eukaryota; kingdom Metazoa; phylum Arthropoda; class Insecta; order Lepidoptera; family Pterophoridae; genus Stenoptilia; species Stenoptilia bipunctidactyla. The sequence goes on along the minus strand of OX101745.1, from coordinate 2,342,841 downwards.
CCATTTTGAAAATCTATCTACATTAGGTAGATGAAGCGAATGATCTCTACAGGTTGTTGCAAAAACCTCCTTAATTTCTTCATGAGGCAATTCCTTTGACATAACAGGCAACTGCGGCCACTCTGACTCAGACTTAAAAAGAAACCGCGGAGCTGTAAACCATTCGCTCTCTCCCAGGTTTGTGGTTACTACCGAAAGCAGGTCTCTGGTTGCAAGGTCAGCTGGATTTTGTTTGGTCGGCACCCAGTGCCATCGCTCATTTGCCGTCAACTCGTCGATCTCTCCAAGCCTATTAGCTACAAAGGCCTTGTATCGACGAGCATCCGACCGAATCCAAGCAAGCACTGTCGTGGAATCAGACCAAAAGAACTGACGGCTGACTTTTATGTCGTGTTCTTGAACTACAGTTTTCGCCAACCTTGCACCCAGTACCGCTGCCTGTAATTCAAGCCTAGGAATGCTAACTGGTCTTAATGGAGCTACTCTAGCCTTCGCTACTACTAAACTACATGAAATGTTTGGTGATATAAAACGCCAGTAACATACGGCGGCATAAGCTTGCTCACTAGCGTCGCAGAACGTGTGAAGTTCTGTAACGCCAGTCAGCGCGTTCGAAGCGTAACAACGAGGTATGGATAGCTGACTGTACAATTTCAAAAAATTCAACCATGTACTAAATCGTGTACTTTGCTCTTCATTTAAAAGCTCGTCCCAACCAACGTCAGCTCGCCATACGTCCTGCAGTAGAATTTTACCAGCAATGGTGAACGGACTAGCTAAGCCTAATGGATCGTACAGTGACATAATAAAAGTTGTCTCTTAGTCGGTTTCTCCTTTCCACTAACGACCCCTGGCGAAGCACGGGGTGCCCTGGTGTTGAAACCCAATGTATCGTCTGCTGGTCTCCAAACCACGCCCAGGATCTTCTGCTGATCCTGGCTTCCACCATCTCCGAGGCTCACAGCGGCACCGCCAGCCGCGTGGAGCTCTACAGGGAACTGCTTGATCACCTCGGGGCTATTCGTGGCCCAAGCGCGCAGTTCAAACCCTCCACGTGCGTGCGCCGCCGCCACTGCAGCCGTTACATTCTTGGCCTCTGAAACAGAAGTAAATGAATCTACAAGGTCATCCATATAATGATTTTTTATAATACAATCGTACGCACGCGGGTTTTCCTCTCTAAGTGGCAGTGCATTTTTATTTTTTATATAGAGGGCTATAAAAGGAGAGCTCGTGGCACCAAAAATCAGCGTCATCACACGCTTTCCCCCTCCTCGTCGAAGACCTCCATAAAAACCTTTGAAAGTCTCTATCTTTTTCTCTTATTATTAATCTAAGGAATATCTCCTTAATATCTGCTGTCACCGCAATCATACCCTGACGGAACCGGAACAACACTCCTAAGAGTGAAACAAGAAGCGGTGGACCCGGCAATAAGTGGTCATTTACGGCTACTCCATGCGACCTGGCTGCGGCATCAAATACTAGGCGCACTTTGCCTGGTTTTTGTGGATTCACAACTGGAAAATGTGGCAAGTACCATTTCTTTCCGTCCACTCCAGGGTCGTTGCACTCCTCAGCATAACCTTTGTCTAAGAAATTTTTAATCTGTGCGGAATACAAAACTTCAAAAGCGATGTCCCTGCGACAGCGACGCTCTACATATTTTAGTCTTCGCACTGCATCTTCACGGTTATCTGGAAACATAACTTCGTCACTTGCCCACGGTAAACCGGTCTCCCAGCGTCCCTCCTCAGTCAAGCGAGCGGTGCTCTCCACAATATCCACAGCCCGCTGCTCAGCTGAGCTAACTCGAGGTGATGTTGACACACCTATACTATCTAATGCGAAGTTTTGTTTGACCAAGTCCGAAAGCGCTGCGTCGGCCGCACTTACCCTTAATACGATATGTGTGTGTCCAACCTTCGGTACGTTTGTTGCGTGGCCATGGAGTACCCATCCAAGAAGAGTCAGAGAGGCTACTGGTTGCCCTGACTTACCTTTTCTACATTCAGAGGGTAACAACAGCCCAACATTATCCTGTCCAATCAATAACGTCGGTCGTGCCTCATTATAGGTAGGCAATGACAAACCTTCCAAATGCCCATAAACGTGCGATGTCTTCTTTAGAGTGTGTGGAGCGAGGGTAAAGCTAGGCACAGTGCGTGCATGCATTTCGTACACCTCCATCTGCCCCGACCCACGCACACTAAACGTAACTGCACTAGACTTAACAGTTTTGCTACTATGTATGCCTGTGATAGTTAGCGGAGAGTTAACTCCTTCGACACCTATAGATTTAGCGACGGCCTCATCCAACAGCGACACGGTTGATCCGTCGTCTAATAAAGCATAAGTGTCTATACTCCCTTTGGGTCCCTTAAGTTCCACAGGCAAGACTTTTAACAACGCCTCGCTTCCTGTCATGTGCAGCACCTTAGCCGCGCACCCATCTTCGGCTTGGCGATGTAACAATTTATGATGGTATCTCCCACATCCATCTACATCGCAAGCTGGGGCTTGACACCGTTGCCGCAGATGACCCATGCCTAAACATCTGAAACATAATTTTTTTTTAATTATTGTTGCCCATTTCTCTTCACTACTTTTCCCTAAAAACATCGGACAGACGGTCAAAGTCGCATGCTTTTCAATGCAATCGCAATCCACCTTCATGCTTGAAGAACTTGATACAACCGCTGCTTTCTGCTGGGGTGAAGTGTCTTTTACTGCGTAAGCACGTTTCGACTGCGGCTTACCACTACCTCGGTTAGCATGAGTAGGCGCGGCAACACAGACAGCGCTCGGCTCGAGCACATCTGCGAACCTCATGCCATTTTCCGATTCGACGTCCAAAAATCTCGATAGCACTACCAAGTGTGGGCTCGATGGGTCTTCTTGGGCTGCGAAATCTATAAATTTACTTTTTTGTATGGAAGTTAATTTTGTAAATATTTTGTTGTATAAGTCAACGTTAAATAAATATTGATCGAACTTCAGAACTGACAAGCTTGTCACTAAGTTTTTTATTTTAATAGAAAAGGTGGCTAATTGTATAGGTTGGTTATCTATTAATTTCGGAAGCTTCTCAATAATTTCCATTTGCTGTTTTATAATAAAATTTGGTCTTCCAAAGCGATTTTCCAAACATTTAATAATGTCTGCAGGTTCGGCACACGTGTACAACAAGGCTGCAATGGCCTCACGTGCCTCGCCTGTTACCGCTTTCCTAATTTTACAAAGAATTTTGAATTTTGACATGCCTAAACTTGTTATCTCATTGTAGGCCAACTTAAAGAGTAGCCACTCAGAAGGCTGTCCAGTGAAGAAGGGCAACTCTGATTGGCGCTCTGATTGTAGCTGCTCGAGAGAGTTAACCAACCTCGTGACATCATTGAGGTGAGATGAATCTACCACGGGGCCGACCGGTTTTTGAATACATACTGAAACCTGACCCGGATCTGCCTCGTTCTCTCCCTCATCGTCTGAGATATTCTCCTCCTCGAGCCGCTGCATTCGTCGCTCAACTTGCTGCCGATGAACTCGTAGCTCTGCAAGCTTTAACTCGTCCATTTCGTCTTGCAGCTGGCTTCGCGCCTCACTAACCCGCCTAGAGCGTGCCGACTTCATGGAACTTCGAGACTTCATTGATGTGGTAGACCTGGCGTTGAATTTCCCTGCTAATCCTAGACCGACCGCTTCATCTGCGGTAGCTCGCACAGTAACGTCAGACATCGAGACGGTGGTCCGCGCATCTTCGCCAGTCACACTACCGACTGGCGTCATCGTGGCACCGACCGTCATCGATGCACTTCGCGACAGCTCACCACGCCCAGACCTAGTTCGCACTATTCTATCTACTAGCCCTTACCTTCTTACCACACTTATACTTACCTGAATCCACTAATCCGGCTCGAAGGACCAAACTGTCGTAGCTGCCTACTTGCAGCCTCTACTGCATCTACTGCTGGTTCACCTTAAATAATAATGGACTGTATGATTTTTCACAAATATATTGAAAATATATAAATACAACTTGACCTGTCTCCACACACAATGTCATATATAAAAAAGGAAACTTCAAAACATAAAACATATAAAACAATTCTGTATACAAAACTACCACTGGCCAGCCTCTCCTACGACCAGCCTCCTTCGTCTAACGACGACAAACACCTTGAAAGGCTGGGATTTGGCGGTGGTTCGCTTCCAGCACGCATGCAGAAAGCGGTATTGCACGATACTGCGCGAATCGTTCGCCGGTTTCTTTCCCTCTTGCCCTGATTACCGACCGACTGGTCCGATTGTTGGGTCCTTTCCTCCGGAAGGCGTGTAGTTGTAAATATGCAGAATAATAATTAATTTATTCAGATCAACAACAACATCAACTTTTGACTAATATACAATCAGATTTAATTAATTAATTTGTAATTTTAACAATACTTATACTTGTATCTAAACTAGGCTGAGCCTGTTTCTTAGACACGAGTCTTCCCTGTAGAAAATTATTAAAAAAAATTATATAATACAACGGTACAAAACAAAACAGTAAATAAATTGTACATTTGCAGAATTGAAATAAAAAGGTAAAAAAGATACAATTAACATAATTTTAATCAATATTTGTATTTTTGTTACTCACAAGTTTTAATTTAGTAGAAGGAACATTTCCTTATTTCATTATACTTGTCCTACTTTGGTAAATTAATTTTAAAATTCTAAACAAGTTCTCTGTTTTCTCATAGTTTTGTGTTTTTAGCCAAGATATTCCCGGCGGCGGCGGATATTTGTGTGATGAACACAGGTATTAGCCGTCAAGTCATGGATGTTTATATGTTTGTTTAAGTTTATTCTAATAAAAAATATGTATTTATTCAATATGTATGTTTATATATTTCTTAAGTATATCAGTTATCTAGTATCCATAACACAAGTTCTTTAAGAAACTTAATTTGGGCTAGATAATGTTGTGTGAGAAATATTTATATTATATATTTATATATTCGCTTTTATGTGCAGTTTGTCAAATTAAGTGAATAAATGTCTATAGTTTTATTTATTCTATTGTATAAAACAGGCCCAATGAAACTCTGGAACTTTTCAATGAAGGTTGTTTTAAAGTGAGAGCTGGGGCAGACGAGTATTTTTACCATCTACTTTTTTATTGGTTTTTGTTTATTTTTTAAGCTATTGCATAGCTTCTATCGCGGGCCTTGAGCGTGGGAACCGAATCCAGAAATTATGACGGTGATACTTTGATTTCATAACTTTACATGCGGGCTTTAATAAACAATCAGCGCCATCTACTAGGAACTTGTGGAACTTCATATTAGATCAAACATTACTGCGTTAATAAAATATATAAATAATTATAGTTGCATAAGTTGATAAAAAATGCTATGCAATAGCTTTACCGCGGCAGTCTCCGAGTGCCACACGTCTTTTATTGGTGAATAAAGATGAAGTTATAGATGACAGCACACGGGGCTAGGAAAGAACTGGCTCTTCATAAAATCTATACTTCTATACTTAATATATAAAGCTGAAGAGTTTGTTTGTTTGTTTGCTTGAACGCGCTAATCTCAGAAACTACAAGTGGGATTTGAAAAATTCTTTTTGCATTAGATAGCACAACTCTTGAGGAAGGTTATAGGCTATATTTTATCCCGAAATTCCCAATTAAAAAGGGGTTAAAAGTTACGCGGGTAAAACCGCGCGCGGTGGCTAGTATTGTAATATTTGGCGGCACATTTTAAGAAGGTATCCTTTCACCAAGCGGGGGTAACTCGGATTAGTCGCCATTTACAAAACGCTTATCCAGGAGCGATTAGGTTATTCTAAGTCAACTTTACATGGGAATCAACTTACCCAATATTAAAACAGTCCGGGAAAAGTTTCTTCGTATTTTATGGAGAAATTTCAAATAAAAAAGACAAAAATATAGTAATAATAAAACCGTAGTTTTTATTGACATATCCATTTGCAACACTCATAACCTTCTCGCCACACATTCTGAAAAGATATCCAAATATATTGATTTGTCAATAGAACTGAAAACACAATGGAAAGTTAGCGCTGTCAGAACAATCCCTATTATAATTTCATCTACAGGCGTCATACCAAACACACTACACACAAATCTCAACATTCTCAATATTCACACCGCCAAAGTCTACCTTTTACAGAAAGCCGTTATTCTCAACACCTGTAGGATAAGTTTCTTTCTTTAGCAAATTAATTATAAGTACATGGCTTCGGCCCGTACCTTTATTAACCTCCTCGGAGAGAAAATATTTTTTTTAAATAATAATAATAAAAACTCTTTATTGCACAACTATAAATATACAATATAAAATGTATTTAGAGAAACAAATCTTTAAGTACAAATTGGTGGCCTTATCGCTAAAAAGCGATCTCTTCCAGACAACCTTGGGGCAGAGGATTTTATATGAGTTTAAGGGTGTCATGTCGTATAATACTATTTAAAACAAAATATGTATAAATATATAAATAATGATGTTTAAAAAATAAGATCTCATATCTTAAATATAGACACATATTATCTTTATACCTACATGCACATACATGTATTTAATATTTAAAATACTTATAGACTCATACATACACAATAAGAAAAGATGCGTTTAATATAATAAAGAATAAAAACTTTAGTACCAATTTGTTCGATGACTTGCCGGTGAAATGATTCCTTAGATGTAGAAATTTCGGGAATTTCCCAAATGATACTGCATTGGGGTCTTTAAATTTTAAAGTAAAATTTTAAAATACAGAATATACTCGTGACGTGTACCTAAGTACACGTTTGCGGACAGAAAAACAAATGAAAAGTATGTAGCTGGCAACTGCGTTTTAATTTTTATTAGGTATCTTTTTTAAATGTCACCTTTTTATGGGATTAGAACCAGCCAGTTACATTACAACCAAAAGGGTTTTATCACAGCGTTTAACTAGAATTTAAACTACGAAAAGCATTTGTATACGTGTTATGCTTTCTTTTGGGCACTTGTTTTGCATATTTGTTTGATTCTGTATGTTTTGTTATTTATGTACTTAATTATTAAAGATTTAGTTTTCTTATCGGGACAGTTATCGTTTTTTTCCATAATATTATAATGTATGAAGCATCTCTGTAGCCTATGGGCTATGACATGGCTATTTACATTGGTCTTTGTAAAGCAGAATAAATTCATTAGCACTTTTTTTGGAGAAAAAAACTGTTTCTGTTGAAAACTTGAAGCTTCCGTTGCACTCAAGTTAATACTTTATTGTTGTTTTTTTAAATTTATGAATTATTTAATCGATCACTGATAACTAAACTGAAATCGGAACATGTTTTAAGCAATTTTAATTACATTTGATTTGTCAAAGTTTAAAAAAGAATAATATAAAATACTTGTGAGAAAATGATACTTGTTAATAACATAGTTTTAGTTTTGAATTAAGTTCATATAACAACTTAGATTTTTATTTAGAATATTTTGTCTTTAAATTATTTACAGACTTTGTTTTTTTTTTTTTTTTTTTAAATTATATACCGCTCAAAATGTATAATCCAACTGTGGAAACTTCACTGGTTTACGTATTATCAAATGTAAATAGAAATAAGTATTATGTATAACTGTTTGTTTCCCAAATAAAATAAAATAAAATAAATAAAATAATGTTTTAAGTAGTTATACTGGATTTTATGAAAAAAGTAGAATTGTAATAACAAAAATGGTTCTTTTCGGTAAATTATAATACTGTAAGTAAGAAAGCAAGTAAAACGTTTATTTGGTACAAAAATCTGTTATTTACAAAACAAAAAAAAAATTCTACTTATATCTATAGACAACAAAAAAAACATTAATGTACTAAAATGGCCTTCACTCAGCATATGCTGCAGTGCCCAAGGGACCGCAACGCTGATTTTCAGTGACAGCAAGAGATCGAAAAGAAATTAAAATTTAAGTGCAGCTCTGCGCGAAATAACATCATAAAATTAATATTAAAAGTAACTTAAAAGAATTCTAAAATGTACACCATAAAACAAAACAAAACTAATATATAAAACATAATGTAAAATTTGAAAACAACAATGTAAGTAGTACATCGTGTCCATATTACAAAATTAAAAAGTAAATCAAAAGTATTTCTAAATATACAAAAGAAAATAAAATGTAAATGTACTGTGGGATCAAATGATTGCTAGTGATCCACATTCTGTACGTCGTCGTCTTAAAAGGTACCGTGTACCTTTATAATATAGAGTTTATATCAACTTGTAACCATAATTTTTCCCTATAAAATATTTTTCAACACACTTGCTCGTAAAGTGAGCCTTATTCTATTGAATTTAGAACTATAAACTGGGCTATAAGTCACTCGTGCATAATATATTATACCCTAGTGCATAATATAATGAATCCTACAAAGTTGAATTGTACCTTAGTGCAAATTACATGCCAGTAAACAGAGCATATTTTATTGATCCGGGTTATACATTAAATATATGAGCGCGCGCGTCCAGGCGGTGCAGCAGCAGCGGCACGCACAGCGCCTCCAAGCAACAATAGCGTGTGTACGTGTAATGGGACAGGGCTACTGACGCGCAGCAGCTAACAGCTGCTTCAAATAAATTCTGCCTCGACTGTAATTAGCAACTTAGCTCACTTGTTACATAATATACTATTATGGCATATCCCGCTGAGAGATTTGAATGTGTACAAAACAAAATTAATTTATTTCATATTTCTACATTACAGGTGGCAGAAGGCGATATCATAATGTACCTCAATATATTTGATTCCTACATGAAAGTCAAAAATTCAGCCAAAGATGAAAGAAAATCGCACAAACTGTGCAAAGACTGGTGTCAGAAGATGTTTCTCAATTATCGAGTCATGGAAAAGGTATGTCAAGTACTAATTAAGCTATTGCATAGCTTCTATCGCGGGCCTTGAGCGTGGGGACCGAATCCAGAAAAAAAACCTAACACCCCCCACTCCGACCGGCACAGCGGTGATACTTTGATTTCATAATTTTACATGCGGGCTTTAATAAACAATCAGCGCCATCTACTAGGAACTTGTGGAACTTCATATTAGATCTAACATTACTGCATAAATAAAATAAATAAATAATTATAATTGCATAAGTTGATAAAAAATGCTATGCAATAGCTTTACCGCGGCAGTCTCCGAGTGCCACACGTCTTTTTTTTTCTTGTACAAGAGCTTCTGTAACGGGATTGGTTGACATACATACTTGTACTTCACGCCTGTATCCCTTATGGGGTAGGCAGAACACCAAAGGCTGTAAAACCATCTGATGTCATATTTGACAAATTTGGAGGTATTATAATGATGGTGAGAGACTATTGCAGTGACAGGGAGTCAGTCTATCGCCCGCAAAAACGCCAATAAATCCTCTGTCCCTTTACTGACTTATACAGTATGCCCGGGAAGAGAAGCAGCTGGTACATTCTATGTTTTTTTTTCACTCACGGTCCAGCATGGAAGCAAATGGTTGATTATAATAAATAATAAAAACCCCAGACAATCACACCAACTACATGGCCTCAAAGTAAACAACGCTTTGGTAATGAGATACCATGTAGCGAAATAGGTGGGAACTTAGAATATAAAATACAAATATAGTTAAACGCCCAGACCCGGAACATTTTTTTCTTGATCCGTGCGGGAATCGAACCCGCGGCCTCTCGATTGGCGTACCACTGCACCACGGAGACCTTTATTATATTTACTAAAGGCACGGGTTTAATTACACAGAAAATACAAGGTTACTTTACTTATTATTACTTAGTACCCGAATCTGTTGAGAGGTTATAAAATGAAAATGAAAAATGAAAAAATGAAAATGAAAATAGTTTATTTGCTTTAACAGATACTTCAGTATACATTCAGAGGCCAGGACCAACCTAGTAAGCATGTGAAAATGCTTGAAGCAGGTGGTTCTGCTCTTCCCAATGTCATTAACACTAATAAAGTAAAATATTTCAACTACAGTTACCAAATTTACAAACAAACTAAACATTAGAAAAAATATAAATGTTAAACATGAAAACCATCTATGATTGAGTATACATTTTAAGTTGAAGATTTTTAAAGGTGTGAGAATGAGTGTGAATAGGGTGTAATGTACGTGTTCTGTGAGTCTGTGTGTGTGTGTGTGTATAGATCAGTCTAAACTTTTAAAAGTGAAAAAGTGTCGGTGAAAAACCGGAACCGGAAAGGTGGAACCGCCTCTCCAAAAATACCGGTTTGTAATGTTAAGAGCGTTTACAGTAGAAACCTATTTTTTACCTGTTAAACATAAAATGCGTTCCTTTGAAGTTATTTTAGGGTCTTTTGTATTATATCATACTCATTGCTGTTAGATGAACCAAATTTTTTTATTTCTCATTAGTAAAAGTTGTTTTGGCTTTCTCTATAAACATCTTAACCGATGAGGGTCCAATAAAAAATAACCCTGTACGTATAGTATACAGGGTGACTGGTGACAAATTGTAGATATTGAAGAATAGCACTCTGTACTCGATTCTGATCATAATTATGTAATAGAAGTAGGTATTAAATTTTTCACCAGAAATCCCTATGAATAAATAAAGAGACATTTCTACAGTCAAAACGCACATAGCAGTGTTCCCGCCACACGCACACCACCACCCGCTAAGTATCTATTGTATTACGCTTATGTAACCATGCGTTGCGTAATGAATTCTTTAACTTTCGGTTATGTTTACTCACCAAATAATTAATATTTATTATATTTTTTATCTCTTCGTGTATGATCTCAAACTATCACTTCTTAGAATTTTGAAAGAGACCCACCAGTCAGCCTGTATAGAATCAAGTGAAGGGGTCAGGCGTGCGGGAGGCGATGTCAAATATTATTTAATCAGTTGAAAGGATTATACATCTAGTACCGAGTAGTGAAACTCGTGTTTAAAATACGTAAAAATGTTATTAAAAACAGTTTCTGGAGAGACTTTTTAACCGGATTTATCGCGTATAATATACATTTTAAATTTTAACTCGTAGTTTCGGTGTCTTTTCAGACCCCGTGGTCACGACTTTTTTGTGTTTTTTTATTTTTTATTTTATTTTATTTATTATCATTTCACAAAAACAATTTTAAAATGAACATGTTCATAGTGCATAAATATACCACGAAGGTTTGTGAATATGCAAATAGTCTACTTCAGTACAGAACTTTCTTATAACTACTTTACATATAAAATATTTTTATCTTTTTATGTTAGTACATTTATCAATTTTCAAGTGGTACACCGGCAAAATTTATTTTATACAATCACAACACATACATAGGTACCTAAGCAATTTAATTATTGTAATATACCGTTACAATTTTCAAAGTTCGAGATTAAGCAACTAAAACGCCAATGTTTCAAACACTTAAGTTCCTTAGGAAGTACGGCTTTAGTTTGATTTTAATATTTTTAGGCATCAAGCTGTCGCGTAGTACCTGAGGTAATTTATTAATAAGTCTAGGAATGATGTGGGTAGTCGTTCTCTCGCCATAAACATTATTTGCCCGAGAAGTGCACAAGCGACGCCGCGCGACCACCCGGGTGTACACAGGGTGTTTTATCACATGCTGTATTTTTTTTTCAAAAAACATTTTTTTTAACAACATATATTTAAGCTGATACTGAACTGGTAAGACTTTACAGTGGCTAACGATTCCATTATTATCATTGTGAAATTGTTGCCGAGTTTTATTAGAGACTATATTCTTCAATATTTTAAGTTGGAGGTTGTAAATTTTGTTTAAGTATGTTTTGTACGTACGTCCATAACTACATAACCCGTATTGTATATACGATTCAGCAAGCGAATTATATAGCATTAACTTAACTTTAAAAGGAATTCTTTTTTTAAATAAAATAATGCTATCCAGAGATTGTCTAAGTTTATTGCACACAGAGTCGACATGATTAAACCAGTTAAGTTTGTTATCGATTCTCAAACCCAGGTATGTTTGGCTATTAACTACTTCTATAGAAGCGCAGCTACATGTATCGAGACTGGGCATGTGTAAGCAGTGATGGTTATGAGCTATTATTGGCTTTATTGATATACTTTTTTTGTTCGGTGATTTAATAGGCAACAGTTTAGTTTTAGAAAAAATAAAAACTACTAGACTATAATCATGACACCATTTCAAAATAAGAGATAAAGTCAGCTTGTAAGTTATCTCGGGCTATGTTCGGGTCCTTATTCGACGATATTGGGCAAGTATCGTCAGCGAACTGGTAGCAAGTACAGTGGTTGATGTACTTGTTCATGTCGTTTACATATGACAAAAAGTGTAACGGTCCTAGCACTGAACCTTGGGCTGTGCCCTCAGTTGTCGCCACCGGTTCGCTGTAAGTGTCTTTTATTCTAACTTTGTACTTTCTATTATGTAGGTAACTACGACACCACTCGAGTAAGTTTCCTTGGATTCCACAAGACTCTAACTTTTTAATAAGGAGCTTATGGTCAAGCGTGTCAAAAGCGCGTGAAAAGTCAATAAAGAGGACAAACACATGACATTTTTGATTTAAATACCTACATGTTAACCTCATCTGTAAACTTAAGCAGAAGGTCTGATGTACCCTTTCCCGCTTGAAAACCAAACTGATTATGGTACAAGATATTGTGTTTTCTGTAAAATGCGTGAATTTGTTCGCATACGAATCTTTCCACTATTTTATCTATATTTGACAGTAAAGTGATCGGGCGATAGTTTAGGTAGTCCTCCCGTCTTCCGTTCTTCAATATAGGTCTAACACATCCTACCTTTAAATCATCAGGATATGAGCCATTTTCAACGCTGTTATTAATAAAATCAGCGATAGCTTCAGCCACGTCACTTCCTACATATTTTATGTTTGATATTTGAATACCATCATGCCCTGGTGACTTTCTACTGCTCAATTTAGTAATAATCCTATGTATATTATCACGAGTTGCTTTTTGGAAGTATATACTGCAGTCCACTGGTTTGGAGCGCTCATTTGAGTTTAAAAGGTTCGTATGGCAGTAAGGAATTATGTCTTTTACTGCTTTATTAAATCCAGTCGCAAAATTGTTGACAATACTGTGCATTGACAATTCTTGACATTGAAAGGCTTTTTGAACCACCTCATCAATTGAAAGTGACACTCGACCTAGCATACCGTTGACATATTTGATACATTTTTTTTGGATTTCTAAAATTATTATTAATTTCTTTAATGTAATAGCCATTTCTTTTTGATTCTAACACTTTGTGCAGTTTGTTACGGGTTTTATTATATTCTAGTCTTAAATTTGAGTCATAAGGGCGTTGTTTCCAAGATTTAAATAATTTATTTCGTTTCTCACTAAGTCGAGTGACACTTTCATCGATCCATGGCAGTTTAAGGTTATTGATTTTGACAGATTTCTTATCAGAATATTCTTTCTTTGATGCTGCTTTATCTGCATTTTCAAAGGATAAACGGATAAAATCGTATAATTCATTAGGACAGGACATGTTACTGGTTTGAAACCATTTTATACTTTTTAACTCTTTATGAAGCGCATCATAATTAATAATATGTTTAGAAACACCCTGTATACGACGAGGCGCCAGCGCAGAGTCGATGACGCATGCGAGCACAATGGCTCGATGATCCGCCAGTACCTCGTCTAACACTGCCGTGAACGGATTAAATGTGGGGAAACGCAGAAAAAAGTGATCAATGCAAGATTTTGTTATTAAGTTCAGTTTTTTTTTCAATTCTAGTGTACTCTGTTATACCACACGTCAATCCGTGCTCGCTCAGCGTTTCCAAATATACGTTTTTATGCGATGAGATGCCTTTTAGGTCTATGTTCGTGTCACCGACGAGAAACAGGTTGGTTTTTGAGTTGTAAAAAGATATGTAACTACCCAGCTCATTAACAAATATATGTTTGTTTGTGCATGGGGGCCTATATACTGCACATATAAGTACATCGTGCTCGGTGTTTAGTTTTAGGGTGCCAGTAATACTTTCAAAAGTTTTAGTTTGATGTTCTAATAAGGTAAATTTAAAATGATATCTAATATAGACTATGATACCGCCGCCACGTCTCTTAGAACGTAGGTGGTGATACCCGGAATGTTAAATAATTGTACAATATTATCAGAAATATTAACTTACTGTACCGTCATTCGAAGCCTAAATAATGAGAGAGGCAGTGTTATTTTTCCTGTGTGTGGCGGAAGTAGTATCAAAACGACCATGTTTTCCCCTTACGTCAGCTGGCTTCTTTTCTCCTATTGGTTACCGTTTAGTTCTAAATTTCTCCGCTTGGTGGCAGAGTTGAGCTTTTTACAGCACAACTATTTTGGAATCATTGGCGTTTTATTTTTCGTGTTGTGCGGATAGATTTAAACTTAGCATAATTTCTCGTTTATTCATATAGTTTTCGTTATAAATACATTTTAATACTTACCAGTATTAATCCTAATTTACAGTTTTTGCTGTACGACTTCTTTAAAAAAAAAAAGCATAATGGGTTCGGATCAAAATAATTCGAGTTCCAGTTCCGAATCTGATTGCCCTCTTGCATGGAGGCGAAACAAAAGAAAGGCTGAGACGTCGACGAATAAAGAACAGCATAAGCGTCGCAAATCATCAAATAACGAGTTAAGTAAGCTTATAGAACAAGTCAATAACATCCAAAATTATTTGACGCAAAATTCAATCCGACCGACCGCTTTCCATGATTGTCCCACTGGGCCGGTTCAGGTACCCTATTATAATAATTGTGAAAAAAGCCCAAGTGATAATATAAGTGGTGAATTATTTTCTGATCCTGAAAACGATAATTTATCCACAAGTTCAAAACCAATTCACAGCGGTGTAAATTTTTCCATTAATACTGTGTTGAAAGAACCCTCTTTATTAAAGTCATCTTAAAACCATTTAGATATACTAAAATCTGCTCAACATTTCGATACTCCCGAGTGGAATGATGTTCGTTATTCTGACGTTCAAAAGTTATATAGTTCTACCCCCGGATTTGTAGAACTCGAATGTAATGAAGAAATTAAACCTTTTGATAAATATCCAAATTTGTGTATCGCTGAACGCAGCTATGCAGCTATAACACAAGCAGTAATAAAACAAAAAGATGCCGCGCAGGCAGGCTTTCAATCATTTTTACTTTGGGCTTCTGAGAATGCCAGTGATTTAACCCCGTCATTGATCAAAGACAAAATAAATGAAATATTTGTAGAGGGTATTTACAATAAAACTTCTAGTGACATTTTGCAACTCGCTTGTGGGCACAGAGCTGACATGATAGAACAGCGACGGGATGCAATTCTAAGATCTGTTAAAGATAAATTTTTACGAGCGTCATTACGTAAAATACCTCCAACCTGTCAAAATTTATTTGACAAAGATCAGTTTTCGTTAGCTATTGAAAAAGCGGGTGGTAGCAGTAAAATATTTTGGCCCGCAAGGTCAACAATACAAAGAATAGCCACGCAGGCTCGTTCAACTACTAATTATAAAACACCCTCGCAGGGTGCCCATTTTCCAACACAGAGGGCTTCATTTACCAGGTTTACGCAAAATCCATATTCTCTTCAATCAACATATGCACCTACTTTGGGGCCTCATTTTTCAAATTACCCTTATCCTAACTATCCTCCGCAAGGATATGTACAAAACAAGCGATTCGCGCAGAATCAGGAAACATCAAGGCCTATCACAAATAGATCTCGCCAGAGGTCTAATTTTGAAGATTCTAAGGGTCATTCCAATCACAACCAGAACAAAAACTTTCGATCAAAACGTAAGTTTTGACTCGGATGTCCAAGTTGCGGGTCGCTTGACCGATTTTGTACATGTTTGGGAAAATCTTCACGCACCAACCACTATTATAAAAATTATACAGGGATACAGAATCCCTTTCAAGCAAAAACCCCCACTTTGGGTGCCTTCAACAAGTGCCCACAAAATGTGCACTCCAAACTCGCCTCAGATGTCAGACGCTATAGACACATTAATAAAAATAGGTGCATTAGAGAAGGTGCACAATTCCCCGAGTTTTATATCCCCAATGTTCTTGACACCCAAAAGCGATGGCAGCCTGAGACCCATATTCAATCTTCGATTACTAAACAATTTTGTAATTGTAAGCAAGTTCAAACTAATAAATATGCAAAAAGTACCCAATTTCTTACAACCATACGATTACCTAACGAAAATAGATCTATCGAATGCCTATTTCCATGTCCCCGTTCTGACTTCTCACAGGAGGTTCCTGAGGGTGATGTACAATCAAACTTTATATCAAATGACCTGTCTTCCTTTTGGTTTGGCGACAGCACCGCATGTTTTCGCAATTTTGAGCAATTGGGTCGCGCAGATCTTGCGAGAC
Organism: Stenoptilia bipunctidactyla; assembly: GCA_944452665.1. Lineage (NCBI taxonomy): Eukaryota > Metazoa > Arthropoda > Insecta > Lepidoptera > Pterophoridae > Stenoptilia > Stenoptilia bipunctidactyla. The sequence goes on along the minus strand of OX101745.1, from coordinate 2,326,411 downwards.
AAAGGCATAAGGGTCATATCGTTCTTAGACGACTATCTGCTTGCCAACCAAGACCGAAATCTCCTTTCAAGTCAAGTACAATACACAGTAAATTTACTCAAGAGCCTAGGGTGGTTAATAAATTTCAAAAAGTCTATATTGACCCCTCAAAAAGCAATAGAATTTTTAGGCATCTGTTGGGATCCATGGCTAGACCTCAAATGGCTACCTCTAAAAAAGTCACAGTCCATTCTCGAGAAATCTCAACCTATATTGCAGAGAAAAACTGCCCATCTACAGGAAATCCAAAGCCTGGTCGGACTAGTAAATTTTGCCAGCTTTGTAGTCCCTCGAGGCCGTCTGAACTTTCATGAACTACTTCGATTTTGCAATTTCCTTATAAAAACCGGTTCTTGTCGTCGCTACGCAGTCCCGAAAATAGTGCTTTACGATTTAAAATGGTGGATAAAGAATTGCAACGCTCGGTCTCACCTTCATCACCCACCAGCGAACCATTTTATCTCGACGGACGCTTCTGGAATTGCTTGGGGCGGACAACCAGGCAATTTGCAGTCCTTGGAAATCTCACGAGATGGTTTTACACTCCAACCAGAAGGAGATGCTGGCAGTGCTATATGCATTAAAAGATCAATGTCATTACCTAGCCAACTCTTCGATTATGCTGCAAACCGACAACAAAACTGTTGTATCGTATTTGAAAAAAGAAGGAGGCTCAAAGTCCCTCAAACTTATGTATTCTTGTACGCAAGATTTACACTCTCCTCGACAATTTCAATATCAATCTCATAGTCCACCATCTGCCAGGCAAAATGAACAGCGAAGCAGACCATTTGTCCCGCTTTCAAGCAGCTCCGGAATGGCACCTATTACCAGAGATAACACAAATTATTTTCGACAAATGGGGAACCCCAGAAATCGATTTGATGGCTTCGAATTCAGCTCATGTTGTGCCATCCTACGTGAGTCTCGATTTAAACGACGAACACGCAGTCTTCCACGATGCTTTCAGCCAACAATGGAGTTACGGTCTGGCGTGGGTCTTTCCACCCCCTTTTCTCATCCCGAGAGTTCTGACCCACTTGAACTCGGCCAAAGGAATTTACTTGATAGTGGCTCCATGTTGGGAAAAAGTATTTTGGAGGCCAGACATCAAACGACGTGCTCTATCTCCACCCTTCACAATTCACCGTCTCCATCGAGTACTAGTGGATACGTCAACCGGCCAGGCCCCTCGGAAAGTCAACGAAATGACCTTACAAGTCTGGAGATGTGGGGGTGGACATCTACATTAAATGATTGGACATCTGAACAAAAGGATCTATTGAAAACAGGTTGGCGTCCATCTTCACTCAAAACATATGAAAATGCATGGAAAAAATGGCTAGTATGGTGTAATCTCAATACAATAGATACACCTTGCAATCCTACGGGCTCCCAATTTGCTAGATTTCTGGCAGACCTATTTCAAAAACATAAATTATCGTATAATACAATATTAGTATATAAATCAGCTATATCAACGCTATGTAATCCTGACATATCCGAAAGACTTAGTTCTCACATACTTGTAAAGAAAGTCATTTTATCTATAGCAAATAAACGACCAAAAGAAAACTTAAAACCACCTATCTGGGACGTCGATGATTTGAGCACATGGCTACTTAATAATAATACAAATCATGATAATTTATACCAGTGCTCCAAGAGGGCAGCAACTCTTTTGCTTCTTTGTTCTGGACGTCGTGTCCACGACTTGACACTTCTAGCAATTGATAGCAATAATTGTGTTTTATCACAAGATTCCATAGTTTTTTGGCCTAAATTCGGATCAAAAACTGACAAATCCGACGTCAGACAATCTGGTTGGCGTCTAAAAAAGAATACTCATCACCAAAATATAGATCCAGTCTATTGGGTTAAACAAGTTATTCAATTGTTAGCTAAAAGAAGGGCCCAGTGCAAAAGTAACAGCTTGTTCATCACAACTTGCAGTGAACCAAAGCCAGCATCTCGGACTGTAATCGGTGGTTGGGTGCGGCAACAACTACAAGAAGCTGGAATAAAGGCAAGTGCTGGCAGTGTCAGACCCGCAGTTGCATCAAAGAACTGGGTGTTAAACTGTCCTATTGATGACATATTGGCTAAAGGCAATTGGCGCTCAGAGGAAACCTTTAAGAAGTATTATTGTCGTGAAATTAAGCCTATACAAAATCAAACACAAGTGCTATCTACTATGTTTTCTCCTATTGAAACTTGATAACATGTTGATTTAATTTGTTTAGTTGATTATTATTTTACACTTTCTTTTGATAGTTGAAGTGACAATTTGGTGATAATTATTATACTTGTTTATTTAAAGCTTAGAAATTGTTGCAAAATTTTGTTTGATTATGATGATGCCTTTAATTTGTGCTGTACATTCTAATACATACATTCATCTTCTTTCATGATGGACATTATTATTTATTTTCAAATTACCTACATTAAAAATGGAATAGTTTGTAATACACAAGTTATAAACCTGTCTATATTTTTTTTTTACTACCCTTAGCTTTCGGTTTATTATGAAAGTGTATATTATGTTATTCTCTTTATAATAACTGTTGGTTTCATAAAAACTGTACTATAGCATAAGGTGTTTCATTGTATCATGCATACAAAGTAATTAATAGGTATAATGTTCTTGATTGAAGTAAACATTTTCTTTTTATTTCTTAGTTTCCTTTTAATTCAAAATATTTAGTAAAACATAAAATATGCCACAAATGATGGCTGATAATGCTGATGCACATTGTTACATCTCGGTTACTACGAACATGAGTTTGTATTAATTAACATTTCTCCTATGTATACCTATTTCTCCACCAGGCGATATCAGACAGCTCTCATTATTTAGGCTTCGAATGACGGTACAGTAAGTTAATAACAGCGTTTTACCTTACAATAAAACGCTTATTAACTACTTACCTAATTCGAAGCCTACTTTAACCTCTGCCTGGAAATTCAGAGCAATGATTCCAAAATAGTTGTGCTGTAAAAAGCTCAACTCTGCCACCAAGCGGAGAAATTTAGAACTAAACGGTAACCAATAGGAGAAAAGAAGCCAGCTGACGTAAGGGGAAAACATGGTCGTTTTGATACTACTTCCGCCACACACAGGAAAAATAACACTGCCTCTCTCATTATTTAGGCTTCGAATTAGGTAAGTAGTTAATAAGCGTTTTATTGTAAGGTAAAACGCTGTTATTAGCCTCTGTAATTACCAATACATCCAGTGGAGTAGAACAATTTTGAACGACTTGTTGAAGTTTGGTGAAATTCTTTATCATTGAACGAATGTTAATATGAAGACAAGATAAACAAAGGTAACTTTTTATAGGTAATTGTTGAAAGAAGTCATTAGTAGAAGAACAATTTTTTAATTCTATTGTTAAACTATCCATAGATATGAAGTTTAAATTAAGGGATAATTTAAAGTAATTTAGAGGAAGGTTTATTTACTTTGGCGTAGAACTGTTGTTTTCAGTGTGATTTTGTCTAATTTTAATATCATTTAAAGATAGAACATAATATATTTTGCTATTTACACCATAAAGAAAAAATTGAAACACTTTGCCTAACTGAAATTTTGTGTTATACAATAGCGTTTTTATGTATTTAGAAAGGGCTTCTCGGATGTAAATTCTGTTACCAGCTGCTCCATGGGGAGGGTCTGGCATTAGGGCTCCTGGAGTGAGGCGTTTATCTTTGCTCGCCGCAACCCACTGGCTTCTAATGGATGAAGATTTCATTTCAATGACAATAGGACCTGGTTTTTCTTTGGATCCTGGAAGTCGGGATGAAGATTTCACGTCACTGCTATTCATCTCCAACTGTGTAGCTATGGTCTCCAGCATTTTTGGAATGTCGTTGGGGTTGATGTTCGGCAGACCGGCTATTTCTAAGGAAGAAGACAAGGTTTTCTGCTCGTAGACATTCATATTTTGCTCCAGTGCTGATATCCTTAATTCGAGATTTTTGTTTTTATTTAAGGGGTCTTGATTTTTGTTCTCTAGGTCTTTAATTGTGTTGTTCTGTTTCTTTAGGGATTGCTCCATAGTTCTTATTTGGTCACTTAAATACTCCATAGACGTTTCGATATTTCCAATTTCTTGTTTGAAGGTTTTTTTGAGCTCCCGGGAGATGTCCTGCACTAGTTTACTGGTGTCTATAGTTTGAATTCTACCTCGAGTCTCAGGTTCTGATTCATCTTCACAATCTTCGTCTTCCGGTATTAGATACGATGACCTGCGAGAGGCATTTTTAAGGCAGTTGTCACAGCTCCATTCGATGGCGGGAGAGTTTCGAAGTGTGCTTATTTGCTTGTTGGAAAGCTTCACACATAAAGGGTCAGCATGGACGGACACATCGCACCTGCTACATACTAAAGCAGGTTTTGTTTTATTGATGTTTTTGGTACACTTCACACACTTTTTTAAAACCATTGGATATGGGTGGGTAGATATAAGATATCGAGAAAAAAAGCAAACGCGACGTTTCTCGACTAAGTACCGACGTAGACTGATTTATTTAATGGTATTAATCGCGAAAACTTAAGACAATATTATTAGACTCAGCATATTAAAACTGAGTACTACTATTATAAAAAATGTATTTTTTTTTTATAAGTGACTAAACCCGCGTTTGACCTCAATCTCACCTGATGGTAAGTGATGATGAGGTCGAAGATGAAAGCACACGGGTTTAGGAAAGAACTGGCTCTTTATACAATATTGCCGGAACACATTACCGCCGGAGCGGTAACATTTGGCGGCAGACTTTATATAAAGGGTGGTCGCTAGCCAGGCGGACCCAGAAGGGATCCTACCACCAAGCGATTTACCAGTTTTTCATAATTTATGTGTAAAATTAAAAATAAAATGTTTGAAGGAGATATCTTTACAGATGGCCTTTAAAACTTATATTTAAACCTATTGTTTCAGGCCTATGAAATTAGATCGAGTCTCGAGAAGTTAATTAAGAACAAATTCGAAATACAGAATCAAGTCTTTGAAGGATTAGACTTGGGTTCAGGTAAGTTATTTTATTTTAAATTTGTGTGTTCTTGCAGTTAAGGTTCAGAATCGCTTGGGTTATATTGCAAATAAAACGCGTCTTCCTTAGATAAATGTTTAATGTGGACTAACTTTTAAAATAAATGTATGGCATTAATGAAGGTACATTACAATATGTTTGTGTGCGTGAATTAATCTTTATATTGAAATGCAGGGGTTTTAATTAACTTATAAAATAGACTTAACACTGTGTTAATTTATTTTTAAGATACAGTTAGCTTCACAATTAGCTGACCCCCTTTAAATTTGCTCGCAAGAACGTGCCATTACGTTTTCGTCGTGAGGGGTCAGCTAATTGTGAAGCGGCGTGTACCAGGCCGCGAAATAATCAATTACCATCTGATGGCAAATGACATCAGCCTGTGGTGGACATGATTAACATTGTTTAATTTATTTTTTTAATTTAAACGAGATCTCAATGTAAGTGAGATTTTCTAGCGTCCGTTTTTCGTGAAGTGGAATGCTTAGTAGAAAGTTGACCAGTTCGGGGATTGTGTCAGTTGCAGGTGTCTGCCCGGTTAGCCATCAAGACCATCGGCAAGATCTGAGTATGGCTTGGTTAGCAACTGCCATCCGACCTAGGATCGTAAAGGCAGTCGCCTTTAAAAAAACCAGCTTGCTGCTATGTTGCAGTACCCGCCGGCCCGCAAAGCCACGAACCCCGAAAACACAGCCGAGGCCGGGGTACCGATCAGTTACTGTAGAGGACTTACCTAACTGGCAATGCACCTCCGCAAGCTGAAGGAAGTCAGATACACACATACAGTCGGGAAATAAGAAACAAGTCATACTAAACGGACGTCATACAAAGCATAGGTACTGCAAGAATAAATAAACTGTTTAAGTTAGTATGTGATTTATTCAAATAGAGAGGAATAAAATAGAGATAAATCAAAGTAGATATTAATAAGTAGACTCAATAAGTAAATGTACGCTTTGAGACTCAAATCAAAAAAGCCTTTCACGCGCTGTAAGTCTTTGGGTATAACGTGACTCTCCCAAACACTGCCAAAGGTTTTAGAAATCATACGGTCGGTCACTATAAGCGGACAAAATTTGATAAAAAAAGGTCACAATAAGCGATATGTTACTATAGGCGAAGTCATAATATTATATATTTATTACTTAGTTATATAATTTATATGAAAAACAAACTTCACTGTGTAAACACGTCATAATGAGCGGTTGGTCAATATAAGCGGAGTCATAATAAACGGATTCTACTGTACGTTTCACTCTGCAGGACCTGGTCGAATACAGGCATTTCCAGCGCAACCTAATGCAGCTTTAGGCGTCGAATTCAAGTGGTAATATTTATTTTACATACAATATACACAAAGCAAATCTGGAAAATTAAATATACAAATTAGAAGGACAAACGCTCCTTCTATTCTATTTATTCAAAAGAAAAAACTATCAATAAAAATAAAATATTGCTGGAAAAACTAGCCTAGTTCTGTTCTTCCCTGCCTGCGGAGAGATGCCTGAAGGTTGCCATACGCGGCTTTCGTTGACAGGCCGCCTGCCGACATCAAATACGAATTCTTTAAGCTAGAAATTGTTTCGTAGTATATTCTTTATTTTTATTTTTTTATGAGTGACTAAACCCGCGTTTGACCTCAATCTCACCTGATGGTAAGTGACGATAAGGTCGAAGATGAAAGCACTCGGGTTTAGGAAGGAACTGGCTCTTTATACTTTATTGCCGAAACACATTACCGCCGGAGCGGTAACATTTGGCGGCAGACTTTATATAAAGGGTGGTCGCTAGCCAGGCGGACCCAGAAGGGATCCTACCACCAAGCAGAAATTCGTCCGTTCAAGACGTGGCAAGGAAGATCTGTCTTCATCTTCTTCACGCCGAACCTGAATTCCCGGCATATGTAGTGACGAAGTCGTCGTGGCGCCGTGGTTGTGCATATCAATCGATATCGCAGGTTAAGCGCGCTCGGTGCGGCCGGCATTAGGATGGGTGATCGCCGACCGTTCATTTCTCACGACGATTTCCGTGCTTCGGAGGGCACGCTAAGCAGTCGGTCCTGGGTGCTGTATACTTGTATACAGTAGTCGTTAGGGTTTGTCGGAAGCCATTTCGGCACCCTGAAATATCTGACATCCACCAACCAGCACCGGGCCAGCTTGGTGGATTACGGCCTAAACCTCCTCGTCACCCAGAGGAGAGACTCATAGCCCTGCAGTGGGCTCATGACACGGAGTTGCTTTGTATGCCAAAGGTCAACATTGTAGCCTCTTCAGGGCAAGAAAGCCCCCGTCCAATGCCACCGCTGTCAAAAGTTCGGGCACTCTTCTCATAACTGCCACAGGCGATAAGTCTGCCTGTCCTAAAGATATTAGCACCCCGCTAAAGATTGCCTGAGGCCCCGGGAGGAACCTACGATGATTATTGAGAATTTTTACCAAATTTTCAGTAATTACATACATACATAACTTCACGCCTGTATCCCTTATGGTTCAGGCAGAACACTAGTGGTTATAAGACCATACGATGTCACGTTTGACAAATGAGGTATTATAATGATGGAGAGAGGCTATTGCAGTGACAGAGGGTCAGCCTACCGCCCACAAAAATGCCAATAAAACTTCCCTTAACTGACTTTTACAGTATGTCCGGGAAGAGAAGAAGCTGGTACATTCTATGTTTTTCTTTCGCTCCCAGTCCAGCATGAAAGCTAGTAATTATTAGCTTTTAAATAATAAGTTTCAGTAATTATTAGTTTTTAAAAAGACAACTCGTAATAATCAGTAACACCGCTGCCCAAAAATGTAGGGAACAAAGAAATTTCAACCTTCAATGTTGGTAATGAAGTTTGTGACGCGCCTCCTCGTTATGTATCGTTTCATTACGCAATATTCTGTTTACTGGCATCTTAGCACGTTTTTAATTGGCTCCCGGTCGTACATCCTTATATGATTACCCTGCAAGTGCTGCCGTCGTCCATCCAACCACTGTTTGCCTCAGACGCCAGTGGTTGCGGGTTCGATTCCCGCACGGAACAATAAAAAAAATAGTCCGAGTCTGGGTGTTTATCTATTTATGTATTTATATTCTAGGTTCCCCCCTAGTTCGCTACATGGTATCCCATAACACAAGCTATGCTTACATTGGGGCCATGTAGTTGGTGTCATTGACTGGGGATTTTATTTTTTATTTTATTTTTATTTAAATAAATAAGTGAAATACATATTTCTTTTCCAGAAAAACTATCACGGATCATGAAGTGCATAATATCGGGCTATTTCGCCCAGGCAGCCTACCTCACCCCGGCGGGTCACTACCGGGGGATCAGAAATGCGGAGTTACACATTAGTCCTGATTCTGTGCTGTTTGCTATGCAGCAACCACAGTGGTAAGATTTATTGATTGAGTAAGGCGTTATTTTTGGGTCGTTATTAGGGTATACAGAGAAGAGGGTAGGTAGATAGGTTGGATAGAGAAGTCGTGGTGGCGCCGTGGTTACTGTGTCTATCATTCGATATCACAGGTTAAGCAACGCTCGGCGCGGTCGGTACTTGGATGGGTGACCGCCGACCATTCATTTCTCACGGCGACTTCCGTGCTTCGGAGGGCACGTTAAGCAGTCAGTCCCGGGTGCTGTATACTTGTATACAGTAGTCTTTAGGGTTTGACAGGAGCCATTTCAGGAGACATTTGCCCTGAAAAGTCTGACTTTCACTACCCAGCACTGGGCCAGCTTGGTGGATTACGGCCTAAACCTCCTCGTCACCCAGAGGAGAGACTCATACCCTGCAGTGGACTCATTACAATGAGTCGTGATGATGATGATAATGATGATTAGGCTAGATATTAGCCATAACTTGACGGCTAATATCCGCCACCGGGATTCTTACCCAAGACTTCTTGCAAAGCAGGCAATGTATGTACCGCTACACCAGCCGGTCGTCAAATTACTATCAGATTTATTTTTGTTTTATGTTTCTTTTTTCAAAAGGTATTAGGTAATTTAATTTGACGACCGGCTGGTGTAGTGGTAACATACATTGCCTTCTAAGCCAGAGGACCTGGGTTTGAATCCCGGCGGGGCGGCGGATATCGGTGTGATGAACACAGACATTAGTCGTCAAGTCATGGATGTTTATATGTTTATTTAAGTTTATTCTAATGAAAAATATGTATTTATTCAATATGTATGTTTATATATTTCTTAAGTATATCAGTTATCTAGTATCCATAGCACAAGTTCTTTAAGAAACTTAATTTGGGCTAGATAATGTTGTGTGAGTGTCAGAAATATTTATATTTATTTAATTTATTTTTCACTTCCAGGGTAATTTTTGCAAGCGTACAGAGTACATCGGACAAAACGTACATGCGTGAAATATTAAACATCAAGAAAGAATGGCTACTAGAAGTTGCGCCACATTATTATAGTGAAAGTTAATGTATGTTTAATTGTATGAATAAATGAATTAATTTATGAACGAAATTTTTATTTATTTATTTGAAAAAGATATGCCAACAAAAGGGCGGACCATTAAGATTGGTTAGTATGGGACGCAGACAGAACTTCCATCCCTATATAGTGGATTTACCAAGAAGTCGAACAAAACGCTTTGATAGTTCCTTTTTGGTACGGATTGCCAAGGTGTGGAACAATCTGCCTGCGTCTGTTTTTCCTGACCACTATAGTCCTGGAACTTTTAAGTGTCGAGTGAATAGGTTTCTCGTGGATGGACGTGTAACACCATAGTCTTCATGCGCACTTTCCATCAGGTGGCATGGAAGACAAACGTCATATCCTTAAAAAAAAAAAGTCGGAAACTAATAAGAATAAATAAATAGAGATAACGAGCTTCTTTCGATCGTCGCGCACATCAAATATCGGCTAGGCCCTACTTAGAAAGTCGCACACCATTATAACCCCATGGTTGTTAAAAATTCAAAATATTTTATTCATCAATGGCCACTTAATGACGTCACAATTTTGTACTTCCACTCTAACAAGGTGTTGATATTAAATAAAACACTTTTTAACCGGATTTATCGCGTATATTTACATTTTAAATTTTAACTCGACAGTCGCTCGTGACCACGGGGTCTGCAAAGACACCGAAACGTCGAGTTAAAATTTAAAATGTAAATATACGCGATAAATCCGGTTAATAAGTGTTTTATTTAATAGTATGAATCGCGAAAACTTAAGACAATATTAAGGTGTTGATAGTTATTGAGTAAAATGTTACAGTAGACCAAGAGACAAGAGACCGGCGGAAAAAAACTCTCGGCACTCTTTTTCAGGGTTTGTCAGAAACCATTTCGGCACCCTGAAATATCTGACATCCACCAACCAGCACCGGGCCAGCTTGGTGGATTACGGCCTAAACCTCCTCATCACCCAGGGGAGAGACTCACAGCCCTGCAGTGGGCTCATTACACGGAGTTGTGATAGTAGTTGGAAATTGGGGTTTCTGGATCAGAAGAGATCCAGAAACACCCAATTCCCACTCTGTCTATTCAAATCATCTATTCATTCTATTCACGTTGTTTATTGAAAAGATGAAATTTATTAATCTATTCAAAAACATAAATTATATTTTATTGAAAGACTATAATTCAGATAAATCTCTTCAAACATTCAAATATCCAGGTACTCTGTCTATTCAAAACATTTATTCAAAACGGACTTCTATTCACTATGAATAAAACACATGAAATTTGATTAGCATAAAATTTTATTATCATTACACCACTTACTTAAACAAATTACATTTTTTAAAGCACAAATATTCTTATGATAAATACACGTGTGTAAATTAGCACATTCACTATAAAGATCATACAAACTAAACAAATTAGGACAATTAAAGTTCTCTAAGTTTACTACATTATAATTATTATTAAAAATTTCTCTAACCCATTTTGCCTTTTCTTCACCTTTTACATAGATGCATTTATTTTCAAACAAAGGTGCAATCAACCGTTTATAATCTGAAAAAGGAATGAATCCTCCCTTCCAATAAATATTTCTATTTCTCTCAATCCAGTCAACCTGCCTCATTTCTTTTACAGTTAATTCATAGAACGGAAACGGTTGTCGTATTAAAAAGGATTGTATTCTTTTATTTTCTTCCATTATAGCAATTTCTTTAAGTATAAACTGATTTGTTTCAGTTTTAAAACCTTGAACATCAACAATTAATTTCATGATATCTTTCGTACTGTATTGCTGAGTGGTTTATATTCTATAATTCGATCGTTGATTATAAGACAATAAGCACTCGTTTGGTCAGGAAAATCTTGATCGCTTTCTATTTCAAGCTTAACATCTACCGGCCCACTTTTTAATGTATCATTTTGTCTTGAGCAATCTATTACAAACAACGGCGCTTTTTCTTTAAACTCTTTGATATTAAGCAATGGGTCTATCGGAGCGTTGTAATAAGACTGACGGAATCTGATGTACATTTCATATAATATATTATATTTATTGTCATCAAAGTTAAGCTTCATTGAATCATATGGGAATGTTTGTGAATTTAAGTACAACGTAACATTACTCAAATTACAGTGATCAAACAATGAACAGTTCCCCTTAAAGTTTTTCTTATCAGTTTGTAGACCGAATATCACATATCTAGGTTTTTCAATTTGAGATGCGGTTTTAATACACCATGAATGCTTTTTTGTTTTAGGCAAAAGCGGATATTCATATGTGTCCCAATTTCGGAATGCAATTTGTATTGGTTTATCTTTTTCTAATTGTTTGTAAAGTGCCAACCTTTCACGATCACATACTTTAATATGAGGTACACGCCATTGAATTCTATCGATACGTAATGATACAGAATCATCTTTGTCAAGAATCAGAGCATCGGTATTGGATTTACTTCGAGTTAAAATTAATTCATGTTTACAATTTAATAAGATTTTATTATAATCTTCAGCAAAACCTAGCAATTTATTAAGAGGCAATATTACATTGAAAAGACTGGTTTTAGATTTTGACCCATCCAAATTCCAACCCCACAGAGCACCTTGTTTATTCTCCCCTAAATTCATTGAAACATAAGACTTCATAGTTGAAGTTATTCCAACGTGTCTAACACGATCTATTTCAACTCCATTGATCTCATATCTTATGTCATGGAAAAGAAATGGTATTGGATTATTATTCATATGACATTCTTTTTTTACAACTTTTCCCGTACCATCTTTTGATGTCACTTCTATACGTCCTTCAATGTAAATAGAACTCGCTGAAGGTAGCAAGAATATGTCTTGTTGATTGATAGGTATACGTATTTCATCATTTTCTTGGAAACTGTTAGTGTACGGTGTATAGGAATGTACTTCAAAACCTTCAATAGAATTGTCGAAATGAGGAACTTCATTAATATGTAAGATACTCATAATTTAAATCCCAAATTTATCAAAAATTGTTTGTTAATTTCACTCAGAGCCTTTAGTTTACGTGTGTGTTTATTGAAGTCACAAGTTGAACTATCCTTTTTTACCGGGTTAACATAGTTTTTCTTCCTTCTTTTATTATTGAAGTCGATCATATTTTACAACAAATAAATAATAAATTATTAAATCAATTAGTTAGCTGTTTCCGAAAGTTCTTATGTATTCGAAGGGAAAGCTACGACTAGTGACAAATTACTATCCTTCATTCATTTTATTTAAACACATTCTATGACATTTAAACACATTCTATGATAGCATATATTTTAGGAGAAAGTCAAGACACAAATGACCACAATTGTATGGGTGACTGCCTTGATAATTGCTATAGTTATATTGAATGTTATCTCCAACATATTTAATAAATTCTAATGGTGGTTTTAGATCACCATAACTATCAAAATATTCAATAAAGTTGTTCTTTTTAACATAAGCTACCCAATGAGTTCCTTGATTTTCAGAGCTATCTAAATTAATTACCCCACATTCAACTTTTCGTGGACGTTTAGGTAACTGATCTCTCATGAATACTCCCCGAAAATATGGAATATATTTTGCATATTGCATTATATCTATATTGGTAAGAGGACGATTAGGTAGCTGCTTTATTAGTTTTTTGTCGAAGTGTAAATACCCAAACCATTTTTATATTGTTTGAGTTGTAGTCCTCTTCCTAGACATACTGGCTCAAAATTTTGATTCATGCTTTTCACTACGCCCCATGTTTTTTGAGCCGTTTGAAATGTTTTCACAAGTTTTGCTATCGCGGATGACTTGTTAACGAGTGCACCAGCTGCAGATAGTCCGCTAACTAACGCTACTAAGGGTAAGAACCCTCCAGTTTTCGGTAGTGGTATAACACGTGGAAGTTCCACTTTGGAATCTGATGCAAGCTCTTTAATAGCAGCAAAAGCTAAATCTATAGCTAGCTTTTTACATTTTGGTTTTGCTTTACGAATATTTTTTTTTGTAATGGACACAAATTTTTTGAAGGTACTCTTTAATCCAGATCCATTGGAAACCTTCATTGCCATTGCTTTTTTAACAACATTTGCTGCAAGTTTTTCTCCAACGCTCGCTTGGGATGATTTTGCACATTTTTTCGCCATCTTCATTAAAATCTTATCTGCTTTATGTCTAGTTTCTAAGTTTTTCGATTTCATATATGCGATATCGTGTTGTTTGCAGTACTCATCGAGTTTATTCACACCTTTATCACCTCTGATAAGCCTCTCACGCAGTTTAGTTCCTGGACCACAGTAGTTATAGCCAGGGAGATGTAACTCAAATGGGAGATGATTAATAATAGTATTCACAAGACCATTCCCCTCCATATACAAACGAATAATGACAATAATATTAATTAGTTTTCCAATATATTACTTTGGTTTATCCAAGAATTTTCTTTAGACGATAATCCCAACCATTTAACAAAAACTTTGTTCCCTTTTTTCTTAAGAACTTTTTCAACTAAATACACGTCGGGATTTTTAGTTTTTTGGAGCTCTTGAGCATAAAATGATCCTAAAATTTTATTTTTTCTTGAGTCTTCCAGCAAATAAGTTGGTGGATAAGTATTTTTAACTGTTATTATTTTAAATAACTCGGTTGACCAGTTCGGTGTGTATCCTTTATTAAAATTTGCTTTATATTTACTTATTCGAACAACATCACCAACAACAAAACGATATCTTATATTTTTATTGATTTTTTTGCTTTGTTTACATAGCTTTTGTAATACAATGTGTTTTGTATTTCTATTTACTTTGCTTGGTCTCATGTCGATAGTTCTATGTTCCGTTTCATTGTATTCATTCACAATTTTTTCCAAAGTTCCATCTAACCATTTGAAGTTACCTTTCAAACTGAACATTTTGTAAAGTTTACCCTTTATAGTGCGTATTACTCGTTCAACAATTGAAGCTTTTTTGCTTGAATAAGTGGAGTAATGATTTATAAAATGCACCTGCATCATGTTTTTAAAACTTTTATTGTAGAATTCCTTTCCCCAATCTGTTTGCAAGTTTATAGGTACTCTACCATGAGATAAAATAGATTGAAATGCTTTTGTCACAGAATTTCTATCTTTATTTTTGAGTGGTCTGACCCAAACAAACTTTGAAAAACAGTCAATAACAATCAATATATAATTATAGTGGGAATTAATTTTGGATATTTTCTGTACGTCAATAAGGTCAGCTTGCCAAAGATCATCTATATCTCGAAGTAAAACACACCTGCGAGGAAAATTAACTCTTGCATTTTTATGTATTTCATTAACCACGTCTTCTTTACTCATTTTAGGTTCTAGTATTCTTGACTGCTATTAGATAACTAAGCGAGCCTTTCCTATACTTATGATTTTATTATCCCTGCTTCTTTCAATTCTTCTATGATTGAAATTATTTCATTGTCTTGATTTGTATTTCCAGCTTGTTTAGAAGCAATGAGCAGTTTCAATCTCTCAACAAGCTCATTAGGATCATCCCAATAGATAAAGTCGGTATTATTTCTATATCTCTTCAAAACGTTTAAATTACCACCAAGTTTTTTATAGTTACTATCTAAAGTTGATTCACCAAACATAGGTTTAATAATTGTTCGATACTTTTCTCCTTTATCTCCCTTTAACTGACCGTGAGTATCATAATCACGTTTATGAGCATTCGTTTTGATCAATATACGTCTATAATTATTTTTATCATCATTAGTAACTAATGCCAGATTTGGTTTTTTATGTAATAATACCGCTTTCAGTCCTGCAGTCAATTCATATTCATCATCACCAATCTTTATTCGATATGGTTCCAAATCACCTTCTTGTGAAGAAATTATTTTAACTAGTAAATTACCCATCATTAAATTGTCTCCCACTTTTCGTACTCCAAAAGGAACATTTACATCATATAGCGTACTTAGGTATTGTCTCGTTACAGATACATCTTTAGCATCTGTATCGCTAGTAAAGTCCGTAAAAGAATCAAAAATTTCTGAATCTGAATCTACTGTAATACTTTTCGACACTGTTGGTGTGGATGTTATAGGATCATTTAGTTTGACTGGCACTCTTACAGTGCTCACATTAATGTCACATTTCACTTTATTTCGATTATCCATTAATTGATCCCCCTCTAACATTTGCGTCAAAGGTTCAGTGACAGGTTTAAATATTTTAGATAACTCATACTGGTTTTCATCTTCTATTTCTCTCAACTGCTTAAATTTAGTTTTTATGTTGTTCGATAACGTGATTATTTGTTTTTTTATTTCAACGCTCATGTTTAGTCTTTTCACTCACACTAATCGAAAGCAAATGACAATTTCAGATTTAGTGTGGGAATATAAATGTATCAATTTTTTTTCTATACCTTCCTTTATTTAGCTCACAGTCTTTACAAATAGTCAAAAACCCATGCTTCTCACGCCAAACATGCGAACAAATAGTTTTAAATGTATTCCATGACATATCTGAATTAACATGCTCGTTGTATATGTGTTTCAAATTGATTTCGTCTTGTTTGAAGAGCATTAATAAATTGGCGTTATCACGAATCAACTGTTTTGGCACTTTTGAATACGTTTGTGATAAATAAAAGCAGTCTATGTGTTTGTGCCGACCCATCGTGAAATAATTACGGATATTACTCTGGTTTTCACAAACCACATCATCAAAAATTATAACTGAGTTCGGTAACGCATCATTTGGATGTATAACTTCACTATCGTTATTCAACACATGATACTTGATTTCAGGAACATTTAATAGCACTTCTTTTAGAAAACAATATTTACTTTGAAATGGGGTTTTTGTGTATAAGTACAAATTTTCAAATTTAAGCCCATTTTTATGTAACAACAAATTAAACATAACATTAGTTTTACCGCAATTTGATGGTCCACAAATCAAACATCGAATATTATTTGGTAACAAATCACTATGTTTTGCAATTCGGGTTTTCGCTTCAATATCAAAAGGGCTAATATCTAAGCTTAGCGGTTGTTTCTTAAGCTTCATTGTAACCAAATGATTGTTTTTCAACTTGGCTCTCACTTTATAGAAAAGGCTACCATCTGAAGTAAGCAAAAAGTAACAAGAGTTTCAAGCAAAAATCTTTATGTTGATAATTTGTTCTAGACCCCAAATAATACATCGAAGAGTATTAGGAAACAGTGGACTATGTTTGAAAAAGTTTTCATTTTTATTAGTAATGTTAATACATATTTTTAAGGATAGAGGATGCTTACTCAGCTTCATATTCTCTTAATATGTATTGCGTAAGCTCAATACATACAAAAGTTTCTCTTGCCCAGTCGCTGGTTCTTCCTATCCTGGACTATGCCGATTCCTGTTATCTGGATGCCACGGAAGAGCTATTAAACAAATTGGAGCGTTTGCAAAATCTATGTGTTCGTTTCATATTTGGACTCAAAAAATTCGATCACATCACCGAATTTCGAAAGCAACTCCGTTGGCTTCCGATACGATTCCGACGAAACCTTAGAATCCTGTGTCTTCTTTTCAATATCCTATTTAACCCGCTTACCCCTCCCTATTTGCGTAACAGATTTTCTTTCACTCACTCTCAGGATACGCCATGTAGAGCACATGTGCGCACTCTTCTTCACATGCCCATTCATAAAACTGACTATTTTTCCTACTCTTTCTCGGTTCATGCAGTCAGATTGTGGAATTCACTACCTCACATTATACGGGAGTCTCAATCTATAGCTATTTTTAAGAAAAAAGTAAGAGATCACTACCTTTCTCTATGCTAAAAGTATGTATTTTGTGTGTATTTTTATGTATGATATAATATGTAGGTATATATTATATATCTTATGTATGTATTTGTATTTAGAATTTGTTATGTTGGTTTTTAAATATATATTTTAATAGTATAAGTAATTTATTCGATTTATATTTATACGTACACACTATTATTGCATTTTAACCAAACTCTCCAGTCTCAGGTCTGCTGGAAGAAATTTCTTTAGAAATAAGCTGACCCTTGTAACTTTATTCTATGTTTATTTTCAATTGTCTTTTATCCTGTGTACAAAAATTGTTAAATAAATAAATAAATACATTGGCTTAAATATGTATTTCTTCATGATAAATCCGAACATAATACCAATCTTAGTACATAAGGAATAAAATGTAAGTAATATGAACCAACAATATAAAATATGATTCTGCATTTCTATTTATGGTACCTATCTGTAATGTTATAAATTAGAATCGAACTTGAAAAATTATTCAGTTACATTAAATCTAGTGACTCGAGCACCCATTGTCGCATCGACTTTGGTAATTTGAAATTGATAAAACAATTACGGTAAGTTTCATTACATACAATTAATATAGGATTTTGTTGAATATGTAGTAATGTATGCTCATTGTATTGTTTTAGAATATAATGTCGTCTAAAGATTTGATTCCTCACAATCAACACGATGAAGACTCTAACCCTATTACAAATCCATTTTATTATGCGCAAGATGTTGATGGGTTTTTAGAGAGGGACTGCATAGAATTTCCACTAATTCCAATTAATCAAACGGAGCAGAAAAGCAGTGAAAAAAAGAAAAGTACATTATCCATTAAAAGACAGCGAAGAATTAACAAAGATAGCACAGCGTTTATTAATGCTCCATCGACATCATACGTTGTGAAGCAAGTAAGAATGGGAAGCAAGATAATAAAAATAAATATTATTGATGTAGAAACAAACAAAGACGTTGTTAATGTGCAATATATAGCAGAGCGTGATTTTGATGAAGTTTTTAATGCGACTGAACATTTAATAGAGAAGATAGTTAAAAAAATAAGTGAAACATAAAAATATTTACCAATTTATGAAATGTAGTTTACTATAATTATTTACTATTATTATAATCTGATACTCTCAATAAATTAATATTAATCAAATGTCGTGCGTGTTTTTTTTCTTCACTGTAAATCCTTTAATGTCTTTTATATAAATTTTTAGGTTTAAAATAAAAGAAATAATCGTGCAAGTAATAAAGACTTTTATTAATAATAGGTGCCTAGTACAAATTAATAATAACTTATAACATACACATTTATTAATTATTTTATCTATAAAAAACCTTATTATCTAAGCATAAAGATTAATCAATACAATATTTAATCAAAAATCTTAAAAGTAATGTATTTTTTAAAAGATGGTATCACAGTGTCCCCAAGGTAATGTTTCTATTTGGTTTGATAAAATTTGTCTCTTATCATCAATTCTATTAAGTACAACTTTATTAATTTCTTGCGAATATATCATATGTTTTACTGATTTTATCATATTCATTTTATGTTTAAAAATAACATCATCGGATAAAACTTTCTTATAATCTAACATACTTAGTGATTTTGTCACAGGTTTCGATATACCTTTTGCTTTGTTTATTTGTGTTCTTGATGATTTGATACAATAAAGTTTTGCTCTTAATCCCACAAATTCATATATAATATCTCCACCTAACTCACTCTTAAATAAACCAGGAATTTTATCATTGACTAAAGGTAAACCATATACATTATCTATTTCAAAATTACTAGTATCATATACAGATAAATTTTTGCCCATATCTTTATAGAAATCCGCAGTATCAATTAAATACAGCAAACTGTCTGTATCTGTGTAACACAATTTTGCACTGTCACCATACTGATCTTTAATAAAGCTATAATGAAAATTATAAAGGTGCTGTTTTGCATATTCTAGAACTGTAAATCCGATATAAATTGGTCTGTCTAAAATAAGTTTTTCAGGACTTAGCTGTATGGCAGCAAAGTTTTCATTAAAAATTGAAACACTTTTAAAATTAGGTTTTGAAATAAGTTTTTCAGCACCAACGGTTTTATTTGTTCTATTTGAAGTATCACACCACGTTGATACTAATTTAACATCAATTTGTTTTCTTTTGTTTTCGATAGTTTTACCAAATATCGAATTGTTTAATAATTTAAAAAAATCTTTCTCAAAAGGCGTTACTGCCGCCTGTCGTAAACTTGTATTTAGATCTATGTATTTCTTTAGAAAATTTTCTTGTTTGAACTGAATAATTCTATGAATTTTTTTTAGTATTAATCCGTTTTTCAGACACTCTTTCAAATAGATGTAGTGAATTACATAGTTATATTTATCATAACAATTCGCAATCAATTTTTTCGTGCTACCTCCTACAGGTATAAATTTTTCAGGAGCTAATGGTAAGTCGCTATGTAAATGATGTAACTCCTCTGGGTAAGCCATATCTACTTCTAAAATGTAACCATATTCCCCATCTTCATGAATATTATTTAAATCAAATGTTTTAATATCATCTTCTGAAAGGAATTTGAAATCAGATATTGGTAACTTCTTAGTCATCGCATAACCATAAAGATTGTTACAATCTAAGTAAACTAAATATGTTGATGCATACCTTAGTGAGCACTGTGCCAATCCTCCGCGAATTCCCTTTTCTAGCATCTGATAAATTTCTAAATCATTAATTAGCTCTAGTTGAATACCTGTATAAAAAAGCATAGCATCCCAACTCAATCCAGGTGAACTCACATAATATGCAGGATCCAAATGATAATGTTGCAGACAAATTTTTCGGAAATTTTCAAAGATATCACACAGTAAAAGAACATCGCATTTTAAATATAAATCTGTATATTCACCAATATTTTTTATATTAAAAGTTTTCCAGACCTTTTGAGCATGATTGTACTCTGTATCAGTAATATGCTTCATTTGTAAACTATTATAAAAATTGAGTTGAAGTGGTAGCTTTTTTTCATCATATTTCTCCCATGAGTTCATAAATTCATATGGATAGATACCTTTTTGCTTAATTAACTCAAATTTATTTGATTCGGGGAAATGAAAAGACAAATGAATGAAATCCTGTTTTTCTAAACTTTTGCTGAGAACATCAAGGCTTGAGTTAAGGAATTGAAAAGAATCTATGAATTTCATCTCTATACGCTTATTTTTTGAGTGATTAAATACTTTTGTAAAACTTAAATATTTTTCTTTGGTTTTTGGTATAATATTTATATTACCATTATATTTTGATAATTCTTTTATAAATATATGCGAATCATAACCAGAAAGATTGTGAAATATAACAGGGATAAATGAGCATACTTGATATATCAAATTACAACGTGAATGAGCTGCACCTCTATAATCACCCGTAATATGGTCATGGTCGCAAACTTTATCATCAAATAATAAGTTATTGCATATGTGACAAGTAGTTGAATCAAGAAAATTTCGTATTTGTTCTTTTGAAAGTGGATTCATAGGCTTTTTTGATGATAAAATCTTATTGATTAACGAGACTTCATCGATCAAACTCTTGATAAATATTTCTACACAATCTGAACCTCTATATGTCACATATTTGTTTAAGCTGTTATCATGTGAGCAGCAAATGTAAAACCCAAAGCATGATGGTTGATGTAATTTGGTATTTATTGTGTTTTGTTTTAATTTTTTATCTTTAATATCAAATAATAAACATTCAAAATCAGCGTAAATAACAAAATTTATTTTAAGCTGCCTTTCATAATGTTTAAATTGTAGTATACTATTTTTATCAGGTAGTAACGTTAAAATATTTGCACAATTATGAGAATTATGTTTTTTTTCACTAGAAAAGAACTGTAAACATGTTTCACATAAATATATTCGACCTTTATGATGTGAAACCTGACGTCGCACTAAACGTAAAAGGTCTTTTATCAGACAGTAGTGTGCTTTATCCATTCTTTCTAAATACAATAAATTAACATGATGAAGTTTTCGAGATTTCGTTATATAAAGCGGACCAGTAACGTTATTATACTTATCTAAGCCGTATATACTGATACTTATATTGTCATTATTTTTTTCAAACATTTTTATATCTTTAGGTGATGGTGGAAAACACATGCCATGAATATTAAATATTGAGCTATAATGAGGATATGAGCTAGTCCTGCATATATTTTTTTGAGCTGGAAATAATGATGCAGTTATACTCCAAAGGAAACAATATTCATCATTATTATTTATATTCACACAACTCTTTGTATTTTTTATTTTTTTCGGTAAGTCTATAAAAGTACCACCACGCATGGGTGAATATTTGTTTATATTTATTTCTAAATGGCTAATTGAAATTAAGGACCACCCTGATTCACAATGTTCAAACTCAGACAACTTGTTTTTACAGGTATGTATTAAATTTCCGTAATAGTTACAAAAATCCTCATTGTTACTTATTATTTCGTATTTCGTATTAAAAGACTTAAGCTGCTGTTCATTTGATTTATCTAAAGCAAAATATGCAAACAACTCAAAATTGACTTTAATGCATTTGTGTTTTGAAAGTGATATCTCAATTATTTTTAAAATATTATCTAGCTTATCATTTAAGAACGACTCTGGTAACAAGTACTCATTTTCTGATGATGGATTTAAGCGATAAGTCATAATTCTGTTTTTAAAAGCAGTAGCAATAATTTCAACATTCTCAAAATTAGATTTTAAAATACAATTAGATTTATGAACATTAGTTCTCTTATGGTATCTGTATTCATGATCAAGTATTTCGATATTACATTTCTCACACATAATATAATTGAAATTGGATTTATCATCATAATCATATTCATTACTATAACTTGTTGGTGAAGCCTCTCCGCATGGAACTGTAAAGATGAAAAAATGAATAAACAACAGAATTAATATTTATGGTATAAACTTTAATCAAGTGAAATTCCAATTATAACAGTTAAAATTATAGTATAAACTCTGAAAAGAATAAACACGTAAAATAAAGATAATTAAATTTAGGATAAAATGAAAGAAAAAAATTGAATACACTTTTATAAGTTCAAACTATTGATAAGTGTGAATAAAAGTAGGCGGGCAACTTTTAAATTCATTCCTGCTGGCGGTTATGAAGGCTTGGAGCTGACGCCATGCCTCCGTATTCGAGTCAGTACTATTTTTTATAGTAATAATTGAGTGCCGCCATCTGTTGCCGGGTGGAATACGCTCAATCTCTTCAGTTTTGTACACCTTTAACTCAATATAAAATGATCCAGTCTTTTTATCATCCGCTTGACGGGCATAGCCGTTGGCTAACCGCCTATTAATGTATGAATATATCGGATGAGTTATTTTACCCGATTTCACTTCTAGATCCTCATCTTCACTATCAGTTCCGAATAAATCGCGAGCAGATGGTTTATTCGGCTTGCTGACTGGTTTACTCTTCTTTGACGTGGAAGGCGTAGGGTTACGTGTAGATTCAATCGTTTCCGGCTTTCGCTTCCTCGACTTCTCCGGCTTTGCAGGTACTGATGATTCTTCCACCTCATCCTCGGATGGAAACAAATGTTCAGCCGTTTGTTTGGACCTGGAAAAAAAAATGTTTATTAATCGAGCAACAACAATCAAAATCATGATCAATTGGTAAGTTTTTGCAATGAAGTGGACCAAAAAAACACATTATTATTAAATAAATAACAGCATTATTGCTGAAAGTTTAAATGTTTAATTTCGATACTGTTATAAGCACTATGAGTTACTGAAGTAATTACAGTAGAACTCCAATTATCCGATCTCCGACTATCCGAATCGCCGATTATCCGAATCACAAAAAATTCAGTCAGTGTAGGCACAACTTGTACATAAGTACATTTTATTTATATTTAAAACATGTGAAAATTTCATGTTTATTTCAGTTAATTCAATAAAAAAATAGTGCAATATCAAAACGTAGCTTTTATTCTCTCCAATGGCATTTTTTTTTAAAAAAAATCCGATTATCCGAATATTTGATTATCCGAATGGGCCCCGGTCCCCATTAATTCGGATAATTGGAGTTCTACTGTATATTATTTCTAATTAACACTAATTAACTAACATATTATATCTAATTATATTATGATATACCTACTTATAGAAATATCGAACGATGAAACATTTCAAATTGAGAAGTATTCATAAGTAAATCCAATAATGTAGGGAAGAAAAGTATAAAGTAGTACTGATATGGCTAGTAATAAATGGTACATTACAGAAAATGTGAATTAAAAAAGTTGGTTACAAATAAATACATCAAAAATACTTACATTTAGATATTTTTCTTTTTTCTTTCACAACACTGCACAACGCTGAAGAGACTATTAGAGTTTATCACTAGGAAAAGTATACTCATGCTATAGCTTCTGCAGGTTACCCCTTAAATAGGGCTAAATTTGCAGTTTAAGCATTTATTACAAAAATGGATAATGCTTTGTCAGACGATTGCACACTCGGACTTACTCTCAAGTATCTCTACACTAATATTATAAACATGTGAGATCAGTTTGTTTGCTTGTAGTACCTATAGTTTAAAAATAGTAAGCTGGGTAGCTTTATTTACTGCGCACCAGTTAATTCCATAAAGTACCTAATATCGCTTTGAAAAACATATGCATAACCATATTCCATTCAAATAGTTCAACTGTTTTCGTCTGGACCAATGATAAGTATAGATTTTTTCATCAACAATATTTGCAACATAAAGCATAGGCATAGACATGGGCGAAGTATAGTGTTTAGCAAATTTTTACTCACGACTTCGCTCGTTGTTCTGCGAGAATATTTTATGCATTCTCAAGATTTCTATCTAATATTAAACATTATCTTTCCGAGTACAATATTTTATGAGTTTTGAGATCTTACCTAAGGATCCGATATGTTTTAGTTTAAAGAAATAATTAATGAATATAATCTAATAAAGTAAAACTGAAATATCTTAATTGTTATACATTGTACGTTAATAAACATACCTACACTTTGTAAGGTAAAAGGGAACAATTTTGTGTCTTATAAAAACACCATCGATTTTTTAAAATAAATGTACAGTTGAACATGTTAATTTATTTAAAATATAAGTAACTTTCTTAGTAACTGCTCAATTCCAAAGGAATGCCAGCGGTTTCCTTATACGTCTTAGAGTATCACGTTCGCTGAGTCTTTGTGCAGGATTATAAAACTTTTAAATACTTAGGTAATGATCTGTTATATTTTTTTTATTGTCGAAATATTTGCACTTAAAGTTATTTATTTATTTATTCTTCATTGTACACATGGAGTAAGACATAACTTTATTAAAAATATAATAGGTACAGTGCACAATAGGCGGCCTTATCATCTACAGACAATCTCTTCCAGACAACCCTGTTAGTCAAGTTAGTGAAAGGTATTCATCACTTTGTATTTCTTCTTATTTCTAAGCAAGCGAACACTGTAGCCATGCGATGGTAAGTGGCTTCCAGGCTAATGGACATCATTTATCGAAAGTGTGATTAACGATGTGTAGCTTATCCTTAAACCTTTTGTTCCTGTTATTTCACTGGCTAGGGGACCCCTTTATCTGGATCACAACTAGGTACGCTTACGGTTATTATGGCGGTTAATACCTATGTGTTGGATGGTGGTACCTACTCGGGTGTTTCTGAACTAAAGAAACTACTACCATAATTTATAATTGCAAAGTATAGTATTTTTTTTATCTGTATTTAATGTACTCGATACATAAAGTTAGATGAGTGACCATGTTTATTTTTTGATATCATAATAAATAATATAAATTTAGGTAATATAAACTCAACATAATAGGTAGGTAAGGTATTACTTATTTTATAAATATTTGAACGAAAATAAACAATCTTAAATTTGTAGGTACTGTTAATCTAAATAATAAACCAATTACTTACTTTATATTTCATAGTTTTAAATTTTTGTTTTCTATACAAACCTTAACAATAACGTACAAAAAAAAAAATGAATTATAGGTACTATTTAGAGCATTCGTTTGACGTTATGCGTTAAATATTTAAGTACTTACCTACATATTTTTCGAAGATTCATTTTTTATTTATTTAATAATATAGATATTTATATAATTAACACATATACCTAGCGTTTAAATTACAATACAACTTCTACCTAATCGACTTGGCAAAAGGAAGTAGGTACACTCAACGTGTTCTGTCAAAAACAAAACGTCTTAACTACAACTGCTGTATAAAAGTCGTGTGGTCAATTTCTCGAGCGCACTTCTATGATATTGTGACTACATAAAGAATTGATGATAAATTAATGCAAAAAGTATTGAGAGCTTAAACAAATCCATGTTTTTGAAAAAAAAAAAGATAAATTGATTATTATGTACCTATTATCATTTGATTTTGAGATTTGAATATTTGAAGAGATTTATCTGAATTGACTAAACAAAGTTTTAAAATTATTTTATAGCTTTTCAATAAAATATAATTTATGTTTTTGAATAGATTAAGAAAATTTCATCTTTTCAATAAACAACGTGAATAGAATGAATAGATGATTTGAATAGACAGAGTGGGAATTGGGTGTTTCTGGATCTCTTCTGATCCAGAAACCCCAATTTCCAACTACTTGTGATGATGATGATGATGACTCTTTTTCAGTCAGAATTATACAAAATAATACAAATAGTTATAGTATAAATTGACCATGACATGAAAAAAAAAACAAACAAGGCAGCTAATTGTGAGAGCCAATGTCATGTCATAACCAAATTAAGCTATGGGTGCACAACACGAACATGACAAACTGGGACCAGAGTATTTAAACAAGAATGGAATGAAAAAGTCATAGTGTCATCAGTTAAGTCAGGGTCGTACGCAGCTATTCCTGACGTAGCGATTCCATAGAGGCGTCCCGCAACGTCCTAATCGATCCTTGGCACCCTCTTTACATGGGGAAATCCTAATGGATACCCGTTCACCTGGGGGAGTTACCATACTATGATTCGCACGGACTAAAACCGTGTTCCTCTATGCATAACGTAATCATATATTTTTGTGCCAGAATGGGGATATCTGAGGTCTTTTTTGTGTTTACGATGTTTACAAATTTTTGTTATAGAAGATTGAATAACATCAAATAATCAAAGCAATTAACATAGTCAGTATATAACGTTTAGTTGTGTAGACACGACTTAGTAAGCCCCAGTAATAGCTTAACTACCAAGTCGATTTTTTATATTCGTCGGCTGGATATGAGTATCGCCGTGCCATGCATTTCGACCGTGAAAAATACGTTTTAAACCGTCAAACCACCGTTCACAGAAGCGGGACTATTTCTCCATTGCTGGGGAAAACCGGGACAGACTCTCTGAAAGCGGGATATATGGTCACCTTATCCATGCACCATGTGCCGGAATCATGGCTAAAATCATCCTAGCAAGCCATGACAATACTGACTCAATAATAGAAAACCTATGTAACATGAAAACCACTGGTGGTTAAGACTAATAAGGCGTCGACCTGCAGGGCTAGCATGCAACCATCGTTAAATAGTCGAATCGACAAGATAAATATTATTTTGTTATTTTATCCTATTATGTAAGCTAATATGCGCACCATAATATATAGACTTACTCGATTTGATACCATGATTAAGACCACAGAACCAACTATGTCATAATCTTAATAAATTACCTACACTAAATACCATATTCTAAGAAAATATCGATAAAAGGCCCGATTTATCGTTGTCAACGGTAGCATGCTAGCCCCGCTGGACGATAACAATGCGTGTTGAATTTCGGAAATCATGACGAAATATATGATGATGGTATGTATTTGTAACTTTAGTTCTGGCCTGGGCCTTTGCGATGTGAAGAAAAACGGGCTTGTGCAAGTCGGATGCGCCATTATAAAAACGGCAAAATAATCCTGTTGGTTGTTTGTAATCATGAATATTCATTTTATTCTGTTTTAAGTGATTATTTATTGTGATAGCAGTAAGAGAAATACATCGTCAGTGGTTTTGACGACCACTTTGGCGACGGGGTAAACCTGTCTGCCTCAGACGCCAGTGGTTGCAGGTTCGATTCCCGCACGGAACAAGAAAAAAAAAATGTTCCGTGTCTGGGTGTTTATCTATTTATGTATTTATATTCTAGGCTCCCCCCTAGTTCGCTGTATGGTATCTCATATCACAAGTTATGCTTACTTTGGGGCCATGTAGTGGGTGTGATTGTCTGGGGATTTAATTTTATTTATTAATTTTTTTATCGATTATGAAAATAGCCATATGTATCACGGGTCACGAGATACGGTCTTGTGACAGACTGATAGCGGAGTTTTAGTATTTTACACTTTGGGTACGTTCCTAAAAAAATCAATTGAAAACGTTCCGGGTCTGGGCGTTATGTATTTTCAACCTACTTCCAAAAAAGGAGGAGGTTCTCCATTCGTCTGTATGTTTTTTTTTGTTACACGATATTTCGGAAAATTATGATTTTTTTGATAATTGTTGTTTCATATGATAGAGGATACTTCATAGTTGGTGCCATATAAAGTTCATCGAAATCGGATAGGTATTTCCTTGAAAATTTTAAACTTGTTTTAAATGTATGATTTCGGAGAATGTTTACGTTGATGACATTCTCAACTCAGCCAAAGTTTTGGCGTGAAGTCGGTTTTTTAATGCTCTGCATTCGTTGATTATATATTCTAGGTTCTCCCCTAGTTCGCTTCATGGTATCTCATAACACAAGCTTTGCTTATTTTGAGGCCATGTAGTTGGTGTGATTGTCCGGGGATTTTATTTATTTAATTATAAAAAAATATGGTTCACTCGCAGTTCTTACGTCGTCGTGGCGCCGTGGTTACTGTGTGTATCATACGATATCACAGGTTCAGCAACGTTCGGCGCGGTCGGTACTTGGATGGGTGACCGCCGACCATTGATTTCTCACGACGACTTCCGTGCTTCGGAGGGCACGTTAAGCAGTCGGTCCCGGGTTCTGTATACTTGTATGCAGTGGTCGTTAGGGTTTGTCAGAAGCCATTTCGGCGCCCTGAAAATTCTGGCATCCACCACCAAGCAGTGGGCCAGCTTGATGGATTATGGCCTATACCTCCTCGTCACCTAGACGAGAGACTCATGCCCTGCAGTGGGCTCATTACAAAGAGTTATGATGATGATGAGGTACCAAAATTAACTTACCAAAATTATGTAACTTAATTACCAAAAATACCAAAATTATGTAACTTAATTACCAAAAATACCAAAATTATGTAACTTAATTATAATAGCTTATTACAACGTAATAAGTAGCCTTGGGCTAGTGATATGTTACAAGTATCTTATACCTTGGTAAAGATAACACTAGCTAAGGTCAGGTTTAAGGAATTTTAATTGATGAAATACGAACTGAGTCACACATAATGTTTATGATAGTGAGATGCGTATCCGTATTTGTTATGACCGGTGTTTTGCTGAAATATACCTAACACGTGCTAAATGGAAGGTAAACGTGGGAAAAGCATTTGTAAAGATTAGAATACATTTTAGCATCGAGACTTTATACAGGGTGTCCCAAAAGGTTACGTAGCTGGGAAGGGGTGTAATAGGGGTGGTCGCAAGGGTCACCAGAAAAATAAAAAAATTCCCTCTGGGTATTTAAAAAAATAAAAGGCATCTTTTTTAAAACAATTTAAAAAAAATAGATATGTTGTTTTTTTTTATTTCAATTTGATAAAGGGTTATTGACGATTACAAAACAGCAGTAGGTACAGTTAGCAAAATAGGTGCAATTTTGTTAGTTTTTATAAAAGTTTCATTAATTTGTAAAAATACCCAGAGGGTTTTTTTATATTTTTCTGGTTCTCACCCCTATTACCCCACTTCCCAGCTACGTAACCGTTTGGGACACCCTGTAGACGAAAAAAATAGGTATAGCTAAGATAATAGCATTACTAAATGTGATTAATTACATATTTATATAAATCAAGGTTCATTAAAGCCCTCTTGTAGTGCGGTGTGTAGGTATTCCAATGCATCATACTCCTATTCCAGATAACGCTATCAAAATTCGCTGTCTCGAGCAACTACGTTTTCAACACACTTGCTCGTAAAGTGAGCGTTATTCTATTGAATTTAGAATTATAAACTGGGCTATAAGTCACGCGTGCATAATATATTATACCCTAGTGCATAATATAATGAATCCTACAAAGTTGAATTATACCTTTGTGCAAATTACATGCGAGTAAACAGAGCATATTTTATTGGTCCGGGTTATACATTAAATATTTTCAGAAACAACAAAGAGATTTTATACCACTTCAAATCCATATACATTTTTAAATGTTTGCGCCTTATATTAGTAAAACAAATTTGTATATTAAACAAATTATTCACAATTTACAATAATTTGTTATAAAATATTAAAATATTTGCATTTACCACTCCAAATTAAACATTTTCACTTAAAATAGGCTGTATATGCTATACAGACATTGACACATTTGGCGGAAAAAAAAAACATACACGCATGCGCGAGGTTCGGCGCCATTTTTAGGCACAATTCACAGCTTTGTTATCAAGTGTGTTTGTTATTTTATGACCACGTATGTCTGTCTTTTACTCACAAGTGTGTTAAAAAACGTCGTACGTAACTCGTGAGCGTTGCTAATTGCAGTCTCGGCTCACAGCCTCGACTGTAATTAGCAACTTAGCTCACTTGTTACATAATATACTATTAAAGGTTTATTTAAAAAAAAATGCGTTGGCAGCGATACGCGTGCCTGACCTGACCTGATGCTGCGATTGACTCAGGCGTATGTCAAATACAAATATCTTTATTAGGTAAACATCCATCACAATGTTGAAGGACACCTCTGTTAAGTACGCAGACTTGTATTTAATAGTAGCAAAACTTTATTTACTTATAAGGATTTGTAGGAAAAAGTTAAGTACCTACTATTATTACATAATTATGACCAGAATCGAGTACAGAGTGCTCTCCTTCAGTATCTAAAATTTGTCACCAGTCACCCTGTATACATTAAGAGGTCGCGTGTTTGATCCCTAAACGGAACAAAAAATAACTGTTTATCTATAGCATACAATATGGTATATATCACACGATTTACTTACTTTGAGGTCATGTAGGCGGTGTATTTTATTTTAGATTTTAATTTATTTCTTTTTATTTAAAACTAGCCACCGCGCGCAGTTTTACCCGCGTAACTTTTGATCCCGTAGAAATTTTGGGATAACATATAGCCTATAACCTTCCTCAAGAGTTGGGCTATCAAATGCAAAAAGATTTTTTTCAAATCCCACTTGTAGTTTTTGAGATTAGCGCGTTCAAACAAACAAACAAAAAAACAAACTCTTCAGCTTTATATATTAGTAGAGATTTAAAATTAATAAATAGAGAGCTGAGAGAAAACTCTATATTTAGTAGAGTAACCTATAAATAATACAGGCCTATTTTTTTTAAGAAAAAATAACAACAAGACTTCTAAATGCAGATTTGAGCGCAACAACTGTGATTTGTTCCGGCAATACTTGACTACCGGCTGGTGTAGAGGTAACATACATTGCCTTCTATACCAGAGGTCCTGGGTTCGAATCCCGGCGGCGGCGGATATTTGGTGATGAACACAGATATTATTCGTCAAGTCATGGATGTTTTTTTAAGTTTATTCTAATAAAAAATATGTATTTATTCAATGTGTATGTTTATATATTTCTTAAGTATATCAGTTATCTAGTATCCATAACACAAGGTCTTTAAGATACTTAATTTGGGCTAGATAATGTTGTGTGAGTGTCGGAAATATTTATTTACCACCTACTGTTTGAGGTCAAACAAACAGGGACTTATCTCTAATAAATAAAAAAAAACGAATTTGACGACCGCTTTGGCGATGGAGTAACGCTGTCTGCCTCAGAAGCCAGTGGTCGCGGGTTCGATTCCCGCACGGTCAAGAAAAAATAAAATGTTCCGGGTCTGAACGTTCATCTATATGTATATGTATTTATTAAATAAAACATTTTTAACCGGATTTATCGCGTATATTTACATTTAAAATTTTGACTCGACGTTTCAGTGTCTTTGCAGACCCCGTGGTCACGAGTGACTCCGACTCAAAATTTAAAATGTAAATATACGCGATAAATCCGGTTAAAAAGTGTTTTATTTAATAGTATGAATCGCGAAAACTTAAGACAATATTATATGTATTTATATCCTAGGTTCGCCTCACGGTATCCCATATCACAAGCTCTGCTTAGTTTGGGGCCATGTAATTGGTGTGATTGTGTGGGGATTATATTTTATTTTATTAAAAAAGAGGATTTTTTCTAACTTTTGGTCTTGCCGTTACAAATTTTATCTGTCTGTACCTGTTATATGTAAGTTTATTGTTTTATATAAGTAGTATCTAAAATTACTCAAAATATATTCATCATCTTTATGATAACGTTTCAGCAACTGTAAATAAACAACAACTGTACATAACATCACGCCCTTTGGGGTAGGCAGAGACTTAGGAACGCCAACTGCTCCGATCCAGACATACCTTTTTCACTTCCTCCACTTTCATTAATCGGTTCATACATGATCGCCGGTTACGAGTACTTGTAACTATATACATATATTTTTTTCAATCAGAGCACTCGCGCACTCATTAATCTTGAGATTTAGGTCGCGCCGGTCAGAGTTTCCAACAATCCTCTCTATTGAAATGAGGGTGTTTTTATAATTTCAATAGCTTCTCTGATCATTCTAGGAATGTAATGGTTCTCTCTAGATAACATTTTGACAGAGTCAAACCTTAAATAGTGGATAGGCTTGTCCATGGAATGTTCATGAACTGTTCAATTATTTTCGTTCACTTATTTTCTTATAATTTATTTAAAATGAAGCACTTTTCATGAATATTTTAATTTACTAACTCGCCTTCGGAACAAAAGAAGGCCTAGAAGAAGAAAGCTGGTGAGCTATTTAGAGATAAAGTTTGGGGATTGTTGAAAAAGTCTTCTAATGTTATACAAACTGCAAGGCTATTAACAATTCGTTCTTTTATATTTTTTGTAACTTTGAATGTGATAACAACTGTAAAAAGATGCAATGTTAACCATGTCACCTGTGATCTTTGAGAAACTTAGGACTTGTTTTCGTTGTTGATCCGGGTGCAAATTCTTAACCTAATAATCATCTTATCTATGCTGTTAGAAAGTTTAAAATTGTATGTCAACATTAACAAGTTAAAAATAACTTCTAGTAATTTTGAAATCACTGACGAATATTATCTTGCTAATTCTGAGCTTTGACTTATACTAGACTGTTTCGCCGCATATTATAGAATTCATTTTAGAGTGTCCGAATGTTCTTTTTAAATAAATTGCGCCGTCTCACCTTTATCAAAGGGCAATAAAAGTGCAGTCTTTAGTAATGATGTTGATGCTGCAAAGAAGTCTACAGTAAAATAATTCTGGGGACCGGCAGTGGTAACATACATTGCCTTCTATGCCAGAGGTCCTAGGTTGGAATCCCGGCAGCGGCGGATATTTGTGTGATTAACACAGATATTAGTCGTCAAGTCATGGATGTTTATATGTTTATTTAAGTTTATGATTTAATGTATTTACGGGATTCTTACCACGATTTTCGATTTTATTTTCGTCTGCGATCATGGTGCTTGTAACAGCATCGAAATATCGGACGTGCGAAAATAAAATCGAAAATCGTGGTAAGAATCCCGTAAATACATTAAATCATAGTGAAAATAACCGCGATAGTTTAAAACAAAGATCATTTAAGTTTATTCTAATAAAAAATATGTATTTATTCAATATGTATGTTTATATATTCTTAAGTAAGTATATCAGTTATCTAGTATCTATAACACAAGTTCTTAAAGAAACTTATTTTGGGCTAGATAATGTTGTGTGTGTCAGAAACATTTTTATATTTATTTATTTTATTAATAAAAATAAATCTCTAGGTCTCCAAAACTTGATTCGGAGTCTTTACTAACTATTCTTTCTAGGTCTGTGCCAGGATCGAACCTGCGACCTCAAGATTGATGTAGAAGCGTCTTATGCCACTGCACCAAGGAAGACTTTCAAATTAATATGAATGGTAAAAGAGTGTGGGATTGATATTTCCACAGTTTATCTTGAAAGATTAAATGTTAATCACCGTGTACGCATAGATACCTTGAGTTTGTTTTTTCATGTTGTACCAGAGTTGTGCTTTTATTCATGATAATAAAGTGTCGAGATCTTTTTCCGCCAACTTTTTTCATCCCGGCCAAGAAACTTTTAACGTACAAAAGTCCTTATGATGCTGGACTAAGGAAAAACATAAAATGTTTTTGTGTTTTTCCTTAAAATAAAAACATAGAACGTTCCAGCTACTTCTCTTCCCGAACGTACTGTAGAAGTCAGTTAAGGGACAGAGGGTTAGCAGAGATTTTTGTTTGTGGGCGATATGCTGACCTCCTGTCATTGTAATAGTCTCTCTCCACCATTATAAGGCCTCCAAATTTGTCAATCGTGACATCTGATGGTTTTATAACCTCTGGTGTTCTGCCTACCCCATAAGGGATACAGGAGTGAAGGCACGTATGTACGAGTAAGAAAGCTCACAAATAGATTTTTTTTTAAATCTCCAGACAATCACACCAACTACATGGCCCCAAAGTTAATTGTCACGAACTAGGGGGAACCTAGAATATAAATAGATAAACACCCAGACACGGAATATTTTTTTTTCTTGTTCCGTGCGGGAATCGAACCCGCAGCTACTGGCGCCTGAGGCAGATAGGTTAACCCCATCGCCAAAGTGGTCGTCAAAGTACAACTGATAAGATAAGATAAGTACAACTGCTTGTGACCTACGAGAAACAGACACTAATACCTGCACATATTGACCCTTAAATATCACTACAACGTCGTGGGTTTAAAAAGTGTATGTCTACAAGAGAATTTTCTTATCGCCTTCAACCAATCCCAACGCGGCGATAAAATAAACACGCCCCCGTGACGATAAATTTTAATCAACCCAGATGATCCCCTCACCTTACCGAACATTGACATTGTTATTGACTTTATGGTATTATAAATGGCATTAAGTAACTAGGATAACTAAGGGTCGTATTCGTCATTACACTGTACAATCTAAGATTACTAAAGATTACTTAGATGATAAAAAGGCATGGGATTAAGCACAATAGGATATTTCTAAAAGTTTCTAATTAGGTACTTATTAATTTTGTTTACGGCTTGGCTGTGCAGTATACATATGACATACTGGTGACTGTCCCACTCACTTATTTTCTTGTAAAGACAACAGCAAGAACGTCATGCTCCCTCAGGCGGCATGGCTAGTGGTAGCGTCGGGTATCAGGTCACCCTCTTCCCTAAAATATGGTTGAGGAGGGTGATGGCTGGTGCTTGCGTTATACTCGTGAACGGGTGCTACTAGCGGTGCCAGGTCGTTTTGCTAATGATACTATGACTATTTTATTTCATTCTTGTTTAAATACTCTGGTCCCAGTTTGTCATGTTCGTATTGTGCATCCGTAGCTCATTGCATCTGCTATGTAAGCAATTTGGTTGTGGCATGACATTGGCTCTCACAATCAGCTGTCTTGCGTTTGTTTTTTTTTTCATGTCACGGTCAATTTGTACTGTACCTATTTGTATTAATTTGATAATTCTGACTGAAAAAGAGTGCAAAGAGTTTTTTTCCGCCGGATTTTTTTTGTCTCTTGGTCTACTGTAATATCTTATTTAACAACTATCAACAACTAGTTAAAGCCGAAGTATGTGATGACTGACTTCATCAAGTGTTTTGTGAAATTCCTAAGATGAATAAAACTTTTTTTTTTTTATACACACAGTAACCACGGCGCCACGACGACTTCAGTGACCTCCCTGCGAGGGAAGGTGAGTGCCATAGAAATATTTTCTACAGCGCTTACTACATTTATGATAGAAATCGCTCACTAGCAATAGGGTCGCTTATTAGTTCATTTCGTGTTGTCTCTTTGTAATTTTCTTTGTTATGCCATGATACAAAGGTAATAAAGAATAAATAAACTAGATCGGTCACTAGATCGGTCAAAATCAGTGTAACTTCATTAAATTAAAGTATCTACCAGATTTGAGAAACGTGTTTGCTTGCGATTTGAGAAGAACGCATGGTTACACTACTAGCACGGACGTACGCACGGCGCTATCAACACAGAATAGGTAGACACGAACGGTCGTCGACCTAGTGAAACTCGTAATTTATTTATAGGAAATTCTGATGAATAATTAAGTAAGTACTTTTATTACACCTACGTAGGTACCTACTTTTATTACATATGATCAGAATCGAGTACAGAGTGCTCTCCTTCAATATCAAAAATGCCTAAGTGCATTTCTGGTCGTTAGTAAGCTTTATGTTTCAGCATTTAATGGACAAATGGTATGCACGATAGTTTATATGATTAAAAAAAGGGGAATTTTTAATTGTACCTCTATTTAAAATTTAAGCAAACAACAATTATCCACTAATAATGTACCAGCATATCAAATAAATGACTGTTTATCAAATTAAATAATTGTATAACTAAATGTGTGGTATAAGAAAATGTCTAAAATATATCAAAGTTAGCGACTTTATTTATATAATTTTACTACGAAAATCTTGCTAAAACCACAGATATAAGCATTCTAAAACAAAATTACTCGCCGTATAACAAAAATACTGATTTGCACACTAAATTATCCAATGTTACCACAATTACTAAAATTATTATATAAAATTGCATAACAAAGAATGCATGTTTTATAGGCCACGAGAAGGTCCCCCGCACCGGAAGACGGAGTCGGTACGGTTAGGTGCGATGACGAGCGCAGCGAGTTAGGTTGCATATAGTTACACACGTGCGCGAGCCGAGCGAGCGAAGCGAGCGGTGCCGCGGCAGCGGCCGGCGAAGCGCCATAAACCTGGTCAGCTATCATAGTCGACCCTGTCAACAATCCCGACATGCTTATCAGAAAATAATAAGATAATTACTTACCACCAGTACTATGCTGTAATACAAAATTACTAATAGTTAGGTTAGCTTAGGTTAGGTAAGGTTATCTTTAAAATTTAATACGTGACGTATTCCAAAAAAAAAACAGATTAAATGTTTCGTTTCACTAAAAGGATAATTAGATTTACTATAAGTTAACAGATAGTAATTCAGTAAAATAGTTTAGCTTTAAACATCAATATTTGATGCGCAAATTTAGTGTGCAATTCAGTATTTTTGTTAGCAATTTCGAATACTTTGATAGAAAAATGTGAATTTACAGCTGTTGTAAGACTAAATACTACCTTTAAAAAAATTATCAGAACTAAAATATTTTCTGAATTAATATGAAACTAAACGTGAGGAATCTCAATACAATAGCTGCGCAACGTTGGGGTTACTGATTCAATGCAAAAGAAGTTTAACTGGTGGTTTATTTTAAAGATAAATACATAAAGCTTTTCATAACGAGTAAAGTAAACATTTAAAATAAAATAAATAATATGAAAAGCATATTACAAACATCACTATGTTAATTGTATAATTTTGCATTGCATTATTTCGATTGCAACTATAACTTTTTGTGAGTTATATTTCATTTTAGTTCGGGATCCCTGCCACCAAATTTCAAACGTCAATAAAATATTCGGTCTGTTTTTGTGCAAAAAGTGGATGTGTTCTTTCGATTTTCCTGTTATTTTCTTTTATTTTTTTCGCATCATGGACCTCGATTCTCTCAGCAACCGCACGGACTCGGATTCTCAAAACAATGGTGTAATTTTGGACATGTGATTCTTGTTTTGTTCGTACGATTTCCTTTGACTTCATTGTTTAATTAAACTACCAAAAACAAAAAGTTAGTACAATAACCTTTCGAATATGGTTCATGAGTATTTAGTCACTCTATTAATAATAATCATGATACCATCATGACGGTATTAAATGCTAAAACATTATCGGCCGACGGTTCAAACACTATGGATTTAGCCTTTGCTACAGACCAGACCGGGAACATTTTTTTTCTTGTTCCGAGCGGGAATCGAACCCACGACCACTGGCATCTGAGGCAGATAGGTTTACCCCGTCGCCAAAGTTGTCGTCGCATGTTGTTGATAATGTTAAGTTCGAAGATGAAAGCGAACGGGCTTAGGAAAGCACTGGTTGTTCATAAAAAAATGTCGGTATCTATACATCCCCGCGCGAATGATGATGTAGTGACATCTAGCGACGCTCCATAGAACGATGACGACACGATGTAATTCATACATCGCGGTATCACAGTTTCTATAGCGATCTGTACATATACAACATCCCGACAACAACCGTCGGGCCGTGGGCCGCGGCTTGCCATCCCTTTTCTGGAGATTGGAAACAAACATCTTGTTTTGAAATTTAGTACAGGAAAGAACTGACTTTTCATATAATATTGGCGGAACACATTACCGCCAGAGTTATGATATTTTTTGGCAGACTTTATATGAAGGGTGTTCCGATAGCCAGATGAACCCTAAAGGTCCTACCACCGAGTTATTTAATTTGTTAATATTTAAGGACTCATAAACGATTTCTTTAAATCTGTAGGTATGTCTTAAATCTTTAAGTATTTATCGCGTGTAATTTATATTTAACATTTTGACTCGAAGTTTCGTTTCGAAATTAAATGAAATTTTTC
This sequence comes from Stenoptilia bipunctidactyla, assembly GCA_944452665.1. Taxonomy (NCBI): domain Eukaryota; kingdom Metazoa; phylum Arthropoda; class Insecta; order Lepidoptera; family Pterophoridae; genus Stenoptilia; species Stenoptilia bipunctidactyla. The sequence continues at coordinate 2,288,264 of OX101745.1, read as the reverse complement.
TTTATTAAGTACTGCTTACTTTTTATAAAGTTCCTAAATCTTCTGAAATATTCAGAAGGTGAGTGACATAGAAATATTTTCTACAGCGCTTACTACATTTATGTGAGAAATCACTCACTAGCAATAGGGTCGCTTATTATTTCATTTCGTGTTTTCTCTTTGTAATTTTCTTTTTTTTTTATATCATCACGACTCTTTTTAAAGAGCCCACTGCAGGGCTATGAGTCTCTCCCCTGGGTGACGAGGAGGTATAGGCTGGGTGGTGGATGTCAGAATTTTCAGGGCGCAGAAAGTGGCTTCTGACAAACCCTAACGACTACTGTATACAAGTATACAGCACCCGGGACCGACAGATTAACGTGCCCTCCGAAGCACGGAAGTCGCCGTGAGTAATGAATGGTCGGCGGTCACCCATCCATGTACCGGCCGCGCCGAACTTTGCTTGTTCTGTGATATCGTTTGATACACACAGTAGCCACGGCGCCACGACGACTTCGGCGCCACGTATCATGGTAATAAAGGATAAATAAACTTATCGGTCACTAAGCCATCTAATGGTGGGTACAGATTGCTGTAATAGAACTTGTTATGTAACATCCTGCGCTCGTTGCCTGGGTTCGGTGTATTTGGACTGCGCACGAACTGAGCATTCACTACGGGCATCCTGATAAAGATTATTTCCGTATTTCGTCGTGAGCACGGTCCGTCGCCACACACGTTCTTTTCAACCTACTTCCAAAAGGAGGGGGTTATCAAATAGTGTGTATGTTTGTTACGTGATTATTTGTTCAATAATGAATCAATTTTGATGATTTTTGTTTTATTTGATAGACTAAAATACGTCAGAGGTGGTCTCATAGAAATTTCATGGTCATCGGTTCAGTACTTAAAAAAATATGTATGAAAGCGGTGAATATATTTCTACGTAGATGACATTTTCTTTCAGTCAAAGTTTTGACAAGGATTTGAAAATGTTAGTGAAATCGATTTACATTTTTTATTTATCTCTCTCCACGACACTTCACAAAATTAATAGATCTGACAAGGTATGGAGTCCGAAGACCCCATTTGTGCTCTAATTCTTATCAGAGCTTCATCAGCATTATACACACGAGTACCTACCTATATCAAAACTCGTCTGAGTGACAGATAGACAACGTACAGCCATAACTACTGGGCTTAGAGAGCTGAAGCTTAGAATATACATTCCTAGGGAGATGTAGGGGTAGGTCTCCTACCGATTGCACCAAGGAATAGAGGTGTGACTAATATATTCATTTCAGTTATACGCACCAAATGTTATATTCATTAACACGAACATTGCTTTATCCTGTTGCTCAATAGCAGTCAAGTAACAGTGAGCGACGTTGCATGCAGTCATCGTGTTCTTATGACGAGCGGCTCCGCCCACGCGTCTCGCGTTTTGGCAAAACGCGACGTTGCCATACTTACCAATAATTTCGATATCCTTGCGACGCGCAGTGCTTGGCGATAATGTATACACTTCGTGTTTTGTATGGAAGGTTCATGGATAAACAGAACGACAGCAAGCAATCGATGTCGATTAAATAAAAATTGTAAATGTAATTAAATAATAATTGCAAATCAAAGCGCATGATATTCATTATGTTATAATATTAAAATAGCTGTTGCGCGCGGTTTCACCCGCGCAATTTCGATTCCCGCGGGTATTTCGGGATGAAAAGTAGCCTATGTGCTTTTCCAGATTACACTCTAGCACTATACTATCCGTTGGTCCGTTTTGCAGTGATTGAGACACAAATATCGAAACATTCACATTTATAATATTAAAAAGATGAATAGGTATAGTACATTTTACGAACTAGATCAGAAACTCTCACTGTTACTCGACTGTTACCCAGTAGCAGTTATGACATCATGTTATTGATAAAGCGTTATATTAGTTAACAGGCATATGAAAATTCGATCCTAATATAACATCTCTACCAAGGAAGGTGACCCGAAATTCCCACCGGAACGGGAAAAATATGACTTTTAGTTTGTATGAAAAACCTATTCATTGAGTGAACCGATGTGAAACTAGGTAAAAAGGTTCGACAATGGGTGTCTGGTTAGGTACATTATAAATAAATATATATTTCCAACGTTCACACCTCATTATCTAGGCCAAATTAAGTTTCCTTAAGAACTTAAGCCAAAGATATTAGATAGGCAATGTTTATTTGCGTACGGAGTCACGAGCAAAAGCTAATCATTTTGTAAACCATCAACTCATGAAAAACCACCGAAGATTTCGACGATGGTGGCGCACAGAATTGTATAAAAGGAGAGAAGTCTTACATTTGATAAAACAAAAACTTTAAAAGTTCTGGTTGTTTACATTTTCACGATAAAAATTAATTCTTTATTATCTCTTGAACGAGTAGACTGATTAACATGATTTAAAAAGATAAAGTGGTTTCATACCCCGAGCTTTTATTAGACATCAAAATCGTTAAGATAACTTATCAAACAAAAAATCTCATTTTCAAGTTGCTCTCGTAATTATCCGATATGTATGAAACGCAAAACAATAAAAAATTATTAATTAAGAATTGCGATCCGAGTCACTTTGATGTTGTCCACTTAAAATTCACGTATTTATTTACCTAAACATTGTTTTTAAAGATTCAAAACGAATGATATTCAATTTCAATCATTCTCATTCAGTAACTTACAATACGAAGACTTTAACTGGTATCATTATTTTTTCATTTTGACATTTTAAACTGTCAGTTTAATGCATTGAATTATTTGCCAGAGTATAAGTGAACGTCCAAGTCAAGAAAACTGTTTTTGTAGGTATTTTATGTACATAATATTATTATTATTGTTTACTCATAAATTAAACTCTAGACTGTATCTCTACATATTATGTGTGCTATTGGTAAACAGTATTAATCACGCTTTATGTGACACATTAAATTATAACCAATAACAAATTATCTTGTTTGTTGACTTCAATTCGAACGGTCTGGCTTAAAATACATCACACCTGGTGACCTTTGAACAGAGCATTTATTTTTATCACTAAGTAGACATTATATAGACATGACACTGACATTTCTACGAAATTTGTGAGATCGTGAACTCGATGCTCTCACGGAGAAAGAAAAAAAGTTCCGGGTTTGGGTGTGTTTATCCAAAAGTACCCTCCACAAAGGTTACCGAAAGTTTTTTTGAAGTGCACTTGAAATTGGAAGGAAGTTTCTTTTAATTATAACTTAAAAACACCAGATAAAATATCTACCATCATGGGCGGGGCTCCATGACTACGGCGCGGCGCCGTTTGCCGTCCACGGCGTGTTGCGCAGGTCGCATCGCTCATTGTATTGCATTGTCAAAAAGAACTTTGATTTTGGCACCGTGCGTTACCGACAAACTGCGCCACACGGTGACATGTGTCCAAGCCCTTATAGGCTATCTATCTATCACTATTATTACAGTGTGTGAACTATCATTTTCATTCGTCAAGCTGTTTCAGACTGAAACATCAACAAACAACATCCGTTCAAACGTGCGTTCTACACGTATGTAAATAGTAGTAGGAAGTTGGTCATGACCTATGCGTATTGTTATCTAAGTACGAAACTTTTTTAGGAATTCAATGATGACAAATTTAAATTTGTTAACAATTTGAGTGAAATAGCAAGATTTTGTCGGCATGCCGAACAATGAACTCAGTGGCATGAGCACTTTTAGGACACCAATCGATCGATAACGTAAGCTAAGTAACTGTAATATATATTTAATGTGTTTTGACCAGCCATCTTGTTTTCCTAAGATAGTTGTTTCTATGGATTATTTAACAACGTGGACTGGACTGGGAGTGAAAGAAAAGCATAGAATGTGCCAGCTGCTTCTCTTCCCGAGCATACTGTAAAAGTCAGCTAAGGGACAGAGGTTTTATTGGCGTTTTTTGCGGGCGATAGGCTGACTCCCTGTCTCTGCAATAGTCTCTCTCTCTTCATTATAATACCTCGAAATTTGTCAAACGTGACATCAGATGGTTTTACAGCCTTTGGTGTTCTATCTACCCCATAAGGGATACAGGCGTGAAGTTATGTATGTATGTACCTAAAATATTACATGACCATCCTATTTTATAGAAATAAAATCGTTTGGTTTTGGAAAATCCGCCTCAGTTTTTGCATAGAGGCTATGCAGTTAGTGTGATTGTCTGGTATTTTTATTTAATAGCAAGGTAAAACTTTTATTGACGGTTTCACCAATACATTCCATATTGTTGAAAACCGTATAAAAAATCTTTCAGTAGCTTTTGAAATGCACAAACGGAATTAAAGTGAGGGTTGTAGATAAGTCACGAGCAAGAGAAGGATTCTAATGATTGAATCACGAGCGTAGCGAGAACTGTTAGAATCCTGAGCGACGCGAGTGATTCATGGCCCTCGATATAAATTCGTTCTTTATTCAGGAGTTGCATACTATACTTTATACCATGACTACGAGAAAAAGACATAATTTAAGCGAAAATAGAAATTTAATCAAGAAATAAGAAATGCTCCATTAAAATTAGAGCAATGACTGAAATTAAGCGTAATTTTCTTATTATTATCATTAGGGTGGTCAACTTGTGAAACAATATTTATTAATCTAATGCCAAACTCCTTACCGCAAATATCGACCAATAAAATCTCGAAAATTTATTTGCACCATTGAGTTTGAATTTCGAATCTTAGCGCAAGGAGTTTGTGTAAGCATTGAAATGGAGATCGGATATATTTTTGTGTTCCAAATTCAAACACCAAAACAGTGAATAAAAGGCCTTTTAATTCCCTGTTTTGCGTGAATAAAATAAGCTTTTTAGAGTGGATATGGTATAAAAATTCTTGGCACTCTTTTTCAGTCAGAATTAAACGAATTTATAGGTACAGTACAAATTGACCATGCCATGAAAAAAAAACAAATACAACCTAACTGGGAGAGTCAATTTCATGCCATAAACAAACTGCTTACATAGTAGGTGCTATGGATGCACAAAACGAACATGACAAACTGGGACCAGAGCATTTAAACGAGAGAAGTTTAGAAGACCAATCTGAGAAGATACTCAGCAGTGCGATCACAGAACTTTATCGAATCGTTTGTTAACGAATGTTCGTATAGTATGGAGACGGTTTTTAAGAAAAAAATTAAATCTATCCATTGCCGCACGGCCAGCTTAAATAAATGTGTGCATTGTTAATTTTGAATGTTTGTAAACATGTTGTACTCATAAATATCTGTAAAATAAAAAATTACAATGTTACTCAAAACTTGCAACCGACTCCATACTATACGAGCATTCGTAAACATTCGTTAACTTACGATTCGATAAAGTTCTGTGATCGCACTGCAGATCAGTCACCGTTTGTGACACGCTGATTCAGGGGTGCTAGATCTATTCAGACTCGTCACTATGCGGGTTAGATATACAGGGTTGATTTGACGTTGATCGGCCAATTTTTTTACGTAATAAGTATCATTTGTAGAAACAATTTTTGCAAAAAAAGCTACAGTGGAATCCGTTTATAATGACATCGAAGGGAAGTAAGAAACAAGTCATACTAATCTGACGTCATACAAAGCATAGGTAACAATAAATAAACTGTTTAGATAAATCAAAATAGATATTAATAAGTAAATCTACGCTCTGAGACTCAAATCAAAAAACCTTTTACGCGCCGAAAGTATAACGTGACTCTCCCAAACACTGCCAAAGGTGTTAGAAATCATACGGTCGGTTACTATAAGCGGACAAAATTTGTTAAAAAAGGGTCACAATAAGCCATATGTCACATAGGCGAAGTCGTTATATCCGACTTAGTTATATAATTTATATGAAAACCAAACTTCGCTGTGTCATCATCATCATCATCATCACAACTCTTTGTAATGAGCCCACTGCAGGGCATGAGTCTCTCCCCTGGGTGACGAGGAGGTATAGGACATAATCCACCAAGCTGGCCCAGTTGGTAGATGTCAGAATTTTCAGGGCGCCGAAATGGCTTTTGACAAAATCTAAAGACTCCTGTATACAAGTACACAGCACACGGGACCGACTGCTTAACGTGTCCTCCGAAGCACGGAAGTCGTCTAGAGAAATGAATGGTCGGCGGTCACCCATCCAAGTACCGACCGCGCCGAACGTTGCTTAACCTGTGATATCGTATGATACACACAGTAACTACGGCGCCACGGCGACTTCGCTGTGTAAACACGTCATAATGTGCGTTTGGTCAATATAAGCGGAGTCATAATAATCGGATTTAACTGCATGTAATTTTTTTACAAGGAAATAAGTAAATTTGCAACACATTACGCAAAGCATGGTCACTTTAAATTCCGAAAGAATACCATAAAAATGGAGACGACAACGCGCTACTACAAAAATCTTGTTGTACTACGTCGTAGTATTATCAGTGACATTCCGCGTCGTAGCAGCTATGTTCATCAACAGAGACTATTTATAAAAAAGTTTTTGATGCCATATCTTATTTTTTGTTCTGGGCGATACAAAAATAAATTTTCAGGTTTGTTTATATCATATCCAAGAAAATAACATTTATATTTGGCTGGTGACTAAAAACAATTCTATATAAAAAAAAAAATCATTTGTTGGATTACCGAATTGATGGTGGATAGGAATAACAGAAAAAATAAGGAAAGAGTAGCTGGAAACGGATATTGTTTTGTTAAGCTCCTAATTAGAGCACTAATATTGTTTCTAAACCTAATTATCTATACAAATATATAAAGCTGAAGAGTTTGTTTGTTTGAACGCGCTAATCTCAGTGGGATTTGAAAAATTCTTTTTGCATTTGATAGCACAACTCTTGAGGAAGGTTATAGGCTTTATCCCGAAATTCCCACGGGATCAAAGTAACGCGGGTAAAACCGCGCGCGGTGGCTAGTATTATTATATTTATACCTATACGAAAAGTATAAAGAAGAAGAAAATTATGATTAAGATATGGACCGATTTTGATGTACATTCACTATTAAAAAGATATTATTACGGAGAAACATTATCTTAGGTTAAGGATAATTTAGCAACAAATTCTTCCGAAAACAGGAAATGAAACTAGGTGAAGCGACTGGTATCATATCGTGTTACCACTTTACTTTACTTTTTATCTAATATATAAAATTCTCGTGTCGCAGTTTTCGTTGCCATACTCCTCGGAAACGGCTTGACCGATTTTGATGAAATTTTTTGTGCTTATCCGGTATCTATGAGAATCGGCCAACATCTATTTTTTTTTATTTATATGGCAAAACAACGTTTGCCGGGTCAGCTAGTTATTAGATATTAAACCTACATTTGACCTCAATTTTACCTGATGCGATGTAGATGAGATCGAAGATGACAGCACACTTGTTTGGAAAAGAACTGGATCTTCATAAAATACTGTCGGAAGAAATCACCGCGGGATCTGTCATATTTGGTGGCAAATATAATATGCAACATAATATGCAGCAGTGAAATAAGAATGCGAAAAAAGAGATGCGGACTGAAAGAGGATGTAGTGACTAAGATTGAAAAGGGTATGCTACGGTGGTTTGGGCATTTGGAAAGCATGAGTGAAAGTAGATTTACGAAAGAGGTGTACAGAGCAAGAATGGATGGTGTTGTTGGAAGGGGCCGGCCTAGGCGAACGTATGCCGATCAAATTGGCGACATTTTGAAAAAGGGCCTAGTCAAAAGTACCCGTAACTGGCGATCATGTATGAAAAGATTGATGAACGTGGAAGAAGCGAAAGAGGTATGTCTGGATCGCAGCAATTGGTGTTCCCTTGTCTCTGCCTACCCCAAGGGGAGACAGGCGTGAGGTTATGTATGTATGTAATTTAAATATGACAGACAGACATGACGGGATCCTATCACCAAGCGGTAAAATGACCTTTTCAATGCAATGCTTAGAGGTGATTGGTCGTTAGTTTTCCTTATTAGTAAACAAGCATATAGTTCGTGAACTTGTCCATTTCTTTACAGACTCCAGTATTATAATGTTTGCTTCAGATATGTTATCATGGATGTATTTTGTTTTCTTTCATTACCTCTGGAATTTGTTCTTATCTTAGTTATTAATACATAACACGTATTTACTTATTTAGCTGCATAAAAATAAGATATCCTAATACATTTCTCTTAAGAGTGTTGGGCGAGTGTTTTTCTGTGTTATTAAGTCTTGTGTTTAAGTTCCAGCTTGTAACTAGCTCGGGTATGTGGCGTGGAGAATACTTATCAGGATATTATGAGTCGGAAGTTAAATGCGTTAAAACATGATTTTGTTTATTTTCCTGAACATATAAACAGAGTCGTAACGACTTTAGTCACTAGAACAGAACAGCCGCACTTAGTTTTGCAATAATACAAGCATATTAAAGCTGATCATTATTACTCAAAGTTATACAGTCTAGAACTTCGTGTAACTCATATTTCATGGGTAAAAGTTTGCTTCTATCTGGAATTTCGATGATTTGGAAGTTATTTCCAAGTTATTATTGCTTCCATGCTGGACTGGGAGCGAAATAAAAACGTAGAATGTGCCAGCTGCTTCTCTTCCCGGGCATACTGTAAAAGTCAGTTAAGGGACAGAGGTTTTAAAGGCGTTTTTGTGGGCGATAGGCTGACCCCCTGTTACTACAATATTCTCTTTCGATCTTTATAATACCTCCAAATTTGTCAAACGTGACATCAGATGGTCTTGTAACCTCTGGTGTTCTGCCTAACCCATAATGGATATAGGCGTGACTTTATGTATGTATGTATGGAATTTATTTAGTGCATTCGGGATTTTTCCTATTAATGTACCTCTCCGACTCGCAAAGGTTTTCAATCAGCAGAACTATGCGCATATATAACACAGCGACTGACAGCGCTGTGCTCGACGACCATCTGACAATGATTTTGTCGGCGAGTTCACAGATGTATTTAGTAGATTACCAAAACCTAAAGAAAATTGTCAAAACATTTCGACAAATAACAGTTCTTACTTACGCCGTTATCAGCGACAGAGTGTAAAGCTCAAATATTGTCGAAATAACAGAAAAAAAATAACATGAAATATGAGCATATTATGTAATTTAGCATTTTGTTTTGGTTCGAGAGCATCCAATATCATAAAAACAAACATATATATACCCTGCGATTGGTTAGGTAGCAATATATAAGAGGTATATAAGCAGGGTATATATTTGACGACCACTTTGGCGAAGGGGTAAACCTATCTGCCTCAGACGCTAGTGGTTGCGGGTTCAATTCCCGCACGGAACAAGAAAAAAAAATGTTCCGTGTTTGGGTGTTTATCTATTTATGATTTATATTCTAGATTCCCCCTAGTTCGCTACATGGTATCCCATAACACAAGCTATGCTTACTTGGGGCCATGAAGTTGGTGTGATTGTCTTTAAAAATAAAAATAAAAATAATTATATAAGATTTCACCTAAATTTCAAGCAATCGTTCACAATGTATAGTATGCTATACACTCACAACAAAGATCGCAAAATATATCAAAACAAAGGTATTAGTACTACATTATTACAAAAATGCCTGGTATATGCATTTTACACGTTTTGAAAACAAAACACTTCTTTTTCTTAATTATGAGTAGTTATGAATAGGTTAACATTTACAACAGTTAAATTACGCGGCATGTCGTCGAACTTATGTCATAAATGTCAAAGTTTTGACAAGTAGTGACTTTTTAATCTTTTACTAAAAGACGATTCTTCATTATGCTTGTCGTGAAAAAATAAAATGCTGATAATTATAATTTACCTCCTAGATTTTTTTAATATGTGTGTATATCATAATATACAAGACTTTAAGGGTTAAAGCAATTTTTCAGTTATCTAGTTACCTATAAACGAAGAGATTGAAAATGTATTAAAGAATAAAATAAAATAAAAGACTATAGTGACACTAGCCAAAGGCGACAAGAAAATGGAGACTACTTGTGTATTTTTTGTAGAGATAAATACATAGATCCCCCTGTTGAATATAGGATTATGTGCTACGTGTGCAAAAATGGGCTCACGAGAGTTGTACTGATAGGCAGTCAGTATCGTTGGGCTTTAAATGTGATCACTATTGTCAATAATGTTCTTTCGTAACTATCCCACTTGGTGTTAGTATTTACCCGACTAATGCCCGAATCTTGGGCTGTAACAAAGTACGACCTAATTCGGACCTATTGCCGGTGAACGGCGGACGATCAGGCTCAGTTGTCACGGTTACGTATCAAAAATAACGTGGTGAAAATCGGGTCCGTTCTGAAAAGAGCAGATCAACGACCCCGATGCCACACAACCTCAGCGGGAAAGAGCTTTCCTTTAAGTGTTTTGACTTGGATAACCCAAACCCGCACAAGTGTGGCAGGCGACAAGTGGCAGCGCAACACGACCGTTCGGGACCGGACGCAAACGCGAATTGATTTTATTCTGATGTTGATGACATTGGACCTTATAAACAAACTCAAATACGCTCAGCGAGCAGTGAAAGGGCTTATTACGGAGTTTTTCCGCAGAATTGAAATTTTTTGCTGTAAACGAAATTTTTGAGATTTACAGACGAACCAAAGTCTTCAACATTGCCAGATCCTAACATTATCCTAACAAAGCTGAAGTGGCAATGGGCAGAGCACATACATTACTCGCAGATAATTTTGCCTTGATGGAATAAATTGGGTACCTAGTAAGATTCTGGAGTGGTGACCACGTACTGAGAGACGCAACGTAGGCAGGTGATAGGATCCTCACACGGTGGATTGATAATCTGAACGCAGTCACCGGTAAACGCAGGATTAGGGCGGCGCGGCGTAGGACCAAGTGCCGTGGAGAACGTTTGAGAATTATTTATTGATTTGCGTCCGCATCTTCGTGATAAAATTGTTTATTAACTAAATTTCATTACTTAAATTAAGTCGAAGTCGTTGTGGCGCCGTGGTTACTGTTTGTATCATACGATATCACAGGTTAAGCAACGTTGGGCGGGGTCGGTACTTGGATGGATGACCGCCGACCGTTCATTTCTCACGGCGACTTCCGTGCTTCGGACGGCATGTTAAGCAGTCGGTCTCGGGTGCTGTATACTTGTATACAGTAGTCGTAAGGGTTCGTCAAAAGCCATTGCGACGCGCTGTGAATTCTGACATCCACCACCCAGCACTGGGCCAGCTTGGTGCATGATGGCCTAATCATATGTCCTCGTTACCTACCCAGAGGAAAGACTCATTATAAAGGTTGTGATGATGATCATGAATTAAATCGAAACATGTTTTATTCATACTGTTATACTATATCGTTGATAGATACATTATCATGAAGGGGTTTTATTAATTAACGGAACACAATGTCACTGTTATCTTCAACTACATACAATAAGGGGCAAATGTCATACTTATGTGCCATTGGAATGTAGTATAATAAGCGGAACTATTTGTGACACTTTGTATCAATTTCTTCATGCAAATCAGTATTATATAAGATAATTGAACAAGCTTCTGACCACTAAAGAATATGAAATAGTACAGAAACTCATTGTTTATAACTATGAAGAAGTTGCAAAGTATGAATGCCGCTTTATTCGGTATATTCCTACGGGTCCATGGTTAAGGTAGCAGCCGGGTCCAAGGCAAATTTAAAAACTTCATACTAGTAGTTTCACGGGTCCACGAAAATGATGAAAAGTACAGTCGGCAGTAGATTAAAAATACCCATTTACCTTTATATGAACTTTACTTTCATTCATAAGCCTAATTTAAATTAATTCGTTTTGTTTTATATCCCAATTTATGGTAGGTGATAGATAAACAGAGAAAATCATACCTCCAGATTTATGAAAAATCACTGTATTTATTTATTTAAAAAATGTTAATCTTATCTTACTAATATCATAAATGTGAAAGTTTAGATGTATGGATGTTTGTTCCTCAATCACGGGAGAACGACTCAACAGATTTGGTAAAATTTTGCGTAGTGATAGTGTACAGTCTGGAATAGCACATAGGCTACTTTTTATCCCAAAATTTCCGCGGAATTCTAAATTGTGCGGGTAAAACCGTGCGCGACATCTAGTTGTTTATATGATTTCATATTTTCCCTATTTCAAAGACTTCCATCTTATTGCACGTAACTGTAAATCAAAATCAATCATCCCGGTTGTAATATCCGCAAACAAAGAAGCGGTTTTGCTTGAAACTACCAGAATCGGTCGCCGTTTTCTGTCCCTCTTGTCCTAACCCCTGACCGACTGGTCAAATAGTCGGGTTATTATTGATTTATTTATTTATTCTTTTTTTATATCCTAATCTTAGCCTAGTAAGTAATCAGAGAAAATCATTCCTCTATTTGTATGAAAAATCACTGTTATTATTTTACTTTAAAAAGTTATTTGATTATATTATGATTTCATATCTTCTCAAGTTCAAAGACTTCTTTATTTTATTTTTGTGTTGGTCGTAAGATTACCCGTGATAATATCTTTAAAATAAACACGATACATATGTTTTTGCCATTTTTAATACTTCATAGTTATATTCAGTAACTATAATAATTTAATAATTTAAAAAAATATATGTACTATACACTGTATTTATTTAAATCCTATCAAAGTAAAGAATCCTTTTAAATTAATAAAACCTCATACAAACAAGTGTTGTACTTTTAAAAGGTAAAAATGAGTCATAATTTCTATGGACCCGAATGGGAATACTTGTATGGGTGGCATTTTTTTGAGAACGAAGGATCGGTGGACCCATGGGAATTTGCCATTTATTTATTTATTACAAATAATAAAAAGGCTTTTATTAACCGTTGTTGTAGGAATTTCGGGAATTCCTTCCATAATGTCACACATTGAAGAATCCCTCTAAGTAATGGTAAAAGAAATTTTGAAATCGGTCCAGTAGTTTTTGAGCCTATTCAATACAAACATACAAAAATACAAAGGTTTCCTCTTTATAATATTAGTATAGATACATCGGTTCACTCAAGATAAGATTTTTATTACAAAACTAGTTTATGCCCGCGACTTCGTACGCGCATAAACATTGTTTATATTTAACACAACCAGTCACTCATTGAAGAACCTTTATGCCAAGTATCATATTACCCATGCAGTCAAGGAAAAAGATTTTTCAAACAAACGAAAAAGTCCAATATTTCGTGTTTCCTTAGGAATGTCGGGAATTTCTTTCGCAAAACAATCAGTCACTCACTGAGGAACCTTTATACTAAGTATCGGATCCGTGAACTCAAGGAATAAGATTTTTTCATACAAACTCATATATTTCATAACATCATATATTTCCCGTTCCCGTGGGGATTTCGGGAAATCCTTCGTTAGTGCTCCCCCACAACTTTTAAGAATTGTATGTTTCAAATTTCAGCTATCTACGGCTAGTAGTTTTGGCTGAACGTTGTCTGTCAGTCACTCAGTCAGTAACGGAAGAGTTTTATATATTAAGATAAAAAGTCTTATGTTTCTCGTCCCCGTGGGAATTTCGGGAATTTATTTGTTACTGCACCCCTATATCCCCTAAGGAATATATGTTACAAATATCAGCTCTCAACGCCTAGAGCATAGTTATGGCTATACGTTGTCTGTCAGTCACTCAATCACTCAGTCAGTAACGGAACAGTTTTATTTAATTGATTTTAAACTTATCGACACAAAAATTTACGTGGTTTAATATACGAAAATCATTATTATTTTTCTTTTGGTTTTACTTTATAGTGCCGAAAGAAAGGTCTAAAATAATTAAATGCTTCATTTCTTTTCTTCAAATAGAAAATGTTTACAACTTCACTGAACATTAGCGAATTAGTTTTATTCTGAGTATAACTTTCATCATGTACTAATTGGTTGCAATATTTTGGCATTAATGAATTTCAACTGAATGTGATTTTGTTCCAAAATACATAACTGAAAACATTTTTTGTGTGCTTTATAAAATTACTCATATAATATTAAAAACGATGACCGTATCGGATTTTTTTTGTAAAGATAAGTAAGTTGTTAATTCCATAACGTTATCAGTTCAATTTTGATTATGATAATTAATGAAATGGTATAAGATTGAATATAATAAGATTTCCATATCTTCAGCTGCGATTGGTGATGACAAATTGTGCTCGAGAATGATCGTTATGATATTACCTTATCTTTTACCTATCCTTACTCACATTTTTAATCACTTTTTATCTTCTGGTACCTTCCCTACTGCCTGGAAACGTGCGCACATTATCCCTTTACCTAAATACCCTAATCCTACTACCGTAACTCACATCCGCCCTATTTCAATCCTTCCTTTTCTCTAGAAAGTTCTCGAACACATTGTGCATAAACAATTGTCAGCATTCCTTACCTCCAATGAGATCATCACCCCATTCCAATCCGGCTTCCGTCCTGGCCACAGCACTGTTTCAGCTTTAATTCATGTAACTGATGACATTCGCTGGGCCATGGAAAACAAATCCCTTACCTTACTTATCCTTCTCGATTTCAGCAATGCTTTTAATGCTGTTGATTTCGACATCCTACTGGGTATCCTTAAATCCTTAAATGTATTCCCACCGGCATTGACTTGGTTTGAGTCCTATCTTCGTGGTCGCTCGCAGGTGGTCCGAATTGATGAGAGTTACTCACATTGGTGTTATCTATCTGCAGGTATGCCGCAGGGTGGTGTCTTATCTCCTCTCCTTTTTTCGATCTTCATTAACTCAGTTACCAAAGTCATCTCATCCAAATTCCATCTCTAAGCAGATGATCTGCAAATTTACCGCCATTTTGCTGTTTCTGATGTTAATTCTGCTGTAAGGGCAATTAATACAGATTTGTGTCAAATAAGTGACTGGGCGAGGTCTTTCAGTTTTCTCATCAACCCACTAAAATCACAAGCCATGATCATACGCAGTCACTATATTCGTGGTTGCCTTGACTTTTCTGTTATTCCTCCAATCATCATGGACAATGTTACGATTGCTTTCACTGCCAAGAACTTAGGAGTCATTATCGATTCAAATCTTACATGGAACGCGAATGTCAGTGAAATCAGTCGTAAGATTCACTACTCCTTGCACTCTCTAAAGACCTAACAAACGTTTTTACCCTTCAAAACCAAAATTTCCCTTGCTCAGTTGCTTGTTCTGCCCATTCTTGATTACGCTTGAAGAAATTCGATCATGTTTCTGAATATCGCAGGCAACTTCGATGGCTTCCGATTTGGCACCGGCGTAACATTAGGATCCTTTGCCTCCTTTTTAATATCCTTAATAACCCACTTACTCCTCTCTATTTGCGTGAAAGGTTTTCATACTCTCACTCTCAGGATACGCCATGTAGAGCACATTTGCGTACTCTTTTACATATGCCTTCTCATAAAACCGATTATTATTCCTACTCTTTCTCTGTCCATGCAGTCAGATTGTGGAATTCGTTACCTCATGTAATTTTTGAGTCTAAAACGATATCTATTTTTAAAAAGAAAGTCTAAGATCACTACTATTCGCTACTGTAAGCTATGTTACCCACATTACTATCTAAATGATATTAAGATATATAAAATAATGTATGTATATGTATAAAGTATATATAATAATATGTATATGTATTGGTATGTATATTAATTCATATGTATGTATATTTAGTACACACTATTATTGCTTTTCAAACCAAACACTCCAGTCATGGGTCTGCTGTAAGAAATTTCGTAAGAGATAAGCTGTGTACCTTTGTACTTATATTTATTCATTGTCTCTTAATTGTATCTTAACTGTGTGTACATAAATTGTTAAATAAATAAATAAATAGAGTAAGTATTACGAAATAGATATTAGATTCTTGATTAATAGTACCTATTTTGTCTGCACCTTTTTCGTATTATGTCAAGTTGTAAGTTAATGCCTACAACTTAACATACGCTAGAGGGTTTAATTTTGTTTCGTTCGTTAATTTCAATCGGATTTGAAAAAATCTTGCTTTTGCATTTGATAGCCTCGGTCTTGTCTATCTATCTCTACTAAGAAATCTCGATTGGATAAAAAGCTACGCAAGTGAAATCGCGCGCCTTTGCAAGTCGTATTTAAGTATGTTGCCATCGAAAATTTAAAGAGCAATCATGAGGTGCCGATGGCTTGGAATAGTCCCATCGCCCCTGCAAAAACTTATTGTAAAAACATACTAATGCGAGTGGCCCCCGCTTGGGTCCAGTCCAGTCCCTTTAGGGTCAAACTCAAACTCAAATATTCTTTATTTCGTAAGTATTTAAATACATTTGAAATAAGTCAAACAATTTACAAATTGAACTGAATCAACCACCACTTCGGAAAGTCGATCTGTTTAGAAGAAGTGGCAAGAAACTCAACAGCAATCATCTTTTAAAAATAAGAGAAAAAAAATACACAATACAATTTACAGCCAGGGAATCCCATCTTCTTGCATCCGGATATCTTATAGTAAACCTTTTCACATAACACTTATCCTTAAATCTATCGAAGGGTTAATCTTAAATATTTTAGAATTTTATTTTAAAATAAAGCGTACACATTGACCCATGAACGAGTTGATCTTCTGGAGTCTACTATTATATTTATACAATAGGCAATCAAGTACTAGACAGAAACGTAGACATAGATAAAGAGGTAAAGATAGAAGCAGAGATAGACGTAGCGATAGAGGTGAGAGAGAATACAGATAATGTGGATGGAGATGAGGATAGTCGTGGACAAAGACAGGACGTGGATGTGGACATGGAGATGGGTAAGTCAAAGTCAAATTAAAAAAAGTCATAAAGTCATCAGCACCGGTCCACGGACCAGCCATCATTCTCCCTATAAAATCTGTCACAAAATATTATATGCCACATATATTAGTGTGTTACAACATTATGATTTGAAGAGCCAGTACCTTCTTGGTAAAGCTCACACATTTCGTGAGCTGTCATCTTCGTCCTCATCTTTACTAAACATGAGGTTAGATTGAGGTCAACGGTTACGGGACTTTTGCTATCGATAAAATAAAATTTGAAAAAGATTCTTTAAAAAATGTTCTAACTATTATCGGTTGCAATCTTTATACCTAATAATGAACGGAAATCTAGATAATTTTAGTTTATTTTGGAAATATGATTGAATGAATCCGTTTCATATCAAATTAGAATTTTCCGGTTTGTATCGGTCGTAGGACTTTGATTCCTAATGTAATACTTGTTGGATCCGGTCTTTGCTAGCTATATTATCATGGTTTTAAAAAGCGTACGTTTCGCTTGTAAGAAGAAGATGCCAAAAAATGAATACCTACAACTTCAGGGTCATTTTTTTTAAAGATGAAAACATTTTAAGGGAAGTTTAATATAAGGAAGAATAATATGTTGATTTATTTATGACATAAAAAATTATATATTTTTTTTTAATTGAAATTTTACAATTCTTTTAAGTGACCAAATTTTTCTGACTATTAAAAATTGGGGCTTAACGTATTTCTTAATAGAAATAGTTGGAACAAAGCTTTTATTTCTTGTTATTTAGTCGTAAATAACAAATCAAACTAAAATGTTGTTAACTTATGAGAATTATAAAGTATCAATTTACCTTATAAAAAAAATTTTTTTTTGTCATAAATTGAATCCACACATCATTATTAACCTTCTCCTAAAATATTTTGATCTTCATAAAAAAGACCCTATATAAAACCAACCATAAATAATAACACTTTATAAATAACCATACTGTCATATTGTTTTAAGCTTTCGGTAAATTTGTTGCTCTATATTGTCCTCTAGTTATGGGCGAAAGAATAGGACTAAGGTACCTTAGACCTAAAAGTGCCTAAAAGGCGACTAAATGGATTGAACTGCGGCATCTCGATTGAGACTCCTAAAGACGACATCAGTTCAAGATATGAAGAGATCTGAAGAAATGTTCCAGATTAGGAAGCGGCAGAGCGTAGGAAGTCGTCGTTGGGCCGTGGTTACTGTGTGTATCTTACGATATCACAGGTTAAGCAACGTTCGGCGCGGTCGGTACTTGGATGGGTGACCGCCGACCGTTCGTTTCTCACGGCGACTTCCGTGCTTCGGAGGGCCCGTTAAGCTGTCGGTCCCGGGTGCTGTATACTTGTAAACAGTAGTCGTTAGGGTTTGTCAGAAGCCATATCGGCACCCTGAAAATTCTGGTATCCACCACCCAGCACTGGGCCAGCTCGGTGGATTATGGCCTAAAACCTCCTCGTCACCCAGAGGAGAGACTCAGGCCCTGCAGTGGGCCCATTACACGGAGTTGTGATGATGATGATGAGAGCCTAAGAAATAGGAAAATATCGAGGAAGTACTAGTGCATTTCTTTGGAGCTCCTCCAAGAATGAAGAGGGCAGAAGTCACGGGTGTTTTAATGGGTAAAAATCCCACATAAACTCGCACCAAAAGGTGTTTTTGAAGATTTCCTCCCCGTCGACTAAAAAGGCTCTAAACAGGGTTCCAAACAATACCTTCCTTGCCAGTGGTTAAAAAAAGGCTTGATTGCAACTAATTTTTATCAAACTATTTAAATAAATAAATAAATAAAATCCCCAGACACCAACTACATGGCCCCAAAGTAAGCATAGCTTGTGTTATGGGATACCATATAGCGAACTAGGGGGGAACCTAGAATATAAATACATAAATAGATAAACACCCAGACACGGAACATTTCTTTTTTTCTGGTTCCGTGCGGGGATCGAACCCGCAACCACTGGCGTCTGAGGCAGATAGGTTTACCCCAACGCCATAGTGGTCGTCAAATTAAGTCATGTGATGCAATGTCCAAAACATACTTATTTCTGAGTGAATCAAGATTTATGATACTGAAATAATGACGATCACTTTAGTGATGGGGTAAACCTGTCTGCCTCAGACGCCAGTAGTTGCGGGTTCGATTCCTGCATGGATCAAGAAAAATGTTCCGTGTCTGGGTGTTTATCTATATGTATATGTATTTTTATTCTTTCTATTCTTTTATTGTCTGGGGATTTTATTTATCAATCGACTTCCAAAAAAGGAGGGGGTTCTCAATTCATCTGTATGTTTTTTTTGTGTCTTTGTTACACGATATTTCAGACAAATATGAATGGATTTTGAAAATTCTTCATACGATAGGATATACTTCATAGTTGGTCCCATATAAATTTCATTGAAATCGGTTGAGTACTTCGTTGAAAATATAAAATTTTTGAAACAATATGTATGATTTCAGAGAATGTTTACGTGGATGACACTCTCACAGTCCGTTCACACATGATCCGTTTTACTGGATACGTTTTGCTGCCCTGTGAACGGGCTGTAAGTCCGCCAAAGTTTTGACGGCCAAAGTTTTGACGTGAAGTCGGTTTTTTTAATGCTCTTCATTCGTTGATTATTTAGTATTTATTTGTTAATATCAAAAAACTCTGTATTATGTTTTACGAATTTGTGACCATGGTGTCTTTAAAGGCACGGAAACTTTGGGTTATAATATAAAGTAATATTTTGAATAGGCAATAAAATCCGGTTATAAATCTTTAATAAATGGAAAAATATGTTAAATAAATGTTCTATTTATTTAAGAGTAATGAAGCATTTTAAATGCAAAAGCTTTAAAATAATATAAATCTTTTTCTAACAATTTGTATCGAAAAAACATAAAATATTACATATCATTTCATAAATCAATTAATCCCATTTCAAAAAACCGACTTTATGTGACAGCGATAGAGCGAGACAGAAGTTTACTTTTTTTCCGTTCCCAAAACGTTTTATGACAAAATGGTAAAAAAAACTCCTTTATCTAAATCATTAGTCTAGCACGCGAGACAGCACTGAATGTGATAAAAACTTCACGAGCACCTACTTAAGTAATATTTCGTAGAAATACAATCCAGATTGGAAACGACACCGCAGAATAAAGTCGAGTTCGACGTATATTTGTTTAAGTTACAAGTTAATAACTATCATAAATCTAATAATTGTTTATTAATTATTATTGATAGTAATCATAAATTTATAGTTTGTTTAACTTCGGTGATTGTTGTGTTTTTGATTGGTGTAGTGCAAAATAAAGATTAAATATGGTTCAGTTTTTGAATTTACCGGTAAGTTTTCTTTTGTTCTTCTCCTTTTTAAAAGTAAAAATATTTGAAAAAGTTAGGTTTCAGAGATGTCAACGATCATATTGGTTACCTGAAGTTAAGTAATAACTATCATCCATAAACTGCAACTTTAGTGGAAGCTACCCCAGTGCGTTGCCGATAATAATTTGCGTTGTTAATCAGAAAAACCTTTTATAAAGTATGGTTAAACTTTTCAGAAGTTCTTAAAAACACATACGCAGCTTTTTCACACCAAATACATGGCCCCAAAGTAAGCATAGCTTGTGTTATGGGATACCATGTAGCGAACTAAGGGGTATCTAGAATATAAATACATACATACATAACTTCACGCCTGTATCCATTACGGGGTAGGCAGAAGACCAGTAGGTCATGAAACCATGTGATGTCACGTTTGACAAATTGGAAGGCATTATAATGGTGGATAGAGACTATTGCAGTGACAGGGGGTCAGCCTATCGTCCACAAAAAACCTCTAATAAAACCTCTGTCCCTTAACTGTCTTTTACAGTATGCCCGGGAAGAGAAGCAGCTGGCACATTCTATGTTTTTCCTTTGCTCCCAGTCCAAATACATAAATAGATATACACCCAGACACGGAACTTTTTTTTTCGTGTTCTGTGCGGGAATTCTATTCTATATTAGTTATGAAGCTCTATTGTATTTACTCTATATACACAATTTATTTTTAATGACTCCGGTATATAATTATTGACAACATTAAAATAATATCTTAAAGAAATGTTTTTGAAACATGGGTATTTTTCTTCTTCTAATAAACTTTGTAAATATTGAACCGCTTTTAATAGCTCTTTGTATACGAACAAAAAACGATTATGTGTGAAAACTGGATGAAAAGTATCCTTTGGATTGTTGCAAGCATTGTAAACATAGTTACGAGCTATAAAACTTTTAACTCAATCAGGGCAAGATTTTATCTTCATACATTTTGGCCCAGATGTGTACCACGAGGTACATGGACACCAAATTTTTGGGTATAGACCGAGCAACTGTAAAATATAGCATATATTTACCTATTTATAATTATATGTTGTGAAGTAAATTATTTAAAATTGTAACAAATAGCCGTTTCGAAACATAAGGTCATATTTTTTGATATTTATGTCAGCAATTAATGTCCATAATGACAGGATGGCACCACACCATTACTCATTCAAATAAGGTCGTTATTTCAATAAATAAATAATAACAAACTGTCTGTTTCATAGTTATACTTCAATTCTTTTTTTTTGTGGCGGCATTTTCTTGGCATGGATAGCTTTTTACTGCATAGTACTGTAATATGGCATGCGCACAAATCCACGAGTAAGTTTTTTTTCTCAGTTTAAAGTTCAGCTAAGACCTTAACTGTTAATAAAATTTATTAAGTGGAATCAAATGTATTATAAACCGCTAAGTGTACCTCGATACCTCAAATGGGCCACTTCTACGGGGATCCATTGTCACAACTTTTTATTGGGGAAGATAACATCCACTTATTAAAAAAAAAACAAAAATTATTTATTCGTACAAATTCCATTGTACAGGTGGGCTTAATGCCACATGGCATTATCTACCAGCCAACCTTAGGGTTGAAGCTTGAGTTGGTGGGCAAAGTATAATTTATATTAAAAAATTAAGTTAAATATATAAATAAGTAAGTTTTAATATACATAAATAGAAAGCAAAGGGTCCTATAAGTTTATTAAAAATAAGTTATGTTTTAGAATATGGGAATAGGTATAAATATAATCACAATTTTCTAGGAAAAACCTCTTAACTCGTTTTTTAAAAGAAATCTTACTAGGTGATTTTTTGATCTCAAGAGGAAGGGAATTCCAATGATGCACCGCTCTCACAGCAAAGGAATGAGAGTATTGAGAGTATATCCTTATAAATTTCATGTTATTAATATTGGTTTAACTTAAGTGCCACAATATGTTTTGCATATTCTGTCCATACGAGTATTTTAAGAGTAGAATGACTTTTTGTTAAGTTTAAACGTGCCTTTTAAACTGGGTGCTGCCATTCTTCGAATTTAATTAAATTTTATTGTGATAGGAAGATCTAAGAGACCAACAATTTTTAACAAAAATAATAGGGTTAAGGGGCAGTTAGCGTTTCTATTTTACAATAAGTAATACCTTAGTATGACCTAGCAATCAAATATGAACTAATCCACGACGAATCATATCCACGTGTAAGCGAAGGTCAGATGCGAAGAGAGGAGCGGATCAGATATACATGAGTAAAAATTGTAATCTTTTTGTAAATCTTTTGTAATCTTATGTGCTGGAGACCACACTGCAAAACTAAGGGATTTGAGGTTTCTTTCCTAAAAAATGTCTCAGCCTAAACTCGCCCCAAGGCCCTCACACAACACGGATGAGCCACGAAAGTCCTCAAATTTTCTTCGAGTCTGTAATCGATCATTTATTCTAGCATATCAAAATTTATAATGTCCAAGTGCCTAAATGCCGCTTAGCAATGACTTTTTGAAACGATTTCAAAAAAAGGAGGTGGTTCGCAATTAGCTGTGTTTTTTTATGTTTGTTACCTCATAACTTTTGACTTGGTGAACCGATTTTAATAATTCTTTTTTTATTAGGAAGATGTCGGTTCGGATAATTTTAATTTAGGTCTAGTTCTGATAATGGTATCCATGAGAAAACCATATAAGTCTTAAAATTACATAAAGTCGTTGGTTTTTAACGTTCTGCATTCGTGATTAGCAGAATTTGATAATGTTGTTTATTTTCAATGAAGAGTAGATTATTGTTGAGAATCATTTTGTATATTTTTACATTGGACAATATTTATATCACTTAGTAGATATAATAAATCAGATATCTGTTTGCTTTATATTGAAAAGAAGGATCATCTACAAATAATATGACGGAATATTTATTTTTTACTGGAAATGGCAAATCATCAATAAATGCTAAGAACAAGAAAGATCTACCTATATACCTAAACTGCTGATCCTTATGATCTCTCTCTCTATTAAAATCAATCTTTTCCGTTCTAATACATTAAAAAAACTTCAAAAAATTAAGTGTGCGCTCATTAATACCAGAATCGTATAGTTTCATGAGAAGTGTAATAAATAATAATAAATAAATACATATTACTGACACTCACACAATATTATCTAGCCCAAATTAAGTTTCTTAAAGAACTTGTGTTATGGATACTAGATAACTGATATACTTTAGAAATATATAAACATATATATTGAATAAATACATATTTTTTATTAGAATAAACTTGACGACTAATATCTTTGCTTATCACACAAATATCCGCCGCCGCCGGGATACGAACCTAGGACCTCTGGCATAGAAGGCAATGTAAGTTACCGCTACACCAGCCGGTCGTCGAATAACAGTAATAAAGTGAACACAGGTTAAAAATCTTGAACAAATCACAGAAAACACTGACGTAACGTGTACAATTGTTGATTACACCAGCATTAGTTGTCAAGCAACCCCGTTTGAAACAAAATTGTTTAGAATTAATCAAAATATTATTGCTTTAGAAATGTACCAAAAGTTGGTTTAAAATAAGCTTTTTGAAAATTTTACGACATACTGTTTTGCAAAGTTCGTTCAGTTTACATTGTCTGTGAAATAACAGTATTTTTATATAACATGACACTGAAATACACTGAAATATCGTGTTAAAATACACGTAGGACACGTAGGATACACGTAGGGACGCAATAAAATTCACTTAAAAATGTCTTATTGAGACTTATATAATGGATTGTTAAAACTTACACAATGAAGCTAAGTAAGCTGAAGAATTTAAATTTATTTTGAATGCGCTGAATTAATATGGAATCATTTGAGTTTTTGTATATTTGTGTTCGAAAAAAATGAGAAAAGTACAGGTTTCGTATAAAAACAACCTAAC
The DNA here is from genome assembly GCA_944452665.1 of Stenoptilia bipunctidactyla. Lineage (NCBI taxonomy): Eukaryota > Metazoa > Arthropoda > Insecta > Lepidoptera > Pterophoridae > Stenoptilia > Stenoptilia bipunctidactyla. The sequence goes on along the minus strand of OX101745.1, from coordinate 2,264,197 downwards.
GTAAACTTTAAAAAAAAAAAAAAATTCAACTTTTTTTGACATGAAAGTCATCACATGAGGACAATAACGACTTTATGTCTATTGGCACCAAAACTTGATATGGTATATGTTTTAGTTTGATATGTAGAGTCAAAACGCATTGCCGCCCAAGACGTCAGCTGGAAAAGCTTATCATTCGTATTTTTTCAAAAACTTAAAGATATTTTATAAAAAATACTGTTCAGTTATTATATAAAATCACTTCTTTTAACGATTTTGTAAAAAGATTGATATGTTTGCCTAGTCAAAAACCTTGATATTAATTAGATCTTGATTAAGAACAATTAAGATAATATCGTTGTTTTAATGAAATGCGCAGTAGATTAGCAACGTTATAATTTGATTGAAATGTGGCATATGTATCTCTATCTTACTGTTTAATTAATTATCTTCTTTATATACCAAGTAAATAAACTTTGTAATCATAGTAGTACTTATACCCTTATAACGTTAAAACGTCTTGAATGATTGAGATCACAAAAACATTAAGCAATAATGATTTTACAGACTTAGTTTTATGTAAATTGAGGGGGAATGTTTGTTTTACATATTTTTTTGATAAAATGCAATCTATCAGTTGATGTTTAAACAAAAAAGGAGTATCATCCACAAATAATGCAAACTTATTTATCTTTAACCAGAAATAGCAATAAAAAATTTTACCCTGGGGCACGCCCATTTAAACTGTTGATCCTGTTGAATTCTATCCAATAATATCAACCCTTTTTATTATATAACAAGACTACAATTTCAGCAAATCAAGTGTGTAAGCATAAACGCCATATTGTTGTTCGTTTCAATCGGACTGTTTAATAGTTTAACATAGTCAAAAACTTTGGACAAATCACAGAAAACACCAAAGTCATCATGTGTTTCCTTGTAAGCAACAAACACATATTTTGAAGGGTTAACAATGGATTTATATTTGTTCTTGTGAAACCAAGTTGCATAAATTCATGAAATAAATTGCTCTTCTATAAATTATTGAAAAGTTTCTACTTAAACACAAAGGGTTGTTTTAATGTAACCCTGTTCAAAAAAATATAAGTGATAATACGAAAATAGGTTTAAGTTTATATTATGAGACTTGCTATCAGGTTTAAATGCTGGTATAACTTTTATTTTCTTCACGTACTCTGTGTTCAGTAAACTTTGAAAATATTTTAATCAAATTATTTTTTTAATTTATATTCTAGCTATTTCACTGTTCTCAGGCTCTATGTATCTCGTAGTATCGTCTATTAAGAATAGCATACTGCTTCTTAATTAATATGTTGTATGTTGATGACTAATCTAAGCAGCCCTCGGTCTGAGGTAGGACAAATCACATGGACCCTTTCATGGTTGCCAGGCAAGTGACACCCTTCAGATAAAGCCTGCCACCACATATCATCGCTTCGATGGTTATGTGCTCCAGCATTTTTTATGACACGTTAAAAAGACAGTTTAACAATGAGGAAGTTTAACAGTAATAATTTTTGAAATCTGGCCTTTGAAAGGGAAAACTCATATGAAAATTCTGTAGTTTACTACAAACATTCATTTATATCATTTTAGATCATAGTTTCCTTTACAGTTTCATAGATCTCTTACGTTTTTAATTTTGATTTGATCCAACGCAATCGGGCTCGAAGGACCATATCATTTCAAACGCTTCCTATAGGTCCTCTAGGTGAGACTTAGGCTAAAAAGACTAATGTTATTTGCGATGTTATTTTGAAAACACAGTAAGAATAGGAAATATTTAAGTTATTACTCAGGTCCTTAGTTAACTTATTATTTGTGTATCGATGACAATAAAATTTTTAACAGCATTAAAAATTCACGTGTTTGCCACGCATCTTGTTCAATTTCATTAATTATTACGTAAGAATTGATACATTTCATTAAATTTAAGTATAAATTTGGCTGGAACGATAAACCGTTTGCACGCTTTTTATATCGCTTTTTTTACTAACTATATCGTGTTTTGTACATTTCGAGTTCAATCACTTTTTTTATCAGGTCTAAAGGTTGTTCATTGTAATTATAAATCATGGATTTGAGTTATTAAAAACGTTCATTAGAATTTACTAGATTGTTGATTATTTATACTGAAGGGAATTAGTAACAACGATCTTGGATGGGCGTGTCGGGGAAAGATATAAAATAATAATAAACACCTTTAAAGGCTGGGTTTCATCAGTGGTTTACTATCAGCAAACATGCAACAATTCTGGTGCCTTCTGGTACAAATGATCTGGTTACAATAGTCTAAAAGGAGGCGCCAGTAACTAGTATTTAACCAAATTTAAAAAAGGAGGTTCTCAGTTTGTTTAATAAATATTTTTGAAACGAATTTTAATCAACGAATGCAGAGCACTAAAAAAACCGACTTCACGTCCAAAACTTCCGCTGAAGTATAAGTCAACGATCGATGTTAGAACGGATGAGTCAATGTCGATCGATTGGTTTGGTTTACTTTAACAATTCGATGTTTCGGAGTCTTTAAAGACGCCGAACTCACGTGCAACTGAAATATCTAATCAATGGTAAAAAAATGGTCCCTGATTAAAGGAATCCCATTATTAATAAGAATAGGTACAAGATAAGAAAACAGATAAATAAATTTAATAAAAAAAAGTAGGTATTACTTTTTTACAAAAATCGTCTGTATAAATAATAGTTATTGTGTAAAAAAAATTGGCTGGTGACTACAAATTAACCCTGTATTTATTCTCACGTAAACGTTCTCAACGTTCTCAATTTTGAAGCGATTTTAACGCTGCCAAATCCGTTCGAACGTAATTAATGATTTGGTCAGCAATATCAAATAATAACTATGATATTGGTTCATATCTCAGCTTTTAGATACACAGCAAATGCCAACAGAATATATTATGAAACGAGCGTTTGCCCGCGACTTCGCACACGAATAAACTCAAAAGTCCTATATTTTCCGTTCCCGTGAGAATTTCGGGAATTCCTTCCATAATAAAAACATACACTTATTGAGGAACCTTTAAATTTCTTTTCCTTCCGTAGTGCTCCTCTAAACCCTCTAAGGATTATATGTTTCAGCTCTATTCAATTTCAGACCAGTAGTTTTGGCTGCGCGTTGTCTGTCAGTCACGGAAAAGTTTATATATTAAGATTATATTGCGAAAGATTAAAATTATAATCAATTGATGAAATCGCTAAGATTGATGAATCTCGCAAATTGCGACTCAATTAAATAATATTTGTAATGATAAAATGTTAAAATGATATACCACTGAGCATATTTATTTGATTGCTATATGAAAATATGCACATTTAGTATTTTATTCATCATCACAACTCTTTGTAATGAGCCCACTGCAGGGCTATGAGTCTCTCCCCTGGGTGACGAAGAGGTATAGTCCATAATCCACCAAGCTGTGCCCAGAGCGCCAAAGTGGCTTCCGACAAACCCTAACGACTACTGTGTACAAGTATCGTACCCGGGACCGACTGCTTAACGTGCCCTTCGAAGCACGGAAGTCGTCGTGAGAAATGAATGGCCGGCAGTCACCCATCCTTTTGATACACCATAGACTCCATTTTTTTTATTCATACTGATAAAAATTCGAAAATCTTTGGAATATTTCGCTTGTATTATATTTCGATATCAAATACGTAAAAATAAATCGAGTGTCATACTTAATATATCAATCTGCGCGAAGCAAAGTGAAATAGTACCTATTTATTTTTTTAAGATCCACCTCAGAGTTGAGAGCAGTTTCATAATAAGGGTCTTAGTAATTGAATAGGTACATAACATACCGGAAACCTAACTTGTGACCTCTAACTTACGACACGGGTATCAACAAATTGAAATTTTATCTAACTTACAGTCATAATAATAAGACTTTGCTCCCATATCTCGTGTACAAATTTTATCATTTTCAATATAATCTGCTAGCCAATTAGAGAACGGCTAATCCAATTATTGTTATCTACTGAAAGGTAATTATAAACGTCTGGAGTATATAGAAATGTTAATGATCGTGTCATAAATTACCCATAGTTGCACATTAAGAAATCAGCCACAAAGAGACAAGCTTGTGTCACTTAACGACAGTAAAGGTACGACACTTAAAGACAATAATTAACGTAATAACAATAAAAACATACTAATATAATTTTCATTTCTCATACTCGGAAAGTAGTCTATGTTTGATCCAAGTATCGGTCTGAAAATGCTTCATCCGACCCGCGGGTCGGAATGTTTCATACAAATTCATTCCGAACCAAGGGCCGGAATGGATTTCAAAAATAGAACTAATACATTTCTTATGAAGCCAGCTGTCAAAAATTTAGATTTTTTTATGTTTTTTTTTTTTATTTTAGAAGTCAAGTTAAAAGAAGTAATTTAAAAAATTATATTTGTCTATATTTTGTCACTATCATTTAAAAAAATATATAAATATATAATTTTCTTAATTACCTATATATAATTATTTTAATACATAGGGTTGTTTCATGTAAAAAATGATATCTATACCTACATAGAAATATGTCACTGATTTATATGTGAATAAAAAACTTTACAAATTGTTCGTAAAAAAAGTAGAGTGTTCCCCGCGGGTGGATGACATCAATTCATGCTCGGATTATATCCGCCCTCGCTGCGCTCGGGCGTCTAAACACCTCGTATGGGAATTGATGTCATCCGACCCTAGTTTAACAATCTACTATTACATCTCTCATGTTCGGTAAGTAGGTTCTTATTACCTCCAAATGGGGCTTGTAGGTGACTAATTAGTGCTCTAGGGTAATAATCTACATATCTAGAAAAGCCCTAGGGCGGTAAGTAATTAAAAAAGAACACTTCTTTCTTTTAAAAAGTTCACGTACATCTAACCATCATACTGGCAATAGACATCATGCATTCATCCCAATGACCAAAGAGGTCGCTTTGCTATTCAGCCTCTTTCGATCTGCAAAGGTGGATATTCAAAAAATTCGAACTAAGCGTTTTGACAGTTCCTTTTTGATACGGATCGAAACTCTAGGGTTTGGAATGAACTGTTTGCGTCTATTTTTCCAGACGAGGAAACCTGATTATTCTTGGTAATTTTAAGCATTAAGCAAATATGTACTAGGTACTTTGATCTTTATGATTTCTTTCCACCAGGTGTCATGCAAGACAAACGTCAAAGACAAAGAAAGCATGCAACCAAAAGTAATACAGGTATATCGAGCGAAGCAGCAAATCATAAATAACTCAAAACAGTTAAAAGTGTTTTGAAAACAATTGAACTGATTGAAATGTTTCGAAATTCTTCCTCAAGATAACTTAATGTTTATTTTTAAGATAAGTACTTTTGTTTGTTCTAAAATTAGGGCAATATTGATATTGTGTTCCAGTATTGCAGAATTACTAGGGTCAATGTATGAAAACAAATTTATTGATTTACGACCGTGGAAATAATAATATATCAATAAACGGGCTTTTGTTCAATGCTCTGAAATGAAGTCCGTGATTGAGTATGCATAAAATAATCGTATTTTCACGAAGGTCTGTTTTTTGGCATAGTTACTGTGTATTTAGTAACTTAGTAGCGATGTGGTAATTCGTGAGGTTCACGGGTTGTTAAGAAAAAGTGTTTTTTTGATTTTTAGGTTCCCCCTTAGTTCGGTACATGGTATCCCATATCACAAGCTTTGCTAAGTAGAGGTCATTTAGTGATTGTCTGGGGATTTCATTTATTTATTTTCAATAATTATTTTAAAGTCTAACTCACCATGTTATGGGTTGGTGGCAAGTTGGAAAAACGCGATAGTAGGTGTACTCCCATAGAAACATTATATCTAGCAGTAGGCGTGATAGGTTTATTAATAACTACATGATTTTTAATCGTGGTTTTTAATCGTGATTAATAAACTGGAAAATAATCTACAAATAGGTAGATGTAATAATGGTTACACTGGCAGTAAATTCAGCCCAATTTTAACAATATACAGGGTGACTTGTGGGTCACTTTTGATATTCAAGGACGTGGTAGTTTGAGTTTATACATGAAGAGAAAAAATAAAATGAAAAATAGGTAAATATTAATTATTTACTGAGTAACTTAGCCGTAAAACTTAAAAAACTTAATGTAAACTAAATAGTAACATGTAGTATTTATTTATGAGGAATTCTAGTGAAAAATTGAGTACCTACTTTTATTACATAATTATGATCAGAATCGAACACAGAGTGCTCTTCTTCAGTATCTAAAATTTGTCACCAGTCACCCTGTGTAAAGTTATAGTTAAAATTTGCGATCACCGTAGCATTAAATAAAATACTTTTGAGCGAATTTCTTCGCTTATAAGTTATTATGTTCTTTTTTATAAAATATGGATAGTACGTTTGTCTTCCATGACACTTGATGTTAAGTGAACATGAAGACTAAGGTGGTACACGTCCATCCACGACAAACCTATTCACTCGACACTTAAAAGTACAAGGACTATACTCAGGGAAAATAGACGCATGCAGTTCATTCCAAACCTTGGCGACCCGTATCAAAAAGGAACTGTCAAAGCGCTTAGTTCGACTTTTCGGAATATCTACCACATACGAATGGAAGTTCTGTCTGCGTCTAGTAGTCCGATGGTAAAAGGGTGAGGGTTCAATTTGTTCAAACAGAGCACTCGCGCACTCACCAAAATGTATCTTGTAGTACACGGTTAAAAAAGCAACCTTACGACGATGCTCTAAGAGTCTGATTTTACATATTCATAGGTTCACATTTTGACTCGATATCACAGTGTTTTTACACAGTACGGAAGTCCTCTTGGGCTTGTTTTTCCAGTATTTATCTTCAAAATGTCGTACAGAACAACTCACAACTAATAAAATCCAGTTTTTACTGGATACCATTTCAACAAGTGTAGGTGTAGACTGAGCATAAAGATTAAATTGCGAAGATAAGTTACTTTTAATTTCATTTATCAAAATCCGTTTTTTATCAAAAAATAATTATGCATTGTGAAACATTTTGAACTGTATCGTGCTGAGAATAAAGTTAGTTTTATAGTATGAAATTTAAAATATTTAAAACTTTCATCATAATTTTTACATATTATCATAATTCACTAAATTTATTTCGTGATTATAGAATCGAAATCGACCTTGAATTTAAATTTAAATTTTTAATCTTTTTTTCACAATTATGTTCTAATAGATATAAGATAGAGTTAATATAAACACAGAGGTATAATATCTCTTAAATAAAACATTTTTAACCGGGTTTATCGCATATTTTAACATTTAAATTTTTATAACTCGACGTTTCGGTGTCTTTGCAGACCCTGTGGTCACGAGCGACTGAGGTTCAAGCGTCGGATTTATAAATAGAAAAAGTTATACATCATCATCTCCATCTGTTTCTCAGTCTTCGAGCGTAGCGTTCTGGATTGACACAAAACGAGCTGACAGTATCTTGAGTTTTAGGTCGTGCAGCTTTCTGGATGTTAGATTTAATGTTTTTCAGGATATGGTCCCATGTCGGTGATAGTTTCCAACCATATTCTATTGAAAATAGGGTGTTTTTTTTTTAAATTTCAATCGCTTCTCTGATCATTGTAGGAATGTAAAGTTTCTCTCTAGATAAAATTTTCACAGAGTCAAACCTTAAGTAGTGGTTGGGCTTGTCCATGGAATGCTCACAAACTGCAGACTTTGAAGCTCTTCGATTTTTAATATCAGCTATCTGTTCTTTTACGCGGGTTGATACGTTTCTTTTGGTTTGACCAATGTAGGAAAGGCTACAGCCACAGTCAATCTTGTAAATATACGCGATAAATCCGGTTAAAAAGTGTTTTATTTAATAGTATGAATCGCGTAAACTTAAGACGGTTTAATATCTATTTATTGTTATTTCGTCCAGCACAAATACAAATTGAAAATTTTATATAACGGCCAGGATATGTTGTAGGTGGTAGTTATTGGCATTGAACATTTAGGTTCATATAAATAAATGACTCTCAACGCGTAGAGCAGTCTATAATCTGATTAACGTATCAAATTCGGAAACATGTAATATTACCCAGAGTTGACAGCGTTTCATAGCACCCCAGGGTTGGCAACGCCTTGGATGAGATTTTTCCTATAAGTAGGATTTCACTAATTCAAGACAAAAATGTATCACTGTACCAAGATATTAAAATTCTTTTTGTTTTGTCCACAGAGCACAAAACTCTGCATCTTTCTTTGCCTATTCCTGACAATAATAGTGCGGGAGGCGAACGCTAGACCGCCATGGCTGACTCCTGGCAGTGACGTTTTTGCTGAATCAACCGAATGCCACAAAGATGTAAGTTAACTTTGAAATAATATAAAACGTTTAGGTACACTTATTCCAAAGATTAATCGTGAGCCCGCAAGGTTAAAAAAATAAAACCTCAAGGGTAAAACGGGCATGAAAGTGAGATATCCTATTTCGCAAGCTAACGCTCTATGCACCACAGAGAGCGTTCGCTTTTCTATTGGAGACCACACCTTCGTTTGACCTAAATCTTACCTGATGGTATGACAATACAGGGGTTTTAGAAGGAACGTGATCTTCCTAAAATATTTCTAAAACAAATTACACTCGCACCGAACCGGTGATGACTTTGTGAATGTGAATGAATGTGACTTTATGAAGTGTACATAATCAGAATAATTAATATAACAAAGTTACCTTGCTGATTCCGTGACTTGTACTTGCGTTGTTACTTGTGTTGTGTAGTGGTTCACCGCCCTCCCTCCCTCAAGCAAGAAGCAAGCAATGCAATGAACACATACTTGGAGCACTGTAAACCACACCACAAGCTACCACCGACACGTGTTTCGCTTCAACCAGAAGCATCCTCAGGGTGCAACGACCACCACCGAACAGTTCGGTTTATTTACAGCTTTTTGCTTGAAGGAGGGAGGGCGGTTAATCAAAGCAAAAAAATCCTGTATCACTAGCGCTAGTACGAGTTGCGGAATTAGCAAGGTAACTTAGTTACAGTAATTGTCATGGATTTTCGCAAAGTACTGATTTCGCAAAGCCTGATTCAATCAATTAAATCAGAATAGGGCGGTAGGGCTGCCTCAACGAAATTTTAGGATTATATCTGACTGTCTCTTATTTTTTTTCACAGGACGAGCTATTAGATCTCTGCCAGCGATGTGCCAAATTGACAAAGTCCAGACTTGCCTACCCGGCCTGCTGTTCCACCGATGTTCAAGCAAGGCGGTGGTGTTCAGACTTCGTGTATTTTGGACGGGGCCAATATGACTTCTATTAAGAGACTAGTTTTACTAATTAGAAATAAGTTAGGATGAATGTTTTAAAGTTAAAACTAATTTGAACACACAAATTGTGATAGTAATTGTAAACCTTACTCAATCAAATAGAAAGATTTTTTTAAAAACGTCACAAAAAATATAAAAAAGTGATGTTTTGAATAGACGCAATGATTATTGAAAAAAAAAATTTGCTCCTACTCAGAAAAATTATACAGAACTGTAAGATTTACCAACAGACCTTATGATTTCTTTAGTTTCTCTTGGTGGTAGGATCCCTTCTGGGTCCGCCTGGCTAGCGACCACCCTTTATATAAAGTCTGCCGCCAAATGTTACCGCTACGGCGGTAATGTGTTCCAGCAATATTGTATAAAGAGCCAGTTCCTTCCTAAACCCGTGTGCTTTCATCTTCGACCTCATCGTCACTTACCATCAGGTGAGATTGAGGTCAAACGCGGGTTTAGTCACTAATAAAAAAAATAAAAAAGTCGTTTTAGATTTAAGGAAGAGAGTAAAAAGAAAGATAAATAAATACAAGTAAAAATATGAAGATATTTTTGTTCGGGAGCAGTAAAGTCTATATTTTATCATGAGATTCTTTCGGAATCGGGCAGCTACGGGAGTGAAACTGAGTGATACTGCTAGTATAGAAGTAGGAGGAAATATTATTATTTCAATTATTATGTTATGCTAATTATAGGTACTAAAAATATTACTTTGTGTGATTCAATTAGCTTTATACTTAATCGATTATTAGTTAATGATATGAATAAACATTTTGCAGGTAATTTTGATTTCTGTGGAGTATAAAAAACATGAAATAATTGTTGTAGGTATATGATATTTCAAATAATTGTTTATAAAAATGTTAAGATTATACCTTATACATAATGATTATGTTAATGTAGGTATTATATACCATTAAGTTTATTACAGATAGATAAATAGGTATAAAGTTATTCTACTTGTCATTTATATAATTGTTAACAATTGGAGAATAAATGCCTTGGCAATCTAATATAATTCATAAGATGAGGAGAGATTGTAAGTTTTTATAGTAAATAAAAAACAAATCATTGTGTAGCTAAAACATAATGTAGCTTTTTTTTTAAAGTTCAACTAAATATTTTCTTAGATGTTTTGTCTTTAGATAAAGTAACGTTATTATTTTGACAACCCTGCCGCATACGAAGCGCTAGATACTTAGGCATTTATAGTGTCTGATTTCAGTATATCTTTTCAAAAATACTGTTTACTGCCACCAATTCAGAGACTTTATTTAATATTTGTTAGCAACTTCAGAATTTAAAACCTTTAAATTTAACTTAAGAGACAAATAACGATTACAACTTATTCAATTCTTCAACCCGTATTTGAATTTCTAAAAACCAAACTTTAATTTGTATTTCGTTACTTGTAAATTTAGAATTATATTTGTAACTTTAAATTAAGTTGTTAATTTTTGTTAGTGTGTTGATTTTAATATTTTTGATTGGTTGACTTTTTAATGGGGTTGGAATATGGCTTAAGTTAAGAGACGATAAAAAATTATCCAATTAGTAATAAATCAATAGAATTCTTAAAAAAAAATAACTCTTACCGCATGTAAAGAAAACGTGTTTTTGTAAAACTTAATTTATAGAGTCATTTCTCTAGAGTCTTTTGTCTCATACAAAAGATGAATTGTGACCAAGTAAATGAAATATTTCTGTGGAAAAACTTGTGAAAAACATTTTAATTGTGAAATAGTATTTAAATGACTCTGCATGTTAATGTTAATGCAAATCATAACGGCTGTGATATGTTACAATAAATTTTAATTACTGAAATTGTAGTTTTTTTTCATTCTCTAAATATTCATTATAGTGCGGCCGGAGGGAGTTCGCGTTCCTGACAGCTGTCAAAATCGTAGCTTTTTTACCCCTTCGAATCGGAAATAAACTTTATTCAGTGGACATAAGGAGCTGTCAGGAACGCATTCTCGCAACGGCCGCACTCTAGTACGATTCCGTGTAAATAAAAATATACAAGTGGTTCTGTCGTATGATTGGCGGTATCGGTAGTGACAATATTGTTGAGGGCGCTTCATTCATGCTTTTTATTTTGATTGTGTTTAAAGGACATAATTATTTGACGCCTCAAAAAAATCACAACAACCGAAAGTAAAGAACAAAATATATTTCTTAAATACTTATTAAAAGAAAACAACAATATACTATATGAAGAACCCAGAAGCCTTTTACTCAGAATACAAATCATATTGTATATGAATCAAGATTTTGAATCATCTCGAAGGTACGGCGGCACTTCGGCCCTGCACAGCTTCTTAACTTATATACAGCTCAAGTGCGATCATGCATGGAGTACTGCAGTCATCTTTGGGATGGTTCAGCCAAATATCAACTAGAAGCGCTGGACCCCGTAAACTAATTAACAACGTCGACCCTACAACCAAAAAACTGCAGATCCTAGAGTATCGTCGTAAGGTTGCTTGGTAAACCGTGTACTATAGGATACATTTTTGTGAGTGCTCTGTTTGAACAAATTGAACCCTCACCCTTTTACCATCGGACTACTAGACGCAGACAGAACTTCCATCCGTATGTGGTTAATATTCCGAAAAGTCGAACTAAGCGCTTTGACAGTTCCTTTTTGATACGGGTCGCCAAGGTTTGGAATGAACTGCCTGCGTCTATCTACCATAACCAGTATAATCCTAGTACTTTTAAGCGTCGAGTGAATAGGTTTTTCGTGGATGGACGTGTACCACCTTAGTCTTCATGGTCACTTAACATCAGGTGTCATGGAAGAGAAACGTCCCATCCATATTTTTTATAAAAAAAAAACTAAGACGCTGATCTTCCGTAAACGCCCTTCATAAGAGAAAAATAATCTCGAATAGCATTTATTCAAGTTTTTAGAGCGACTAATGGCGGGTTTCAATATCATGAAAACTGTTCGTTTTGCCAACGAACAATAGAATTCACTACCAAAATTCCTTTCTATGTTCAAAATATTGACATCTCAACCACTGCTTATGAACTGTTTGACTGTAATGGGTTGCTAGGTTACATTTGACCATTTACAAAATAAGTCATTTTATCTAGCCAACGACGACGTAACAAGTTACTAATTTAAACCAATGAGGTGAAGGTGGCATGGCAGTCTGCTGCGGCCAATAGCGAGTTATGTTTTCATTACATGTGACTAATTACAGGAAAAGTAATTTTATCTAGCCAACGACTTAACAATTTTTTAATTTAACCTAATATCCTATCAAATATCTGTCAACATATCAATAATCCAGTTTTCTCTTTCTAACTTATTTATAACAGTTTTTAAAAAAAGGACGAGTATTATTTAATGACGTAATTTATATTTTAAATATTTACTTTGACGTCATAAAAAGGTGATTTAACCAATGGCAACATAAATCAAAGGATTGGCGTTTCGTTTTACGTAAGGAATTAAACGCAATTATTAACAAAAGCTCTAAAAATATACTATAATTTATTTATCGAATACCAAAAAATATCAAGAATAAATTTAATTAGTTTATACATTTATTTAGTTCTCGCCTAGTATCTTGGAAGAATGTCATGTAAAGAGGGTCCGTGCCAAATTTGAGAACTTACAGCTCGTAGCTAATAGATATTGTGAAACGCTATTTTTTTCTACCAGTTTTGTACCTGTATCGTTTACTCATACCAGTCAGTTGAATATTGAAACCCGCCACAAGAGAACACAAAGTTGAATAAAACCTACTCCCGGCACTCATGCACATTAAAAATTATAGTCTTTTTTATTAGATATGGGTAATAAATAAGACTTATCCCCAATATCACCTGATCGAAAGTGGAATGAAAATTATCACGTAGCCCACATAACCTGCACTTGGTGATTTATGGGCTAAACCTCCTCGTCGCCCAGGGGAGAGATAGTCTTGCAGTAGTGGGTTCATTATAGTAGCAGTGACGATGATTCATTGACAAAATAGTGCAATCATTTTATTAATAAGCTGTCTATTCACTCATCTTGTAAGTTAGCTAGACCTATGTAGTGAAATGGACCAAGCACTGGCATTATATTGCACGTTTTGGTAATTATTACATAAATATTTAGAAGTACTCCTTAGATTAGATCAAGTAAGCATGTGGTATTTCAATAGCTTTTATAAGTATGCCTATTTTTTTCACATATGCGTATGATTCTTGTCAAAGTTCATATACAGGGTGGATTTGTGGTCACCAGCCAAATTTTTTTACGCAATAAGTATCATCTACAGAAACGGTTTTTGCAAAATATATATCAGCTAACATGTTAAGCTAAGAATGGTCACTTTAAATTAACATTAAAATAAAGTCGACTACACGCTACTACAAAACACCTCGTAGTACTATGTCGTAGTATTAACAATGAAATGCCGCATCGTAGTAGCTATGTTCATCAACAGCGACTATTTTCAAAAACGTTTGTGGTTCCATATATCTATTTTTTTTTACTAAGCGACGCTAAAATTAATATGCAGGTAAGTTTATATTGTATCAAAGATTCTAACATTTAAAAGACATGTTTCCATTTCTTTGTACCTAGGGCTAAAACGTGAGCACAATGGTACTATGAGGAGAATATACGTAGAAACAAAGATAAATCACTTTATTTCAGATAGACATCGTATTAAAAAAGCACAAGATTTATTAAAAATAGCTTCTCTCTACATAGCCATTCCATTCCTCCTGACTTCAAGTGACAGATTTGTACCAAATGACAAGACAGATGACACGACAATTATAGTTTTGACAGAAATGAACTATCAAAAATGGCAAAATGTATGGACGACCTATCATGGCGGTTTCCATTTACATTAAACTTTTACATTTTTGTGCGCCATTCATTAAGTTTCTTGTAATTTTTGGATATTTTTATTGAGAACATAGTAATTTTAGCAACACTATGGTCAAGTGTTAATCTAATATTCCAATTTGGAATCATCATCTTTGGCTGGTGACCGAAAAACAACCCTGTATTTTAGGATAATAGTTATACGTAAACCTTAAAAACAAACTATAACATTATTAATTATCTACATATTTATTTCTTTATGTTAAGCAACGGTCATCGAATAAATATCTTTTGCATCACATGTATAAATCTATACTAATTTATAAAGCTGAAGAGTTTGTTTGTTTGAACGCGCTAATCTCAGAAACTACAAGTGGGATTTGAAAAATTATTTTTGCGTTTGATAGCCCAACTCTTGAGGAAGGTTATAGGCTATATTTTATCCTGAAATTCCCACGGGTCAAAAGTTACGTGGGTAAGACCGCGCGCGGTGGCTAGTGATAAATAATATCCCCAGACCATCACACTAACTACATGGCCCCAAAGTTATCATAGTTTTGGGATACTATGAAGTGAATTAGGAGGGAACATAGAATATACATATACAGATATGCGCCCAGATAGGGAACATATTTGTTCTGTGCAGGAATCGAACCCCGTACCGTCAGACCACAGAGACCGTCAACAACACTTGCGTTATGTATACTTGAATTATCATGACGTAGAGTCGTCTTGTATTTGAAATAAAAGTTTAAAGTAAGTAAGTTCTCAAAAGACATTTTGAGCATGTAGGGTTTAGAAAGCCACTTGCTACCTTTTAAATAAAGTCTTCTTTAAAAAAAAGCTGGTGGAGTCCGAGCCATGGGAATTACGTAGTAGCATTTGATTTGCTTTGTCAAAATATAAAAACAAAAATAAAATCCCCAGACAACCACACCAACATCATGGCCCAAAGTAAGCATAGTCTGTGTTACGGGCTACCATATAGCGAACTCGGGGGCACCCTTGAATATAACTACATAAATAGATAAACACCCAGACACGGCACATTTCTTTTTATAGTTCCGTGCGGGAATCGAACCCGCAAACGCTGTCATCTGAGGCAGACAGGTTTACCCCATCGCCAAAGTGGTCGTCAAAAATATGCAGGTTGAACTTAATGATTGTGATGACTTCAATTTTGTAGGTAATATGCTTCAATATCTCGTATATATGTCCAGAAATAATGAAAAGCTAAAGTGGTGATCGGCAAAGCATATAGCTTGCAGAACAGAGTTGGTCGTTTGGTCTGTGAGGTTCTCAAGTAGCGTAAGCAGACAAGATGCTCCGACGATCTGGTCAAGGTCACCGGTGAGCGCTGGATGAGGGCGGCGCGGGATCGAGCGACGTGGAGAGCCTTGGAGGAGTCCCTTGTCCATCAGTGGGGATCTCCCAGCTGATGATGATGATTTTTTATCAATGACTCCAATGGTCATTGATAAAAAATTGGTGGTTGTGGCGTAAAGTTAGAAAATTAAAGACGAGAGATAAAAATCGATAATTTACTTTATTATTACTATGTTTGACAATATTATAACAAGTTATGTACAAAACCTTGCTAAGTATTATAGTTTAACTGACAATATAAAGGATTTAAAAATTAAATGAAATAAAAGATATGAAATACAAGTGGGAACATCAAAATGTTTGTTACATATTTTGGTTTAATTTTATATTATACGACGTTTTAAAATACAGAAAATCAAATTTTTATGATAATATTTTGATATTATTTAAATTAAATTTAGTTGCAATAAAATATCAGATAATTTAAGTTGCATTCAACTTAGCGGATTCAGGAAGTAAAATTAAAAATAATTGATATTAAAAATAAAACATCTAGACATTAATAAACCCTTTACAGACATTTCTGCTCATTGTTATATTGAGCACATTTTAAATTAAGTGCTTTATACATTTATAAACAAAACTACTTTCATTGAATAAACTATTTTCTTAATTTCCATAAATTAAAAGAAAATGTATAAAAAACACAAATTGTGAATCCAAAAAATAGTCAAATCAATGATTGAGTTATTATTATTAATATTATCATTAGTAACAACTACTAGAAATAAGATTTAGTCTTATTATTTATGTTAAAATGATATTTTGATTGAAAATACTTAAAAATACGAAATTCGATCGTTATTTTTAATTAAAACGAAATTCTAAAAAGCATTAATAAGTATCACAAAAACAACTCAAATTTTAAGATTATTATTTGAGACGGCATTAGTAGTCTTACAAAATTAATTAATTATTTAGGTAAGGAAATAGTATGGAGGAAACTTAAAAATAACATAAATGCCAATATTATTTGCGTATGTGAATCTCTGTTCTTATCTTATCAATATTCATTGGATTTGTATATTAAAAAAAAACAATAAACTGATTTAAAATCACTAAAATTGCATCTTGTGCATAGAGTAAGGACATAATTAATAGAGAGCGCGCGCACGTTGTCATCATGACATATTATTGCTCTATGCTGAAGTTTGGTGTGATTTTTTATCTGTATTATATCAATTGCAAATTTTGAATCACTGGCAACATCGAACGACAAGTGATTGAAAATTAATATTCGTGCGCGTTAAGTCTTAATAATCTTAAATTCTCGTTTATTTAACAGAACTCCATAAAAACTTAGATTTTAGTGACATAACGGTGATAAAAGATCATACAGATAGAATTCAGAGCCAAAAAAACTACAATAACTTAAACTGTTTAAAACAACATACAATAAAAAACTTATAGCTTTAAATTTTTTATTAATTACGATTTAATTACCCTGAACTAATTTAAAATCCGTGATTTTTAGATCTACCCTAGATTGTGAAGTGTTTCAGCGAATTAGTTTATATTACCTTCCAGTATGGACGGATATTAAAATTTCTAATGTGATGCTTCAAGCGATTTATTAGTAAGAAAATAATAATAGTGACTAAAAAAAAAACCTAAAAATGTCAGTTATAAAATACAAAATAAATAAAAAAGAGGATCTATCGCAAAACTTCATCAAAATTTTTGTTTTAATATTTGGCGTCTATTTATGTAATAACTATACAGGATTTATTCTAATTTTCACAATAACAAATCTATGAATTATTTACAGTTTCTTTTATCGTAAACTACAACAAGTCCAATAATTTTACAACATACAGGCAATTCTGTGGGGTTTTACGAGTGCATTAGTCTAATACATTTTGCATGAATATTCTTTCTGAATCAAATTAACTCAAAGTTATACTTGGAAAATCATAAAACATAGAGGAAGTATTTGACAGCTGTCAAAACAACGACTTAGGCTCGTATTATGGAAGCTTATTTAGATTAAAACTCTGCTTAAGTATGTCAAAAGTAAAAATAAGCAGTTTTAGAAAAGTGAAAGTGTTAACATCTACTGTCAATGGTCATATAGAGCTATGCGTCCTAGTTGGCCCACAAAACGTAGGTAGTGAGCTAGCTAGGAATTACGGCTTTATAAGTTATCTCTTTATCAAACACAAGAATTAAAAAGCTAAAATGAAAGCCAGGAGAAAAAGAAAACAAGAAAGTTCACCAGTATGGTCATAGAGCCATGCGTCCTAGCTAGCCCACTAAATGTAGAGGGTTAGCGAAGATTTTCGGCTCTATAAATAATCTCTAATTCATACACAAGAATTAAGAACCTATAATAAAGTCTATGAAAACAAGATGGAATTTCTATCAATGATTTTTAACCTGTTTATAATAAATAATCATTTATATATAGATAGAATAAATCATTGATTGAAATAACAAAGGTTACATTACTTTTGAATCGAAGTAGATAAGTAAAAATTTTAAAATAAATTTGAACTTAACACCGAACTATGCTTGAGTTCTGATAAACACCTAGCACAGTATATTTTTTTTAGCCTTATTAATCTTTAGACATACAAAGATTTCAAAATACGAGCCTAAGAATTTATGAGACTTTATGTTCTCATAAATACTTCTAACAAGAGAAATACATTTTGGAATCACAATTTATAATGGGTTCTTAAATGTGAAAGTAGTAAGATTTTCGCTGATCTTTAAAATTTTAGGATCCATTTTGAAAATTAAAACGGTACTTTATTTATTTTAATTGACGTCATTGTATTGATCAGCTGTAAGAATATCAACTTCAATGGCTATAGATTTATGATTTCAAAAATTTTATTTTATTTAACTCAAAAAGAAAAATTATGAAAATATTTAAAACCATTAAGTTTTCTAATTGCAGCGGAATCCAGTCTCTTCAGTGGCAAAATCGTATTATTCGTTTAAAACGTTTCAAATATAAAACTTAAACTTATAATTGTATAATAGACATTATATAATATTACAAAAAATAGGAACAAGACAGTAAAATAAACCTTGATTAGCAAAAGCTAAAATTAATAATGTAAGTTACAAAAAATATTTTATTAACTGTAATTTAAAATAATCGTTAAGTGACACAGATGCAGACATTATAGAACTTGACATTTATTTAAAGTTTTGAAAAGACTCGTTTGAATTTAGAATTCAATAAATATACCTATATAAGTTATTTCCTGCCAGGCTCACCAGGCGTTTGCAGAGTTCATTTTTAGGCAATAATATAATTATAATCTCAAAAGCGCGTTAAAGGTCAATGTACTTTTTCGCTTGTCTTGGGCTGATACTATACCTATGCATCTTTCTAGATTTTGCTCTTCTGTCATGGTGGAATGGATGTTCTAGAAAATGACTAAAGTAATGAAGTAGTCGTTTTCCAGGGCATCTTTTGGTATGTCAAAATTCACCAAATAACAAATCTCTTTTAGAGTTTTCTTATCAATATCTATAAATAAACTTCCCAAATGTCAAGTTCTAAAATATTCACAGTAAGTCTTCGTCAGAGTTATTTTTTTCGTAGATTTGTTGCAACTCCTGTTGTTCCTTGATTTTCTTCATTTTCGCGTAAATCGAAGCAGCTTTATAGTTGATCGGCCCGTAGTCTTTGAGGTCGGCGTCGGCATAAATAAATTGGTCATCTGGTTTGAACGGCTGTAAAAGAAGCATAATTTATTTACCCTCAATAAAAATGAATCTAATGGAGGAATAAATTATGGCCAAGCTCATAATAAATGTGCCTTGACAGAAAATAAAACGTGTAGATTTAAACTCAGAAAGGCTACAACAACCTTTTTCATTTCTCGAGTAAGATAGGTATTTGCACTGAGAAAATACCTCGATAAATTAACTGAACTATGGCCTCAAAATCAAATTAAAGAATTTTCCATGAGACATTTTATAACATTGAAAGAAAGCGGGTCTTAGTAGTATTATTCGTCTTTTTAAGATCTTTTGATTCAGAGTAAGAGTAAATAATGAATTATTAATGAAAAGAGGATGTCTATCACAGAGAACTGTTTCTTTTATTAGTGACTCCGTGTGCATTTGCTCTCAATTTTATCTCATGGCAATTGAAGATGAGGTCGAAGAGCTAAGAAAGGACTTCTTGAATGCCCAATTGCGATTCTAAATATCTCATTAGAATTTCCATTAATTGATCCCCCTTTCGCCGCAGTACCTAACTACAAAAGGTTAGGTACTATCATAGTAGATTATTAAACAATACATTATTTCTAATGTACCAATATACCTAAAATCTAATTAGTACAAACCAATCATGCCATATATGACGTCTAAACGTTATCTTCAATGTACTCGATGACCTATAAATATTTCACCACTGCGCACTCATTTTGATAAAAAAACCTTAGCTTTTATCAATGTTTAGAAAAATGTATAACCTCGAGTGCATTTTTTTTTCTTATTAACGAGTCGTATCGTTTTGATAGGCTTAATACCGTTAATCTTTAATTCTGTATTTTATATTATTTTGTCTTGAAAGAATTCAAAGTTAAATCAGCTCCTCTATTACCGTAGTGTCCACTAGGAATACCTCTATACCTCAGAGGTTTTCTTTCTGACTTCAATGCTTCAATCTTAATGGCAGAAAAAGCATTTAAATCCTTCAGTCATACGTAGATAATGCTTTACATTAATATACCAAAAAACTAGATATTAAATTGATCGAATGTAGTAATATGTGTTAAGTTCAGAAAATAAACAATGTTAATAATTTTTTTTTGTTATTGAAAGCAAAATATCTTTTTTTTATCATCATCATCATAAATTTTTATTGTCAGTAAAATTGCACAGTTGTTTAGTTGCCTTGTAAATCGGAAATGAAGTAAACTATAGTATGTGCTAGAGCAGGCAGAAAAGCGGACAATGACCCAAAGTTACGATTCATATTTTACATACTGTGACAATTCAACGATTTGCATAGTGAGGAACTACTTAAAGGATAAATTTTCAAAATTCAAGATCAAAATTCAAAATTCAAGGTCCTATCCTGTAGAAGAGGCAGGAGGAGGATAAATGAGCGAATGAACGGAGCAAAGAAGCGAGTAGTATCACAGCACGGGTTTAAGATTACAGGAAAGTAGTATTTAATTGCATCCTATGAAGTACACAAAAAAATAACGTAGTGCAGAAATTGGCGTTCAAGTCTCTGCCGACCCCAAAGGGCACAGGCGAAAAATTGTGTAATTGTACAAAAAAAATTAGTGAAAATATGTAAAATTTTACGTAGCCTCTTAAAGGTCAAGGCACGTTTTTTTTCTCTTGTCCTAGGAACATACTATCATAATTAATAGAGTTTAGTAAAGCAGTGCAATTGGCCATAACATTAAATTGTATGTTAATAAAATCTCAACAATTTTGAAGTTACCTTAATTTAAAAAATGTACGTGTCACTCTTTCCAAAGCGTTCCTAGAAATGAAAAAAGACATGACGTCACAAATAGCAAGGAAATCATTAAAAAATACATGCCGTTTTAAAATAAGCTGTGTTTGGATTTATTTGCTATCATTATTGCAAATTTAAAGCTTCATGCTTATAAAGAGTTTTTCTGGATTTAACACATATTACTATTATTTTTTTGTAATCTATGAACTAGTTCAAATGACTTCTAAATAAGTATGGTGTCCAATTATGTAAGAATGATAGTTGAAAAGATGCTACGTTTAAAACTGTTTGTAATTCATATTTTGAAATGAACTTACGAATAGGCTTTTTGCTAAAAACTAAATTATTAAAACTTGCTCACACTACCAGTCTTTGTTATAGGAGATTCATTAAGAGTTCTCTATGATTCTATGCTATGGTTGTACTTAAAAATGTTTCAAGTTTGAGCAAGTTTTCATACTGCAAGTCCTTGTTATAATATATTCAATAAGTGTTCATCTGACTCACCTGTTAAACATCGATTTCATTAAATTTTAAAGTTGCATAATCACTCCTGTGACTATTTGTTATTTTCCGCTGACTATTATTAGCTACATTGCTTTTTGTACAATTATTAGTTTCTTTGTTAGTATCAGCATTACCCACTGAATAAGTATCATATAAATGTCTATTAGAATTGACTGTATTTTTAAATTTTAAATTATGATTACCTAACGCTAAATCAGCGTACACTAACTTTTTATGTCTAGGCTTATCATCTTTAGAAATAGTATTATAATTTGGACTAAAATTTTGTTCATTGCCCAAATTTCTAGTTGAATTAGATATGTGGTTGCCTTTTAGGAACTGCAGATATGATCTCCGCTCAGATTCTGCATAATCTGGTTCAGGGTAATCTGGTCTTTGATAATTATCGTATACACCAACACAGGACAATTTTTCTCTAAGGCTTTCAGACTTTTTTAATCTATTTAATTTTTGACTATTCTTTTCTCTACTCCTATTTAAAGTTTTAGTATAATATTTAGCTTCGGAAGGCTGGTATATTAAAGGACCAATAGTATTATTATAAGACCTTTCTTGTTCTACTGGGATTCTTTTATCTACTCTAATTGGTTGAAAATAGCAGAAACTGTGATGTTTCTGAAGTGGTACTTGAACATTTTTCTTGTCTTTTCCTTTGGCACTTATATTAGTGAAATGATTTCGTTTTTGGAGATACTGCTGTTGCAGAATGTTAGTATTCTGAAATGAAAATATTAGATACTGTTAGTAATGTTTGTTAAGACAAAGAATGAGCACAAATGAGAAATAAAAAGACAAACATGGAAAGCGTTATACCTGAGAATCATTACTACTTATTAAATCACTTTGAACAGAATTACTACGTCTTACGAGTTGTCTCTTTGGTACAGGCTTTTCATTCAGCTTTGGTATCTGTAACGTTTTATTTGGTACTATGATTTGCTTTTTTGGCAATCCAATTTTGTTCATACCAGCTTGTTCATTTAACTGGTTAGCAACAGATTTCACCAACGAAGCAGAGGGAAATACGATAGATCTTTTTGGAGTTGCTCCAATTATATTTGGTTTTGCGCTTACTTCTGGCTTAACTTTGGTTTTTTCTGTCTCTTTGTCATTATCTTCATTTTCACTGTCTTCTGTTTTATTCACTTCTGTATTTCTTTTTGATATTTTATCTACAATGCTATAAATACTTGTGGAGTTATCTTTGAGATTGAGTTTTTTATCTAAAGCAGAAACATTTTCTGCTGACTTAGTCGTCCTCACAGGGGCATCGACGACATCTAGTGATCTAGATATTCGACTTATTAAAGGCATCGATAAATTGACATACACATGATCTGTTTTAACAGGTGAATTGAAGGGTGATATTTTAGTTCTCGGTGCTGGAACTGGTCGATTGAGTGAAGATGTAGAGGCATTCATCTCATAGCTCTCTTCGCAAACTTGTATGGAATCAGTCAAATCCTCAAATTGGTCTTCTCCACTGACATTCGATTTGGCTTTAAGTAGTGAAGGAAAGTTTGCATAGATGTTATCCATTTTAGGTGTTTCAGGAGTATTATCATCAGAGTTGTTATTATTATTATTAATTTCATTGAAATTTTCTCCATATTCTGTATTAGGGTAAAATCTTTCTATATTTCTTTTTCTTACAAGTCTCATAGATTGAAACTGAGGTGGTTTTCTGTTAGAATTTCTAGTGTTCAATGATGAAAACTTTCTTGTATCAGGTTGAACAATTTCTTCATCAATTGTAGGAAATTGCTTAAGAAACGAAGTTTGCATTGGTGGCAAATATGGGTTCAGCAAAACTGTTTGATGCAACGGGTACATTTGTTGCAAAGGTGATATGACCGATATAGGTGATATTCCATATGTAGCCGGATACTGAGAACTTGTTGGAGTACCCATTGGATAAGTAATAGCATTTTGCACGAAAGGTGGACATACAATCCTTGGGGTGAAAGACGGGTTTGTTGTCAACTGTTTTTGAAGTGCTTCTATTCCTTTTACAGTTTTTGAGTTAGTTTCGACAACTCTAGGTTGAATAGCTTGCACCGGCTTTTATTATCATGCCACAAACACAAACATGAAACGAAACAAAGAAAAAGAAAAAATTAAATAACATGCAAAATAAAAATGAAAGTTTAAATTAAAATGAATGTTAAAATAATAATAGAATATTTAGCATTGTGAACATAAAAAGGTAGATTAAAACTATGCTTGCATAAATAACCATTTCTATTTACTAAATTTACCTTATTTGGAGGTTGTTGGAGACCGTGGAACGGAAGGTTTTCATATAAACCGGGATTTTCCGCTCCTAAGTTGCCATTTGCTTGATTATCTATGCCATTGGTAGGTGGGCCTGTGAAATAGAATACATAATATTACACAAAAAATACTTATGAGAAAATCATTGAAGGATTTCAATATAGACAAAAGGAATCTAAAGGGAAGATTTTTAAAAAAAAATGTCGTTTAATGAAATATTAATTTTATAAGACATAAAATCAAAACCCTTTTTTTTTTATTTATGTCTTATATAATTAATATTTCATTAAACGACATTTATTTTTAAATCTACTATTTTTAAACCGAAAGTAGATATGTTTCTAAGGTTAAAGACACAATATTTCAAAATTCTTGGTATAAATCTTCATTTTTTTTATTTCAAGGAAACATACTGCAGAAACAGGCAAATCGTTTGCAGAATAAAATTTGATTAAATGTCATATCATGGTGTTCAAAAAAGTTGATGTATAGGTACAGGGTGAAGCTTTAAGACGGGACATTAAAGGCAGGTACTATATTGTTTTTTCATAAAAGATCTGATCCCATTTTTGATCTTAAAAACATAGTATTACTTAGTTATTACGATCTAATAAACCCTAATGCCCACACTCAATGCTCCAACCTGTATCAATATAACATTTAAACTTTACGTGCTAAACTTACTGTCGTCTCCTGGGTTTTTTCGTTTTCTTGATGTTTTTGGACCTTGGTCATTAGAATATGATTTATTTGTCGGCGTTATTCTATCAGGCCTTTTAAACGACACAACTAAAATCATGCACACACATTATTGCAAAAAAACGTGCTAGCGCAAAAACATTAAAAATACCACAAAAAGCTATACAGAGATGAAAGTGTAACAGGTATTAAGTGTGTAACGAAAATATGTAAGAACCTTTGAGATATTTTTTAAAACCTATCTCAGAAATCCTTACTTATAAGAAAGCGTGGTGAAAATGTTGGTGTGATAAATTAACAAAAATAATAAAAATATGACTACCTCCTTCAGTAACGATTACATTAGGTGTTTCACTTTGAAAAAATGATCTTAATCTATTTTTAGGTAAGGTATACCCTGATTTATTTAAGTTCATTAGAGAAACAGCTCTTTTATTTGATTTGTTAATTTTCTTATATTTTCCACTGTCATCATCGGAGTCATCATTACTTTTTTTCCTTAAATTCTTTAATAATCCAGCAACAACGTTTTGCGTATGACGTCTGGGCTTTCCATTCTTTTTTGAGTATTCATTCTTAGGCGGAGATTTGTCTTTTCCATTACTCAGACTTCTGTTTCTTTCAAGAATGCCTAGATTAGATTCTTCAGTCTTATTTTCAGTCTTATCTGCTGCATTAGCATTTTGAAGTCTGGCTTGATTTTTTGGGCTTAGTGTATGATTTGAATTAACATGCACAAGCACACCTGGTTTCAATGGCCATTTATTAGGTGTAACTACAGTTTGAGGTTTATCAGCTTCAATTTTTGATTCAGATTTATTTGACTGATTGTCATTATTTTCTTTATCTTTTGAATTAGCAGTAATTGTAGCTTCGAGTTGTGATAAATTGGCTTGTAAACTACTATTGACAGAGTTTTCTTTGAACTTGTTCATTTCTAAGCTATGTGGGTAACTGGTGTCTACCAATCTTGTTCTATCAGATGATTTTGGGCTAAATGATAAGTTTAATCTTGGTGATAAAGCGGGTAAAGCTTGTGAAATTATTGATTGGGCTATAGACACCTCGTTTAAACAGCTACCATCCGGACTGTATGGAAAAAAATAAAATAAAATGATGTTTAGATACATGCAACACCTAAATGACGTACCTACAATTAAAATTTAATTTGTATGAAGATATGCTTGATTTCTAATTTGTTCTATTAGTAAAACAAATTATTGTAACTAATAGTTATAATATTTAATTGCTGATTAATATATAAGCATAAATAAATGATAATGTTATTATTTAAATATATGATTTTATATGATGGATCGGCAAAAATATTCATAAATAAAAAATAATACGTATAAAATATACATACCAAATACAAAATAGAAAATACTGAAACACATCTTAGAGAAGAATGCTTTCCAGAGTTTAAGAAACCATGCAAAGTTTTGTTACATATATTAAATGTAGTTTTTAAAATTTTGACAAAACCTTAGCCTATGAAAACACCACACAAATTCTTATTACTTGCAAGGCATGAAGAAAAAAATAGCGTCAATGATGCCGAAAGCATTCTCCATCTAAATTGGTGATCAAAACATTGCCAAAAACATCGTGTTAGTATATTAGTACCTGAACTGTTAATAGTAGTCAGTCTTAATACATCTGGTGTGAGAGCTGATAGGAACCTAAGCAAAAATAATAATATTAAGTAATTATGATGATGTACGAGTATTAATTATGCAAGACTTATTAATCAGAAATAAAACAATTTTCCGGAAACAAAGCAAGTTTGTCATACCGTTGGAAATGCCAAATATATTTTGAAGATGAATTATTTAAATGTAAATCTTGGTAATGTATCTAAAAATTAATTTATACAACAATTCATTTGAAACTTTATCTGTCGTCATTGCTTTATTGAATTAATGACAGACGGACACTTCTTACTTTAGATTTCAAATTTCAGAGAGATAATGTAGGTGTCCAAAACCACAATATATTTTGGCTCGAAATAGTAAGAGTTTTGATTGAGCTAAAATCATCCATGGATGGTACTATACGGAAGGAAGCATTTGCAACAAGACTAGACATAATTTAGACATTTTTATAGTAATAATTAGAATAAAAAAGCTTCTATATTCTAATTCCGGTAATAGTTTTATTTATGATGAATGTAATTTTGTTACCTGTAATAAAGTTGGTGTTAGTTTTGTAAATACAGACTTTGAAATATCTAAAATGCTGAATCTAAATAAGCATGCAGAAGAATCGGCGATTTTGGTGGGAAAAGTTTTGTTTCTTTAGATTTGCCATAATTCGACGTTTTGGGATCGTAAATAATGTTCAATGGTCATGAAATCCGAATTGAATTGAATCGAGTCCCATAACTTTTTTTTAGTTTCGTTAATTTTTACTCCAATAAATAACAGAATAACGGTATAGATGATTGACTGTGGTTATAGGCCAGATTTGGATAATCTAGAAATACTTTTGAGTATTTCTAGATAGTAGGTTTTTTTCCGAATGTTTTGGGGTTCATCTTTAGAGAAAGGACATTAGACTGCAAATAATTTGAGCTGCTATTTTTGTAATCGATTGGTTCAAACTTACTGAGTGAGCTGAGAAAATATATAGTTTAGGTTTTTCTGAACAGTTTTTTTCGTAAGTTACAGATAGTCAATATGTTTCATATCATCCAAGATCACCGATTCTATAACATAACAATTACGTCATTAATGTGTGACATTGCAACCAAGTAGTAGGTAATTTTATATTGATAATAGCTATAATTTATATGTACCAAGCATTATGCCTTATATTTATAAGTATCATAACGAGTTTTAGCGGTCTTCAATGGACTATCAAAGATAACAGTTCCCTATATCAAAAATATTATTCAAAAAAAATTGTCACACAAAAATATTATGGTTAAGATCTAAAAAACAACCGTTGGTCCAAGCATTTAGCAGTAATTACACGCAAAACTCAAACTATGACCTTAAGGTCCAACCTTGAAGGTTATGCCCTTCTTATTAAGGGTGTCCCCTTTGCACAGGGACCACTAAGGGAGATCTAGAAGGAGGCATAGACAACGTGTGCCATGAATCTGCCCGGACCAAAGGTGTTGCTGTAATAATACGAAACAAATACTTATAATAATGCAAACAATAATAAACAGCACTATACTTAAAATAAAATAAAAATCAGCAATAAAATAAAAACTAAAAGCTACATCATAAGACTAATAAAAATAAAATAAAATCTAAACAAATATAAAAAATGCATTTTTATTATTTTTTGTGTTAAAAAAGCGTAAACATTTAGATTTATTAAAAGGGATTAATTTAAAATAGAATACTTACTTTTCTCTCTCCTCAAGTTCGACAGGGTTATTGTCTATTTTTAATGGTTTTTAATGTTATTATCATTAATTTTAGTAAATCCGCAGCGTCCGTAAAAGTAATGAAAAAGAAAAATTGGCATTAGCAACATTTAAGATTTGTAAAAAGAAAAAATGCAATGGTATGCTATAAAAAAATGTGTAAAAAGTATTGTGTGTATTATGTATAAAAAATAATATTAGTATAACTAAATAGGTATATCAAAACACACACTTTTGGAACTAAATAACGATGGTTTTAATGTATGTAACTGAAAAAAGGTGTTTTTTTTTAATTAATAATCCGTCACTTTAAATATTTTTTTTCTCTATGTTAACATAGAGATATATGTACTAAAAAGTATTTATTCCATTTTTACATAAACTGGAAAGAATGTGGCTGGCTGAACACAAATTACAATTGACAGTTTGTGTTTAAAAAAGAACACCTTATTGCTTACAAAACAATACAAAGTTGCACAAAACAAAACAACATCAAACGTAAAACAGCATAATATGTTAAACAGCATAAAAAAATTGAATAAAAGAACGTGAAACGGGCTTACATTTAGATTTTGCCCTCATTCTTCGGCAGATGCAGATGATGATGATGCAAATGATGACTGTCAGCACCAACACGGCTAGTGCTATGCCTCCAATTAGAATCAGTTTTTGCTGGTCCCTCCACCATACTTTGTTACCTATAAAGAAAAATTATAAGTCTAAATTTATGATATTATAGTCAATCGTGGACATGTATTGAAGAAATATGGCCGGCAATGTTCTATCCTAAAAATGCTAATCAACTATAAGGTTTTGAAACCGACTAAGTCAAATTAATTGTAAGTTACTATTTATCAGGTAACTAAATAAAAAATCGTGCAATATAATTAGCTTAGTGCAATTCTTTAAATTCCTAATAACACAGCAGATTGGATAAGTATAGCCTTAGTAAAGACCACTCCACATTCTCATGAAAATCTCGCGAGGACGCAAGAAACATGCGAGAAACGAGAATGTGGATTCGACTCTCTTGTTCTTCTCATCGCTTCCACAAGATCGTTTTTCGCATGTTTCTCGCGTTCTCGCGAGATTCTTGCGAGAATGTGGAGCGGCCTTAGCATGATTTTATCTCGTAAAGAAATATCAATAGGTACATATAAGTTTGAATTGTTAAGACCTATTCAGACCACTTAGTCACATATCATTTAATTTATACCCCCTTACATATTTATCCCGTTTGTACTCCGAAATAAACTTTAGGCTATGACATTCAAGAGTTGGGCTATGAAATGCAACAATTTAAATCTGACAGGTAGTTACAAACATATGGTTCATTCTTTTAATCATCATCATTATCTCCACGTTGGGTCCCGTCGCTCGGTCCCGCGCCGCCCTCATCCTGCCTTTACCGGCAACCTAGACCAGATCTTTCGTCCACCTTTTATGACCACTTTGGCGATCGGGTAAACCTGCCTCAGACGCCATTGGCTGCGGGTTCTATTCCCGCACAGAACAAGAAAAATGTTCCGGGTCTGGGCGTTTATCTATATATGTATTTATATTCTACGTTCCCCCCTAGTTCGCTACATGGTATCCCATAACACAAGCTATGTTGACTTTGGGGCCATGTAGTTGGCGTGAGTGTCTTGGGATTTTATTTTATATATTTATTGACCTTGCGGGGGGCCCAACTACACTGAGTCTCCCAGTACGTGTCCGCCACTCAAGGATTATTACGTAAAGATAATTAACTGTCGAAACTTTAGTCGATATCACAGATGCCCTAATTTTCTTGAATTAGTTGATAACAACAAAAAATAGCCACTTCAAAACAATGTATTTCCTAAGTTATCTGTTATGGAATGTTTTTTACCATTATTATTATATAAACATGTTGCATAATTGATTTGAGGTCATCTAATATTCGTTAGTTTATTTGTCACGCTAAATAGGTCTGATTTCGAAATACACTTGTTTGTTATTTAATCATGTTGCCAAGTCGGGTGACTATAAGTGGTTTTCTTTCATAATTCTAAATTATCTAATCTGGAATTTTGGTTAAAGTGACGATAGTACATTAAGTTTTAAATCAATTAAGGAATATTTAAGATACAGTGCCTTGGACATTTGGAAAGGATGAGTGAAAGTAGATTTACGAAAGAGGTGTACAGAGCAAGAATGGATGGTGCTGTCGGAAGGGGCCGGCCTAGGCGAACATATGCCGATCAAATTGGCGACGTTCTTAAAAAGGCCTAGATAAAAGTACCCGTAACCGGCGATCTTGTATGAAAAGATTAATGAACGTAGAGGAAGCGAAAAAGGTATGTCTGGATCGTAGCAATTGGTGTTGCCTTGTCTCGGCCTACCCCAAAGGGAGACAGGCGTGAGGTTATGTATGTATGTAATATGTATCTTATCTATTACGTTATACAGTTCTTTGTCTTTGAATTGTCTTTTATTGGTTTTACTTATTGATTCTAAATAGTCAATCCAAGATTTTTTCCTACAAAACAGATATCTGGAATTGGGTTGTGATTGCGCTCACTCATTATATTATTTTAACTGTTAGATTTTCAGCAAAAATATACTTTTTCAAATCTTAAATCAACAACAGAGATATCAAATTAAAACCTAACTCTAGTTTTAAAGTTATTTTATATATTAAATATAGTGTTAGTAAACTTACTGTAGCTCTCCAAGTTAGCTAAAAGCGGAAAAAAGAAAAAAACAGATGGTTAGTAACATAATAAAGATATTTCATTTGATTAATTAAGGTTATTTTGAGATCTAACACAACTTAAGGTAAAAAAATAACCATATCCCTCAGAAATAGGGGGTACCGTTTCCACGGCGCGGACCAAAATCAGCTGCGGGGCCGTCGTCGGTTCCCCAAAGGAATATTAGTGACGACAGGCTTGGATTATTTCGGCTTCCGAGCTGTCAGCCAATCCGTAATCCTGGGCAGAAACAGGACCGGGGGCCTAACGGCTGCGAGGAAGACAACCTCTGTAAAAAATGACCCCAATCCCCGGGTGCCCGAGGTGCTTCATCTGTGGGATGGATGGCTGTGGGGGTCAGTCCGTCTGCCGAGGGGAAGCGCAAGGGCGTCCACCTTCTCAAGTCCCCTTTGTGGACATGCGGATTTCGGGGATCTAACGCGTGAGCGATTTCCCCAGATGATGGCAGGCCAGATAGCCGGATGCTGGTGGCTTGGCTGGGAGGCTGGGAGGGGGGTTAGTTTCTGGAGATCTAACGCGACGCGATTTCACCGGTCTCCTTAGTGATCTCCCTGGACGGATACGGTTGTATCTGCCACCCTGCTCAAGGGCGTTAGCTGAGGTGCGACGTGCCTGGTGTTCTGGGTACGTTCATGTTGAGGGTTCCGCGCAAGTGGATGGCGCCGGCGGTTTCGCGGTTGAATGCATCAGCTTGCCCGTGATCCCGCCACTAGGCGCGGTGGAGACACACATTGTGGTTTTAGCCGGTTAAAGTTCAGGCATAACTGTGACCCTCCCCCGAGCGTCATCGTATGCATGGAGGGTTTCCCCAATTAAAAAAAAGTTAAAAAAATAACCAGTCTAAAATTACCTTAACGGATACACCAAATCTATAAGCCCAAAATTAACAACAAGCTTACGCCTTGCAATGGAACTAGGGGTTATTTAGATTTTTTACCCAGAACCTTTTGTACAAGCAATAAATAATGAAAAAAACTGAAGCAGAATTGACCAAAGTGGTCTTATCAATTCCCAACCAGGCAAGTTTAGAAATAAAAATTTCTTAACATTATGTTTTCATACCCATGACATCTCTTTCGCAAGGTCGTGATACTCCAACAGTATTATTGGCCACGCAGAGATAAGTCCTGTAAACGTCAACGGTGGTGCTGAGCCTGAGGAAGCTTTGGGCGCCATTTTGCCAAATTTTCTCATCAGTCAGGCTGTCATTGTCATTCTTGAGCTTCCACGAAAACGATACCTGGAAAATTGACAGGTAAAAGCAATTCAGTGATATATTTGGTTTTTACAGTTTTGACGACCGGCTGGTGTAGCGGTAACATACATTGCCTTCTATGCCAGAGGTCCTGGGTTCGAATCCCGGCGGCGGCGGATATTTGTGTGATGAACACAGATATTAGTCGTCAAGTCATGTATGTTTATATGTTTATTTAAGTTTATTCTAATAAAAAATATGTATTTATTCAATATGTATGTTTATATATTTCTTAAGTACTTCAGTTATCTAGTACCCATAACACAAGTTCTTTAAGAAACTTAATTTGGGCTAGATAATGATGTGTAAGTGTCAGAAATATTTATTTATTTATTTATTATTATTATTATTTGGTTGATAAAATGATATCTAATCTACATCCTGCAAAAATGTAATGATAAAAGTAATATGTGTCTTTTTGGAACATCATTTTACAACATTCTGTTGTCCAATTCGTCAAAGAAACAATTTAGCGTGATAGAGTACTAACCGTCGCAGTTCTGGATAAATCTTCATAATCGTATAGTTTAATTTATAATAAGTCATAAAGGAAAACAATAATTATAGCAAAAAGAGTTTAGAAAGGCACAACAGGCGGCTGTATCGCTGTTGAGCGATTTTTTCAAGACAACTTTCCATTGAAATAAGTTTCATAAAAGACAATATTGCAAGTAAGCGTAGGCCACTAATACTTGTCCTTCAAAATGTCTCCTACTATCATGTATTCTATCCCGTCTTTATTAAAACATACCTCATTAGGATTTGCATGAGCAGTACAAGCCAAAACTTGTTCTCCGTCCAGTTCAATTTGTTTGATACCGCATTCCGGAATATCTGAAAATCAATATTCATATTACTATGTTTTAATAATTAGGTATCAAGAGACGGAACTAAAGCTCTATGTGACTATAATAGAATTGCAACGGTCGAAATTTTTCATAACCTTGAAAATTTTAACTTGGCCGAAATATCGTGTGAAATCTAAATATATAATACATATAAACGGCTATTAATTCCCGACTTATGTTATTCATGATATAAAAAATGAGGAGTTTTCTGACAGCTCATAAAGATTAGTTCAAAAAACCTCTATAGATGGCACTTATAAAAAGCCGAAGGCGTTACGTCTGTATACTATAATGAAGGTAAGTTGTATCTACCATTTATGGTTATTTATAAGTTCGATTTCTGATATAGACGTCAATTAGTTGTATATAACTTTAAAAAACGCAGTGTGGAATAAATGGCTATATGACAGACAAGACTTCGCCTTTTGTAAAGCGACATCTATCGAAGCCTTTTGTAACATTTTTGTACCTTTTGTTTTTTTAATAAGCTGTCAGAAAACCTCTCATTACACGACTAATTTCAATATACTTATATTAGTCTTAAGTTAGTATTTGCATGAAATTAATGCTGTGAAACTCTGTTAATGGCTTAAGTTTTATGTTGTAAGATCAAATTTATTATTATGTATATCTTGTAAAAACAACAAAAAGCTTATTTGAGTTTCCAATAAATAAATACATGCCGTAGCGGCCTCTACTTGAGTTTTCACCATATTTCCATTTTAGTGTATTTCTGTTTGTGCAAATAAGTACCTTGTTGGCTGTCCGTAAGTAAATATATGAAGTTATTCTAAAAAAAATATTATTTAAAAACTTACACATCACGTCTAAAAACACTTGAGCGTTGACGGATCCATGTCGGTTGTAGGCTTCACAGACATAATTTCCGCCATCTTTTCTCTGTACCGGGCCCAACAACAACGTGTTAGAAGAGGACAGCACTAGAGTCTGGTTGTTCTCTTTGCTCGAAGGCTTCGTTTGTTCGCGTCGCCAAGTGTATGAAGGTGATGGGAAGCCACTGAAAAATTTAATTAAGTGAGATTTTTTCAGTTTATAAGCTGACAAAGGAGCACTGAATATATCTGATTGTTAGTAATTTCATTGGATGACCGTTTTTTATTCGAGTTATTGCGTTCTGATAACGCGTTTTTATTACGAAGGTTATACAACTTAAGAGAAAGAAAAAGTACCTACTATCAACTGCATTTGTCCTCATTTGTGAAAATGCAATAAGAACAGTGGTCCTGTTTTGTTTCATCGCATACGTTTTTTTTTATTAATGGCGTATACTGTTCTATATGTGAAGTCGCTCATACAACTCCGTGCGCCATCGATGAAACAAAAACGTTTCCGATAAAACAGTACCAAAAACGGAGACCGTGTGTGAACGGGCTCTGAGTTAGTACCTATATTCGTGCGGAGACGACTATGTTCTATGAAGTAAACATGAGCAACGGATATTACAGTCGATCACACAATGGTAAACTGGTAAACCAAGCAAAGATCATACAGATTAGGTTTTGGAAGACGTTTTTTGCCTAGGTGTTTTTGAAAACCTAGAATTAAAAGACAATACTTACATAGCTGAGCATACAACTTTCGCAGGGATTTCGTTTTCATTGACTGACACTACTTTTGGTGTAACGGTTATGTTTTCTGGTTCATCTGTAAAATAAAATAAAGTCAGGTCAATCAATAAAGCAGTATTATAATTTAGCTAGCTGGACTGCTTCTCTTCCCGGGCATACTGTAAAAGTTAGTTAAGGGACAGAGGTTTTAAAGGCGTTTTTGTGGGCGATAGGCTGACCCCCTGTCACTACAATAGTCTGTCTCCATTTTTATAATACCTCCAAATTCGTCAAACGTGACATCAGATGGTCTTGTAACCTTTGGTGTTCTGCCTACCCCATAAGGGATAAAGGCGTGACGTTATGTATGAATGTATAAACATTTGCTCGCTAACTCTCAGCAAAGTTATCGATTCACATTATCAACTCTTGTATATACTTTTCTGCAAATAAATATTATTTGATATGTAAGAAAGCTGTTTTCTCATCTCAGTGGCCTTGGTTAATCGCCAATAGTTTATGTTAAATTTACTTCCCTACACGTTCTTCAAGTCTTAAAAAACGCTTGGATGCTATTCAAAGTTTACAGCAATGTATCAGTGTAACTGTACAGTGTAAATAAAACACTTTTTAATCGGATTAAACCAGTCGCCCGTGACCACGGGGTCTACAAAGACACCGAAACATCGAGTAAAAATGTAAAATATAAATTAAACGCGATAAATCCGGTTAAAAAGTGTTTTATTTAATAGTTTGTTTTTTGTTTGTTTGAACGCGCTAATCTCAGAAATTACAAGTGGGATTTGAAAAAATATTTTTGCATTTGATAGCCCAACTCTTGAGAAAGGTTATATTATAGGCTATATTTTATCCAAAAATTCCCACGGGATCAAAAGTTACGCGGGTAAAACCGCGCATGGTGGCTAGTATGCTAATAAATTAATATGTAAGTATAGTGTGTATGTATAAACTCACACTCGACGGCGAACTTGGTGGTGCTGTCGACGTGCGGGCCGGCGTCGTTGCGGCTGGAGCGGCACGTGTAGCTGGCCGTGTCGCGCCGGTCCAGCGCGCCGCCCGCCCACGCCGACATGTTCCAGTGCTGGCGGGAATAGTTATATTAATTAATTAATCCTATGCTGGACTGGGAGCGAAAGAAAAACATAAAATGTGCCAGCTGCTTCTCTTCCCGGGCATACTGTAAAAGTCAGTTAAGGGTCGGGTGTTATGGGAGGCTTTTTTGTGGACGATAGGCTGACCCCTGTCACTGCAATAGTCTCTCTCCATTATTATAATGCCTCCAAATTTGTCAACCGTGACATCAGATGGTTTTATTAACTTTGATGTTCTGCCTACCCCATATGGGATAAAGGCGTGAAGTTATGTATGTATGTATGTAATAAAGATATGTTATTGCGTTACTCTCTGAACTATTTAATAAAAATTGTAAATTTATCGCCCGACGTGATCGTGTATAATTTTGACAATACTCAGGTCTGATGTGTCAACTAGATACAATTAAATTTTAACAGTTTGTGCCATGTCAGTAATCCTTTATCTCAATAAATACAGTATGAAAAATACAAAATAAAGTTTTGCATTTTCTCGATTTTTACTATAAAATTAAACGCTTTTTGATAGGATATTATTGTGTATAATATAATTATCTAAGATACCGAAACGTCATCAAGCTGAAATGTACAGAATAATATAATTATTTCTTGGATCATTATTTAGTGTGTGAAGCATCTCCTCATTATATTCAAACATTGATTCAATATACTTCTAACTTGCATTTAAACTACACTTGTTTTATTTGAGTATTTGGCTCCCGGTCCCATACAAT
The DNA here is from genome assembly GCA_944452665.1 of Stenoptilia bipunctidactyla. NCBI lineage: Eukaryota > Metazoa > Arthropoda > Insecta > Lepidoptera > Pterophoridae > Stenoptilia > Stenoptilia bipunctidactyla. Next base: position 2,228,080 of record OX101745.1, on the reverse strand, counting down.
GCAATAATGACTGTAAAAGTATCGAAAACAGAAGTTATAATGTAAAAATATCTATTTATGCGCAATTATATCTGGTTAAAAAGTATTTTATTTAAATAAGCAATATGTCAATTGAACTGAAGCAAACCGTAGTCTGAATCTTAAGAGATGTAATGATATGTAATCACTAAAAAACGTTGACATTAACTAAATTCAACCTTTTAACTAATATCGTAATGATAAATATAGCTTTAATTTTAAATTTGTTCTATAAACATTCCTCTTTTGTTTCCCTATGTTCATGCAAGTTAACAATTCAGAGTGCCTAGTGCGGGTCTTTTAACTTTACCATCGCGTTAACGTTAACATCGTTTTGTATGCGATTTAAGCAGCGCCAACTAGTGACGAAAATTAAAAACCTAATTTGTAAGAACGTGATTGGTTGTTTCAAGTGGTTTGCTCGATTAACGCGATGCTAAAATCATTCGAATAAACTCGCACTAGGCCCACAGATTATACGAAACGAACTCGATGTTACAAGCCATTGCTTGCTATGTACTGGCTTATTAAGAAAGTTTGTAAATGAAATATTGATTTCATTAAGTGCCTTGTCTCTAGTATGGCATGGGAAAAGTTTTGGCATGGGTTAGATGAGTTATAATTGTCATCGAGTCATACAAAACTTATTATTTATTTAAGTAGTCGACTAGGTGTCGGTGTATTTTTATTTTATTTCTTACCAAAGTACTTTCCGTTGCTTCAAAGTCGTTTCTATTAACTTGCGGAGGTATATTCCGTTCGACGACATAGTATCGGTCCGTCTTGTCCGGGTCAATCACCTTTCCGTCTTTGAGCCATTGCACGCTGCACAGTGGAGCGCACTCGACCGTGCAAGATAAGGAGATGTTCTGGAAGTTGTAATTATTGTAATTAGAATATTGTAATTAGTTTTTAATTAGATTTTTTTGTGGTAAGTGTGATATTAAAACTTCGTTTTATGATACTCTGTACTGGTATTTTCAGAACCTGTGATTTAAGATCCAAGGTCGCCTGGCTAACAACCGTGTCCTGTCATCTTCGACCTCATATTCACTGACCATCAGATGAGATTGAGGTCAAAAACGGGTTTAGGTACAAAAAAAAGACCCATGGTTTCTCCACGGATAGAATATCTTTGTTTTGAGTTCAATTAAATAACATAGGTACCTGTGATTTATACAAAGCGCCACTGTAGTGATTCATAGCATATTTAAAGCTGGGTGGAGCTGAAAAAAGAAACACATTTTTTTATATATACAAAAAGAGAATGTAACAATTCTTAAAACCAATGTAAGAATATGAAGCTCAATGTAAAAGCGGGGCTAAAAACAATACTTTAATTAATCCAATACAATGACTGAAAAGCAAACTTTTTCTTAAGCATCTTTTTGAATTATGGAAGAAGAAGTTTAACTATCAATTTTAGTTATGATTTAATAATAATTTTAATCATTTAAAAGTTTTTATAAACTAAAATCGTCCCTATAGTATAGATGGTTCAACGAAGTTGTGCGCGCGGCGCTATGTGTGTGTGTGCTTGTAATTATACAACTTCTATTTGTGTGGGAGTGACGCTGCAGTCATCGTCACTGTACGCACACAGTCACTGTATACGTATAAGGTTTACCCACACATAGGCCCGCGCGCACAACTGAGTTGAAATATCTACAACGTGTAACATAATGAAGAGATAATACTTAAGTGGATTGTATGTTTGGTGATGTAGTTTATTTCTTAAATTTTGTATGAAAGTCTATACCAGCACTAATCATGCTAATTCTTTTATTGTATATTCTACGTATGGTATACTAAACTTTAAGTACTTTAAGTTTTATCTGTCCATTTTGTTACACGTTATATAAAGCATGTTTATGGGGACATTTTTGCTGACCATTGCAGTATGGTACTTTTAAACGTCTAGTGAATAGGTTTCTCATGGATAGACACAATCCATCCATCCATCCCATCCATCTGGGATGTCTTTCACCAGGTGGCGAGGATGAAAGACGTCCCATCCTTTTAATTTACTTTGTGAAGTTTAAATTCGTTCCACTCACTATTAGGCTTTTGTCATTGCCAATAATGACGACCGGCTGGTGTAGCGGTAACATTCATTGCCTTCTATGCCAGAAGGCCTGGGTTCGAATCCCGGCAGCGGTGGATATCGGTGTGATGATTCAATTTATATGCTTATTTAAGTTTATTCTAATAAAAATATGTATTTATTCAATATGCATGTTTATTTATTTCTTAAGTATATCAGTTATCTAGTATCCATAACACAAGTTCTTTAAGAATCTTAATTTGGGCTAAATAATGTTGTGTGAGTGTCAGAAATATTTATTTATTCATTTATATGTTGTTATTGGTTTAGATTGCCCATAAGAATAAGAAGAAGAATTTATTTTCTCAGAAAAGTGTTTTAAGTTTAAGTGAAGTCTCTGACCCCTAAACTAGACAGAGTCTGTATTATAGAGATAGCGTATTTATCTTATTATAGTTAGCATATAAATTAGTATTGTGCTAATGTCAAAAGATATTTCAAATTATAAAATAACTTACCCATAACATCTATATACACGCTATCATTCTTCCCCTCTCCCCCCGCGTTGAAGCCTCTGCAAGTGAAATTGGTTCTATGGTCTAAGGTCACAGGGTCGATTGTCCAATTTTGAGATACAATGTCTGGAACCACACGACCTCCACGGTACCAACGGAAACTGAAAAAAAGAAAAAGTTTTATTAGTGAAACAATAAGTTGGTTACAATTTTTTTTTTCTATTTTTAATTTCATACCAGTGAAGTTTCCAGTATTTTATTATAAATATTAGATTGGTATGCAATTAACATAAAAAGAAATAAGTATATACATTACATACATACATAACGTCACGCCTGTATCTCTAATGGGGTAGGCAGAACACCAGACACTATAAAACCATCTGATGTCACGTTTGAGAAATTTGGAGGTATTGTGATGATGGAGAGAGACTTGCAGTAATAGAGGGTCAGCCTATCGCCCACGAAAACGTCAATAAAACCTCCGTCCCTTAACTGACTTTTACAGTATGCCCGGGAAGAGAAGCAGCTGGCACATTCTATATTTTTCTTTCGCTCCCAGTCCAGCATAGAAGGTTTGTTATTTAAATAAGTATATCTAATAACTATTTGAAGTTATTGGAGAAAAAGTGTTAAATTAACTTAAAAATCAAAAACCATATCAAAATAAAAGGTAAGGTAAGCATATAATCTTGCCAGGGTCTTTTGTAAACGTTGTATTTTATTTTTTTGCTGCTCAGGTTCGGCTCATTATTCCTTTAATAAGCGCTTTTTACAAAGCGACTATTCCACCTGCTTCATGGTAGGAACCTACCAGGGCTCGTTTGCATAGAGACAATCCAAGCATACAGTCAGTCATTTTTAAAAGAATACTAAATCTAGCATATCTCGTCGTTTCGCAATAATGCCATGTTAAAATATTATAATTTGTCTTGATAGCTTTGGGCATTTCCACACATATTGCTGTTGTATATGAAATGTCACAAGAATCTCTTTTACACTCACTCAATTAGATTCTTGTGAGCGCTATATATAGGTGACCAGAGCACACTGCAATATTCTAGTTGACAATATTCTAGTTTTGTATAGGAATCCTTGAAGTTTTTACACTCCCTCTAAACAAAACCAAGTATTTTAGCAGCTTTCAAAGTAATTTTGTCAATGTGCTCAATAAAACTTAACTTTTTATCTAGCTGGACACCTAAATCTCGTATAGACTCGGCCTCTTCAAGTGTTACACCATTTAAGTTATAGACTGAGCTTAAGACTATTTTGTTTCTAGTGAATTTGATATGCTTGCATTTTTCAACATTTAAACTAATGTTATCATTAACACACAGTTATTTAGTCTATCCAAGTCCATTTGAAATGAAATCGCATCAGCAGGACTTTTCATTTCCTTTTAAGCCAATCTTACACGAACTTTGTCTTTAACTAAGTTATTCAAATGAATTGCTTACCGGTTAGCCTCTGGTCGACCTAGTTCCTGGATACTGCAACTCAAGACGAGAGATTTACCCTTCACGACGCGCCATGGAGAGTAACTTAGTTTCGCTGGGCCGGGTGGGTCTGAAAATATTTAAAATTGATTTAGTAATAATTTAGTAAATAGGCGCAGCGGTAAAAATCTTTGCCTAGTACGCCAGAGGTCCTAGGTTTTAAACCGGTTGAGGGAGATATTTGTGAGATGTACTATAGAAAAATGTTCCGGTGTTCCACCTTTAAGGCTAAAAAATAAATTACGCTTATATTATATTGATTATAGATATGAGATCTATATTGTTTCATTGGCTGCAGAGAAAACTAGGCGAAGCTTCGATCCAAAAGCCGTTCTAGGGAAAATTTTCTTAACTGGAACACCGGGACGGGAGACGATTGTACATCAAAAAGCCGTCAAGTCTTAACGATACTTTTATAAAAAAACATTGTCATGTTTTTTTGCACCCGCTCTCACGCATTCACAAAATTATATCAGCCTCATAAATCACTTTGTTCATTAATGAACATCGTATGAAAAAACAATCAGTGTTTTTTGGTTCCGATAAGTTTAAAATTCGATTCAGATACATAGCCTGCCAATAGGTATTTTGTTTAAGAAAATAAATTAATAACGCAAAGTGAAACAAACTACCTGGCTCCAAAGTAAGCTCTTTATAAACTTGTATAAAAACTATATAACTGGTGTCATGTTAGACACCACAAAGCGGAAATGGGGTGTTTGAGTATAAACTTGAGCATTTCAGTAAAGTTCTTTCCCAAACCCAGAGGGAAGTCCAACCCAAGACTTCATACACCGCTAATATTCTACCAATAGACAATGTAAATAAAATAAATAAAATCCCCAGACAATCACACCAACTACATGGACCCAAAGCAAGCATAGCTTGTGATATGGGATACCATGTAGCGAACTAGGGGAGAACCGAGAATATAAATACCTAAATAGGTAAACGCCTAAACACAGAACGATTTTTTTTCTTGTTCTTAGCGGGTATCGAACCCGCAACCACTAGCGCCTGGTTTACCCCATCATCGCTAAAGTGGTCGTACATGTAGTAGAACTTACAGTTGACAACAAGCTCCGTCTTCTCACTCTCTTCCCCCCAGCCAGCGTAGTTCTTTCCCTTGCAGGAATAGTTTCCGTGGAAGCTTTTCGTTGTGTCTTGTAGCAGCAGCATTGATGGGTCCACGTCGTTGCAGAAGTTCTCTGGAAATTTTAGATTAGTGTATTAACTAGTGAAACATACAGAGCTACGAATAACTTTACCATTACCGAATAAGCAGTTTATATGCAGGTTTATAAGTTACATTACGATATCATAAGAGTAACAAGTGATACAAATAGGATCATTGATAAGTTAGTTACTAGACCGGAATCTTTTAAAGCGACGTACGGTAGGTCATTTGACCCCATTCTTTAGTCGAAGTCAATAATAGAGGCATCGTTTACGCTAAGTTCGAAAGAAGTAAAAGAAGTTGCATAGTGATTTACCGATCAGAATTTTAAACGCTGTGATAAGGTACTCATTAAACTAACATACATTTTAAATTAATTAAATTAATGAATGTGTGACTCAGTCAATGATCGTGCAGGAATAAATAACCTTACATTGTGTTTATCTGAAAGTTAACCATGTTGTAATATTTTACTTTGTTTTCTGAATATCCTGTTTTACTTCTAACTGTTAATATAGATTGTCAAAAAGTAGACGTGCGATTCAAAATTTTTTTTTAGTATTCCTTCCATTATGGTTGTGCTGTTCTTTTTGATCTCATTTTCATTTACTATCCAGATTAGATTGAGGTCAAACCCGTCATTGATAACAAATATAATATTTACCTTCTCCACCAGACCCATTGCCACATTCAGGTAACTGCTTCAGTATTTCGCCATCCAGGTACCAGACCACTTCATCCAGAACTCCAGGGTTTCCAGACACCACCTCACAAGTTAATGTCACGTTCTTATGGTCCGTCTCCAGGACTGGACTTGGTGAACTCATCGTCAGACGAACCATTGGTTTGACTGAAAATAGAATAGAAAATGAAAGGAAAGGAAAAATGTTTAACTGGTTTTGTTTCAACTGGAAAAGATTTAAACTGAATACGAAATAGTTTTATACGAAACTTTTTATATAAATTCAGCATCTGGTAATCCAATACGAGTTCTGTCTGCCTTTTATTATGGAATAGGTTAAACAACATAACATTAAACAACATCCTAGATCTTAATCCTAATGACAACATCTATACATATATCACTAAATAACTTTGTATCTGCCGCCACATATCACCACTCCGACGGTCTTTTGTTTCAGCTGTATTTTATGAATGACCACTTCTTGAACTCGTACGCTGTAGTCTTCGACCTGATTTTCCTTTATCACCAGGTGAGATTGAGTGTAAAGGCAATACGATATAAAACTAAATAAACACTTACATAAAACATTGACTTCAATAACACCATCGCTGCTTCCATTACCCACAACGTTGGCCAACAAGCAGCTGTAGTTTCCCATGTGTTTTCCAGTTGCGTTCAGGATAATTAGCGACTGCTGTTCGGTCGTGCCGCCCTGGTACTGGGACTGATTAACTGGAACTTTCTGGCCGTTGTGGTACCTGGAATTTCGAGGGATTTTTTTGGACATTAGAACTTCTTGGAAATTTTAATATGCTAGATATTTTTTATTGGTTAAATAGCGGGTGTAAGTGGTATCTGAGAATACACTGAGAAGAAGGCTAACTTAAAAATCGTTTTCAAATTGGTCCGGTTGATCCAGTTTTAGTGAAAAACTCTATTTCGTGGTACAGTCTTCAACAGGATCATGTGCACCCCAGTCTCCTGCACATGTTTGTTTCCGTATTGTATGTGTGCGGGAGATTAGGTGGTATACATAATTCTGTTGCAGATTGTACAGATTAACAAATTTAATTAAAGATCGTTGTAGTTAGCATAGCTTAAATGAGTTTGCCTCTCAAATCTTAAAAAAAATATTACATGAATATGTAGAATCTTGGAGGGGCCTTTATCCAGCAGTGGCCGTCACCTGGTTGATCATGCTGATGATGCTCAGTAAACAGCATACCAAGAGATAAAAAAGCCGGCGGAAAAAACTCTCGGGAAGTACTCTTTTTCAGTCAGAAATTATACGAATCAATACAATTGATACAGTACAAATTGACCAAGACATGATAAAATGAACAAACACAACACAGCTAATTGTGATATCCAATGTCATTTCACAACCGAACTGCTTACATAGTAGGTGCATTGAGCTATGGATGCACAACGCGAACATGACAAACTGGGACCAGAGTAGTATTTAAGGAAGAATGGAAAATATAAAATATTCATAGTGTGATTGACACACCATTTGTTCTGAATCATATGTCTCAACTCAGCTGATACGATGATGTGAGCGTTATCTACCTTTGACTCCCAAAGTCAAACGTGACATCAGAATATTTTTACCCGACTACAATGTAGCAAAAAGGAGGGTAATGATTTTGACGTGTATGTATTTATGTGGGTATGGATGTTCATCTGTTCCCTCAGAACTTCTAAACTATTAATCATAATTGAACAAATGAGGTGTCGTTGGAAGCCTCTTTACTGTGCGCTGGTTATAGGCTACATAAAGTTATGTTAAATTGACTAGGGGACTTAAAGTGAAGCACAAAAAAAATACTTTCCGGTTTTGTGTGTGGTATCAAACGAAAGAGCTGTGTTAGCGCAGCTCAAATATGGAAAAAATACTACTCCAAAATGAGTGAAATAATAATCATCGTAAGGAATAAAAAAAAATCTTAACGGTTTCGTGTGGGATATCAAATAAAAGAACTTCGTTAGCACATTTCAAATATGTAAAAACTATTTCTCCAAAACGCGTGAAAAAAATAATTTCAAAAACTCAAACCCGACTACTAAAAACACGCTCTAAAAAGTAGGACACAAGTAATAGTCTCCGCTGAAATATTTACGTATTACGTCATATTGGAATTTAAAGGATAGCTGTGGTCGTATGCCACCTTTTATAGCAAAACAGATTCATTTTAATAATAAAATAAAATCAAAATGGCATACGATCACGGCTACCCTTTAAACTTATCTCTATCAATATGACGTAATGCGTAAATATTTCAGCGGAGACTATTACTTGTTTCCTACTTTTTAAAGCGTGTTTTTAGTAGTCGGGTTTTAGTTTTTGAATTTATTTTTATAGTCTCTGGTGTTCTGCCTACCCCATAACAATGCATGATGCTGGATGCATGAGGCTGGACGTTATGTAAGTATGTAATAATGGAAGAGTCACTTGCCATTAGATGGGATGGAGGTAAGTCATGGCTTCAGTAACAGATAGCAAAAAAATCATCGAAAACTTACCAAATTACATCTGTTAGCGATGATGGGTTGCTTTCATACAGGCATTTTAGTAGTATCTTCGCACCTTCTATGACTGTTATATTTGCTGGCTCTACGCGAACTGTTGGTGGATCTGAAAAAGTAATGGTTTGTTTTTAATTTATATTTCCTTACATAAAATTTAACATCAATAAAAATTGATTGCGTTTTATTGTTTATTTTAGAAGTTTTGAGTGCTTTTACCTGATTGGCTCATTTTTGATCCCTCAAGAATTATAGAATGTAGCCTTCTTTCTAGTCAGGAAAAGTCCTTTTTCTAATATTACTGTGAGTTTTAGATAGTGGCGCGTAAAGACTTTATTTAATTAAGTGTCTCATCAAAATCATATCCAGGATTAATGCAGAAAACTTTATCTTTTATCTCATAATTCTCCAAAGACCAAAAGTTGCGCTAGTAAAACTACACCGAGCTGTTAATTGAAAATAAATAGATTACATAATGTGTACTTACACCAGACCTCCAACTCCCTGGTAGCATGGATGGGCTGGTCCCTGCTGAGCTCCATCACGTCGTTGATGGCTTCACAGCGGAACTTCTGACCGTTCTCATTCATGCTCGCCTCGAATGTCAGGTTTGAAGTCGTCGTGAACGTTGTATCGCTCTGAAAAGAGGAAGATAGTTCATGAAAAAAAACATCAACAGTTAGCCAATTAACAATTGAATGTTTGTCTGAGAAAGAGGAAGATCATTATCATCATCAGCCCCAATTTTCCTTAGAACATAAGCCTTACATCCAGCGTTTATTGGTGACTTTATCCAGATCTTCGGTCCCCCTTGTGGAGCCTACCTACGCTCGTGGTCCCCACTAGAGAATCGTACTTCCCCAATGGCTATCCTTTTTGCGGATTGATTGTCACTTCAGCTTTGTAATCCTTCTGGATATGTGATAGGCTAATAACTTTGATTGATGATTGAACGATTGCAATGGAATATATCCCTTCAAATATTTTAGTAAAATCAAAGTTATTCTATGCAGCTTCTATGCTGGACCGGGAGCGAAATAAAAACATAGAATGTGCCAGCTGCTTCTCTTCCCGGGCATACTGTAAAAGTCAGTTAAGGGACCGAGGTGTTATGGGAGGCTTTTTTGTGGGCGATAGGCTGACCCCCTATCACTGCAATAGTCTCTCTCCAATATTATAATGCCTCCAAATTTGTCAAACGTGACATCAGATGGTTTTATTACCTCTGGTGTTCTGCCTACCCCATACGGGATACAGGCGTGAAGTTATTTATGTATGTATCAAAGTTATGAAACAATCAGTTACCTGAGGACTACTTCCTTCAATTTTTTTTGAATACAAAAGCCGCGTTTGGACCACACACACCCACAACGCGCTTATTTAATTATATCTATTGATATTTCATCAAAACAATCTTAGAGAAACTAAAACTCGCCGAACTGTGAGTAAACAGAGTTCGTTTTCTTCATAATAATGAAGTTACAGACAACACATCTCTCAGTATTTCGCGAACACCCATGAGAGCTATTATTTTCCATGCATAATAAATTGATAGCAATTTGAATTGTTAATTTCTGTCTCAAATAAACTTTGTTGTTAACTTTTACAGGATGTGACAAACGGGGAATTGTTACAAGTTGTAGGGCAGTGTTTCATTTGGGAGATAATTTGGTTAGCACGTGAAGTTTAAGATGATTTTATGTTATCATTCATCATCGTCATCACAACCACTGCAGGGCTTTATGAGTATCTCCTCTGGGTGACGTGGAGGTTTTGTAGGTCATAATCCACTCGTTAAAATTATATGAAAATAAAAATAAAAAATGGTTAGCAAAATGCAATGTTTACCAGGTAACTTCATCAAAAAAATCTTAAGAGAAACTGCAGTTCTTTCAAATGATTTAATAAAATTAAGAAATAAAAAGAAAGAATTTCATTTATTTATGGATGATACAAAATTATACAAACAAGAAACATAATTAATTGATTTTTTTTCGCATAATTACTCGATTACTCGTATAAATAAAATACAGCTTAAATCTATCGAGCGTCATTTAATCATACAATTCCGGTTGATTCGGTGTTTTTACAAATATGGATACCGTGGTCGCTCTTATTTAAGACAAGAATTATATTTTATCTTACAAATAGGCGACTAAAAATACGAAATAATTATCTAAAAACCTATCTATAGACATAATATATAAATCAAATTTATCAACCGTCGATCGATTAGTGTGGTAAAATTTTTGCTCCTAACTCTTAATTTCGTGAGAAGTACCTACCTATTGTTATTTTGAAGCGGTATTTTATTGCGCAAGGTTCGTGGCATGCCTACGCTCAGAGTAAATAGAGTAACGCCTCTAAACAAAGTCTATAAATACTTCTTGTATGGGAGCACTAAAATTAAAAAAACTAAAATTATAAAAAATTTAAAGAACAAATGTTGTTGGGATTGATGTGGAGAGACTGCCCGCAAAGGTGATGCGTAAATTAAAATTAACCCTGTATATCGTGGATATTTCATTAAAATAAACAGAGCATATTATTAGTTCTTTCAAGTCCAGGTGTGGAACAAATAAACTGTGTCAGTTTTTTCATTTATTCTCCTAACTACGCAAAAACGTACGTCCTGAAGCGTCGAGGTTCCGAAGTGCCATGAGCATCTCAGTCTTACGGCAAGTCACTCGTCACATCCTTTTTATAAAAAACGACGTATATAAATAAATAAATACTTATTTCTGACACTCACACAACATTATCTAGCCCAAATTAAGTTTCTTAAGGAACTTGTGTTATGGATACTAGATAACTGATATACTTAAGAAATATATAAACATACATATTGAATAAATACATATTTTTTTTTAGAATAAACTTAAATAAACATAATATAAACATCCATGACTTGACGACTAATATCTGTGTTTATCACACAAATATCCGCCGCCGCCGGGATTCGAACCCAGGACCTCTGGCATAGAAGGCAATGTTGTTACCGCTACACCAGCCGGTCGTCTAAATACCGAAAAGATCTAGACTTAAAAATAAGACATCCAAAAATGATCTTAATAAACCTGAAAGACACTTGAGGCATACCCCGTAATGAATATTAAACATCTCCAAGAAACTGGATTCTAATTATTCAATAAAATTTAATTTTCATTAAAATTTCAGCACTAACTTTCGGTAATTCGAAGGTATTTTACTAAAGTCTTGAATTTACTTGTATAAAGTGCTCAGTGAGTTATCATTTGAAAAGGGTGAAAATACCCTATTCATGTTATTAAGGGTAGAAATTTATGTAATTAGGACAGAGTGTTTTTAAACTTTGCTGGGAAATGCTTTAATTTGTTAAAAGTCTTAAATTGTATGTGTGAAAATTAATAAAGAGGGTTGGTATTTTATTTAATTTGTGACTAGCTGTTGCTCGTGGTTTTACCCGTTTAACTTTTTAACCGACTTCCAAAAAAGGAGGAGGTCTCAATTCGTCTGTATGTTTTTTTGTGTCTTTGTTACACGATATTTCAGACAATTATGAATCGATTTTGAAAATTGTTGTTTCATATGATAGAGGATACTTCATAGTTGGTCCCATTTAAATTTCATCGTCCTCTGGCCCTTATCTGACTTTTACAGTATGCACGGGAAGAGAAGCAGCTGGCACATTCTATGTATTTCCTTTGCTCCCAGTCCAGCGTGGAAGAAAGTAAAGTACTATCTTAAATAACTGAACATCAAATAGCATTGGGATTCAGGCGGGCAAATCCACAGCGTACAGCATGAACAAAAAGTTTCTGCTTTAAAATGTAAACAACCATAGCTACTCTTTTAATAAAAAATATCCTAGAAACATATGTGTTTTCAGAATTTATATTTTTGGTTCTCATAAAAACGTGAAATTCCGGAAATAAAGAAGTACTGCATTTCATTTACTGCATGGTCATTTCGTTACAAATTAAAGTTTTTAATTAAAAATATTTGAATATCTGCGAGTATTTTAATCATGGCGAAATATGAAAGGCTGGATGTTTAAAATTGGAATACTTAATTGACCAATTTTACAAGGATCCTGGTGCGAAAATAATTTAAACATTAATTTATGTACTTAATTTCGGAAGAGCTGATCGTTACTATTATTAGGGTTATTGGTAATTAGATCGGAAAGCATTTTTTAAAGACAATTATAGTAACTTTTATAGATAAAAAAACTTAATATTGATGGGAAGAAAAATTTGCTTCTGGTATAAAACATTCGCGTCTACGCTGCTATTACGCAACTTCGTCGTGCTTATTTTAACGAACGAAAAGATTACATGAAAACGAGAATAGGCTGTATAATCCCTACTACAGGGACATTCTTCACTTTTTAATAGAGACTAAAACCGCGTTAAACCTCAACCTCATGTGACGGTTAATGAAGTTGTCCGACCAGCACACTTGTTAAGGGAGGAAATGGCGCTTCTTTAAATATTAGCGCAACAAATTGACACCATATAGGTAATATTTGGCGGCAAATTTTCTATGAATGTTGGCAACTAGCCAGGCAGACCTTGACGGGATTCTACCACAAAAAGGGTTCACTCGTATTAGTGACCTTTGCTATGGTTGCTAAATATGGTCCTTATAAACAAGCTTAAAGTCGCTGAGCGGACAATGGAAAGGCCTATGTTTGGAATTCCCCTGTGAGATCGAATCAGGAATGAGGATATTCGCACGCGAACCAAAGTCACCGACATAGCCAGAAGGATTGCAAAGCTGAAGTGGCAATGGGCAGGGCACAAAGCTCGCAGAACAGATGGCCGTTGGGGCAGAAAAGGCTACGTACTTGGAGACGCAGCGTAGGCAGGCCCCGCGCAAGATGGACCGACGACCGGGTCAAAGTCACCGGTAAACGCAGTATGAGGGAAGCGCGGGTCCGAGCGACGTGGAAAGCCTTGTGGGAGGCCTATGTCCAGCAGTGGACGTCTACTGGCTGATGATGATGATGATGAGTCGCCTTTTAAGACATGTTAATACAGAGGGTGTAGGGCTATTTTAAGCAAACTCTGCATGGCTAAAGCTCATAGTCTAATGAACAGAGCGGTCGACTCTTCCTGTCCCTGAGTGATTGCTTATAACTCACACCCTTTGTAATGCACTGCAGGGCCTTGAGTCTCTTCCTGGTTAAGAAAGAGATTTAAGGCATTAACCAGCAAGCAGTGTTGGTTAGTAGATGGTTGGAGAATTTTCAGGAACCCAAATGGCCTCTGACATACCCTAAAGATTATTACTACAATCTTACAGCTCCCGGGTACCTAAACGACTGACTTAGCATGCTCTCCGATGCATGAAAATCACTATGAGAAATAAATGTGCGACAGTAGGTAACTAGGTGTACCTGAAAATTTAAAAATATATGTAAAAGATAGATTGTGTACTCACCAACTCCGTTTCTCGATTCTGCATTAGTACATGAAACAAAAAAAAGATAATTGTTAACTCTATACTATAAAATATTAAGATAAGAATGATATCAATATCCTGATAGTATTTTTTTTAAGTATTGTTCAAATGCATCACAAATGTATATAACAAACTACCCTGGAATAGGTGGCATCTTAAAGTAGGAACAATGACAATAAAATGATTTGTAATATACTGACAGATTGACTGGGAGCGAAAAAAAACATAGAATGTGCCAGCTGCTTCTCTTCCCGGGCATACTGTAAAAGTCACCCGAGGTGTTATGGGAGGCTTTTCTGTGGGCGATAGGCTGACCCCCTGTCCCTGCAATAGTCACTCTCCACTATTATAATCGGATGGTTTTTATTACCTCTGGTGTTCTGCCTACCCCGTACGGGATACAGGCGTGAAATTATGTATGTATGTATGACAGCATTTGGCTTTCATGTTACCTAGTGGAAAGAAAACATAAATACCTACTGAAGTTTTACAGGTTCATCCATAAGAAACTTTGATACGCGAAACTTGAAAATACCAGTACAATATTTGAGGTATCTTTAAATATGTAGCCCTCAAATCATTAATATTTATATGAAAGAAAAGAAAAGCATAATCTTTTTATTACCTGCTTTAAAAATATCTCTTTTACTTTTCTAAAGGGACGCGGCTACCCTTAGGGCTGGCTAATTAATATTAAGCAAAATATGAATCGGGGAAAAAAAAACTTTTTGAAACAGTAATTATATTAAAGGCGTTATAAAGCTTTCTGTGAAGATGAAAAGATGGTTTTATGATATTTATTATATGTCTTTCGAAAATGGTGGCTAGGTACTGTGAAATCAGTCCAAATAAGAGTGTGTTGTCACTTATTTACTAACTAGCTGTGCCGCGTGGTTTTACCCGCATCATTTTGAATCCCGTGGGAATATCGGGATAAAAAGTAACCTATGTGCTATTCCAGACTCAAACTACTACTACTACTAGACTCTATGCAAAATTTCATCGAAATTCGTTGAGCCGCTCTGCCGTGATTGAGGAACAAACATCCATACATCTAAACTTTCACATTTGTAATATAAGTGAGATTATAATCCCCCAGTGGGAGAATTTTGAGTATAATTAATTATACGTGCTTGTCTATGACATCACAGTTTCTGAACGGATACACCGACTTGAATGCAGTTTTTTTTTTATTAATAGCTTCGTGGTAAAGATAAATACATAACTTCACGCCTGTATCCCGTATGGGGTAGGCAGAACACCAGAGGTTACAATACCATATGCTGTCACGTTTAACAGCATAATATATCTAATCTAATTCCAGAAGTCCGTAAAAAGTATTATTCACAAAGTATTCCGTCATACAAAACTTCTTGGTCTCATGACGCGACGTAGAGTGATGGGCCAAATAAAAGAGGCCCGCGAACACGCGACGTCGCGTGATCGGCAATTTTATTTATTTATTTATTAGATTGTAACAAAATCCACAGATCTTAAATAAAATATAACAGTACATATATAGAACTGACAGCCAGTTACGGATTTATAATTTTTAGATGATTTAAACAGACAAAAAGAGAGTTACAAATGTTTAGAAAATGTTTTAAAACAAAAATTATTCTTAAATAAGGGTCCGTTTATAAAAGTCAATAATGTTTTAAAAGCAGATTGAAAATGATGAGTAGGTCTAAATTACGAAAGTTTTTTTTTAAATATTTTCATTATTTAAAATTTCAAAAATCATCTAAGTACTTAATCAAAATTTAAGTTTAATCTGTTGTTTATGACTACACAGCAAGTAATAAAATCATTTTCATCTAATTGTATGTAGACATAAAATGTAGATAAAACTTAAATTTTACCCAAAAAGAAGTATTTTGAAATTTGAATTTACGATAAACTTTAAAAAAATTTGTTTTTCTTTGAATTTCATATTCACTCATCATTCACATACGGACCCTGTATATTACACAAAGTAAAGACATTTAGACATTTATGGTCGTATTACAGAACAGTACTCATGTATTGATACTAGTTTTGAAACTAGTATCAACGACTTTCTTTATTACAAAACGTTGCCTAATACTAGATTCAATGATCAGATATCACTTGAGTACTAAATGATTTGAACTGTGTTCACGCTTATTATAGAACTTTACTTATGCATATTATGCCAATGATTGAAACTAGTTTCACAACTGTATTCACTTGAGTGTGCTGTCTACCATACTTGAGCGTACTTCAAAATAAGTTTTTGATGTTGTGAACTGTGGCTTAAAGAAAAACTAGATAGGTACGCGATTCGTGCCTTCTTTAATAGTCATCTGTATTAACTACAATAGATCCTTTCAGTGATATTGACCATTACGATAATATTTTTATAACAACTTTGAACTTTTTAAAACAAGTTTGAACTTGCTTTTCGTAAATAAAAACTATATTGGAATTTATAATTTTAAGTGACTTTACTTATAGTTGGCAACATTACATTTAGCTTTTACGTTTCGTATTATTTTTGAGTGATAAATATAAATATATTTTCATAGTAAAAAGAAGCGACAGTTATAATTTAATGGTACTGCTTCTATCGAAAAACAGATAAATAATTCAAAACATTGGCAATTTTGTCATATATCATATAGAATTTAACGCAATTTATAAGACATTATAATCTAAACGTTGCGTGTAACGTAACAGACCATTAGTTTTTGTTTTTAAATGAAATGGGAAACAAATTTTTTTCACAGAAAACCCAGTATCAACTGAGTCAGATATTTGAAACTAGTTTCAGGTAATCTGGTTTTGATAATTGTTTTGTAATAAGACTAAAGCTCAAGTCAAGAATCAGCTGGTGAACAACGCTTACGTGAAACGAGTATTAAGTCTCGTTTTGTAATACGAGCAATAGTCATTCAATTTTTATTTTATTTTAGTTTAAGGTCGACTACAGTGTATGACAATGTTTGTGTGTGTATGTAACTATGTGTGTGTGTGTACGTAACTATGTGTGTGTTTT
Organism: Stenoptilia bipunctidactyla; assembly: GCA_944452665.1. Taxonomy (NCBI): domain Eukaryota; kingdom Metazoa; phylum Arthropoda; class Insecta; order Lepidoptera; family Pterophoridae; genus Stenoptilia; species Stenoptilia bipunctidactyla. The sequence continues at coordinate 2,211,155 of OX101745.1, read as the reverse complement.
TGAGTGTTTAATGAACGTGAGATGCTTTGTATATGTGTGTGTAATGAACGTGAGACATGCTAATTCAAGAGTACTGTAGTAGTACTATCCTATTCTAAATTATACGGCTATTTAAAATAAACTTAACACCCCAATCAAACCACCGAAAATGTCGTTCTTTGTCAAATCTCTATTTTTAAAAGATACTTTTTATGTCGTCTTTCTCTAGAGAAAACATTAAAATTTCTAAAAATATTTCGTTCCTCTTTTCACAGGGTTCCCAAAAAATTAAAACAACTTTTCAGTGTAACGACGCGTAAAAAACAAACAGGGTCTTTTTTCCTTTTTAAACCACTGCGAATGTATTCTATTACTTATGCATAATTTTCGGTTTTTGCACGAAAAAATCTCTCCTACATTTTATGAAATTAATTGGACTGAATTTCACTTTGTAAATCGGTTTTGTTGCCCGTTTTTTTTCGATAGTGTTGTAGTTAGTTTGATATCGATATTAGAACCATTGGTAATTTTGGAAAATGTATATACACTGCTTTAAACTATTATTATAGTTCAATAAATAAAGGTTTATTTAAGCTGTTTTTGAGTTTGGAATATTATGGATAAACGGGTAAAACTTTAAGGGCCCATGTCTAAAAAATCATCTTACTAGAATAAAAAAGATTCTGATCAATTAATATGTTATTTTGTACAAATATATGATTTCACTTTGCTGTATTTTGTGGAATGAAAATTAAAAAAAATTTAATGAATTTTCACAGACTTATCTTATATACCGAGTATTATTACCACGTAGGAAATATATAGAAGAGCTGCCCTATCCAGTTTTCTCTAGGGACTCAAGTGAAGCCTTCCGGCGGGATGCGGGAGGGGTAATCAGTTGGTTTATGGCCAATCATAGCCAAATAGACGATGGCATTAGTCACCTAGTAGCGAAAAGTAAAAACCGGTTGAAACATAAGGTTAAAATAATCAAATGATCATCAAAAAAGTTCAGCTATACTTTAATAGGTGATTCTAGATTTTTAACGAAATTTCATACGTTTCAAATCTTTCAGAAAAAAACCGCGCATTAAAAGTATTTCTACTTATCGCAAGATAGAGCAAAATTTCTTCGCGGCATAAAAATCACCTAGGCAACAAATAACAATCTGGACTTTTGGACATAAATAATTGGAAAACAAACAATTTGCAAACTAATAATTATGAATGAAATTATCTTCGTGGTTAGTTAATTTGATTTGGATTGTCAATGCAATTCCTTTATAAAAGTAGAGAAAACTTGATTTCACATCGAGAAACAATGGAGGATTATTTTTTTTTTCTAGGCGTGTACATACTTCACACAAGTCAGCGTCAAACTGACGCCAGTGCGTCTGGTGCGGAGTAGCTTGAACTATTGAGGTTGTGACGTCACGACAACCCAAATTGAAGCTGTGCATCTTTACTTACACAGCTCTACTATATATCTGCGTTGTGATTATTACATACACAAAAAATAATAAAACGCGTTATAATCTGGTTGAAATATTGTTAATTGAGTCTAGAGAATCGTTTACTTTAAAAAAATATCGTTAAATAATGTTTATGACTTCCTAAGAGATGCAACATGTAAAATCAGCCACGAAAACGACCGACTGGTGTAGTGGTAATATACATTGCCTTCTATGCCAGAGGTCCTGGGTTCGAATCCCGGCGGCGGCGGATATCGGTGTGATAAACACAGATATTACTCGCCAAGTCATGGATGTTTATATTTTTATGTAAGTTTATTTTAATAAAAAATATGTATTTATTCAATATGTATGTTTATATATTTCTTAAGTATATCAGTTATCTAGTATCCATAACACAAGTTCTTTGAGAAACTTAATTTGGGCTAGACAATGTTGTGTGAGTGTCAGAAATATTTATAAAAATAGCATTGTAATATTATGATACCATAATTTTCATTATTAATTAAATATGTTTTGTAGAGTACTAAAATAAACTTCGAGTTACTCGTAGTAAAACCTTCGATACTTTTCATCGACTGCGTTATATCACTATCGTTTAATCGGATTATCGTGGTAGGCTTCTCACTAAAAAGATGTTTTTTTTTCAAGTTTCTATTTGTATTCTTTGCTTTATTCTTATTATGCATTAATTTGGCTCCTGCAGTATACATTATAGGCAGGAATTTTAACGCTTGTTAACTTAAAAGTTACTCCAAGGGTACTTGAAATTTGTATTTAAATGAAACATAGACACTTAGGGCTGTTGATATTTTCTTTTGGGCATTTTGAAATATTAATTATTAAGATGATTTAACATTTATTTTAAAACAATGGCAGATATGTTAATGCATAGAAGGGTAAGAAGCTGTAATAGTGCAGAACTATGTATCACAGTTTAGACATTTTTAGAAATTAGAACACATTTGTACACGCACTAAGAATAATTAAAAATACACATACAATGTACAGAATACCACATATGAAAAAACAATAAAGCTAACAAAACAAAACAGAGTACAATTAGGGCTTCACGGTCCCGGTTCTACGGTACCCACCCAAGCCGCTAGGCCGAACTCGTTGGAGACTGTCAAAAGAAATGTTATTTTAATCAGCTTTTTTACAAAATAAGGAAGGGACATTCAAATTCCATGACGTTTGGTGTGAAGTGGTTAATATACAGGGTGGATTTGTAGTCACAGGCCAAATTTTTTACACAATAAGTATCATTTATACCGAGGCATGGTCGCTCAAAATTACTATTAAAATAAAGATGCTACGCGCTACTACACACATTTTGTAGTATTATCAAGGAAATACAGCGTCGCAATAGCTATGTTCATCAACAGCGACTATTTTTTTTTAAAGTTTGTGGTTCCATATTTCTACTTTTTTGTACTGAGCGAAGCTAAAATAAATATGCAGGTACGTTTATATCGTATCAAAGAAACTAACATTTAAATTTGGCTGGTGACGAAATATCAACCCTGTATTTTACTAGGCCAAAAAAACCGAGTGACGTCGTCCGACTCCGATCGCTGCTGTCGGTCGGCCATCGCCGATCAACGTCGATCAATTGGTGTGTTAACAATTCAGAAACCTATTCAGCTGACCGTACAAGCAGCGTCCTTTTTGACATGAATAGAGTTCAGTTTCAGTAGGTACTTGTAAATAATTTATTCCAGTATCTAGAAACAGGAATACGTTTTTGATTAAAACGCGTTTAAATATTCAATGTAGGTAGGCACTGTGACTCAAAGTGCAAATATACTAAATGTGCAGCACTATTATTTAACCTAATCTAAAGTTAGGGTTGAACAAAATTGTAATTTTAAAATTTTATCTTTTATAATAATTTGACATTTTATCTCTACTAAAGCCTCTTAGTCACCCAAGGGACAGACTCACAGCCCTGCAGTCAGTGGGTTCATTAGAGAGTTGAGATGATAATGATGATAAGCCCTTTATATCCCTGTAGAGATGTGTCATAAAATGTGGATAATTTCAGTCCAATAAAGTCCATTTAAACCTAAAATCATCCCTTTCAGTTCAATCAGTTTCGTTGCAAGGGAATCTTGCAGTTTTTGTTATATTTAATTTTTAATTGACTTCCAACAGTTGGTAGCTCTGAATTGTTGCGTTTGTTATTTTTTAACGTTTGTTACGCGACTTTACGGTTAATGGGGAGTTTTATAACAGCTCATAAAAATTAGTTCAAAAAACCTCTATAGATGGCACTTTTAAAAAGCCGAAGGCGTTAAGTCTGTATACTATAATGTAGGTAAGTGGTATCTACCATCTATGGTTATTTATACGTTCAATTTCTGATACAGACGTCAATTAATTTATTTTACTTTTAAAAACGCAGTGTGGAATAAATTCTTCGCCTTCGCCTTTTGTAAAGCGCCATCTATCGAAGCCTTTTGTACCAATTTTGTACAGTTTTGTTTTTTTAATGAGCTGTCAGAAAACCTCTCATTCTGAATTAATTTTAATTATTTCGTTTGGTACAAAATATTTTAGAGTTGGTTCCCCATAAATTTCATGAAAATGGATAAAGTGCTTTTTGAAAAAATATGAAACAAGAAATATGATACTTCACTTCAGACCCTAAAATATGGATCACGTTGATTTTTAAATATATACTACCTTCTCTGATCTGATAAATCAACTTGTACATTTTGACGCATTTTTAGATATTTCCGGATATTTCCGGCATTTGGGGCAACTCAGTAGAAATAAACAAATGTTTTATAGTGCAAAAAAAATGCATAAGAGCAATGTTAGGTAAGGAGCCTTACGAACCATGCAGACCCTTATTTAAGTCACTACATACAATGACGTTGCCTTGTATGTACATCTTTGAGGCTGCAATGTTTGTTAAATGTAATCCTCATTATTTCACTCGCGCCAGAGATGTCATGAGAGCAACACGTCATGCAGAAAGGTTAATTTATAAAGATATGCCGCGGCTGGAACTATATCACCGTCAGTGTTATGCGATGTGTACAAAAATTTATAACGCCTTGCCTAAAGAATTTAAAACTCTTCCGAATAATAAATTAAAAGCTCAACTTACAAAATGGCTTAAAAATAAATGTTTCTATTCTCTAGAGGAATTTTATAAATGTAAAAATGAAAACATCTGAACATGAAATAAAATTGTAATAAATACTACTAATATAATGACATGAATAATATGTAAATTGTATTGAGATTATAAATTTATTATTTTTATGTTAACAACAATATTGCATGCTGATGGACAGCATAGTATGTAGAACTTGAAATGATTATATAACAACTTGTATGTACGATACTATGAAGCAATAAATAATTTGAATTTGAATTTGAATTTGAATTTGAATTTGAAAACACATAAACTTTATTTAACAGTTTAACGAAGGGTTTTACTATGATTTTATTTTGGATCTTAACTTCAGCAGACCCTGGTAATCTACGCAAAAACAAAAACACTAAAGATCTTACGTCCTAGTTAATAAGGGTCTTGCATTTAACCCTAACTAACAACTAGACTAAGCTTGTTGTACTGCCCTAATTTAAAGTTATTGGACAGCCCTAGCTGGTTACACAGAGCTAAACATATTCCGCCGGTGAATTAGAAGGTATTAATAATTTAGCTATGCAATGCTTTACGCATCCATGTACCCAAGAGCTTAGGTAGTGTTTCCTTTAGAGTTTGATCAACTAGGAACAATATAGATTTAGGTATGTGAATTAAAATATATCCTATCTTAAATAATGAATTCGCGTAGGGTTGGCTCAGACCTAAGTGCCAACACTGCGTTCGAACGCACGTTTCATACAAAACTGCAACGTTCGTACCATACGCGCGTTCGATACGGACGTTCGGAATGAACCAAGTGCCGCGTATTATCATGCGCGTACGGTACGGAAAATGTTATGAAAGTTTGTATGTTTGAATCTCTCTTAGTAGATGTTATATAAATCTATGGGTATATCTTCAAATAGGTGTACCTATTTAAAGATACGGACGTACAATACGGTACGCGCGTAAACCTAGATAACCGTGTCGTAAAACGCGACTGCTAGGATTTTTTCGGGATTCGTTTAGCTAGCATCTTGCTATCAGCAGAGCTATTCGCGCTCGAGGTCATCGTCGTTGACGAGATGGCAAAGATTTCGTTCTCAAGCTCACAGATGTCACATTCAGCAGAATACCAAATCCTAAAGATAGTTGTCAAACAGTTCGACGAACAGTTTTTAATCACGCCGTCATCAGCGACGAGCGCTGGTGTCGTGTTATGATATAAGTGAATACCAATTATGTAACTCGTTGTTGATGCATCATCGATGCTGTTGTTTAGGAGAATAGCCCTGATAGATAATGAAGAGTAAGTCCTTTCTAAGACCGCGTGTGTGTGCAACTTCACTTGAAGTCAAAACATTGAGGTCAAACGTGGGCAATTTTCAAATTTGTTAACGATAAAAAAACATAGACATCGTCGTGTAGGTGTGTATATCATTCGATAAGGTAGGTTATCAATATTCGGCCAGGATCGACTGGGAAATGAAAAGAAAATGATTTTTTTTATTCATCATAAGACCATCGAATGGCCGCTTAATGACGTCACAATTTTGTACTTCGGCTTTAACAAGGTGTTGATAGTTATTGAATAAGATATTACAGTAGACCAATAGTATACAGTATACATCCAACCTTTCACATTTATAATATAAGTAAGAAGTAAGATTTATATTATAAAGAGCCGTTTATGTTTGTGTTCAATTCATGAAGGATATTAAAGGACATGTTTTCCAATTACCATTGAATAGAAACTTTTTTCGCCAATAATTATCCTGTTTTTAATAAGCGAAGAGTAAAAACTTTCCAAGCAGGAAATTCTTTTTATACACTGTTAATTAAGTTAGAAAATACCTTTCCAATTACGTGATTATATTCCATTCATACTTTACATGAGATTCCGTATTATTCAACATTAATGAAGCGGCCATATTTTAGAATAAGGCCCGGGCGTGGTTCCATTTGGCAAACTCCCCAATTGCTTAAAAAGTGTGACCGAGAAAGATTCCCGAATGCATTGTTTATTATAAATGACCTAATTGGAGTGACCCGTATTTGCATTATTTCTTTGAGGAAAACGCTAATTAGAAGTAATTAAGAATTATTAATTTGGTTGTGTATTATAGCGTTTATCATAAAATAAAGCCTTCGTAAAAGATCGTAATAAAGAATGAATGTTAAATAAATATTTCTGACACACGCAACATTATCTAGTCCAAATTAAGTTTATTAAAGAACTTGTGTTATGGATACTATATAACTGATATACTTAAGAAATATATAAACATACATATTGAATAAATACATATTTTTATTATATTCTAAACTTAAATAAACATATAAACATCCATGACTTGACGGCTAATATCAGTGTTCATCACACCGATATCCGCCGCGCCCGGATTCGAACCCAGGACCTCTGGCATAGAAGGCAATGTATGTTGCCGCTACACCAGCCGGTCGTCATTTCTTTTGCATCCAATCGCTTGAGTAGATTGAGCTGAAATTTTCACAAAAGACATGTTTCCATTTGTACCTGGGGCTAGAATGTGAACACAACGGTAGTATGAAGAGAATATACGCACAAACAAAGATAAATCACTTAATTTCAGATAGACATCCGTATGAAAAAAGCACAAGATTTATTAAAAATAGCTTCTCCCCACATAAAACTGACTATCATTATTCTTAAAATAACTGACATACATACATACATTGACGACCGGCTGGTGTAGCGGTAACATACATTGCCTTCTATGCCAGAGGTCCTGGGTTCGAATCCCGGCGGCAGCGGATATTTGTGTGATGAACACAGATATTAACCGTCAAGTCATGGATGTTTATATGTTTATTTAAGTTTATTCTAATAAAAAATATGTATTTATTCAATATGTATGCTTATATATTTCTTAAGTATATCAGTTATCTAGTATCCATAACACAAGTTCTTTAAGAAACTTAATTTGGGCTAGATAATGTTGTGTGAGTGTCAGAAATATTTATTTATTTATTTATACATAACGTCACGCCTGTATCCCTAATGGGGTAGGCAGAACACCAGACGCTATAAAACCATCTGATGTCACGTTTGACAAATTTGGAGGTATTGTGATAACGGAGAGAGACTTGCAGTGATAGGGGGTCAGCCCATCGCCCACGAAAACGTCAATAAACCTCCGTCCCTTAACTGACTTTTACAGTATGCCCGGGAAGAGAAGCATCTGGCAAATTCTATGTTTTTCTTTCGCTCCCAGTCCAGCATGGAAGGTAAAATAACTGAATCACATCACATATGTAAAACAATTTTTCATTAATATCATCACAATTTTACTGTTAAAGTACGTTTATTACCTAATATTAGAAGTTCACAGAAATATTTTAAAATTCAAACGTGTTGACATGATTTCTTACAAAAAGGATTAACGTAAAAATGGGGTCTTATCTCAAAATTTGAAATTGAAGTCGTCGTGGCGCCGTGGTTACTGTGTGTATCATACGATATCACAGGTTAAGCAACGTTCGGCGCGGTCGGTACTTGGATGGGTGACCGCCGACCATTCATTACTCACGACGACTTCCGTGCTTCGGAGGGCACGTTAAGCAGTCGGTCTCGGGTGCTGTATAATTGTATACGGTAGTTGTTAGGGTTTGTCAGAAGCCATCTTGGCGCCCTGAAAGTTCTGGCATCCACCACCCAGCACTGGGCCAGCTTGGTGGATTATGGCCTATGCCTCCTCTTCACCCAGGGGAGAAACTCATGCTAACAGTAGGCTCATTACAAAGAGTTGTGATGATCTCAAAATTTCCCTGTAGAACCGTGCTTAATTAAGTATTGAGTGACAATCACATGTGACTAAGGTTTTGAACACGAAATAGAGTTTTCTGTCTTCCATGATTTTAAAGTATAATATATTGGAACGCCGTGATTAAAAAAACCGACCTTGAAATGACAATAATATTCATCTTACATCTTACACAATCGGACCAGAACAAAACTTAACATTAATATTTTCGCATCGCAAGTTTAATTCAAAACATAATACTTTAAGCTCCAGCAACAAAATAATAAATAACAGAAATTTCGCGATAAAATGTTAAAAGGGTCTCTAAGACTCCATTAAATTTCTAACTCATCATGACGTCTTAAAATTATTTATTAAAATTTAGGCATTTTCTAAAAAGATTACGACTAAATTGTAATTTACCTTTTTGTTATCTCTTTAATTAATTTCCTCCGCGAGGGAAAGCGGAAATTCGTTAATTCACAAGTAAATATTAATTTTTGTTTCGGTAAACTTTTGAAATGTTGAAATATGTCCTTTTTAATCCTTTTTGTTTAGGTTTTATATTATGAATTTCTTTTAACAAAAATGACTGCCTGATTTAATTAAAAATTTTACATCCATTTAATTAGGACGAATTACTTGCTTCACATCACTGCAATAGCCTCTCTCCATCATTATAATACCTCATTTGTCAAACGTGACATAAGAGTGTCTTATAACCTCTGGTGTCCTGCCTACCCCTGTATACCTATAAGGGATACAGGCGTGAAGTTATGTATGTATGTATGTAAAAATTCGTTTTGAATTCGTAGCTTAAACTGATTAAAGACCTTTGATTACTGGAATGATTAGTTGGAATAATGACTGAAGAATGATTACTGGCGTACTATAATATAACTTTATTTCGAACTAGCCACCGCGCACGGTTTTATCCACGTAACTTTTGATCCCGTTGGAATTTCGGGATAAAATATAGCCTATAACCTTCCTCAAGAGTTGGGCTATCAAATGTAAAAATATTTTTTTAAATCCCACTTGTAGTTTTTGAGATTAGCGCGTTCAAACAAACAAACAAACTCTTCAGCTTTATATCTAATATATAAAATTCTCGTGTCACAGTTTTCGTTGCCATACTCCTCCGAAACGGCTTGACCGATTTTGATGAAATTTTTTGTGCTTATCCGGTATCTATGAGAATGGGCCAACATGCGTTTTTTTTTTTATTTATATGGCAAAACAACGTGTGCCGGGTCAGCTAGTTTTAGTATAGATTTATGGCACTCGTGTTACAAATTACTTGTTTCATACAAAGTAAAACCTGAAACTTTGGAACATTTTTTATTGACTATTGTTCTTTTGTTATGACATTAAGGGTCTGTTTCACAATGTATGGATAAAGTACCAAATAGCTATGTAGCACATAAATTATGTGGAAGATAAAAGTTCCGAATAAGAAACGTCGCGTTTCTTATTCAAATAGTGACAAATAGCCGCTTTCTGACAGTCGTGAAACGCAACAATAGTGTTTATCCTACCCATAAGTAATAAATAGATTATTTGGAACTTATGTAGAACTTATCCGTACATTGTGAAACAGACCATTAAAATGATGGCCTTATCTTTAAGATATATACTGAAATAGAAATACATAATTAAAAGACATTACCCTCTACAGTCGGTTAAATTTTATACGAGAGTTTACGTCACTCGTGTCGTATTAAGACGATTCGAATGACACCGCAAACGTCGAAATTAAATTCCCATTTACTCGGTTAGGCGTTGCGTCGTGTTAGTGGTAGGGGGTTTTAAGGAAATACGTGTATGAAAAGTAAATACTTTTTAACAGGATTTTAACGACCGGCTTGTGTAGCGGTAACATATATTGCCTTCTATCTATGCCAGAGGTCCTGGGTTCGAATATTAGTCGTCAAGTCATGAATGTTCATATGTTTATTTAAGTTTATTCTAATCAAAAATATGTATTTATTCAATATGTATGTTTATATATTTCTTAAGTATATCAGTCTTAAGTAAGAAACTTAATATGTTATGTTATGTGAGTGTCAGAAATACATGTTAAAAAAGAAAATTACAATTTGATTTTTCGTTGAATGGAATCAAAATTTACTTTTCAGACCCCCGTAGTATTAGCAAGAATAGCTTTTATAAGCTTTTGTGGCTCACTGGTATTTTTCATTTTTATACTACCTTTACATATAAAAACTATTATCTCTAAATCGACACCATACATCTACAGACGAGAAACTGCTCAACAGATTTGAATCTGACTTAATATTATAAAGTATAGGCTGTTAAACATAACAATCATCATCATCATCCACAGCCTGTAGACGTCCACTGCTGGACGGCGGCCTCCCCCAAGGTCTTCCACGTCGCTCGGTCCCGCGCCGCCCTCATCCAACGTTTACCGGCGACTTTGGCCAGGTCGTCGGTCCATCGTGCGGGGGGCTGCCTACGCTGCGTCTCCCAGTGACATAACAATACAATACCAAAAGTATCGTATTGAAAAATCACACACTTTTTATCAATCATTAATAGTACGAGCCGTGTGATTGTGGAATAAACTTCCTTACGATATAAAGTCAGTTAATTCATTGAATTCCTTAAAATTTTGATTAAAAAAACATTATGTTTCATTGATTAAACACTAGATGAAGTATTGTTATATGTATATTATTATCAATTTGCCATACTTTATATTTTATATTTATATATGTATATATTTATTATTTGTATACAGGGTTAATTTTAATTAACGCTTCACCTCCTCCAGACAGCCTCTCCACATCAATCCCAACAACATTTGTTCTACGACTTTTTACAAATACTGAGAAATAACACAAAAAATTTGGACAAAATAATTTTTGCTCCTTATTTTGTAAGAAGTACCTATTATTATTATGAAGCGATATTTTACTGCGCAAGGATCGTGGCATACCTACGCTCAGAGTGAATAGAGTTACGCCTCTAAACAGAGGCTATAAATATTTTTTGTATGAAAAAACTAAATTTTTTAAAACTATTAATTTTAAAAAGTTGTAGAACAAATGTTGTTGGGATTGATGTGGACAGGCTGCCTGCAAGAGGTGATGCGTTAATTAAAATTAACCCTGTATATATAACTAGCTGTTGCGCGCGGTTTAACCCGCGCAATTTCGATTCCCGCGGAATTTTCGGGATAAAAAGTAGCCTATACGGATTCGGAAGAATCCCTCTAACTAATGGTAAAAGAAATTTTGAAATCGGTCCAGTAGTTTTTGAGCCTATTCAATACAAACATACAAAAAAAAAAAGGTTTCCTCTTTATAATATTAGTATAGATTGAATATGTAGTAAATACCTATATTAATAAAATTACAACATGTGTTCTGTATTGACCTGCTGATGTATCCATACATTTTTTTCACACAACAGTAAGATTGTCTGATAAAAATCGCTTTATAGCGATAAGAGCGCCTGTTGTGCCTTTCAAAACTGACTTTTTTAGGTGTATTATTTACTTTTGTTATTTCATAAGTGTAGAATGAAGTAAAAATAAAAAATAGATGTAAACAAGAACTCTACTGAAAAGAAAACTCCACCTATTAATTTTCACAAATTTGCACTCCACAGCTCTAGTTCCTAGCGAAATCAAATCGAAGTTAAGTCTATACATAATTTAAGAACCATTGTCATTTAAATCTCCGCCATTTTAGTTCACTTCATAGACATCGGGGACTCCACAGTGCGTCACCGCCCTTGGCTCGGGACGTGACAGAATGAAAAATTACTCCCTATGTAGGTACAGCCTTAGGTATTAAAGTACCTTTGATTAGAATATCGTGGATATGGTATTTTGAAATTACCTTTATATTTTTATTAGTTTTTAAGAATAATGTGTGATTGATTATCAAACGTACATGCAAAGTTAAATAGGTAAATAAATAAAAACATGCCTTTTTGAGTCAATTTATAGTGATTTGAAATCTTATGTAGGTATTATCAAGTTCACATAGCGTTACTGAAACGTATATTTATAATAGATACTTATATAAAACTGAGAGTAAAAATAGTGAAATAAAAAAAATCGAAAGCAGACTGATCAACACCAGAAAAAATCTCCAAAATAAGTTTCTAGCCGCTTCGTCACGCATGTTTAACCGTTTTATATAAACTGATGAACGGATTTTCGATAGCAAGTGCAACAAAAAAAATTTCTGCTACATTGCGTAGGTATTTTCTGCTGCTAAATAGCATTAAATCATTTATTGCATTCGTTTAATTGCTGTAGATAAAAAAGAGTAGATTACGCGTAAACGCATTTTTTTAATTTAAGGAAAAGCTGTTTGAGTTGCCACTCGTGACAACGTAGTCTACAAACACAATTTAACGTCGAGTCAAAATGTAAAATATAAATTATACGCTTTAAATCCGGTAAAAAAGCGTTTTATTTTAAAAGTGATTGAATTACACGTAATTATATTTTTTTAAACTTATAACGCATTACAGTTGAACTAAAAAATAACCCCTACATGCCTCATCTAAATCAAATTTTACACATCCACGGTCTAAACCGAGCATGAAACACAATTTTCTTTGAAGGTTTTAATAAGATATGTGTAGCGATTAATGATGTCAATGTAATGAAAATGTTATTGCGAAACTCATTAAATTCCATTAAAGATTAATTTATTTTAATTATAAGGGAAGCTTCCATTTAGGTTGTCATTTATGTCAAGCGCGAAAGGTTTTTTGTTGTGGTGCCGGAAACTCGAGACAATTGAATTTAACGGATTAAGAATTGGAGAAAATATGGATATGGTATTTTTTCGTTTTGGGTTAGTAAGTAGTTAAGCGAGTCATCATTTTGATAGCCAGTTTCAAACAGAACGCTGCAAGAATGGACTAGGTAAAACAAAAACAAAATTAAGTTTTTCTTAAAAATAAATTTAAATAAAAAATTTTGACTATTAAAAGGAGTAAAGAGCTTTTGCGTAATAGTATTGATTTAAAATGGTTGAACCAATCAGAATACGTATCTTTATGAGTGATTATTGAAAAATATCTTCGCTTAGAAATCATTGGAGGTTCGTTTAAGTGGCTACCCTAGTTAAATGATCGTTACTCCTTTACGAAAGATACTAATTTAACCTGTTTCTGTCATCCATTTATGCGTAAAATATTAACAAACACCGTTCCACTCATTCTTTTAAGCTTTCACGTTTTTAATATACCTAGTTAGGATTCTTAAGGGTCTAGCTTTTATTTACAAACATAACTTCACTGTATCCCTTATGTGCAGAACACCAGAGTCTATAAAACCATCTGATGTCACGTTTGACAAATTTGGAGATATTATTATGACTATTGCAGTGACAGGGGGTCAGCCTATCGCCCGCAAACACCAATAAAAACTCCGTACCTTAACTGTCTTTAACAGTATGCCCGGGAAGAGAAGCAGCTGGCACATTCTATGTTTTTCTTTCGCTCCCAGTCCAGCATGTAAGGTCTAGATTTTAAGTGGCCATATCGCGGGGATATTCTAGTCTTAGTGTTTTACTTTACGTATAACGGGTTCATGTCTTCCTATACTCGTGCGCTATTTTTTATGCTATTGCATAGCTCTTATCGCGGGCCTTGTGCGTGGGGACCGAATCCAGAAATTCCGTAACGAAAAATACCTAACACCCCACTCCGACCGGCACAGCGGTGATACTTTGATTTCATAACTTTACATGCGGGCTTTAATAAACAATCAGCGCCATATACTAGGAACTTGTGGAACTTCATATTAGATCAAACATTATGCATTAAATAAAATAAATAAATAATTATAATTGCATAAGTTGATAAAAAATGCTATGCAATAGCTTTACCGCGGCAGTCTCCGAGTGCCACACGTCTTTTTTTTCTATCTTTACTTATGACCAGCGGGGCTAGCATGATACAGTCGACAACGATAAATCGGGCCTTTTATCGATATTTTCTTAGAAGGTATTTAGTGTATGTAATTTATTAAGATTATGACGTATTTGGTTCTGTAGTCTTAATCATGGTGTCAAATCAAGTAATTCTATCTATTATGGTGCGCATAGTAGCTTACATCTATAATAATATATAAAGCTGAAGAGTTTGTTTGTTTGTTTGTTTGTTTGAACGCGCTAATCTCAGAAACTACAAGTGGGATTTAAAAAATTCTTTTAGCCCAACTCTTGAGGAAGGTTATAGGCTATATTTTATCCCGAAATTCCCACGGGATCAAAAGTTACGCGGGTGAAACTGCGCGCGGTGGCTAGTAATAGGATAAAATAACAAAATAATATTTATCTTGTCAATTCGAATATTTATCGATGGTTGCATGGTAGCCCTGCGGGTGAGGTTGAGATCGAACACGGATCAAGCCACCAATAAAAAAAGTCCAAGAAAGAAGTCGAATCAAACTCTTCAAAATCTAAATACTTTTTGTAAATTCTTTTTTGCAATTTAAATATTAACTTCGAACAATAGTGGCAGGCTTAAAAAGCTCAGGGGAAACTTAGCTTACGAGAGGAAAAGAGACAAAAAATAGCTTTAAGCTTCCCGTGCTCGCAGTTTAAAGAAAAAGCTCCACAAATAAGCATTGGGATGAACAAGCAATGCTTTTGTTGTCTTTTTCGTAGTGATCAAATTAAAATTAGGGATGGGAGTAGGAGAGCATTTTATCGATGAAAAAGATTTTTTTTTCAAATTTCTTTTTTTTTGTTGTTTTTGTTATGATTTTCATTTAATGTTTTTATTTTTTGTTTTAAGCATAAGGATTTAAAAGAAATAAAAGAAATTAAAATCTATTTAACTATCTTCGCGTGTGTTTATTTCTGAACATAAGTACACTTTGTCTTCACATATTTGTTTAAGGCTGTGTAATTAAAAATTTAAAGTGTCTTAAATTTTGCATTTTAAACCATAAATATTCTGGTTGGACCATTTAAAAATTACACGTAGATAACTCCATGTTTATGTTTATTTATTGGCAGTATCCCTTAGCCTTATGTATATCGATAAAATTTAACCGCAACACTAGTGGCGAGTTTATGGGATAAAGTTTTATACAATTATTTTAATAGACGACAATTGAAATGGACACTTACTGCATTTGCGCTTAAATTTATCTGATTTCGGAATAAGCTGGATTATATAGAGCAGAGCTGGTGGAAAAAATATTCTGATTTAAATAAGTAAGCTACAGTAGCTTACTTGAAAGTAACTGTTATCGGACAGTTCCGTGAGTATTAATATAATTGTATCTTTAAAATAGGAACAGGAGTACTCAAAATATAATTGGATCCGTGAATATCTTTTTATATTTAGATAAAAAAACATATACAGGGTTTTTTTTTGGTCACCAGCCAAATTTAAATGTTAGTTTCTTTGATACGATATAAATGTACCTGCATATTTATTTTAGTATAGCTCAGTACAAAAAAATAAAGATATGGCACCACAAAGTTTTATGCAAATAGTCGCTGTTGATGAACATAGCTACTACGACGCGGCATTTCATTGTTAATACTACGACGTAGTACTACAAGATGTTTTGTAGTAGCGCGTAGTTGACTTTAGTTGAATGGTAATTTAGAGTGACTATTGTTTGCTTAATATGTTAGCGGATATATTTATTTCTTTGTAAAAAAATAAATACTTTTGTTCTGCAAAAATCGTTTCTATAAATGATACTTATTGTGTAAAAAAGATTTGGCCGGTGACAACAAATCAACCCTATATATACATGTATTCTCGTTTGTAGGATTATTCTGGACCGTTGCACATATCTTTAAGGTACCGATACACGGTGACACCGACACCGACACTAGTGTCGACACAAGTGTCAGACGCGGCCACACGGTGAGCAATTTTTAGTGTCGACACTAGTTCTGAGATCGAGTGTCGCGGTCGAAGTGTATTGGCCGTCTACACGGAGCGATGCGCAATTCAGTGTGAGACATTCCATCGCCATGAATCGATATTTACGGACTTAGTTAAAATTAAGAAATGAATATCTACTATTAATTTTACATAACCGGGAATCGAACCTGGTCAAAATATCGTTTGCATTTATGAAAAGGCACATTTTATTTAAAATATGACATCAGTTGCAAAAAATGTATTCCATTTTCAAATTTCAAATGAAATGGCACGCCCGCTGAATAAATGCGTTCTTATTAACCGACTTTTAAAAAGGAGGTTATCAATTGCACCCGTAGGTATCTGTACCTATGTATGCTTAGATCTTTAAAATTATGCAACGGATTTTGATGCGGTTTTTTTTAATGGATAGACTGATTCTTAAGGAAGTTTATTATGTATAATACATGCATAATACAGTAGAGAAACACTGATATTAGATGTTTCTAATGTGATGTCGTAAATAAGCACGTTCTTTTGCGCTTATATTGCAAACGCTGGCTGAACCCTACGAGATAGACCAAAATGATGTGCTACAGTATTGTCCACCTTAAAAAGTTCAACCAAAAAGTTCGCGATGGTATATGTCTATCTCTTAGGGATAACCCACCATAACCATTTTTATCCTTTACTAAAAAATGGTTATTTACGAAGTGATTTTAAACAATACAGCATTCATTCTTATCCAATTAAGTACCTTTAATAAATTGTGCATTTATTATAGATCAATATGCTTTTTACAGCATGTAATTTAAGTGAATATTTCCGAAGATATTACAAATTTAAAATGCACGCGCGTGCCGCCGTCATGTTGCTCTAGCTAAAAGTTTCGCGCACGACCGAAAACCGCGACACTGCTCTCAGACACTGCGCACGTCGCGTCTACACGGCAGCTAGAGCGACACCAAGCTAGAGCGCCCCTAGAGCTGCAACTGAGTGTCGCGGCACATGACACACACGGACACTCGGTGTATACACTGAGTGTCAAGTGTCAGGTGTCGTCGTGTATCCGTAGCTTTAAACTGAGCATGGTAATGGTGATATAAGTTACTTGCATTATCACGCATTATTACACGCCTGTATCCCTAATGGGGTAGGCAGAACACCAGAAGTTATAGGACCATCTGATGTCACGTTTGACAAATTTGAAGGTATTATAAAGATGGAGAGAGACTATTGTAGTGACAGGGGGCAAGCCTATCGCCCATAAAAACGCCTTTAAAACCTCCGTCACTTAACTGACTTTTACAGTATGCCCGGGAAGAGAAGCATCTGGCACATTCTACGTTTTGTTTTCGCTCCCAGTCCAGCATGGAAGCTATCTATTTAGTATTTTGTACAAGATCGTTTTTTTTTATTTAAAGCAGCCCGATCTTCATTTTATTCCATGTTTTGACGTATTTTTAGTGTAAAATTGTGATGGGTGAATAGAATATATGACATGTATTTCAGGCGTCTTTCATAGAAAAATATATTTCAAAAATCGAACTTTTAATGTCGACTCCAATGCTTTTTTTCCCGAACAAAACAAAAGATTTCGCAAACGAAATTCAAAATAAAAAGGGAAAAATAAAACAATTTTAAAATTGGAACATAACCGTATTACTGGAGCGAAGCGCTCATTTACACGACTGTTTTATTATGACAACGCATTCGTACAACTCATTTCTGTGAATGATACTTTTGTAAGACGTGGGGGTTGATTCTCGAAGTGGCGGTTTCGTGAAATCTTTTGTCGGTTTTTACGTCTTATCAGCATAACATAGAATTTCAGTGAAGAAGCTGTTATTAAATTAATTTGGTTTTTTAATTTTACAAGGAAGGAGAAAGGAGGACCGTTTTTTAATTTGAATTCATCTGTTATTCTACACCAGCTTTTACTTGCGACTTTGTTCACTTAGTATTAGATTAATTTTCTTTCGCGATTTTACTTATTAAAACTTTAATAGTATATGTGCGCCTCATAAAGATTGATACTTCAAAAACTAGTATCCTTTATTTAATCTTGGGTAACGACTAAAATTAATAAAAATTTTCATCAACTACTTCTATTTTCATTCTGAATTTAACTCAAATAAGTGGTTTGATTTCTCTTGAGAGCGTAACAAATATACAGATAAATTAACCTGAAATAACTCCATGAATTTATCCGAATATCGTCACGAAATAAGGATTTACACTGGGTTAAGGTGTACAACCTTGTTATTTTGAAATAAACAAACAAAGAACATAAAACCGATTGAGTCGCCAAATGTTTGTATTCGTGAATAAAGCCCTCATATTTTCTTACACAAATGTTTCCCTTTGCACCAGAGATTATGATCTGTAATAACACTGGAACGACCTGCAATCGCGCCCTTACAACATTGGAGATATAATAGTTGATAAAAACGCCTGAGGTGTCTCATTTTTTTTGTAAGGAGTCTTTTGATTGTTATTGTCACTACAGCTATGTATGTCTTTGAAAAGTTTGTCTTATAATATTGTCTTAAATTGCCACGATTAATTGTCTTATGTATTTTGATACTTTCTGATAATGGTTGTCTGGAAGAAATCATTCAGCGATAATACCGCCGAGTAAACGAGTAGACGACCGGCTGGTGTAGAGGTAACGTACATTGCCTTCTATGCCAGAGGTCCTGGGTTCGAATCCCGGCGGCGACGGATATTTGTGTGATGAACACAGATATTAGTCGTCAAGTCATGGACGTTTATAAGTTTATTTAAGTTTATTTTCTATTAAAAAAATGTATTTAATCAATACGTATGTTTATATATTTCTTAAGTATATCAGTTAACTAGTATCCATAACACAAGTTCTTTAAGAAACTTAATTTGGGCAAGATAATGTTGTGTGAGTGTCAGAAAAAAAAAATACGCTTACTAAACACACTGTTTTTAGTAAGCGTGTAAGATTATCAACTTTTTGATATATAAAAAATCTTGAAATCAGTCCACCCTTTGTAATGATATATCTAGTTAAATATTAAATATTGGGAATCTCAAAAAGTCGATTAAAAATAAAATTTAATTTAATCACCTCCCAGCCAGTCTCCCACAATTTTTAATTCCCTAAAGTAAATTTAATGTTAATGACAATATTTCAGTCCGCCGAGACTGATGGTTTTTTAATACCTTTCACTAGAGAATCTAGGTTTCTTGCTTAAATCTAGTGACAGTGAAAAATGGTCAGATTAACTTGGGTTCCGTCGCTTTTCGGGGATCAATCTGAAGGAAAAAAACCGTCGGAGATTTAATGAAGTTTAATGAAGTATAAGTTGATTTTGGTCAATTTTTATAAAATACGTTGAAAATGGGCCTGAGTCAACATTGAATTCTCTTATTTTAAGTGTTTCTTAATGCCGTGACAGAAAGAGAAAAATATAGTTTTTGTATAAGGCTGTTAAGTTTCACGTCGTAAAGACAACGAATACGGCCCATTGTGTTTTTAAAACTCAAATATGTAATTTGAAATATATTGATGTGTAAAATGTGATCTAAAGTTAGCTACGGAAGTTCCATTTTGGCTTACTTTAACAATAATAACTTTATAATTTCATTGCATTAATAAACAGGGTGACTGGTGACAAATTTTACATATTGAAGGAGAGCACTATGTACTCGATTCTGGCCATATATTTGTAATAAAAGTAGGTACTTAATTTTTCACTAGAATTGCCTATAAATAAATAAAGTTTTGTTACTATCTATTTTCCTTACGCCTGAGTCAATCGCGGGACGTGACATGGCACGCGGATCGCTGCCAACGTTAGTGTAACCAAGCGTTGCGTAATCAATTCCTTAACTTTCGGTTAAGTTTCATCATCATCATCACAACTCCGTGTAATGCACCCACTGCAGGCCTATGAGTCTCTGGGTGACGAGGAGGTTTAGGCCGTAATCCACCAAGCTGGCCCGGTGCTGGGTGGTGGATGTCAGATATTTCAGGGTGCCGAAATGGCTTCTGACAAACCCTAACGACTACTGTATACAAGTATACAGCACCCGGGACCGATTGCTGAACGTGCGTTCCGAAGCTAGGTAGTCGTCGTTAGAAATGAATTGTCGGCGGTCACCCATCCTAATACCGGCCGCACCGAGCGCGCTTAACCTGCGATATCGTTTCATATAACCACGACGACTTCCTAAGTTAAGTTTACTCAGTAAATAATTAATATTTATTTTTTTTATATATTTTTTCTCTTTATATATGATCTCAAACTATCACGTTCTCGAAGTTCAAAAGTGACCCACCAGTCATCCTATAAATTAGAGAACTTGGTCCAATTTTTCGAAACAATTGAGTTGAAAATAATCTAACAATTTTGTTCGCATAAAGTCGGTTAAGATTGTCCTGCCGTAGCTGAAAAGTCCCAACCAATCAGAACACTCCTTTAGCATTTGCTTAAGTACTAAACACTCAATATTGTAGAGTCTGTCATCGATTTGATCTTAAAAGATTTTATTGATATAGAAGCAGATAACCATTTTTTAAATGTATCGTAAAGTAATGAGACGTTTTCTGACAGCTCATTAAAAAAACAAAACGGTACAAAAATGGTACAAAAACCTTCGATAGATGGCGCTTTACAAAAGGTGAAGTCTTGTCTAACATATAGCCGTTCATTCCACACTGCGTTTTTAAAAGTAAAATAAATTAATTGACGTCTGTATCAGAAATTATAAATATTTATTATATACATAGATGGTAGATACCACTTACCTACATTATAGTATACAGACTTAACGCCTTCGGCTTTTCAAAAGTGCCATCTATAGAGGTTTTTTGAACTAATCTTTATAAGTTGTCAGAAAACTCCTCATTGGTCAATTTCAACGTTCAAACCATTTTGCGAATGTTTTCTTCTTAGCATGACTTATATTTTATATTCATTCATTTTAAACACGCGCTTGACCGTTTTACTATTTCCTTTTTATCATAAAATTCCATTTAAACGAAGTTACTGTAAACCTACTTTTATTTTATTTCAATTTTCTCCAATTCTAGAAAAGTAACTTGAAAGTTGAGAACCTTGAACATAAAAATTTACCCAGTAAAGAGGGTAAGGAATATAAAATTTACCCAGTCCGGGTGTGGCATTTCATTTGTGATATTATTGAATTTGAGTTATTGGCGCTGTGGGCTGGCCAACGAGAATGAAAACAAAACGTGGGGTGGAGTTGCTACATTTTTAAATATTTCATATTTGTATTTTCTCTTATACCTACAAAAAAAAACGTTAAAAAATAACAATAAGGTATGAAAACCTAATTACTTTTACAAGTTTTTACTAAAATAAAAAAAGTTATCATAATTCCACAACTAATTATTCATATATATTTTTTTTGGAGTTTCGTATATTATAGTGCACTGCTTCTAGCCCTTCTTCAAAGAAACTAAATAATAGCTAAATATAGTTTTAAAATATGCGCTAAAAGAGTTGAAATAAAAAATTGGAGCATTGTGGAGTCTACAATGTTAAAAATATACGTTATTAAATCTTTAGCATATGATCATATGCAGTAAAAGCTGGTAATTAATCTTTAAAACTTAATAATTGATAATGTTTAAAACTTAAATTACTAAAATACTTAACTTCACGCCTGTATCCCTTATGGGATAGACAGAACACGAAAGGTTATAAAAACCATCTGATGCCACCTTTGACGAATTTGGAGGTAGTATAATGATGGAGATAGACTGTTGCGGTGACAGGGGGTCAGCCTATCGCCCGCAAATGTCAATAAAAGGAACCCTGTCCCTTAACTCACTTTTACAGGTTGCCCGGGAAGAGAAGCAGCTGGCACATTCTATGTTTTTCTTTCACTCCCAGTCCAGCATGGAAGATTTTATTTAGTATAGATAAAAATACTCAATAAAATAGATTTTGGCTGGGACTCAAACCCAGATCTCCCGCATTCCGGGCAGGCACTCCTCAATAGTATAGTGTCTCGTAATAGTGTCATTTAACTTTTATCCAGACACTTTACAATTTATAATTGCTTTTTATTAAACTGAGACAAATAATAGATCAGATACGATCAATAATAGATCGTATCTGGTCAATCTTTGATGGCCACAAGCTTAAAATTTAAAGTTGTTTTTAAACTACAGCTCCACTTCTTTTTTAGTCCCTCGATCAACCCGGTGGCAGGTGGGCGGTACGAATTTTGCTATTCGGCCAATTTAGAATTACAACTGGCGATATAAAATCAGATTTAGTTTAACGGGAAAAAAATCTTTTTTTACATCGGGCAAATTATAAATTAAGATTCTCAAAGAATATAGAGTAAATTAACTTCCGCTGAATTTAATGTAGAAGATATTTTAGGTTTTTAATTTAAGGGACTGCTTATTCCAATATTTCTTGTTTCGCGACTCGATATAATTTTATGTAGAAATATATCAAAGTAACAACTCGTAAGAAAGAAGCTCGGTCAATTATGACCTGTCAACTGATTGAAGTGATAGATAGCCGGAAAGTGGTCGTCAAATATATTATCATCATCACAACTTTTTGTAATGAGCCCACTGCAGGGCATGAGTCTCTCCCCTGGGTGTAGAAGAGGTATAGGCCATATTCCACCAAGCTGGCCCAGTGCTGGGTGGTAGATGCCAGAATTTTTAGGGCGCCTAGATGGCTTCTGACAAACCCTAACGACTACTGTATACAAGTATACAGCACCCGGGACCGACTGCTTAACGTGCCCTTCGAAGCACGGAAGTCGTCGTGAGATATGAATGGTCGGCGCGGCGGTCACCCATCCAAGTACCGACCGCGCCGAACGTTGCTTAACCTGTGATATCGTATGATACACACAGTAACCACGGCGCCACGACGACTTCTATATTATATTTATATATTATTTTTTCCACTATTCAAATGTTATGGGTAAGAGACATATCAGAGAAAATACCGGTATCGAGAACGTACCTAGTATAAATTCTCCTAGTATCCAGGGACAGATAGCAGTTTAGAAGTTTGGCTACGAACCTTCAGAAATTAAGAGACACTGAAGCAGAATATATTTATATAATCGATTCGGTATAATTGTATAATTACTCAATAATTTTAACTTAACTCTTGCCTTCCGAGGTTAGACCTTTATCCTGTCGAAAACTCAAGTTTTATTTGAGCATACTTCAAACATCTTTCGTACTCGGTAAACTCCTAAATTTTGTTACTTTGACAATTTATTCCTTTCAAATTATTAGTAATTTAAACAAAAGTTATTCGGAATTAATTACCGTGCTCCTAACTCGATGTTGTACTTTTGGACAAAGTTTCATCAGTTTTGGTGAAGTTTTTTCTGCAATGAAGCACTTTTAGGGAGGATTTTGCCTAACACGAAAAAGGTTTTAATTTGCGTATTTTTATCTCGTTAAAGGGAAAATAGGAGAGAAAAAGTATGATGACAAGGTTCGGGAAAGTCGATTAAGATAAAAAGATTTCTTGGTTAAACCAAATTTTATTTAAATAAATATTTAGTTACTGTTATAAATTATCTGTTATAACAACATAATTCCTAGGATATTAATATTCACAATGGTTCTTTATTTGAATATGAGATGTGTGAGTCACTGAAAGGTAATACACAAAATCGCAATGTGGATCTGAACTTCATTTAACACAGGTACATTATTAACTAACTAGTCACCGCGCGCAGTTTTACCCGCGTAACTTTTGATCCCGTGGGAATTTCGGGATGAAATATAGCCTATAACCTTCCTTAAGAGTTGCGCTATCAAATGCAAAAAGAATTTTTCAAATCCCACTTGTAGTTTTTGAGATTAGCGCGTTCAAACAAACAAACAAACTGAGTTTGTATTTCATACATATTTTTTTTACTAACACGTTATTTAACGAGCATGATTAATAATAAACAAGTAGGTACCTATTTCTTTATTATTTATATTGAATAATCAATAAACCCAGTTGCCAGTTATTTCACTCATAAGCTTTCTTTTGCGTATGCCTATAAGATGTTCGAATTTAGGTACTATCAAACCATGTACTATCAACTGAGTCATGACCCACCTTAAGCTAATTTTGGCAAACCGTCTAAATGCTAGTAGGTCGAAATTCGCTTGAAGATAGGTTTCCTCGGTGACAAACCTGTTATCATTTCATGCGACACTAACATTTACTGAGTACAGCATTCGTAAGTATCTAAAATGTCCCAAGTGCATTATACGCGATAGACCTTACAAGTTTGACAGTTTCAAACGAGTTATGAGCAAAGTGGGTCATGATTCAGTTGATAATATTTTAAAATTTTAAAGCAATTAATCATCATCATCATCACCACTGCAGGGCTATGAGTCTCTCCTCTGGGTGACGAGGAGGTTTAGGCCGAAATCCACCAAGCTGGCCCAGTGCTGGTTGGTGGATGTCAGATATTTCAGGATGCCGAAATGGCTTCTGACAAACCCTAACGACTACTGTATACAAGTATACAGCATCCGGGACCGACTGCTTAACGTGCGCTCCGAAGCACGGAAGTCGTCGTGCGATATGAATGGTCGGCGGTCACCCATCCTAATACAGGCCGCACCGAGCACGCTTAACCTGCGATATCGTTTGATATGCACAGTAACCACGGCGCCACGACGACTTAAAGTAATTGAGTAATTAAGCATTTTAAATGCAAAAACTAAAAAATATTATTAAAAAATGCAATGCTTCACTTTAACTGAGATTCACAATTCCTGTAAAGAAATTTGTCTCGGGTGGTCTTAACTGCAAAGCTATACCATTCCATTAGATCGAGCTACGTTAGCAATATAACGTAAAAAACAAAAATGTGTTTAGTAATTTCGAGGAGTACCGCCAGGCCCCGCTAGCTCAGTGCTAGAGCACTCGTCCGGCAAACAAGAGGTCCCAGGTTCGTGTCCTGGTCGAGTGATTTCTATTTAACACAAATTTTCATTTATTTAGATGATTCAGTTGGTTCGATAGTACAAAAAATATAAAATTATGTAGGTACCTAAACTTTCTGGTGTCTTGTAAACATGATATAACTTCTATAAATACTATCCCACGACGACCACTTTGGCGATGGGGTAAACCTGTCTGCCTCAGACGCCAGTGGTTGCGGGTTAGATTAACGCACGGAACAAGAAAAAAAAATTTGTTCCGTGTCTGGGTGTTTATCTATTTATGTATTTATATTCTAGGTTCCTCCCTAGTTCGCTACATGGTATCTCATAACACAAGCTATGCTTACTTTGGGGCCATGTAGTTGGTGTGATTGTCTGGGGATTTTATTTTTTTAAGAGCAACTATTTTTATTTAAAGTTTGTGGTACCATTTTTCTACTTTTTTGTACTGTCGACGCTAAAATAAATATGCAGGTACGTTTATATCGTATCAAAAAAACTATAATTTTAATTTGGCTGGTGACTAAAAATTAACCTTGTGTAAGTGTAGATAACTTCAAGTACTTATTCCGAAGAATTTGCCATAACTTCCGTACATTGACTTTAAATAAATATACCTAAGTGTTGTACGTCGACGAATTCCTTGTTCATTAAATATTACACAGTAACTAACTCACGTACGAACTGGAGAGCAGCTAACGAAATTCGGGTTGTTCCTATAAAGGACCGTTTATTAGCGAAGTTGAAGAGATTTAAATGGCGCATAATTATAATACTGAAATGGAACACAGATGATTTTGTTATAAGATCAACAAATTAGGTAACAAACAAAGATAAACATTTGTAATGGGTCTAACTAAAGTCAGGTCTAATATAGCTAAATGAGCCTGAATAGACTTTTTTGTTGATTGTTGAACCACAGATAGATTGATTGATAGATTGGTTAGGCATTTTATAAAATTATAAACTTGAAAGTTAAGGTTATAAAAAAAAATAGAGAGAAGAATATATTATTGTGACTCGTTAAAGTTACCAAGAATTACATATAGACACTTTTATCCTATTGGGCAGTTGAAACAAATGATACTCTTTTAACAGTAAGCGTAATTTAGGTCTCACAATCAACATAATTTTTTTATAATATACAAAGGTTTTATTTTCATTAATGTGGTTCAAAAGTACAAAACTTTCCATCTGAGATATCATCAATCTTAATATAATGAGTTCATATATTATCACCTTTGTAAAATCTCTTTAACATTCATTCAACAGACGCGTATCACTGCAGCCATACAATAAATAACAAAAAAAATTAAACATTGAGGAACGATGCCTGCAATGTGCAACGCAAAACGTTGCGAACTTTACCTGTGCATAGCGATAAAAAAAGGTATAGAAAATGTTACGCTGTCATACTTCACAAAAAGGTGTTTTACATAACATGTTTTGACTTCATTGGAAAAATATTGAAAAACTAGCTGACCCGGCAAACGTTGTTTTGCCATATAAATAAAAAAAATAAAAAATATAAATGTTGGCCGATTCCTATAGATACCGGATAAGCACAAAAAATTTCATCAAAATCGGTCAAGCCGTTTCGGAGGAGTATGGCAACGAAAACTGTGACACGAGAACTTTATATATTAAGATTATTCACATGTTATTTGATTCCATTCCATGGTCCCATTAATATCCTTGAGTTATGGGAAATCAAGCGGTCTAATGTATAAGCTCAGAAACTAACTATTTGAAAATATATTTCACCGTTAAAAAGCTACTTTATCTAAAAAATATTTGTTTTAACTGCTAGTCATAAATTAATAACGTTTTCAGTCGGATTTGTTATACCTATTCAATTATATTCTACGATTTTTACTTTATGTTTTGGTACCAATTCTAGACTTTGTAGCGACGAATGATAAAAACGTTTATGAATGCAGTTTTAGTCCTAATACAAGAAAAACTTAAGCAAAGACGTAGGGCACAGCTGGTCTCCGTATAATTCTTTTAACAGCATTATATAAGCCCCTTTTCTCTTTACTTCATTTTTGATTGCATTACACATTGTAATTTATGACCAGCAATAAAAGTTACTACCTTTAAGTGTGCGACAGACATAAGCACATCCACTTTAAGCCAAAATATTTTAGAGTGTTAGGTTTTATTCAAGTTGTTATATAATAGGTGTGGAAGGTTTTGGATAAAGCAATTCAATGCCTTTATTCATCACTCATGTCGATTTATTCTTCAGAATATTTAAAATCAATATATATAAAACTGTTCCGTTACTGACTGAGGTACTGAGTGACTGACAGACAACGTGCAGCCGTAACTACTGGGCGTAGAGAGCTGAAATTTGGAACATACATTCTTTAGGGGATGTAGGGGTGCACTGAGAAAGGAATTTCCGAAATTTCCACGGGAACGGGAAATATAGGACTTTTTAGTTTGTATGAAAAATCTTATTTCTTGAGTGCACCGTGATGTGAAATTTGGTAAAATGGTTCTTCAATGTATATCTGGATGCATTATGGTAGAAATTCCCGAAATTTCAACGGGGTCGGGAAAAATAAGCTTTTTCTGTTTATGCGCGTACGAAGTTGCGGGAAAAAGCTCGTTAAGAATAAAACGTGTCTTAAAAATATAATTTTTAATTTAACTCTTAAAACAGCTTTGCGTGGTTATTTTTGGTTTCTTAAAAAAATCTTGATAAAAAATTTAAGGTTTTTTTTTAATGAAACTTATAAGTCAACAGCACAGTTTATTCAAACAAAAAACATATCACCTTTACGATATTAATAAAGATAACGATCTGTTAAAACCTTTAACAACGTTTCTTTATTATGTCTCTATAAGGGTGGTTTAGAGTCACAACAACCGTCCCTTAAGGCTCCCCTTAAACACGTTTCATGCGAATGGCGACCGTTTAGTTTAAAATTGTAACGTAACGGGGATTATTTTGTAGCTCAGACTGTGAGTCTACTTTTGTATTTGATTTTTATGTGTTTTGTGGGTTACATTGTGTATAATGTTATCTTAAGTTTTCATGATCTTAAAGAAAAAGCTTTTTAACCAGATTATTGCACATATTTTACATTTTATCTGGATGTTTTGATTTCTTTACAGACTTCGTAGTCAGTCGCTCAAGTTTAATTTTACGTTGTGTTTATTTTTCACGAAACATAAAAAAAATAGTGTCATTAGTTCAATCGTTTAAAACTATTATGAATTTTCTTAAAAAATACAAAGAAAGTGTAGTGATTGAAATAAGTTTATTTTATGGAAATTTAATCAAAACAGAAGGTAAATTATATTTTAAATTTATAAGGGCTTTTCAAATTGTTCAACTTAGCTCTACCGTGTACAATTAAAGAATTATTAAGGTCTTGTAGGCGACTTATTCGAGACACTCTTTTTGGTACTCCAACTGCTTCAAGTTTTAAAAAATAAGGTTTAAAAACTGACGTTTATACGGTTCTGTAATTGCCATTTTGTCCGTCAAACTTGTAATGCTAACATAAATCAAATTCAAATGACAAAATAGAATAAAAAAATAGTATATTGTGTAACAAGTGAGCTAAGTTGCTAATTACAGTCGAGGCTGTGATTAGCAACGCTCACGAGTTACATACGACGTTTTTCAACACACTTGTGAGTAAAAGACAGACATACGTGGTCATAAAATAACAAACACACTTGATAACAAAGCTGTGAATTGTGATTGAAAAATGGCGCCGAAACTCGCGCATGCGCGTAGTTTTTTTTTTCTGCCAAATGTGTCAATGTCTGTATAGCATATACAGCCTATTTTAAGTGAAAATGTTTAATTTGGAGTGGTAAATGCAAATATTTTAATATTTTATAACAAATTATTGAAAATTGTGAATAATTTGTTTGATATACAAATTTGATATAAAAATGTATATGGATTTGAAGTGGTATAAAATCTCTTTGTTGTTTCTGAAAATATTTAATGTATAACCCGGACCAATAAAATATGCTCTGTTTACTCGCATGTAATTTGTACTTTGTAGGATTCATGATATTATGCACTAGGGTATAATATATTATGCACGCGTGACTTATAGCCCAGTTTATAGTTCTAAATTCAATAGAATAACGCTCACTTTACGAGCAAGTGTGTTGAAAAATTACTTATCCTTCCACTAATTAGATCTTATTACATCCTACTTACTTAACAAGGATAAAATTTTATTGTTTTAGGTAACTCAATGTCCGGTCTACGTCGCGCACACTTGTAGTTTTATTCCATCTTGACATTAACTCTTAATACCGTGTCTATTCCAACACATATTACTAGCAGTAATAGCTTGTCGCCTCATATCGACGGCTGGTTGCCAATTTGTCAAGAATTGACGGCCGGCTGGTGTAGCGGTAACATACATTGCTTCGTATGCCAGAGGCCCTGGGTTCGAATCCCGGCGGCGGCGGATATATGTGTGATGAACACAGAAATTAGCCGTCAAGTCATGGATGTTTATATGTTTATTTTAGTTTCTTCTAATAAAAAATATGTATTTATTCAATATGTATGTTTATATATTTCTTAAGTATATCAATTATCTAGTATCCATAACACAAGTTCTTTAAGAAACTTAATTTGTGCTAGATAGTGTTGTGTGAGTGTCAAAAATATTTATTTATAATTGAATTGAATTGAACAAGGACAAAAACTACAAGTTGGTACCGGAATAACCCCAAAAATTTGCTACTTTGGTGCACAAGAGACCGTCCGCTTCTGAGCACGTCATAGTTATTAGGTTTTCGCAAGACGGCTTTTTTACCATATTTATTTATATTTATAAGGTTTGAGACTTTGCCAGGATTCCGTTTGGCACAGGCCACCTTGTCAATGAGGGATTTGGTCTGATAAATTAAAAATTGAAATATTATTTTCCTTGGGTATCTTTGAAACTGCATCGTTATAAGATTTGGAGTTTTACTCTTTGATATTTTGTAAGTAATGGTTTCGCTTTGGATTGCACTTGAAATGATTTACGTTTTGAATTGTGTTGTAAAATCTCTATATCTTACTGATATTATAAATATGAAAGTTTGGATGTACGGATGTTTGTTCCTCAATCACGACAGAACGGCTCAACGGATTCGAATTAAATTTGACATAGTGATAGTGTACAGCCTGGAATAGCACTTAGGTTTTTTATCCCGGTATTCCCGGAGGTTTAAAAAATTGCGGAAGAAAACCGCGCAAAACAGATAGTCTTTTATAAAGGAACGTCTTTCTGTCTTCAATGCAAACAGATTTTGGTCATATTAACACCAGTGTAATCTAAATTTTTCCGAGTAATTGTAATCGTAATAGGCTATTGAACATTCGGTCGTCAACCATGTCAGTGAAAAAATAGATTTGAAATTCAAAATTCTTCACAAGCTGTGTCCGCGACTTCGTTCGCGTTGACGACAATACTTATCAATGAGTTTTTTTGTGTAAAGTGCTATTTGTGTGCAACGTTTTTTAACCACATTTTTGGGTTCGGTGTCGGTCTAGTAACACCCCCTGCCATTTATTTTTTTTGATATTTTCAATGTACAGTATTTTTACTTCTACAGATTTATTATAAGTAAATAAATAAATAATAAATAAATAAATATTTCTGACACTCACACAACATTATCTAGCCCAAATTAAGTTTCTTAAAGAACTTGTGTTATGGATACTAGATAACTGATATACTTAAGAAATATATAAACATACATATTGAATAAATACATATTTTTTATTAGAATAAACTTAAATAAACATATAAACATCCATGACTTGACGACTAATATCTGTGTTTATCACACTCATATCCGCCGCCGCGCCGCCGGGATTCGAACCCAGGACCTCTGGCATAGAAGGCAATGTATGTTACCGCTACACCAGTTGGTCGCCCGTATAGAATAGAAGAAGATAAGTTCCATATAGAGCATTTGATGACCTCATCGTATATTTCGCATACATCGTAAAGATTTAAATTAAATTTATAAATAGTTTTAAGTCACAAAAAATAATAATGACTACAAATAAAAATTAATTAAAGGCATTAAATAATTAGAGTGGTAAATCTAATATATAAAATTCTCGTGTCACAGTTTTCGTTGCCATACTCCTCCGAAACGGCTTGACCGATTTTTATAATTTTTTTTGTGCTTATCCGGTATCTATGAGAATCGGCCAACATCAATTTTTTTTTTATTTATATGGCAAAACAACGTTTGCCGGGTCAGCTAGTTATACTTAAAAATATTACCTAACTACATATAAATTAAAACAATCTTAAATTAATATCTTTATTTTATTTACGTGTGGGGTGATGAATCACCTCCCTATCCATCCGAAGGTTAAATCAAACTGCATAAGTACGAGAGGAGCCGAGTACTACAGCAGAGCTGGTGACATATTAATTACTTGCGCCTACATGCAGATATCATAATAAAAAACGTATCCTTCGTGTTATATCAGGCTATAGAACCTGTTTGCAAAATTTCAACGTAATCCCTTAATCTGTTAAATCGGGAAAGATCAACAAATATAAATGCTCACGAACTTTTATTTATTTAGTTTTATTGACAGATAAAACTGATTGCAATCTGTGCGGTATAAAGTTGTTTTGATATCTTCTCAAAACAACGTTTTTCAACCAGATTATTGCTCTTTATTATGACCATACTAGAAGACATTATAGGAAAGTAG
The DNA here is from genome assembly GCA_944452665.1 of Stenoptilia bipunctidactyla. Lineage (NCBI taxonomy): Eukaryota > Metazoa > Arthropoda > Insecta > Lepidoptera > Pterophoridae > Stenoptilia > Stenoptilia bipunctidactyla. The sequence continues at coordinate 2,179,273 of OX101745.1, read as the reverse complement.
ATATGTTAACAAAATCTAGGAATTGAAGCACGTTATGGCACTGTTTTTAGTAAAGTAAGGGACGTTTATCCTTCATGACACCTGCAGGGCTAGCATGCAACCATCGATAAATAGTCAAATCGACAAGATAAATATTATTTTAGTATTTTATCCTATTATGTAAGCTAATATGCGCACCATAATAGATAGAATTACTCGATTTGATACCATGATTAAGACCACAGAACCAAATATGTCATAATCTTAATAAATTACATACGCTAAATACCATATTCTAAGAAAATATCGATAAAAGGCCCGATTTATCATTGTCGACGGTAGCATGCTAGCCCTGCTAATGGTAAGTGGACATAAAGACTAAGGTGGTGCACGTCCATCCACGATAAACCTATTCACTCGACGCTTAAAAGTTCCAGGACTGAGTGGTCAGGAAAAAATAGATGCTCTGTAATCTGTATCTAGAATAATCAACGAATGCAGAGCATTAAAAAAACCTACTTCACGTCAAAACTTTGGCTGAGAGAAATCATACATATTTTTTCAAAATTTTGAAATTTTTTCGGAAGTTCCTAACCGATTTCGATGAAATTTATATGGGACCACCTATGAATTAAGTATCCTCTGTCATATGAAATAACAATTTTCAAAATCAATTCATAATTGTCCGAAATATCGTGTAACAAAGACAGAAAAAAAAACCATACAGACGAATTGAGAACCTCCTCCTTTTTTGGAAGTCGGTTGAAAAAGAGAGATATTTTTAAATAAAATTTATTTATTTATTTCGTCTTTTAAATAAAATACATTGCACTTAAAAGTTAGCTCTTAGTTTTAACCTACGTTTTTATTTCCTACTACGCTTACTGGTGGACACGGAAACCGAGCAACTGACAGAATGTCGCTGTTGGATACCTGATTGCCTTATATATAAATATAATAGTAGACTCCAGAAGATTACCAACTCGTTCATGGGTCAATGTGCACGCTTTTATAATAAAAAATTAAAATATTTAAGATTAACCCTATAATAGATCTAAGGATAAGTGTTATTATAAAAAGTTTTACTATAAGATATCCGGATACAAGAAGAAGGGATTCCCTGGTTGTAAATTGTTATTGTGTATTTTTAAAAGATGATCGCTATTGTAAATTGTTTAACTTATTTCAAATGTATTTAAATACTTACGAAATAAAGATTCTTTTGACTTTGACTGGGTGGACATCATAATTATCAGCATCATCATCAAACATAGTTCATGAATTCAAAATATACATTATAGCTTAATAATAAAACATACCTGTATACTAAGTTCTTCACTGGTCAGTTTCTTAGTGCCATTGAACCATTGTATAGAAGCAGCTGGTCTTGCGCCTGCGACTGCGCACATCAAGGTTAAAATTGTGCCCGCGGTAGCGTGCTCGCCGACGCCTGATATCGCGATCTTGTTAGGAGGCACTGTGGAAGAAAATAATGGTTAAGTAAATCGATAGCTAAATAATAAATATCTCTGACATTCACACAACATTATCGGGCCTAAATTAATTTTCAGAACTTGTGTTATAGATGGCCAGTTTCAATTGTGAAAAAAAACACACTTGAATTAAACAAAGTGGGTAAAGGATTTTTAAACTTGAGGTCACAGACACACATCTACATAGACAACGCAAGTAGGAATCGGGATATTTTCGGACAAATTCACAAATTTCTAGAATGTATATATGAAGGGGGGGTAAGAATTTTATGGTTTTTAAATTATGGTTGCAGGTTAAAATATGGTTTGCAGCTGTCACTATTTTCGATATTTGTCAGTTTTCCAAGTAGCCTTTTTTGCGCTATAAAAACAGCAGTGGCATTGACCCTATTTCCGCAGAGGATTACGCCATAGGTAAGGCAAGAGTAAGCATGGGCATAATAAGCTATTAGTGCTGTTTTAAAGTGTGTAAATTTATGTCAATTTGTTTTTTTTTTGATAGGGGAGGAAAGAATTAATTTAGTTTTATTAAAAAAATATGTTTATATTATGGTCATTTAACCAGTTTGTCATAATAATGTACTTAAGTGTAATTTTGCGAAGTCGTCGTGGCGCCGTGGTTACTGTGCATATCAAACGATGTCGCGGGTTAAGCGCGCTCGGTGCGGCCGGTATAAGGATGGGTGACCGCCGACCATTCATTTCTCACTGTGACTTCCGTACTTCGGAGGGCACGTTAAGCAGTCGGTCCCAGGTGCTGTATATTTGTATACAGTAGTCGTTAGGGTTTGTCAGAAGCGATTTCGGCACCCTGAAATATCTGACATCCACCAACCAGCACTGGGCCAGCTTGGTGGATTACGGCCTAAACGACCTCGTCACCCAGAGGAGAGACTCATAGCCCTGCAGTGAGCTCATTACATGGAGTTGTGATGATGAAGTGTAAATTATTATTAATGTCAGAGTTGGATTAAAATTTCAGTTCGCCACAAATTTGCGCCTCACTCAGTCGGCCGCTAACGGAAAGGCGCTCAGGGAGTAATGCAACACAGAAACATTTTATGAAATAGCTCTTCTATTCGAGTTCGCTCGGATAAGTACCTACATCAGTTACCCAGAAGTGGAAGGGATATTAGCTACAGTACATTTTTTTATTTAGATAATTCTCCGTAGCAACTTAAGACTTCATTAATTTGTTCGCCAACCAAAAATTCCTCATTTCAGTTAGAAAATAATGCAATGTGACCATATAATGTATTTATTTATTTATATACAGCTACACAGCCTACACACACATCAATCCGCTTACCAAAGAGGCCATAAAGCAGAATATAATATCATACATTAACACACAATTATAACTACCCGCAATAACGATAAAAGAGAACTCCGTAGGACGGTCTCTCCCTTAAGGGCTGTATGAACTAGTTCCAGTTTATTGCTGTACCAGACCCTGGGGAGGGCTATTCCTAAATTGTCGCTTTGTTTTGTATAATAAAAACCAGGCTTTTTATTTTCTAACAATAACAACTACAATGATTTTGCCTGTACTGCCTTTTTCTGTTTGGTGCATGAAATAGTTTGGAAAACAAAATAGTTAGGTTGGTACATTTAGAGAAATGAAACTGTCATTTCTTACAATTGGTTTTTAACTTTTGTGGTCACTCCTTCTTACGTTACTAGGCAACTGCGAAAGCGAATGTCGTACATATATAACGCTATCAAAATTTTAATTCCGGTTATCTTACCTACATCTATTTCAGTAGGTACCCAACACAATTTGAAGGAACCGTGCATTAGTGAATTTAATGTATCTAATTTAAGACAAGAACTTTATAGTTTAGTTTTCATGTTTTAAATATCGTATCGATTTAATGTTTGATTGTATTCGTAGAAAAAACGCCAAAACATTAGATGAAATGAAAAAATATGTAAACGAAATGTAAAGAGCAAGCTTAAAAGTTTTATTTGGTCTAAATTCGCGCGAGATAAGATATTTTTTTGTAAACAAAGCAGTTGCATAGTTTTATAAATTTATTTAATTTATTTATTTCATGTTCACAGAACCACCAGAACTTATGACTATTACAACAGGAAGAATTAGGTTAAAAACAAATTGCCAATAACAAGTTCACTATTTTTACACAGTAAAACTTTTTAGAGTAGGTAGTATTAAACAAACAAAAGTACACCAAAGAATCAAATTAAACATACGAATTTAAGCCTACAAGTAAAAATAATAATAATTTATAATAATAGATAAGCATTAGTTAAGATTTTTTTTTCAAATAACAATATTATTAATATCAATAACTATACAATAATTATCAATACACTATAAAACATTTGCTTTAATATTTTTTCTTCAATGACTAGATTGCCATTTTAAATTCCAGTTCAAATGAAATTCAACCTACAGGAAACACACCTCAGGTCACAGTGTAGGTAAGGCTATAAAAAAGTTACTGATCTTTCGTTTTTTTATACTCGAAGGATTTACGCGAATCGAAATTGCGATGTTCAGGACTCCAAGGGATGATAATAGGGACGCTTCGTTACCTTACCTTTATCTATTGGTTACCTTACCTTTGATTTTTTAAGGTAATTCCGTGAAAGTTTAAGTTTTATATAGCTTTCGTTTTTATATACAGGGTGTCTCGTAAACAATGGATCAAACGTAAATAGTAAATCATCACAAGCCCACTGCAGGGCTATGAGTCTCACGTCTGGATGACGAGGAGGTTTTAGGCCGTAATGTGGATGTCAGAATTTTCAGGGTGCCAAAATGGCTTCTGTCAAACCCTAACGATTACTGTATAAAAGTATACAGCGCCCGGGATCGTGAGCTTAACGTGCCCTCCGAAGCACGGATTTCGTCGTGAGAAATAAATGATCGGCGGTCACCCATCCTAATACAGGCCGCGGCGAACGTGCTTCACCTGCGATATCGTTTGATATGCACAGTAACCACTGCGCCGCAACAACTTTTAGATTTCTTATAACTAATTTGAACAGATTTTTGAATTACCATGTCCATGTAGGGAAAACAAAAAACGTTTTTGTGGGCGATAGGCTGATCCCCTGTCACTGCAATAGTCTCTCTTCACTATTATAATGCCTCCTAATTTGTCAAACGTGACATCAGATGGTTTTATTACCTCTGGTGTTCTGCCTACTCCATACGGGATACAGGCGTGAAGTTATGTATGTATGTATGTATGTAGAGAAAAATGTGACAGTTTATGAGCTTCGATGGATGTTCTCTTTTATTCGCTATTATGGTTTATGATTTAATCTATCTCTCCAATAAGAAGTAATGAATAAATTATTTAAGTTTGCGAGACTCGTTAGATTAAAATTCACATAGAAACTAAATAGTTTGTTGAAATTCGTGAATCGTTACAAAGATTTTAATATTAATAAAGTTATAAAACAGTCTGATGTCACATTTGACAAGTTTGAAGGCTTATAATGGCGGAAGGAGAGCATTGTAGTGACCTATCGCCCACAAAAAACCTCAAATAAAACCTCTTTCCCTTAACTGACTTTTACAGGATGCCCGGGAAGAGAAGCAGCTGGCACATTCTATGTATTTCCTTTGCTACCACTCCAGCATGAAAGAATTCATTCAAATGTATTTTTTTTTCAAATTTCTTAAAATGAATGACATTTTTGACAAGAATTCACGACATTTCAAAGATAGTATTACCCATTTCAAATCGATTCAGTGACTTTTCAGGTAGTATCTTAGTTAGAAACGTTATTTACGAACCAAACAAATCGTGAAAATATAATAATATATTTGTTAAAACTAAAAATTACCTACAGTCAATGATATGTTCTTAGTTTAAAGAATATCACTAAGAAAGTTAGCAAACGCCACTTTACGGCCAAAAGATTTCCTGAAAATCTGATATATCATATGAAAAAGTTTCATCAAAAATTCATTCCCGCAAACAGTTACCTTGTGCAAGAATCGAACCCACAACCACTAGAGTCTTAGGTACAAAACGTTACCTCTTCGCCACTTCATTCATTAACTAACAATTTTACTTAATGTAACGAAACTATCCGTTCTATGTACCCATAGCCCAAAAGACTGTCTCGTTACTATTAGGTATCGACGTAGTCGATACTGCAAAGTGGTAAGACTCCCATCTCTATTACAACTAGTGAAGTGCATAAGGAAGAATATCATATCGAAACTTTAGAGTTTTCTACAATGCCTTAATTTTTTTCGGTGAAGATTAGTTAGAAAAAGTGCTAAAAGATAAGTAAATATATTAAAGTGTTTTTCTAGGGCAGTCGAACTATGAATTTACGTATTATCAACCGATATTTAAAAAAGAAGAGATTTTCGATTCGACAGTATTTTGTTCTTTTCTTTTTTGTGTGTATGGAATGCAAATATTCCGTCAATTATAGTCATAAATCGGTTTCGATACAAATTTTAAATTGATTAAGCTTTTTTTGATAAACTTTTTCTTTTTTGAAATAGAAAACCTATCAAAACATAAATTATACATATAGATAGCTGATGTTTCTCTTCAGCCAAAGATTAGGCAAATATGGGTACAGGTAGTTTTTAATGCCCTGCATTCTGTTTTTTTTTTTTGATTTTGTTATTGTGTTAATAAAATAATCAACGAATGCAGAGCATTAAAAAAACTGACTTCACGTCATAACTTTGGCCGACTTAGAGTGTCATCCACGTAAACATTCTCCGAAATCATACATATTGTTTCACCCCCTCATATGAAACAAGAATTTTCAAAATCTATCCATAATTAACTGAAATATCGTGTAACAAAGACGCAAAAAAAACATACAGACCAATTGAGAACCTCCTCCTTTTTTGGAAGTCGATTGAAAAATAGGCAAGATATTAGACATCTACCGATGTGAAAAAGAACCAGCTCACCAAACAAGGTATGTAGTCGATTTAAACCCATTTTAAGTTAGCACCTTAACTTTACTCAGTCACACATTCCAGTCACTAAACCTCTTCACCAGTCGAATTATCGCATTTTATAGAAATAAATAGACTGAGCAATGCGATCATTTGTATTCACAACATATTACAAACCTAATAAAAATTGTTACGCCAAAGGATTAAAACCTTTTCCCCCGACAAAAAATAAACCAAAGCACCTACCCTTTCCAACTCACCATAACAAAACACAAATATCAGCTTTAAAAAGCAAGTTCAAACACCATAACTTCGTTCATCCATAAGTATAACTCAAAAATTGATCGAAAATATCTAACATAACATGCTTTATATGAGCTGTAAATTTTTTATCGACAACCCACTCTCGATAGCTACCACAACACCTGGTCACCCTATCTTCCCATTTATTAGGTATATACGCTGCCACAATTTATCGGCTCGGCCGTGTAAATTGCAGTAGCTAGTACACTTGCTTGCTTTAATATGGGTACCGTTGACAGGATTCCGTATACTCAAGGGGATTGAAATAAATTGGTTACGTAATATTTAATAGTTACTTACCAGTTTTTCAGTAATTATGGTTGTGTTTTTGGAATTAAGATTTTTAGAAATAAAAGACTGCTTATTTGGTGAACATATTTCAATAAATCTATACTAGCTATTTTTGTTTGAAGCAATTGTAAAATAAATTTAAATAAATATTTCTGACACTCACACAACATTATCTAGCCCAAATTAAGTTTCTTAAAGAACTTGTGTTATGGATACTACATAGCTGATATAGTTAAGAATATATATAAACATACATATTGAATAAATACATATTTTTTATTAGAATAAACTTAAATAAACATATAAACATCCATGACTTGACGACTAATATCTGTGTTCATCAAACAAATATCCGCCGCCGCCGGGATTCGAACCCAGGACTTCTGGAATAGAAGGCAATTTATGTTACCGCTACACCAGCCGGTTGTCAACAAAATTATAATGATGGAGAGATAGACTATTGCAGTGACAGCGATGCAGCCTATAACCCATAAAAACGTCAATAAAACATCTGTCCCTTTACTGACTTATACAGTATAACCGGGAAGAGAAGCAGCTCGTACATTCTTGTATTTTTTTGCGCTCGCAGTCCAGCATGGAAGCTAACATATTTTCTATTCTATTTATTATTAAATTCTTAAGGGGTCAGTTGTTACTCTTGTGAATTTGCGTAGGTAATATTTCTAGGTAATAATGAAATTGCTAAAGCATATGTATATAGTACATTGTTGTATTTCAGGTCACCCGGTCGCTACACTGGGGACATAAGATACAATTTCAAGATAGCGTTGTTGCGATATTTTATCATTAATATGAAACAATAGGTAGTATTATTAGTGAAATTACGTGCATGTGCAGGTATTTACTTGTGAATGAAAGAAGTGTTTTGCAAAATTTACCTACAAAAAACCACGGCTAAGTGCGAGCCCTCGCACAAAAGTTTTGATAGGTACCTACCAATTTTTTTACCACAAACATTTTTTTTATCTGAATTTTTGGACTTATGCACTCATATTGTATGAAAAAAGTGGATTACTTTAATATTACTTTGATAAAACGACCACATTGGCGATGGGGTAAACATGTTTGCTCAGACGCCAGTGGTTGCGGGTTCGATTCCCGCACGGAACAAGAAAAAAAAACCGTGTCTGGGTGTTTATCTATAAATATAAATAATAAACAAATAAATATTTCTGACACTCACACAACATTATCTAGCCCAAATTAAGTTTCTTAAAGAACTTGTGTTATGGATACTAGATAAAGATACATATTGAAGAAATACATATTTTTTATTAGAATAAACTTAAATAAACATATCTATTTATGTATTTATATTCTAGGTTCCCCCCTAGTTCGCTACATGGTATCCCATAACACAAGCTATGCTTGCTTTGGGGCCATGTAGTTGGTGTGATTGTCTGGGGATTTTATTTATTATTTTTAAATAAATAAAATCATAATAAAATAAATCATAATCATAATAAAATAAATAGAGAAAATCCCCAGACAATCACACCAACTACATGGCCCCAAAATAAGCAGAACTTATGATATGAGATACCATGTACCAAACTAGGGGGAACCTAGAATATAAATACATATAGATAAACGCCCAGACCCGGAACATTTTTTTTTTTTGTTCCGTGCGGGAATCGAACCCGCGACCACTGGCAGGCAGTGTTACCCCATCGCCAAAGTGGTCGTCAGATGTAAATTTCTTTAAAAGAAAATAATTTGTGTAAAATATTATAATTAATTTAAGAATTAGGATTTCAATATGGGCTGAGATCCTGTAACTAATTTTAAGTTGAATGTCTTATAGAAGATTTCTTTTATATCCACTAAATACAGCTAGAAACAATCTCAAAAATACTTACTTTCCAAACAAAAAAACACATATAAATCGGTACATTTGCTAGGGATTTACGATACCACAAATAGTTACATTTGCATACTATCTATTCATTCGTATCCATTCACTACTGTCCATTCATTCTCACAAGATTGTTAAGGTATACAAAGATTAAATTAAATTAAAACATGCTAAACTCAACTCACAAACATGTAACGAATGTTGTATGTTGTTCGGGTCGGGACCGCTAATTAATTTCTCAACTCGAGATCCACTTATTCGAGTCATTGCTATGTTTGTTGGAATAATCGAGTGGGCAAATTGATTCGAACATTACCATAGTGCTAGGTAATTTTAGAAAGACCTTAGACAAAAATAAACCATGCATTGCGTAATCAATTCTTTAACTTTCGGTTAAGTTTGCTCGGTAAATAAATATTTTTTATTATTATTATATTTTTTCTTTTCATGTATGATCTCAAACTATCACGTCCTCTAATTTGGTGACCTCCAGTCACCCTGTATAGTAATATAAAGAAAGCTTTGAATACCTATAATCAAATAAAACCAAATCAAATAATGGCATAGTTCTTAAATAACCGAAAAAATGTGATAAATAAAAGGTACCCGGCCAGGACTCGAACCTGGGACCCCTCGTTTGCCGGAAGAATAACCGAAATTTTTATTTTTATTTATTTTTTCGGTTATTTAAGAATAATTGAGCATTATAAATGCAAAAACTTAAAAACATTAATGGCATAATTAAACATTAATGTGACGCCAATAGAGACATTTCACTCTCTCAAAGTTAAACAATTTGCAATTTAGATTTAAGGCCCTAGAAATATGTGGGTACCAAAAAATCTAAAACGTTGTAAGTTCTTATGATGGCTTCACAATTTGATACCTATAAGACTTATGAACGAAACTAAAGTTCGTATAAAGGTAAATGTCTATTTTTCATCTACTGCTGATTTTACTTTCAACGTTTTTTTGGACCCGTGAAACTACTTGTATGAAGTTTTAAAATTTACCTTAGACTCGGCTGGTACCTAATCCATGGACCCGTGGGAATATACCTATAAAGGGCAGGCAGTGTGTATTTTTATTTTTGCCATGTTAATTGTCGAAATTAGATAAAGGCTTAAAATAAAAAGAGCTATATTGTAACAACTTTTGTTTTGTAGTTGGCAGAAATGAAATGATAAGAGAAATGATTTTTTTAGGATGTTATATTATGTTATGTTATAGTTATGAGGAAGACGATATTTCAAAGGCTTAAGATAATTTTACTATTGATTTCTTAATTGATAACTTTTTTTTTTATTTCCAACCGATTCTTCGGTTGAATTTTATTTGGTGAAAAGCCAAATATGAAAAGAAAAATATTATCTGACATTTTAAGACTGTAAAATGTTGCGTACGCTGACGAATAGTCTAAGAGTTAATTTTTGGTTAACTTAAAGTATTCGTACTCTAAAGATTTGTTAAAATACGTTAAATCTCGTATCTTGAAAGCGTTCTTAAATTATTAGAACTCAATAATAAATTCGCTGTCAAATTTAAAGAAAGATATATCTATCTATCTAAAACATGTACTGAGTAGAGTTAAAAAGTAAGCCTTTATAATAAAGACCTTTAAAGTACCAGCTCTAAATCTGAATAACTCTACGTATTCCAAATTCAAATTCACTCCAAACCTACTTCAACCTCGACCTTGCATTAAACGATATCAACTGGCTGAACGGCTATAAATTCTTTGCTAAATTAGAGTGTTTTAAAAAGATATGCGGATTTCGCGCCTTAATTTGAAAACGTTCGAAAAATTAGTTTGTGGAAAAGAGTTATTCTGATTTAGTGTTTGCTGTTTTTGTGCTAATTTGTACTCTATTATGTTGGTATTTAGTGAGTTTTTCGTTGAGGGTTTAATTAAAATGAGATGGATGTACTTAGGTTTTTAGGGTTGGTAATAACATTTAAACTTTTTTATGGTGCTCGCAGGTTTTCTTGGTTAAACTTGTGTGGTTTTTAAAATAAATGAAAAATGTGATAAATAAAAATTACCCGACAAGGGTAATTTTTATTTATGGATGCATCACATTTTTCATTTATTTTAAGAATAATTGAGCATTTTAAATGCAAAAAAAAAAACTTAAAAACATTATTGTGTGGTTTTTGATCTTAAAATAATTTCTTAATAAAAATTTTCCTTAAGATTTCGGCTATGAAATAAAAAATATAGTTGAAATTAAAAAAAATCTCAGAAATAAATAAATCTTGTAAGATTCTCTGTTAATTATCCACAGAAGACTGTAAAAAATTCTACATGCTCTTATACAGGGTGACAGGTGGGTCACTTTAGAAATTCGAGGGCGTAATAGTTTGAGATCATACACGAAAAAAAAAATTCATTACGCAACGCATGGTTACATGGTACTATATGTACAATAGATACAACATAATTATGATCAGAATCGAGTACAAAGTGCTCTCCTTCAATATCTGAAATTTGTCAAAGGTCACCCTGTATAATCAGGTTTAAAAGCAACTAATCCGAGAAATATTTTAGTCATAGAATCACTATACATATGGCAGCCTGGCCAGTGACCACCATTTAAAATCTGCGGGCAAATATCACCAATTCCAAGGTGATGTGTTCCAAACTGGAACTTCCAAATTACCGTGTGATAGTGTCTTAAGTTACCAGAATTAATTTTTGTTACAGACCCCGTGGTAAGTCTTTTATTCTAATTGACAATAACGTGTGAGTAAGGCTGCAAACTGGACGGCAGCGACAGCGAGTATTGCGTTTGTATGAAACCGCGACAATTCGCTCTCACGCCCGCTGGCGTCGAGAACGGCCCAAATTCCCCGCGGCGCTGCCCGCGCCGCTGTCGCAAATATTGACGACTCATTTAAAATTTACTACCTCATTTAATTTAATTTCTTTGATGTTTTACCACTTAAATTTTGTATTTAAATTTTTAAATAATTCCCAGCAAAAACAAACGTCAGCAAAGTAATAAGGCTTAATACTAACTAAGATGTATAGACGAATTCTTGAGTCGAACAAAGAGCGCGTTCACAAAGATCTTTGATGTGAGTTAAGTGCCTAATTATTTTTTCTCTTTTCTTTTATCATGTATCTTTAATTCTTTAGAAAAGCTGATTAGGAACATCATAAATCCAGGGGCTCTATTCTGTGTTGTTAGACTTAATATCTAAAGAATAATTTCGCTCAGTTTTACCTAGGTTTGTTAATTTTGTATGAATAGATGTTTTAATAAACTAGGCGAGACCGTCAAGTATAAAATGATGAAGATTTAGTAGTTTGAGTAACAAACAAACTATTCAACTTTAGTATAGAATGAAAGAAAGAAAATATTTATTTAAATAACTATCGTAATTTCCACAATATACAATACAGTTTAGGTATAATAACAATGACAAAACTGTGTAACCGCTTATTTAATAATATTTTGGAACTGAAACTGCCAATTATTAATTTATTATGACGACTTTCATGCTTTCATGGTCACGTTTATGTATACTTGTTGAAATGCAGTATTTCATCAGAAGCAACTGCAACGCTTTAAAAATTCTTAAAACCGACAACATGCACTGTGCCAGCATTTTGCAAAATTCAGGTCTTACCTATTTCATCGCTTAAGAGCTTTATTTTAGACCGTATTATACGCACTCTGTAATACCAGATACATTTGTTAATTTACATATAATTCAGTTTATTGAATTCTACTACAATCTTGCTTTGCGGTCGAGAATAATCCCTGTTCAATATATCTTTACACTACAGTCGAATGCGATTTCATGTCGCATCGAACGAGAATAGACACCCATCTTATCTTATATCGAAGAGAAAAAGAAAATGAAGAAAGAAGAAAAACCTTTGTTCGAGGAAAAAACGATTTTTTTAAACTCCAATATTGAAATTCTGAGTCCCTTATTTATAAAAGATTATTAGAGCAATGATTTGTTAATCAAATTTTAGTTTCTTTACAAAACTAATTAATTCGAAGATATGTTAAATACTAGCGTCCACAAGCCTGGCTAGCGACCACCCTTTATATTAAGTCTGCCGCCAAATGTTACCGCTCCGGCGGTAATGTGTTCCGGCAATATTGTATAAAGAGCCAGTTCCTTCCTAAACCCGTGTGCTTTCATCTTCGACCTCATCGTCACTTACCATCAGGTGAGATTGAGGTCAAACGCGGGTTTAGTCAATTATAAAAAAAAAAACTTAGATTATTTAAGCAGCCATTATCGGAATCCTGAAAATTCTGAAATCCACCAACAAGCACAGGGTATAGGTGCCTTCTCGTCACCCAAGAGAGAGACTCGTAGCCCTTTTAGCAATGAGCGTGGGCTGTGATGATGATAACATGAAAAGTTTCTTCCTATGACCTTTTATCTCACTTTATCGCAACGAAGATAAAAGTTAAATCTCCTATAAAAAAACGTTACAAAATTTAACTATTTACCGGCACTTCAAGTAACATCACCTCAATCAAAAGACACCGTTTCAAGACCTCCGTTAAAAAAGTTAAACGGCAAAAAAGTTAATTGAAATTAGTATTGTCAGGACGAAGTTTAGATAAACAAGAAACCCAAATTGTTTTAACTGCTTCGTTGAAAATCTAGTTAAGGCGAAGTTTAAATTTAACCCGTGTAATAATTTTATCCCGTTGGAACTTCTTGAAAAAATATAACTGCATATATCATTTCAAATGCTGAAAGGCTTTTTTTTTATTAAATACTAAGTCTTCGATTGACCTCAACCTCACCTGACGGTAAGTGAAGATGAGGTCGAAGATGAAAGAACACGGGCTTTGGAAGAAACTAAATCTTCGTAAAATATTGCTGGAAAACATCACCACGGAAGCGGAGATATTTGGCGTTCGCTAACCACGTGGATCCTAACGTGATCCTGCCACCAAGCGATGGTCATGCTACAGCCGAATACTCAACTAATAAGTTCACCACGGATACCGTCAGATTCATTAAATAAATATCAATTTTCAATTACTAAAACACCAACTAAGTGTTTTTTCAACCAATTAAAAGATTTGGCACCCACTAAAGTAGGCTAGAAGTCGCCGTGGCGGCGTGGTTGCTGTGGGTATCATACAATATCGCAGTTTAAGCAACGTTCGGTGGGGTCGGTACTTGGATGGGTGACCGCCGACCATTCATTTCTCACGGCGACTTCCGTGCTTCGGAGGGCACGTTAAGCAGTCGGTCCCGGGTGCTGTATACTTTTGTACAGTATTCGTTAGGGTTTGTCAGAAGACATTTCGGCGCCCTGAAAATTCTGACATCCACCACCCAGCACTGAGCCAGCTTAGTGGATTATGGCCTAAGCCTCCTTGTCACCCAGGGGAGAGACTCATGCCCTGCAGTGGGCGCATTACACGGAGTTGCTGATGATGATGAAAGAAAGCTCTAGTAGGAGCATGATGAATCCTGAATACGGAAAAAAGGGTATTTTAAAATGCTGTTTGACCCGAACAGGTATAGAACAAGCAGCGAATGTGGTGACAGGGTGGAGACCGGATGAACGACAGCGGTCATAAAAGTCCTCAGTTTCCTGAGTATACCCACTATACAACCTTCTTTACTGATCCGCCTTGAAATAGACCATTGATCATCAACGGTGCGACAGCCAATCGGTAGATAGAGGCTGCGCAGCAGGCGGTACCTTGATGGGTTGCCCGCATTGGATTAGCTAAAAGCTAAAATGACAAAGCTGAGACTAAGAAATTATTTATAGTGACGAGACTCACTCTTAGATAGGAAGGCTGTAAAGAAAACAACGTTTTTAAACGTTGGGCTAGCTGGAGTTTACTAATAATGTAGTGATTAATTAATAGTTAGTTAGTTAGTTAGTTATTATTTAATAGTTATTAAGTTAGACTACACAATGAAGACTTCTATGGGCTATCTTTATAAATGCCCAGACCAGAGTCAGTTTAAAAGTTCGGATCAATACCTGTCCGACTCACGACCACAAAACACTCAATCTACTAGGTACTTAGGTTGTCAATAAATGTTTATTCATATTTCACAAGTACAAACCAAACTCTTGCTAAGTACTCGATAAGCCCCTTTAAACTTCGCCTTAATATTTGGTGACACAAAATTGTACTTCCTGGAAATTCCACTTTTTCCCCTTAAATTTTAGAGGCAAATAAATTTTCATTAAGAACCTCCCCGATACCAAGTAATTAATGGGCACAATTAAAGGAAAATAGGCCTTAATGATAAGAAGAAAGAAACGAAAAGATGAAACTTTTTTTAGGTCCTTACTAGGCACTATCTTAAGTAAGAATTATGTTTTTAAGACGCTTTGAAATACTTTTTCATTAAAATTAACTGCTTTAGAATTTTTTATATTTCATTTTTATTTTAGTACGCCAGAGATTCTTGAGTTGAAAAATAAAACTCTTATTTTAATCTTTAAAGTTAGCATCAAGTGAAATTTGATATTTTTTTTACTTATCTCATAAATACTCTTTAGGTACTTATCAAAAACGTTGGGGAAATAAAAAAGGATTTCAAGTATTTTGCTAGTCTTTCGCAAATTTTACGCTTTATTTTAACTTAACTAACTTGGTTTCAAGGAAGATCGTTGTTATTTTATCGACAAAATTTTGTTTTATCGACACAATTATTGTAATCCATACATCATTGACGTACGACACTCTGTACCTTGTAGGGTAATGTGATATAAAGGTCGTCAATTTTAAGTGTCTCGAGCAAATAATATCTATACTTTTATAAGTCACATTTTTTATAATATATAAAAAATATATTAAAATTGAGTCATCAAACTTAATTGTAATAATCATGACTCTTTCTAAAGAGTCCAGTTCAGAGAGCTGTAAACTTCCATGTTGGACTGGGAGCGAAAGAAAAACATAGAATGTGCCAGCTGCTTCTCTTCCCGGACATACTGTAAAATTTAGTTAAGGGACAGAGGTTTTATTAGAGATTTCTTTTGTGGGCGATGTCACTGCAAGAGTCTCACTCTCAGTCATTATAATGCCTCCAAATTAGTCAAATGTGACATCAGATTGTTTTATAGCTTCTAATGTTCTGCCTATCCCATAAGGGATACAGGTGTGAACTTATGTATGTGTGTATGTATCCACTTCAGAGCTATGAGTCACTTTCCTGGGTGGCAAAAATGTTACAACCGTAAACATCCATGCTAGTCTAGCTCTGGACGCCAGTACTTCTAGGTCACCAAGATCTGATAAACCCTACCTACTTAATTATTATAATCAACAAACCTTTGACATCCAATTTGACAGAATTCTCGATGTCCTTATCCAAAGCAGCAGATGACACGACACACTTCAAATCTCCCGCCAACTCAGCTCGCGTCACTGTCAACGGTAGCACGTGCTGAACTGTTACGTTGTCACGCGTGATGGTTTGTGCTGAAAGAAAGAGAATAATTTTTTTTAAATCTTTGAGTTATACCCATATACCATATTATACTATGCCAATACTTAAATAATATACTTAAAGACTGTGCAAGTCACTTTGTTACGCTTTCACAGCTAAACCTTTGATAATTATTTGGAATTAAAATAGTTGGTAGTTGGAGAACCAGCTTCAAATAAGGCTACTGTTTATTTCGATTATCAACGCATAGAGGATGGAAAGAAGGGAATCTTTATAATATCTATTATAAATGTGAAAGTTTGGATGTATGGATGTTTGTTCCTTAATCACGGGAGAACAGCTCAACGGATTTGGATGAAATTTGGCACAGTGCTAGTGTACAGTCTGGAATAGGACATAGGCTACTTTTTATCCCGAAATTCCCGCGGAATTCAAAATTACGCGGGTAAAACCGAGCGCAACAGCTAGTTTTTTATTAAAAAAAAAATATTTGCGGGCCATATGAACATCATATATTTTTTCAATCCTCGCATGCATGTTATAATTAGGGTATCGCTCCATGAATAACATTACTAAAGCGAAATCAATTAATATTGAGCAACAATAAACGTAGCCTTAAACTGTAAGCTTCATATTTATCTACACGCTTAGCCTTCCCAACCAAATCATTGTCTATTGCCAGATTCCTACTTCAAATCAAAGTTACTACCGCGGCGCTGCAATCGACAGTCACTCAGTCATTCATTGCATGCAGCGCCATCTTTAGACATCGTTACTCAAGTCATATGAACATCTTAATATCGCCATCAAATCGTTGTATCAAGCAATACGCTGAGGTTTGCCATGTTCTTTAGTTTATTTTATTTTATTTAGGAGAGGGACAGAACTGGTAACTATTTTTAACAGAAATATAGACAATGTAAGTTAATTCAATAAAGTTTAAACTGATGAATACTCTTTAGAGTGTGCCCAACTTGGTGCCCACCAATACAAGTGCTTACCATTTCTCAGAGCAGATAATTAAATGTGATTTTATTTTTTATTTTTAAATGTTCAAAGTTGTTTTTGAGATACCTTTGTCAAAGTCCTCTCTGAAATTAGTATGGATATAAATTCTACCAAAAGGAACACTTGGAATTTATTCCAGTAAACCTTTAAGCCCTTGGCGCAGGATAGTATAGGAAAGATAGGTAAGACAGATGTTGGTTCTAGAATAAACTAAGGGAAGATATAAGAAATCTCTTATCTCTTACTAGGAATTTAATATGTGAACAAAAAGAAAAGTTTTTGTTTCTGTTCTTTCATTGACGGTGAAGTGAAGCTACTAAGTAAATCATGATGTCGAAGGTTTGATCCCTGCATGGAATACGAAAAATAATCCGATTCTGGATGTTTATCGATATCTGTATTTATATTCCAGGTTCCTTACATGGTATCTCTTATCTCAAGCTTCCTGTAAGCTTAGTCTGGGTTCGTTGGGTTAAGCTACACACACATGCTCATTTCAAGCACGAAAGCAAGATCTAATTGAGAATATGTATTCGACATATGCATATGTATTCGACGACCGGTTGGTATAGTGATAACATACATTGCATACATGCCAGAGGTCCTGGGTTCGAATCCCGGCGGCGGCGGATATTTGTGTGATGAAGACAAATATTCGTTTTTTCTAATAAAAAAAATGTATTAATTCAATATGTATTTTTATATATTTCTTAAGGGTATCAGTTATCTAGTATTCATAACACAAGTTCTTTAAGAAACTTAATTTGCGCTAGATAATGTTGTGTGAGTGTCAGAAATATTTATTTTTATTATTTATTTATATGCGTTGGAATAATGCTCAAAATAAGCAACATTCATATCAGATGAATCGACAGGTTTGCGATTTCCAAGCATGCTACCAGAGCGGTGGCGCGAGTGGAAGGGGGTGTGATTTAAGAGCGTCTAAGCAGGTTCTCTTAATAAGCATGCTAGAATTGATCATACGTTCATACTTAAATATATGTACAGAAGCATAGAAGTGGTGATCTTTTCTTTCTATTAAATAAAGTACTCAAACTAACACAACAAACATGTGGTCCCTTCGTAAACTATTTGTAAGCTTATAAGCTTCCATAATGGACTGGGAGCGAAAGAAAAACATAGAATAGACCAACTGCTTCTCTTCCCGGGCATACTTTAAAAGCCAGTTAAGAGACGGAGGTTTTATTGGCGTTTCTCCAAAGTAAAACGTGACATCAGATTGTCTTAGAACCTCTGGTATTCTGCCTACTCCATAAGGGATACAGGAGTGAAGATATGCATGTATGTATGTAAGCTTATGTATACACTCAGATCCAGAAAAGTTTGTTTTCTAAACTAGCTCAGCTGAGAATGAAGCCCGGGATGGATGCAGCAACCGAATACTCCACCAATGGATCATTTCCAGCCTCAGCCTTGCTGGCAGAAATTTCTTTTCAAATTCAGATAACCCTTTGTACTATCGAACCAACTGAATCAAGACCCACAACAAGCTCATTTTGGCAAATCGTCTAACTAAATGCTAGTAGGTTGAAATTAGTTTGAAGATAGGTCATTTCCTTAGACACTGAAATTTAATAAGTACAGAATTCGTACAGTATCTAAAAAGTCATAAGTGCATTAAACGCGATAGACCTTACAAGTTTGACAGTTTCAAACGAATTTTCAGCAAAATGGGTCATGATACATTTGTTTCGATGGTACATTGTTGTTAATTGAACTGCTTATTTATTTCATAATTTATGTACACACTTATAAAAAAAAATTACATTTAATAAACTTAGCAAAAAAAAAAGATTTGTACAAAGGTACAGCTTATTTCAATCTTCCAGCAGACCTGAAGAATGGAGAATTTGATAAAAATACAATTTCAGTATGTACACTAAATATAACAAACATAAATAATATTATATTATATCCATAACTTAATATATATATTTAAACACAATAAAATACTATACATAAACATAGATGAATATATAACAGATAATATATACTTATATATAGACAATATATAATATATAACCACATGAAAATGAATCTTGTGTGGGTAATCAATGTCTAATTGTGCTCTCGTACTTTTTTCTTGAAAACAGATAAGGATTTTGACTCACGGATATCGTAAGGCAGCGCATTCCACAATCTGACTGCATGGACAGTAATAGAGTAGGAAAAGTAGTTAGTTTTATGGGTTGGCATTTTTAGAAACGTACGTTTATGTGCTCTGCATAAAGTATTCGGAGTATTCTGCTTCTTAAAAGTTTTTTTCGTTTCCCAAAATAATTGAATAGTAATAATAGAATACTGTTTATAGAAGATTGTTCTTAGTTTATACAGCTCAGTGTATACAGTCAAGCTGTGAAACAGATAGCTTTGCAGACAGATTAGGACATTGACTTATCCCTGTTCTGTCTTAGCTGAATGGGTCGTATTCAGCAATGTGAAAAGCGAAGGTTTAACTGTTGGTTCTCGAAAGTAGAAATTGTAATTTCCAGTTTTGATTTACGTTTTTTTTTAATTCAAAGAAAGGAAGACGTCGAATGAAATTAATTAAACCTCCTGTGTCGAATGGTATAAACAAGAGTTATCGTTTCTTTCTAATAACACACAACGATTTGGTAATAAAAAAATATATAACATAAGTATAGATACTGCGTAAGAGATTAAAAAAAGATTCACGTAAGTTTTTTTCCATTTCTTCATCTTGTTACAATTAACTTATTAATATTATCACGTGGCAATAAAAACCACTTACCGAAAAATTATAAAATAATTATACCGATATGCAGTCTTTGAGTAGGGGATTCTAAAATTATACTCTACAGTATTATAGTTTGGTGGAGTTTACTTATCGTTATCAAAGTCCGATACTACCCGTGTTTGTATTTAGTTAGAAAAGTTCGATTCGTTGCTTTAGTCTATATTCGAGTATTTGCTGCTTTCTTCGGCAAATATTTGTCAAATTCACCATCGTTAGGTTGGTATATTATTCGTAGTCTATGAGAAGTGAAGTAGTTTAAATGATTTGAATTATCAATTCATTACTTTTTAATGTTAATATAAAACTATACAAGGTGTAACAAAATGGAGAGATAAAACTTAAGGGTGAGCTTCTATACCATACGTAGAATATACAGTGAAAGAATTAGCATGATCAATGCTGGTATAGACTTTCATACAAATTTATTTAATTATTTTACAACAAAATATTTTGACATCCCTAGTCAACCTAATAAGCTAAAACAAGACTTGTGCCGCAGTCAGTAACCTTATGACCTTTTCCACACCGGCTGAACTTTGTAGTATCTGTCTTAGTCACCCATCAGTTTATTTTTACGCCATCTGTTATCGAATAGATTTCATCAAAGGCTAACAGCTGTTTTTAGGGTTGACACTTACATATTTTGATCTAAACTTTGAATTTGTTTTTCGGCCGAATCGTAAGGATAACAAATGAATGTCACTGTTACTTATAAACTACATCATCAAACATTCAATCCCTTTAAGTATTATCTCTTCATTATGTTACACGTTGTATACCTACTTAATAAATGTTACTTAATTTAATAAGAAAAAAATTTGCATTTCTCCATTGTTATTTTTACTTTTAGATCCTCTTTCAACGCAATCATGATTCATAAAATATATCGATATATTTTGAT
Source organism: Stenoptilia bipunctidactyla (assembly GCA_944452665.1). Taxonomy (NCBI): domain Eukaryota; kingdom Metazoa; phylum Arthropoda; class Insecta; order Lepidoptera; family Pterophoridae; genus Stenoptilia; species Stenoptilia bipunctidactyla. The sequence continues at coordinate 2,158,327 of OX101745.1, read as the reverse complement.
ATGAGGTATTTTAATTTTAAATACTCTGTTGATTTCAAGGGTTTCAGGGTGGTTTTTGAAAGAATTTGAATTTGATTCGAAAATAAACGGAATAGTTGAGCAAGTTCTGCTTGGTGGTAGGATCCCTTCTGGGTCCGCCTGGCTAGCGACCACCCTTTGTATAAAGTCTGCCGCCAAATGTTACCGCTCCGGCGGTAATGTGTTCCGGCAATATTGTATAAAGAGCCAGTTCCTTCCTAAACCCGTGTGCTTTCATCTTCGACCTCATCGTCACTTACCATCAGGTGAGATTGAGGTCAAACGCGGGTTTAGTCACTTATAAAAATAAAAAAAAAAGTACCTATAGTGAATAATTATTACATCAAAGGGCCTATCAAAGTATTAAGTTGGTACCTAATCGTTTTGAAGTTGCATATGCAATAATGCTGGACATAGCAAACAACAAAGTCGGCCAAATTTAAATATTAGGTATATTCTATGGTACAATATAAACGTACCCTCGTATTTATTTTAGTATCACTCAGTAGAAAAAGACAAATTTATGGCACCACAAAATAACACACAAAGTCGTTGTTGATAAGCGCCCTACACACTATACGATACTACGACGCGGCATTCCATTGTTTACGTTTGATAATACCTCGCCGCCGTAGTACAAGATGTTTTGTAGTACCACGTAGTTGTCCTTATAGTTAATGATATTCATTCATAATTTAGAGTGACCATGCTTTGCTTAATATGCTAGTGAATATATTAATATCCTAGTAAAACAATACATAGCTTTTGTTGCAGAAATCGTTTCTTTAATGTGTAAAGTATAGATTATATTAATTATACCTAGATACTTTTATGTTGTTTCTTTATTTGTTTAGAAACACAATTAGGTAGGTTGATAGTTAAATGCACAGGCTCTTGACAAACATCCCAGTAGATCATACAAACACTTGTAATGCGACGAGTATTGAACACGCAATACAAGCGTGATCTTATCTGGTTTCCTTGCCATTGCGCCACTGAGTCAAAAGGATTTCAATTTTCAGTCCATTTTTTTATAGAAAATTTGGTTTTAGATTGTCATGGCTACATTGTATTTGTTTGTTTATTTAATTGGAAAACCAACCACTTTTTCGAAAAAATGCTATTTCCATTATCGTTATTAAAATTAGCATAAAAACAGATGATAAAATTCATTGTTGGTATTTTATTTACATTTCCATCAATCATAGACAAAAAAATCCCGCCAAAAACCACTAATCATTCTTTTTAAATAAAAACCCATATTACCACAGATCGTCACAGAAACGTGAAATCCCGAATCCCGTTTATAATCCACACAATGGATGCCGAAAAGCCCACATTCTAGGTCGCAGGTGACCATCAGGAATACTCATAAATTCAACCCGAAAAACCCCAATGTGAGTGATACTCCGGTTTTTGCTCCGTGATTGATCGGTGCTGTCAATCGTCAACCGTATTGAAGTATAGTAAGCTACGTACTCGGTAAAAAAATATAAAGTTCAATTTTTAAAATTGTAAAATTTCTTAACAATTTTGTGATGCAATGTATTCTAGTCTAAGGTTCTTCACAATTATAATTTAAAGCGCTTCAGTAGTTTTTAATTTAAACAAACAAAATAACAATGTTTAGTTGCTTCTGATGACATAATACGTTTGGATTTAGTGGACTATTATTACTTTGCATTTCAACCTAGTGATGCGACGTTGCATCAATTTTGACTCTTACATCTTTTGTAATAGGTATGCAAATAGTAAAAAAATTAATTGATTTTTTTAAATAAATCATAAGACATCTTTTACATTTAATAGTTTTTAATATATTTTGAATATGATGGACTGGGAGCTTCTTCCATGCTGGACTGGGAGCGAAAGAAAAACATAGAATGTGCTAGCTGTTTCTCTTCCCGGGCATACTGTAAAAGTCAGTTAAGGGACAGAGGTTTTGTAAGCGTTTTTACGGGCGATAGGCTGACCCCCTATCACTGTGATAGTATCTACCGGACTACCCATCATTATAATACTTCCAAATTCGTCAAACGTGACTTCAGATGGTTTGATAGCCTCTGGTGTTCTGCCTACCCCATAAGGGAGGCATACGGGCGTGAAGTTATGTATGTATGTATTTATTTGAATATTTTTGTACCTAGTCGTTATGCTAGTTATTTCTAGTTATTTTTTTTAATTTCTCAGTTCCTTAAGTTTCCACTTCATCAAAATTAACATTATACTATACATAAAGAAAAGGTCTTGTGCGATTTAATTTACATTCAGCTCCATCTAGCGGCGAATAGAATAATTTAATTCAATTCGGCTCAACATGTCGTTATATTTAATATTAAGAGTCGCGAGAACTTAAGACTAATACTATTTTATTTAAAATAAAATAAAAATAAAATCCCCAATTTAATTTATATGACGATCAGCTGGTAAAGTGGTAACAAACATTGCCTTCAATGGCAGATGTTGCGGGTTCGAATCCAATAGGGCGATATTTGTGTAAATTAGCAATTGTTAATGCTGTGTGGATGTTTATATGTATGCTTATAAAAGTTGATTTTCAAATATTTATATGTTAAATATGTATGTTTTTTTTTTATTTATTTATACGTTACCTTATCTGTAGCAGAAGTTGCAAGAAACTTAATTTAGGCTAGATAATCTAGTGTGAATGTAAGAAAAAAAATAATAACTATATTTTACTGCTTGAGTGTACAATTTTTTACCGCACGTCGGTTTTAATGGACCGGTTTTAATTGAGTTCTGGTTGATTGGTTTACTGGCTTTTATACAGAACCATGTTTTTTCTGCGGTTTTCTTCCATATTGATTGAATCAATGGATATTCATAACAAAACAATTACTTTCTTGCCAATAAAAAAGAGCTACAAATAAACAATAGGAAGCTTGTAAAGGTATAGAATACAGAAGGGACAGTTTAAGTGACCTTAGAATGAGGAATTTCTTTCAGGCGTAATTTTTGAATAAGATATCATTTATACTTCATAAAACTTTCTGATGTCACGTTTGACAAATTAGGAGGTATTATAAAATTAATAAAATACTTAACCTAAGAGTAAAAAATAATTATCTGATAAAAAATCCATTACAACATGGTTGTTGGATTCGAAATATGAAAATGAAAACTTTTTATTCGTAGAAGGTAATTTTATACAATTTACGAACGTCAAACGCTGGATGAGGGCGGCGCGGGTCCGGACGACATGACGAATCCTGGGGGAGGCCTCCGTCGAGAAGTGTGCGTCTCCCGGCTTATGAAGATAATGATCACCCATTATCCACCAATATCTTGGTGTTGTCTACTACTACTTCTTCTCTTCTTAAATCACTGTCGTAGCATGACCAACTAAAAAATACTCGTTCCACACTTACACACACACTCACAAACAAACATACCTACACACTAAGAGAGAGAGAGAGACACTTACAATTTTTTAATCATTTCTTTATTTGTTTATTATTTTAATTAATTTGATTGTTCATTAACTGTTACACCAAAAACAAAATTGTACCTAAAGGGAAGTAACTGCTTTCTGTAAATACAGAAATACCTAGCACAGGAAGCAGAGAATCATTGTAATTATGTACAATTAGTGTAAACAATTTTTTTTTTTTCATTTTTTTCATTATAGTAATGGAGAGAGACTATTGCAGGCCTACCGCCCACAAAAACGTCAATAAAAAGCTCTGTCCCTTAACTGACTTTTACAGTATACCTGAGAAGAGAAGCACCTAGTACACTGTTCGTTTCTCTTTTGCTCCCAGTCCAGCGTAGAACATGATAGACATTACTTACATACATATATACATAACTTCACGCCTGTATCCCTCATGGGGTAGGCAGAACACCAGAGGCTATAAAAACCATCTGATGTCACGTTTGACAAATTTTGAGGTATTATTATGATGGAGAGAGTCTATAGCAGTGACAGGGGGTGAGCCTGTCGCCCGCAAAATCGCCAATAAATCTTCCGTCCCTTTTTACAGTATGCCCGGGAAGAGAAGCAGCTGGCACATTCTATGTTTTTCTTTCGCTCTCAGTCCAGCATAGAAGCAAACATTACTTGATTTATTAAAACCAGAACTTGATTTATTAAGAATTCACTTACATTTTTAATCCTTTTGATTTCGATGGAATTTATATGAGACTATTTCTGAACTATCATCTATCATATGAAACAATAATATTCAAAACTAGCTGTTTTGCACGGTTTTACCCGCGCAATTTTGAATCCCGCAGGAATATCGGGATTAAAAGTACACTGTCACTATGCCAAATTTCATCCAAATCTGTTGAGCCGTTCTTTTCTGATTGAGAAACAAACATTTGTCAATCCAAACTTTCTCATTTTTAATATTAGTAAGAAAGAAGTAAGATGCCATAATGGGCTTAATTTTGACTTAAAAACAACTTCGCATCACTCGTGTGGCTGCAGCGTGACAGCTATATTGCAGTGGTAATACATAGAAATCCTGTCGTGCGACAGCCGCTCTGCAGTGCTAATTTACAGAAATTTCCTAAATATCATAGGACCCTCACTCAACAGCTAACTACAAAGGGGGTTCTTATATTCGAATGTATGTTTATCTTCCAATAAGACACACATCTGCCTAAGTGGCTCGACGATGCAGTTTGATCAAACTAATCTTTTTATTTTCATTTTGCTCTTTATTCTTATCTAGCCACCGCGTGCGGTTTTACCCGCGTAACTTTTGATTCCGGGGGAATTTCGAGATAAAATATAGCTTATAACCTTCCTTAAGAGTTGGGCTATCAAATGCAAAAATATTTTTTCAAATCCTACTTGTAGTTTCTGAGATTAGCGCGTTCAAACAAACAAAAAACAAACTCTTCAGCTTTATATATTCGTATAGATTGCTTTCCGTTACAAAGATCCAAGAAAAACATACATTCAAATTGAGAACCACCGCTTTCTGGAAGTCAGTTGACAACAATACCAAACTACAGTAATAAATAAACTAGACTAGTTTATCTTTCTCCCAAGTTAACACCTACCATCTTATCAAATATCACATCCAAATTATTGGATAACAGGATTATGACAAATATCTTTCTTAGGTAAGTTCGAGCATATCATATGGCGGCATTATCATTACTCAATAGAATCGTATCATCTCGTATTTTGTTTCATGAAATATTAGAGATAAAATTAGGCTTTTCGACCGTATTTTATCTAATACTAGCTTAGTCCGTGGTTTCTATATATAATAATAATAATAATAATAAACTCGTTTATTGATAAAAAAAAACAATCACACCAACTACATGGCCCCAAAGTAAGCATAGCTTGTGATATGGGATACCATGCGAACTAGGGATGAACCTAGAATATAAATACATAAATAGATATACATTCGGACACGGAACATTTTTTTTCTTGTTCCGTGCGGGAATCTAACCCTCAATCACTGGCGTCTGAGGCAGACAGGTTTATCCCATCGCAAAAGTGGTCATCAGATGCACAGATTGATGTAGTACATGCACACACATTAATAAAGAAAAATAAACCTTACAACAAAACAAAAAGTTATAATAATAAAGTAATGTGCTGTAGCACTGCAATCGGCCATAGCTCAGCGTAATTATTTGTATAATGTCACTTCGCATACCGGACAATTCGTGCAAACGACGTCATTCAATGATTTAGATGCACAGGTAAAATGGGTGGGTTCTGACTGGTTCTGACACAATTTGACGCAAATCCACATACTTTAAAAACTGGTTTAACTTTATGTCTTGTTGTCATTTTGCTGAAGCATATTATCACACATACTTATACACTACACATACACACATACTACACGTACACATATACATCACAATATTCACTATTTCGTTCAGTTAAGTAACATCCACCGTAGCGCATTGCCTGTGCGCATCGGCCAGGTAAATGATGCTGCAGTCTGAACGTTCCCGATTCGATACCCAGTTCGGGCCAAAATTTTTTTACTTCTAAACGTATCGCAAATTAGGTTTGCTGTGCTGCGGACAGCGAAACGATTTATAAAATATATGTTCGGCAAAATTCGCTCAGAAATCATTTCTTTGCGAAGTTTGCATTCGTGTTTTAAAATCAACGGGGTAACATTTCTCTACCCTTTAGTGTACACAAGGAGGCACATCAAGCATTACAAATCTGTAAAAAATTTACTTGAATCTGAACTCTATGCCCTCGACATTAAGTTAGAATTAGTTGGGGGAATTTTAAAGGTATTGTATCTGCTTCCTTCTGTACAAAGCTTAATTCTTTTTAATTTTAGTTCAATTCGAGACAAAAAGTGTGTATTTACAACTGTATTTTACCATCGTTTCCTCAGTAGTCGTTTAACCCTCCCACTGCCACTTACGACACAAAACGTAGGCAATTTAATTGAGGTTGTTCGGGGTATAATTGACCCGAGTGTCCAAGATGCAAAACTTATAATTACAATTCAAACGACAAGAGCCTACATAAAGGTCCTGTTAACAACGACTTGGGTAACAATTGACCTAATTTAAAGGGTTAAACCTTGTCCTGAATATGTGTAACGGAAGTTCTATTATTCAAATTTTAGGATGTAGGGATAAGGTACGAGATAGAGGTTAACTTTTGACAAAGAAGTTTCAATTTGTTTAACGGTTTCTGTAATTAAGGGGTACTAATTAGATGTTTAATAAAAGAGGTAATTATTTAAAAGGATTTTATCTCGTACGAGCTTTTTCCCGCAACTTCGTACGCGCGTAAACATAAAAGTCTTATTTTTCCCGACCCCGTGGGAATTTCGGGAACTCCTTTCATAATACAATCAGATACCTATAGAAGAACCTTTATACCTAGAATCACATCCGTGCACTGAAGGAAAAAGATTTTTTCATACAAACTAAAACATAGTATATTTCCCGTTCCCGTGGGAATTTCGGGAATTCCTTTCATAACACAACCAGACACACATTGAAAAATTTATACACCAAGTTTCACATCGGTGCACTTAAGGAATAAGATTTTTCATACAAACTAAAAAGTCCTATATTTCCCGTTCCCGTGGGAATATCGGGAATTCCTTCCTTAGTGCACCCCTACATCCCAAAAAAATGTATGTTTAAAATTTCAGCTCTCTACGCCCAGTAGTTACGGCTGTACGTTGTCTGTCAGTCACTCAGTACCTCAGTCACTCAGTCACTCAGTCAGTAACGGAACAGTTTTATATATATTGATAATTAATACAATTATTTACATGTTCAACAGAATTCAAAAGGAAACATAATAATAAATAATAATAAAAACAGTTCTCAGTTTATCCATAGGTTTTTTGGTATATTTTTTATACACCCCAGGAAGAAACTAAGGCCTGCAATGGCCTTAAGATATAATGATATAAATTATGAATCGATTTTTATGATTGTGAGAAAATTAACCAATTAATTGGATTTCATTAGATTTCATCAAAAGCAAATTAGATATTATTTTTATTCAAATTTCTTCCATGCTGGACTGGGAGCGTAAGCAAAACAAAGAATGTGCCAGCTCTCTTCCCGGACAAACTGTAAAAGTCAGTTAAGGCACGGAGGATTTATTGGCGTTTTTGTGGACGGTAGGCTGACCCCCTGTCACTGCAATAGTCTCTCTTCATCATAATAATACCTCCAAATTTGTCAAACGTGACAACAGATGGTTTTATAGCCTTTGGTGTTCTGCCTACCCGATTAGGGATACAGGCGTGAAGTTATGTATGTATGTATGTTATGTGAATTTAAGTTTTACTATATAAAACAGCAGCTACGCGTGGCATTACTTTTGAACCCGTAAACATATGTTCAACTTCACAATTTATACTATTTAATATGGATCTTGATGGTGTCATTTAAATATGACTCCAAATTTATATTAATACAATCTTTCTAAAATTACAAACATGAACTCTTGGATGTTTGTTCCTGAATCACGGATAACTTGTGTTATGGATAACTAGATAACTGATATACTTAAGAAATATATAAACATACATATTGAATAAATACATATTTTTTATTACAATAAACTTAAATAAACATATAAACATCCATGACTTGACGACTAATATCTGTGTTCATCACACAAATATCCGCTGCCGCCGGGATTTGAACCCAGGACCTCTAGCATAGAAGGCAATGTATGTTACCGCTACACCAGCCAGTCGTCTAATGTACAGTCTAGAATTTAGAACTTTTCATGCTGACATTCCTACGGGATTCAAAATTGCGCGACAAAACCGCGTGAAACAGCAAGAGTGTAACATAAAAACAATAAATAAAAACGTAAATTATTTCCTGTTATACTGACTAACGTGTAACGTAATACTGTAAAAGCAAAATGAAATGGACACTCGCACAATCTGTACAACAGTATCTATCTCAATTGGAAACGAAAGGCCAGCATCTAAATGTAGCTAAGATTCAGTTTGATAGTTGAGAACTAATTAATTTGGGACTGTATCTCGACCTGGTACAGTCAGCGTCAATATTTTATATACTAATCAAGTTTAAAATGCCACAAAAAATTGCCGTTTTTGTTATTATTTCGATGATTTATTTTGATTTAGGATAATGATGTAATTTGGACGTTTTGTAGACCTAATGAGAGGTTTTCTGACAGCTCATTTAAAAAAACAAAACTGTACAAAATTGGTACAAAAGGCTTCGATAGATGGCGCTTTACAAAAGGCGAAGGCTAAGAATTTATTCCACACTGCGTTTTTTAAAGTAAAATAAATTAATTGACGTCTGTATCAGAAATTGAACGTATAAATAACCATAAATGGTACAATACAATACAATACAAATACACTTTATTGCCAGAATCAACAGGATACAAACATATTAAAATATTTTATACAGAAGGAAAACTGGATTCACCACAATTTAGGCGGCCTTATCACTCATGAGCGATCTCTTCCAGACAACCTTTATTTACAAAAAAAGAAAATACAAAAAAATATAATTTGGTAGGGTTTGCATTGCCATTATAATAATAAAATAATATATATACAATATATGGTAGATACCACTTACCTACATTATAGTATACAGACTTAACGCCTTCGGCTTTTTAAAAGTGCCATCTATAGAGGTTTTTTGAACTAATTTTTATGAGCTGTCAGAAAACTCCCCATTGGGTTAGTGTGTTTTCTGAATATGTTAATCCAAGAAGTTAAATATGAGATGTTGGTGCGAAAAAAAATCGAATTCCATTTTAAGTCAGAGAGAATAATGAAAATATGTCATTACAAAGCAGATAAAGTAACGATTTAAACCGTTCAAAGGCCGCTTTTGCACAATTTAAGGATGTGCAATGTATACGCAATATAAAATCATATTTTTATCAAAAGCGTTAAATTATACACCTATCATAATTATCTTCACTCTTTGACTAATAACACTCCATCTTAAAAGTGGATTTTCGATAAAAAAGGTTTACCAACTAGAGCACTAGAACTAGAGTTGCAATAAACTCGAGTCTTTTAGTCTTCATTTCGAGGCTTGAGTCATTTTTTAAGACGAGGACTCATTAGTCACATTGATTCCCAGTCTTTTGAGTCTTTAAAGTTCTTGGAGCTAGAATCAGTCATGAACTTTTACTTTTAAGAATTAAATTGACCTTTAAGTGAAAGTTGTGTTGAAACTTAGTCATTCCAATTTGTTATTTAGGTTTTATTAAGCTGTTTTATTGCTAAACAATATAAAGGACACAGTCATGAGGTCTTTTAAAAAGACTCAGTCTTAGAGTTCTTTATGGCAAGACTCAAGTTTTTTTACAAATTCCCAAATTCTATAGGACTTAAAACTTCAGTCCTCAAAAAAAGACTCAAGTCTTATTAGATAGGACTAAAAGACTCGAGTCTTTTACAACTCTAACTAGAACAGTAGGGCTAAAGCCAGAAAAAAGCTGTTCATACTTTTAAGTACACTTTTATGACTAAACCCCTTCTTCGGAAAAAAACTTTGTACACATTGAAACTAATTCATACCAAGTATCAAGATTTTATTGTAAACTAGCTGACCCGGCAAACGTTGTTTTGCCATATAAATAAAAAAATAAAATAGATGTTGGCCGATTCTCATAGATACCGGATAAGCACAAAAAATTTCATCAAAATCGGTCAAGCCGTTTCGGAGGAGTATGGCAACGAAAACTGTGACACGAGAATTTTATATATTAGATGAAAACCGATGTAACATTTATTTGATTACGCACTGCCCCATTACTATTAATTTAGCATACAGTTGTTTTATTTCAGGTTTTCTGCCTGAAAATAACTTTTAGTCAAAGCCATTTTGCTTTTATATTAATTTAATTTTTTATGTCTATTTTTTATGTTTATACACTCGTTCGCAATGTTTTATGTATATCTATATGTCTATTTTTGGTTTTATAAATGTCCATTTAAGAGATTGTCGAAAAATGTTACACTATCGACATATTAAGTATTCAAATTTTTTTTGATAAAAAAAATACTAATAAAGACGCCTACTGTATTCTATTTCTAAATACGGATAACAGCGGCTTAATCCAGTAGTTACTGCTTGTTTTGTGGTTTCACTTGTTTCAAAGTTGGATGATGAAATTCGAAAACCGTTCGGTATTAATAAACTTTTTAATCTTTAGTTACTTGATATTAAACGGAACTTCAATTTTGTGTTTGAATACCATTAATCAAATAATCACAGGCCGTCTATAATCGCGTTATTAAGAAGGGGAGAAAGGTAATTGAAAATTTGGAATTAACTTTGTAATTATACTATTGTGTAAGTTTGGAAGATTTAGCGCGTAAGCTTTTTGATATTTATATTATTAATACAAATAAAATAGCGAAACAATCACACCAACTACATGGCCCTAAAGTAAGCATAGCTTGTGTTATGGGATACCATGTAGCGAACTAGGGGGGAGCCTAGAATATAAATACATAAATAAGTAGATAAACATCCAGACACGGAACATTTTTTTTCCTTGTTCCGTGCGGGAACCGAATCCGCGACCACTGGCGTCTGAGGCAGACAGGTTTACCCCATCGCCATCAAAGTGGTCATGAATATGAGTGAAATATTTATTAGTACATCATAAATTTAATTTAAACCTGATCTAGACTGGCTGGTACAGTGGTAAAAAAATATCCTGAATTAATCGATTTTTACGACGTGCGATTTTTATGGACGTGGATTTAATCGAAGTTTTTTTTTTTTTTTTTTAATAAGTGACTAAACCCGCGTTTGACCTCAATCTCACCTGATGGTAAGTGACGATGAGGTCGAAGATGGAAGCACACGGGTTTAGGAAGTAACTGGCTCTTTATACAATATTGCCGGAACACATTACCCGCCGGAGCGGTAACATTTGGCGGCAGACTTTATATAAAGGGTGGTCGCTAGCCAGGCGGGATCCTACCACCCAGAAGGGATCCTACCACCAAGAGAGAAATAAATATTTTAATCATTCCATTTCGATACAAGTGAATGAAATGTCGAAAGTGTTGGCAGCCCTAATGAATCCAAACTACAATCTTAAGCACCCTCACAAAAACCTCTTAAATCGAAACACATAAAACTACAAATAAAAATAAATAACTCTACATAAAAACTAAATAAATAAATTCCTTACTAGATAACTTCTGTCCAAAGGGACTGTACTAAAACTGGGATTAGTCCCGGAATGATTTCCATCAAATTAAAGGAAATAAATAAAATAAAGGGCCCCTCGACCCTTTTAATGTAATGCGATAGTTTCAGGGTTGTCACTAACTCGTGAACTTTGTTAGTTTTTCAAGAGGAATCGAAATTTAGTGAAGTTTATTGAATTTGCTCAGATTTACTTCTTTTTTGTTTAGCGATTTATAGCGAATTAACGGATGTTTTTATTGTGTTGTAAAATTGGGAATCTAGTCTTTATTGATAGTATGAATATAAAAGTTTGTTTTTATGTTCTTTTTCGCAAATCAGCAGTTTTCTGTAGTCTTCGTATAATCGAGTATGAAAAGTTATTAGTTCCCTTGGATTAGCATATTGTAAAAAGGAAAATAGTCGTAGTGACCTCTGCTTGGTACTAATTTAATTCTTAAACGACACGTTAATCCAGCTCATCCATTAGTTTCTCCTCAAACATTCGAAAAAATCGCTGACTGAGTTTGATTGATTTAAAGACAAAATTTTCATTAACATGACACAAATATGTTTAATTGGCACCGTTGTTCGCTATTTCAACACACCGCGGAATAAAATTGCACCAATAAATAACATGAAGAAATTTCTTTATTTGAATGGTGTCTGAAAGAATGTAACTAACCGGGTTTAATCGGCTTTCGTTTCCATACGAAAATTCAAATAAGTCATCTTTGAAAAATAAATATAAAACGAAACAAATGTATTCATTTCTGCATTATTTTTATTCTTAATTATTCCCGTGTTTTTGTGCCAACCCTAATCATCAGACCATTTCATCAACAAAGCAAAGCTGAGATGTAATGGTCTGAAAATACCGAAAACTGTTCAAAATTCAGTGCCGTGAGTGAGACATGTTTGAAAATAGATAATAAACTTCGGTTTTCTGCTGTATAAGAATAAAGATCCTATTGAATGATTGATATGCTGTTGATAAAATAAAGAAATATTTAAATACACAGGTACGTACATACATACATAACTTCACGCCTCTATCCCTTATGTGGTAGGCAGCACACCAGAGGTTATAAAATCATCTGATGTCATGTTTGACGAATTTGGAGGTATTTTATTGGTGGATATGTATGGATATTATTATATTACAGTGTCAGGGGGTCAGCCTATCGCCCACAAAAATCTCCTAGCTCACCTCTGTCCCTTAAATGACTTTTTACAGTATGCCCAAGAAGAGAAGCAGCTGGTATATTCTATGTTTTTCCTTTGCCAGCATGTAAAATTTTAAATTATCACATTTATTGTTATTAGATAATTAATAAAAAACTTATTCCGATCATAAAGTTTTAAATCTCTTAGTTCTTTCAATCTCTTATTAATTTATATGTATTCTTAATGTAATGATAGGGCTTAGATGGCTAATGAACATAATTCTATGTAAGTCGTGGGGTTTAACCGGCCAAACTTTAATTTTTAGAATTTTTTGATAAAATATAACCCAGCTAGCTGTTGCGCGCGGTTTTACCCGCGCAATTTTGATTCCCGCGGGAATTTAGGAATAAAAAGTAGCATTTGTGCTATTTCAGATTGTACTCTATCACTATGCCAAATTTCATTAAAATCCGTATGGCCGTTTTGCCGTGATCGAGGAACAAACACCCATACATCCAAACATTATAATATTAGTAAGATTCGAAAGCTAAAATATCAATCTAGATAGCCTTAAAATAAGTATTCAATTCGGACTGATATTTTCTGAGATTTACGCGTACAAAGAAACAAACTCTTTACGTTTATTATTCATATTGGTGTTGTAATGCATCATGAAAGCTTAAAACAATATTAGTTGTTCGCGTATTTTCGATACTCTGGTTCTTGTGATCCATTATTCATTTTACAATCTTTTCGCAATCCTGCACATATATACATATTGCTGCAGATTATTTTCACATAGCACTATCTGACTTGAATTTAAGTGAAGCTGTAATAGGAAACAGGTAACGTACTTATATATTTATATGCGGTAAGGTTAAAAATTATAATTACTGAATACTTAAAGATCGGGCGTTAAAATAACATAAAAACCTTTGATGATCAGACAGCTCTTCACTCAAATAAATAAATAAAATCCCCAGACAATCCAGACAGTCCCAAAGTAAGCATAGCTTGTGTTATGGGTTACCATGTAGCGAACAAGGGGGAATCCTAGACTATAAATACATAGATAAACACCCAGGCACGGAACATTTTTTTTTCTTGTTCCGTGCGGGAATTGAAGCTGCAACCACTGTCGTCTGAGGCAGACAGGTTAACCCCATCGCCAAAGTGGTCGTCAAATGTCTAATCCCAAAGAACTCAAGACCTCTGACATTTTTTTACAATATTTAACCGCTACACCAAGCGCTCTTAAACGATTTATAATCAAACTAGCTTCTAATCCCGCGGGAATTTTGGGATAAAAATTAGCCTTTGTGCTAATCCAGATAAGACACTATCAATAAGCCATATGCCAAATATCATTCAAATCCGTTGAGCGGATCTGCCGTGATTGAAGAACAAACATCTATGCATCCAAACTTTCACATTTATAATAGACTAGCTTTATCCCGCAACTTCGTATGCGCTTAACTACCCTTCTCGTGAAAATTTCAGAAACTATACAACCAGACAAAGGTTTGTATAGTTTCTGAAATTTCCACTGAAAGAACCTTTATACCAAGTATCACACCCATGCACTCAAGGAATAAGTTTTTTTCGTACAAACTAAAAATCATATATTTCCCGTGCCCGTGGGAATTTTGGGAATTTTTTTCGTAGCACAACCAGTCACATATTGAAAAACCTTTACACCAAGTTTAACATCGGTGCACTCAAGGAATAAGATTTTTGTTGCCGAGGGAATTTCGGGAATTCCTTCCTTAGTGCGTCCCTACATCCCCCCTAAAGAATGTATGTTCCAAATTTCAGCTCTCTACGCCCAGTAGTTACGGCTGTACGTTGTCTGTCAGTCACTCAGTACCTCATCCACTCAGTCAGTAACGGAACAGTTTTATATATATTGATTAATATTAGTAAGCAAAATTCGAAAATCTCTATAAATTCTGGATACACCTGTAACAGAAAAATCTTTCCATGAAATATGTATCGAAAGGAAAATGTAATTGTTAACTCATTTTTCCGTACAGCAGTAAACGAGCTATGAAAAATTGTTCTCAAAATTGGTTCAGAGCTTTTGTAAGAAGTTTTAGATGAAGTTGGCGTCTAGCTGTTTGAAAAGCATTTTAAAATGTTTACAGTGTACTTTTAGTTTTAGAACAGTTTTTCTTTTAGTTTTAGAACAGTTTTTTTTTTAATTGGACTCGTATGGACTTTTGTTGAAAGTTTTTCAAGTCAAGTTTACTTTGTATTGTTATAGTATGTCTTAGAGTATGTGGATGATAGTTCATTGACGTTACAGTGGACAAGTGCTTTTTTAAATTTTCATATTGTTTGCTATTTTTGTTGGACTACGAATTTAAACATAAAATCAGCGTCCAGTCCATACAACAGCAAGAACGTCATGCTCCCTCAGGCGGCATGGCTAGCGGTAGCGTCGGGTGTCGGGTCACCCTCTTCCCTAAAATATGGTTGAGGAGGGTGATGGCTGGTGCTTGCGTTATACTCGTGAACGGGTGCTGCTAGCGGTGCCAGGTCGTTTTGCTGATGACTTTATGACTTTTTTTGAACTTGACTCTGACTTCCCCATTTCCGTGTCCACGTCCTGTCTATGTCCACGACTATCCTCATCTCCATCCACATTATCTGTTTTCTCTCTCACCTCTATCGCTACGTCTATCTCTGCTTCTATCTTTGCCTCTATATCTATGTCTACGTTTCTCTCTAGTACTTGATTGCCTATTGTATAAATATAATAAGTAGTAGACTCCAGAAGATCAACTCGTTCATGGGTCAATGTGTACGCTTCATTTTATAATAAAATCCTAAAATATTTAAGATTAACCTATTAACCCTTCGATAGATTTAAGGTTAAGTGTTATGTGAAAAGTTTTACTTTAAGATATCCGGATGCAAGAAGTTGGGATTCCCTGGCTGTAAATTGTTACTATGTATTATTTTTCTCTTATTTTTAAAAGATGATTGCTGTTGAGTTTCTTGCCACTTCTTCTCAACAGATCGACTTTCCGAAGTGGTGGTAGATTCAGTTCAATTTGTAAATTGTTTGACTTATTTCAAATGTATTTAAATACTTACGAAATAAAGAATATTTGAGTTTGAGAATATTTGAGTTTGAGTTGAGTTTGAGCAAAATTACTCCATTCATTTGAAAACCTCCTAAAATTCCACTTTTTGTCAGCATGTGATGTTATTTGATCACTTATTTAGGTACTATAATATGTGTGTGTATGTGTATACTTATTTATATGCTTAGTATATCATTGTAAGTATTTTTTATATTATCACTTCTCTGTAATTAAAGCATATTTTTATGTAGTTTATGTTTTCTGTAGGTTTATAGGTATGCCAAAGCTACATTTATGGAATCTACATCCATGGTTGTCTGGTAGAGATCGCTTCCCAGCGATTAGGCTAATTAGGATAATTAAAATTGATTGTATTTATTTGTATTGAAACAAATAAATACAATCAATTTTGTTATTTGTTTCAATTTTTTATATTTTTTAAGGCATAAAATAATGTGTAAATAAATAAATAAAGGAATATTTATTCTCTTCGTTATTTACGCACAAAGTATTGTATCCTAAACACCTCTTAATCACAAGAAACATTAGATTAATAGTTACACATCGTGAAGGGGTTGGTTTAAAATAGCCATCCCTGGAAAAGCGTGACGTAAAAAGCGACTAATCCGTGTGAGCCCCGCTTGGTGGAAGGACCTTCAGGACTCATCTGTCTAGAGACCATATTAAATCTGCCTTAATGAACTTCATCTCATTTATACTTCCAAAGCAAAAAAGAATATTTTCGTGGAGAATATTTGTGTCAGTTTGTAGCATCGTAGCTCCAAGTCAAAATTTCTTATCTTTATTTCGTAGGTATTTAAATACACTTGAAATAGTCAAACCATTTACAAATTAAACTGAATCTACCACAACCTCGGAAAGTCGATCTGTTGAGAAGAAGTGGCAAGAACTCACACTACACACTCAGCCAGAGAATCCCATCTTCTTGCGTCCGGGTATCTTATAGTAGACCTTTTTACATTTAAACGGTTTACGTTTTAGTGATGGTTTAATTTAAAACATAAAATCGTTTCAATCGAGATCAAAATGTTCTGCTCTCATTGAAACTAGTCTTAATCTTAATCACTATTAACGTTAAAAATTCTTAATTATAAGGTTTATTTCAGCATCATTTTCTGTACCGCTCCACTATTTCAAACTAATTTAAAACTGCTTCTAAGAGTTCGGAAATAATCTCGACTGAACTTTAACTTAGTTGCTAGATCTTACATACAGTACTGCGATCTACTTTGGGAACGTTGTGGTCACTTACAACTTGAAGTGTTGCACTATCGATCAAAGTGTTGATTTAATAAGGACTGGGAGAACTAGGTATAAGAATGCAGAAATTTTTGTATGAAATGACGCATACCGGATGTTGTACATAATCATCATCATCATCATCATCACAACTCTTTGTAATGAGCCCACTGCAGGGCATGAGTCTCTCCCCTGGGTGACGAGGAGGTTTAGGCCATAATCCACCAAGCTGGCCCAGTATGCCCGAAATGGCCTCTGACAGACCCTAACGTCCGCTGTATACAAGTATACAATACCCGGGACCGACTGCTTTACGTGCCCTCCGAAGCACGGAAGTCGTCGTGAGAAATGAATGGTCGGCGGTCACCCATCCAAGTACCGACCGCGCCGAACGTTGCTTAATCTGTGATATCGTATGATACACACAGTAACCACGGCGCCACGACGACTTCTGTTGTGCATAAGCTACTATAGAAATAGTTCTACGGCTACGCCGTCTTTTTATAGATAGCCCTATTCGTTTTTTTGAAATTGAAAATATTTTTTCTTTTTTTTATATATTTCAGACCCTCACACAACATTATCTAGCCCAAATTAAGTTTCTTAAAGAACTTGTGTTACGGATACTAGATAACTGATATACTTAAGAAGTATATAAATATACATATTGAATAAATACATGTTTTTTATTAGAATAACCTTAATAAACATATAAAATCCATGACTTGACGGGTAATATCAGTGTTCATCACAAAAATATTCGCCGCCGCCGGGATTCGAACCCAGGAACTCTGGCATAGAAGGCAATGTATGTTACCGCTACACCAGCCGGTCGTCAAACCTTAAATACACTTTTGAAATCCCATTTGTCATGTTTTTACTCCCTGTATACTGTTGTGATCATGGCGCTTGAAATAGAACCAAAATATCGAGATTAAAAATAAATGAAAAATATGTAAATATCCTGTTTGTGAAGTTAAGGGTATGGATTTTTATAAAATATTTAAAGAACATTTCCCGTTCAGAGCAGTGATATTTAGCGATAGATTTTATTTGGATACTAAATTTGGTTACTAAAACCTATTCTATCAATCTTAGAAATTTTACAATCAGTATATGAAATTAAACGGAAAATAATTAACCAGAACTTCAAACTTAAAGCAGGTAACTGCTTTAAAATAATCTGACAACATTTCCCACTCAACCAATTATGATAAGGCAATTGTCAAAACATAATTTCAATACACTCAAACATGAAGGATCAGACCAGAAGTTAGGAAAACAACAGTTGATTTTGACAATATTTCTTGATTTAATTCTTGTAATTAATATAAACAACGTTACGTCTTCTCGTTACAAAACTCCAATAATCCTCTTTATCTATCTCGTCTGTGTTATTCCCTCTCTACTGCTCTATTGTTGATTGAATACATTTTTAAATAAAAAAAAGAAACACTTTAAAAACTACACTTCGTCTGTGGTTTTCCTTCTCAATCATTTTATAGTAGAAAGCATCAAAGAAAGACAGTGACATCTGACACTGACAAGGAAAACAACAGCAGTTACAATGACAATTGGAACACAGAATATTTATGAAGCTTACAGCTCGGCCATCCTAATTAGTGTGGGTCCTCAGTGTCCTCACACATATTTTAAGTACATTTATGAATTTGAAAACGTTACATAAATTTAATGAACTTATATCTATCACTCTATTACACATCAAAAATATTATATCATGATATATAGACAACAAAAAAATATTAATACGATCTACGAACATCTGTGCAATTATTCTTTCTACACTGTTCGCTCTTAATCTTCATTACATTAAATACAGAGTGATCTGCAATCATCTAAGCGTACCAAGCTCTGACTGCTCACTATACATTTTCATCGTAATCTGTTGTGATCTGCAGCCATCTATGCTAGATACTAGTTGCTCGTGACCTAAATTCAGTCTGTTGCAATCTGCAGTCATCTGTGCCTCCAGCACTGACTACTTGCAACCTAAATTTAGTCTGTCGCGAACTGCAACTAAGTATATACGGCACTGACTGCTCACAACTTACGTTATTTCATTATACTTCGAAATCTTATATTAATCAAAGTTATTTATTTCCAATGTTAAATACAAATCACATTTCCTCTTTCTTATAATGATATACGCAAAATACTCATCCAATAAATATCATTACAGAAACATCATTCATTATTAAAATTCGACTAATTGTACATTTTTTAAACTTATATTTATTTATTAATACTTTCATCATTATCACTAATATTCTCATTGGAATCCCTGTCGTTTACGCTCTCAAATCCCTTAAAATTTTACAATGGGCGAATTTTGTCAATGGATATAATGTTTTCATATTTTCTATTGCCTCTCCTAGTAAGTGGTGTATCTTCTACTAAAAATCTGTCATTAGGTAAAATTTCAACAATCCTAAAAGGACCATGATATTTGGGTGTAAGTTTTGTTTATTGACCTATCCTATCTTTATCAAAATGTTTTTCTTTCTATTCGCACGAGATCACCTTCACTATACTGAGTTGGTATTTTCCTACTTTTGCCAAATCTAGCTTTGGCATTAGCTTGATCCTTTTCGATTTTATTTAAGGCCTCATTTCTTAATTCTATTAGTTTACTATCATTTATACGATTTACTGTTGTATTAATTACTTCATTCAATAAGTTCTCGGAACAACTTGTAATTTTAAATCCAAATAACAACTCTTAGGGGCTTTTGCCTGTGGTTTTATTAACAGTTGTATTTAATTCTA
This sequence comes from Stenoptilia bipunctidactyla, assembly GCA_944452665.1. NCBI lineage: Eukaryota > Metazoa > Arthropoda > Insecta > Lepidoptera > Pterophoridae > Stenoptilia > Stenoptilia bipunctidactyla. The sequence continues at coordinate 2,138,357 of OX101745.1, read as the reverse complement.
ATTGTACATCGCTTAAGTATTCGTCCCCGTTGTTATCATTTTTACCGTGAAATTTAGTGCTAAGTGAATCTGAAATGGTTCTATTGAACCTTTCAACTTGGCCGTTCGCTCGAGGAGTGGCAATGGCATTTAAAATATGTTTAATACCCTTACTTTCCGTAAATTCCTTAAATTTTGAACTAGTAAAGCACGTCCCGCGGCCGGTAATCAATCGGGATGGTGAACCAAAATAAATAAAATGTACTTTGAAGACGCGAATAGCGGTTATGGTTTTCGTGTATCTTACAGGTTTAATGTTTATGAATTTTGTAAAAGCGTCAATTATTACTAATAAATACATATTACCTTTCCGTGATCGAACAAACGGGCCTAAATGGTCTGCGTGTGTAGTATGGAACGGAATGTTAGGTTTCGGGATAGGATGATGCAACATTCCTTCTCGACATTCTCAACATTCCTTCCCGGTACCTTATGATAAGCGCATTCTAAACACGCAGTCACGGATTTTTTTTTTACGTCTCATTTTTGGTAACCAAAACGAGCTTTTAAGTCTACTCAAAGTTTTGTCGAAACCAAAATGCCCTAAATCATCGTGGTTCATTCTTAACAATTGCCATCTAACCAACCAACGCAACTCACCATCTACTATTCTATAAACATGGTTACTGGTTACCTTTTATTTGATAATTTTCATACACATCGGTTATAAGCTTCGTGTCTTTATTCAACAAAATATCTAGAACCTGTTTAATTTCTTCGTCATCACTTTGAACTGTAGTAATCAAATCCTTGACTTCCAATGACAATACATCAATAACATGGTTATTATCAGTATTGCTTGGTTCAGCCTGAGTGCGACTGAGTGCGTCTACATGTGACATTTTAGATCCGGAACGATATTCTATTTCGCAGTCGTACTCCTGCAGCTGAATTCACCAACGCCCTTTCCTTGGTGCTAAATCTCTTTTGGTTATAGTGGTGCGTAAAGCATTGCGATCGGTTATTATTTAAAATTTTAACCCTAGTAAATAAACACGAAACCTTTTTAAGGACGCAACTACTGCCAACGCTTCTAAGTCCAAAGAGTGCAATTTTTGTTCCTCTGTCGTAGTTTTTCGGCTGTAGTACGCCACTGGTCGCATTAAATCGTCATTACTACGTTGCATTAAAATGCCAGCAATGCCATGTTTTGACGCATCCGTGTGTAACTCAGATTCGAGTTTAGGGTCATACAACGCAAGAATTGGTCTTTCGACTAATTTATTTTTCAAACTTTCGAATCTGTGGCCTTATACCCGAACCACTAACTTCAAAACCCAAGAAATCAATTTATTTATAAAAGAAGAAATATTTATTTAATTTAAGAGTAAGGTTGGCTTCTTTAAATAATTTTAAAACTTCATTTAATCTTTCAATTGTTGAATTTCATAATCGGATAAATGTTTACCGTAGTTCATTAAATTAATAGTTTCAGAATCATATTCACTAATGCTCTATTTACCAATAAATCCGTTTTTAATTTTAATTCACTTTCCGAAAAATTCTTAATCAGTAAGGCTCCTAGTCCGTTAATTATGTCATATTCACCCGGCATAAGGTAGTATTCCTGACCAGGTTTACTGCGTATAGATCCATTAATATAAACAATACCAGAATACTCTCCAGAACTGGAATAAACTTTGATTACCATAAACTCATGTGGCAAAAGAATGACACAAGTCGCTGTTTGGATTTAAAATTCCTTTCAAAAATAAGAGCATCGGTAGTCTTAGTAACTACAATTCTAGGTTTTCCGTAAAACTATGACCCACAAGTAACGGATACTTAATAATATTATCATTAACAATATAAATTTTTACCCTTTCAACGATGTTTTGGATTTCGATTTCCACTTCAGCTTCGCCTTGTGGTATAACAACATATTTCCTATACCCCGCATTGTAGGTAGTTGCCCTTTTGACCACTTAATAGAAAGTTTCTCAGCTTCACATCGGCGTAATAAAGTACATTGACTACCAAAATCAACATAACCCGTCTTATACCATTAGTTACCAACATACCATTTAGTTTCAGATTAATAACATATTTGTCATTAGTATTGTCGCAAGTATCTAATTCAAATCAGATTTTCCTTTATCATGATCTAAAGATTTACTTTCAGTCGGTAGTCTAGGGCAATTAGTTGTTAAATGTCCTAATTTATTGCAAATAGTACATTTCAGAATCCTTTTAGTACATTTAAAACTAAAGTGACCGGTCTCGTTACAGTTATAGCATGTAGGTGTAAAATCATTGTTTTTCAATGGTTTGAAATTCCTCATTGAGTTATAATTTGTGTTATTATTAATATGTAAATCAAGTTTCCTGTCGCTTTGTTTAAATTTATTATCTGTATCACGTGGTTGTTGTTTAATCGATTGAAAATATTCTAACACCTGTTCCGGTTCCTTACATTTAGCTGCTTTAGCTCCTAACCGTAAGCTACGATCTTCTATACCATATAATAGACAGTCAACGGCACGTTTACCTTTTATTTCACACCTATTCAGTAAATTATTTTTTTCATAATAATATAATTAAGTTCTAAAGGTTCGTTATATTTAGCTTTCTTACTCAACATATCAGTCAAAAGTTTCGCATAGTCATCACTACATGGAAAAGATTCCATTAATTTATTTTTCCATTCGAGCCACGAAAACGACATAGATGGCAGAGTCTGATACCATGTTTTGGCAACACCACTTAATTTTGGTAATGCATAGTGAATTACTTGATCTTCACCCCATTTATATCATTTAGCACATTCTTCAACTTTGTTTAGCCACATATTAACTGTTTGCCCCTTTACCATAGGATCAAACTCTGGCACAACATTTCCTAACATTGGAAATTTGTTACCTTCAGGACGACTATCACTAATTGATTTAATCAATGTTGTACTCACTTGTCTCGATGCGGGCGTCAATCTCTGGCTCCGATGCCTGCTGCTACGATGGCTTGACCTAGAACGGCTCCTCACATGGGATTACTTCGGAATTTGCTGTCTGCATTATGTCTTGGTCCATGGTCACTCCTCTCGACTTCGGAATGGTCCCTTCGATTCCTTCCACGTGGAGACTTCGAGTTTTGACGTCTTCTCTGTCGGTTTTTCGATCTAGAATGATTTTACTCTCGGCCGTTCTTCTTCCCACTTTGTTGGTTATCCTGATAAGAAGAATACGACCTGTGGCGCTTGCTGGATTGTTTGCTTCATTTTTTATCACTAACATCCATTTTCAACAATTAAGATGTCTTGATGAATCGTCTGATGTCCTTCCTAAATTATGTTTTCACAGGATGAGCTTGTCGCGGAAATAATAAGTGGGTTTTTACTATCCCACTTCTGAACTGAAGGATCAGACCAGAAGTTAGGAAAACAACAGTTGATTTTGACAATATTTCTTGATTTAATTCTTGTAATTAATATAAACAACGTTACGTCTTCTCGTTACAAAACTCCAATAATCCTCTTTATCTATCTCGTCTGTGTTATTCCCTCTCTACTGCTCTATTGTTGATTGAATACATTTTTAAATAAAAAAAAAGAAACACTTTAAAAACTACACTTCGTCTGTGGTTTTCCTTCTCAATCATTTTATAGTAGAAAGCATCAAAGAAAGACAGTGACATCTGACACTGACAAGGAAAACAACAGCAGTTACAATGACAATTGGAACACAGAATATTTATGAAGCTTACAAACAACATATAAAACCTGTATTCGAGTAGCAGAACTACAATCGTAAAAAAAAGGTTTTATAACCCAAAATATACTCTGCTATATATCTTTTTAGCCAGGACAATTTATGCCCACGTAAAAGTGAGCAAAAGCGATAAATTTTGTGTCAGGTTCACATATCTCTATTAGGTTCGTCCTCAATGATAGAGTGATGCGATTAATTTAGTTTACGGCTACCTATAGGATATGTTATATTAATTGTTAGTTGTTGATGTAGTGCGGGGCTTATTAAACAAATTTAATGGGGTGTTATGGAACTTATTTGGATATTAGTTTGAGAATCCTTGTAGCAAATGTATTACGGATTCGATTCCGTACAACGCAACCGTTTATAGGCACGTTAGTTTTCATCATATTTGTTATGTTTTCCATGCTGGACTGGTAGCGAAAGAAAAACGTAGAATTTGCCAGCTGCTTCTCTTCCCGGGCATACTGTAAAAGTCAGTAAAGGGACAGAGGTTTTAAAGGCGGTTTTTTGGGCGATAAGCTGACCCCATGTCACTACAATAGTCTCTCTCCATCTTTATGATGCCTCCAAATTTGTCAAACGTGACATCAGATGGTCTTGTAACCTCTGGTATTCTGCCTACCCCATAAGGGATACAGGCGTGACGTTTTGTATGTATGTATGTATGTTATGTTTTTAATTAAAAATCAGACGAGAGTGGCCGCGGGTTAGACCCCGTATATCTTTCGGTATCATCATCATCACCACAAGTCTTTGTAACTCACCCACTGCAGGGAATGAGTCTCTCCCCTGGGTGACGAGGAGGTATAGGCCATAATCCACCAAGCTGGCCCAGTGCTGGGTGGTGGATGTCAGAATTTTCAGGGCGCCGCAATGGCTTCTAAAAAACCCTAACGACTTCTGTATACAATTATACAGCACCCGGGACCGACTGCTTAACGTGCCCTCTGAAGCACGGAAAGCAGTATATCTTGTATTAACTTTAATATTTAACTTTGAAAGATAGTAAAATAAATTCATGTTCTGGTAGCTATTTTATATTATATCTTCCATAACACTAGGTGTTAAGTATGTTCCCCTTATACACGTTCATCCATGAGAATTTCTATTCGTTCGTCGCTTAAAAGTACTAGGACTGTAGTTGTGACTGGTGGGTCATTTTCGAAATATAAGGACGTGATAGTTTGAGATCATACATTAAAAGAAAAAAAAATATATTCATTATTTACAAACTTAACCGAAACTTAAAGAATTCATTACGCAACACATGGTTACATAAGCGAAATATAATAGATACTTAGCGGGTGGTGGTGTGCGTGTGGCGGGAACACTGCTGTGTGCGTGTTGACTGAGGCAACGCGCCGGGAAATGTGTAGTAGGTAAGTCTATTTATTCATAGGGATTTCTGGTGAAAAATTAAATACCTATTTTATTACATAATTATGATCAGAATCGAGTACAAAGTACTCTCTTTCATACATACATACATAACTTCACGCCTATATCCCTAATGGGGTAGGCAGAACACCAGAGGCTATACAACCATCTGATGTCACGTTTGACAAATTTGGAGGTATAATTATGATGGAGAGAGGCTATTGCAGTGAAAGGGGGTCAGCCTTTCGCCCGTCAATAAAACCTGCGTCCCTTAACTAACTTTTACAGTATGCCCGATAAGAGAAGCAGCTGGCACATTCTACGTTTTTCTTTCGCTCCCAGTCCAGCATGGAAGGCTCGCCTTCAGTATCTAAAATTTGTCACCAGTCACCCTGTTTTTATACGTTACTTATATTACCTGGTATATTGTTTTGATTGGCCCAGCTGGGAGTGAAAAAACCATTCTCACCGCAGCACCACGGTGAGTCACATCTATACATATAATAAAATGGTAGGAAAGTAAAAACTGTACATTGAATATTTTTTAAAAGAATACTTGGGGTATGATCTACAATCGAAACAGAAACAAAAAATATAGTTTTTAGAATTTTTGTCTGTTTGTCTGTTTGTCTTTCCGGGATAAACTCAAAAAGTACTGCATGGATTTACTTCAAATTTGGCATGAAGATAGTTAAGAAGTCGGGTCAACATATAGGCTACATATGATCACGCTAGCAGTGTTATAATCGTAGGTGCGTTTGGTGCTGTATAGCGTTCACGCAGACGACGTCGCGGGCAGCAGCTAGTATCATAATAATATGACTATCGTTAAAGACGGTTATGAATTTGAACATTATTGTTATTTTGTTTTTTAGTCTTTCTACTTTTTATGATGCATAATAAAGAATAAATAAATTATACTTGAGAACGTCGTTTTTAGCAGACTCTGTGCAAATAGCTTTAAAGGGATCTAATCAGAAAGAGTCAAATAAGAAAAAGTAAAATGTGGCGTACGCATGGACTCCTAAAATAAGTAAATTGTACGTTAGTGTTATAGTTTTAGAATATCTTTTATAAATAGTTTAATTTAAACTGTAATGTATTTTATTTTTAAAATAATGTTGAAAGAGTTAGTTACAAGATAATAAGATAATCTAATAAATCTAATAAACTTTCTTAGACAAGAGTAATATCATCACTAGTTTTAACAAAAAACAAAATAAACTTAATAAACTTGAGAAAAAATATCACAATGAGACGAAGAAACACAAAATCTTCATTATGAGAGCAAGTACTTTAACAAAAGTTTTTTATTATTAAAATTGTAAGAATAAAGAATGTTGAAGTAAATGCGAAAGGACTCTGAAACCGTTTTGCAGGGGTCGCCAACATTGGATGTGATGCAGGGAATGGTTGGCAGCTCCTGCCTTTGGGCTGTATGGATGGCTTTGTGCAGAAATCAAAAGTTTATTAAATAAGTGTTTGACTAACCAATCATACTAATCATATTACAACAAAACAATATTAGTTTTGAACTTTTCTCAATGCAGTAATTGTTATATTTTACTGGTGCTAAGTTAGAGGTTACTTGATAAAGCGGCCCACGACATATTAAACCATTTTTTTAAAGAATTAATTTAGGTCTCTTACACAAATTGTGCAAAACAAAAAAATACACATATTAAAAATGTAATTATTATAATTAAACATGTAAACATCCATGACTTGATGGCTTATATCTGTGTTTAGCACACCAATATCTGCCCCTAACGGAATTCTTAACCAGGCCCTTTTGGCATGGACGGTAATGTACGTTACTTCTACACTAGCCGGCCATCATGTAATTTTATTATATTCAATGTCTCGTTTAAAACCATCCTTCAGCTGTTTTCAAACAAAAAGTCAACGTCTCCAACGATCCTTTTCTCGAGTCTCTCAAACTCTTTACTCCTTAAGTAGCAAGTTTTTCATCTTTATTGTGATTGGGAAGACTTATTGTGTTTTTTTTCTTTACCCGCTTGGTTCGTTCTTGCTTGAAATCAATTTATAAAGCACTGCTTTTCTTTTCATTTTATTTCTTTATTGGAACAATGAGCTGATTTAAATGGGATTAGTAAGTGGAGTTTCTTAGTTGTCGGTCATTTTGAAATGAGAAAAGAAAACTCTGTATTGGTTTTTAGTTCACAGATTTTATTTAAAAATTACATGTAGGTATATGATTTAAATTTTAGGCTTTGCAAAAGTTGCGGAAATTTCAAAAGGTATAATCAAATGTATAAGAAAATTGCAATGTATTTATACTTGACAATGGTAAGGCTTATATTCTATCTGTAGACATACATACATAACTTCACGCCTGTATCCCTGATGCAGTTGGCAGAATACCATAGGTTATTAAACCATCTGATATCACGTTTAACAAATTTGTAGGTATTATAATCATGGAGAGAGACTATTGCAGTGACAGGGGGACAGCCTATCGCCCGCAAAAACGCCGATAAAACCTCCGTCCCGTCACTGACTATTAGAGAATGCCCGGGAAGAGAAGCAGCTGGCACATTCTTCTTTTACTCCCAGTCCAGCATTGAAAAACTGTTACATCTGTTTGTAGTCATCAAATATAATTTATTGATTCATGACGAAATTTCTAGACAATCAAAACCACGGGTGAATGAGCGTGAAGCTGCTTATATTAATAGATCCAGACAAGGCAAACAATCATTGAACCCGTGACCTTTGCTACTTGAGTCAAATAGTGTTTATTTTCACAATTACCCTACTAGACTACCTAAATCTCGATATCGAAAGAATCATCATCATCATCATCCACAGCCTTTAGACGTCCACTCCTGGACATAGGCCTCCCCCAAGGTCTTCCACGTCGCTCGGTCCCGCGCCGCCCTCATCCAGCGTTTACCGCGACTTTGACCAGGTCGTCGGTCCATCGTGCGGGGGGCCTGCCTACACTGCGTCTCCCAGTACGTGGCCGCCACTCGAGAACTTTTCTGCCCCACTGGCCATCTGTTCTGCGAGCTATGTGCCCTGCCCATTGCCACTTCAGCTCTGCAATCCTTCTGGCTATTTTGCTATTATCGAAAGAATATACTCAGTAAATTATAATTACGTGTTGTTTCATACCACTCAGTAAAGCTTAATTTGACAAGCGCCATATGTGACAACGAAGTCGCCCTGGCGCCGTGGTTACTGTGTGTATCATACGATATCACAGGTTAAGCAACGTTCGGCGCGGTCGGTGCTTCGACGAGTGACCGCCAACCATTCATTTCTCACGACGACTTCCGTGCTTCGTACACGTTAAGTAGTCGGTCCCGGGTGCTATATACTTGTATACAGTAGTCGTTAGGGTTTGTCAGAGCCACTTTGGCGCCCTGAAAATTCTGACATTCACCACCCAGCTCTGGGCCAGCTTGGTGGATTATGGCTTTTACCTCCTCGTCACCCAGGGGAGAGACTCATGCCCTGCAGTGGGCTCAGTCATGTGACAAAAATCGTCCATACTCACATAAACATTCATTTGTTATGTTGCCTGGAAGTTTTCAGAAGTTTTTTTATCGTTTTCGAAGAGATTGTATTCTGTGCCTATAATATTTTTATCAGAACTATTTCTCACTCAATGTACAATGAAGAATATATAATATATGTTTAGAAGGTTTTCTACCAGAAACTCCGATTTTTCATAATATAAAAGATTTTTGTTATTATAAACATGTAATAACACAACTTTGCTTAGTAAACCAAACGTAACTTTAAGTCAGGAACGCTTAAATCTTGGCAAGTTTAGTTAGTATGGGTGTATGGTACAAACTTAAGCGGTGTGGATAACTTAAGTAAAGTAGTTGATATGTAGTATTAGCTTGAAATACCCTTGAAAATCAGTGAAGTAAGTAACGAACAATCTGCTTGGTGGTAAAAGACCTTAGGGTTTGTTTTATTAGCGACAGTATTCACTCCAACTAAATGGCCACAAACTAAGCAGAGCTTGTGATATGGGATACCATGTAGTGAGCTAGGGGGAACCTAAAATAAAATAACATAAATGGATAAACGCCCAGACACTGAACATTTTTTTTAATGTTCCGTGCGGGACCACTGCTGGCCTAGCATGCAACCATCGATAAATAGTCGAATCGACAAGATAAATATTATTTTGTTATTGTATCCTATTATGTAAGCTAATATACGTACCATAATAGATAGACTTACTCGATTTGATACCATGATTAAGACCACAGAACCAAATATGTCATAATCTTAATAAATTACATACACTAAGTACCATATTCTAAGAAAATATCGATAAAAGGCCCGATTTATCGTTGTCGACGGCAGCATACTAGACCCGCTGACGTCTGAGGCAGTGTTACCTCGTCGCCAAAGTGCTCGTCAAAAATAAGACAACTAAGGCGGTTAATATGGATATTAAGTCGCTACAAATTCCAAATCAAAGTATTAGTAAAATATAAGTTAAAACTAACAAAGTATTTTACATTACTGTAGAACATAAGATCTCTTTTTTTGATAACCATAACAGTTTTTCAATATTATGTAACTTGAGTGTTCCATACTCTAGACTTGGACCGCACTAAGCTATTACTCTAGAATCTGCGACAAAGCCTGGGCGACCAACTCAATTATAAATCAACTGCAACTTTGAACACCATATCGCTATGTACATAAGGTTTTGTTGACAATCAGCACTCCGAATGGATTCGGGCCCTCAAAGATTGAGGGACCGAGTTCTAGACGCGCTGGACTTGTGAGGAATTACGTTACGTGTAAGTTTAGTGAATTGATGTGAGACAGTTGGTTACTTCAAAATGCAATTGTTCCATTTTCAAATATTTGTCTGAGATTGAGAGTTTTTTTTTATTGTCACGGCTCTTTTTAAACGCATCTTTAAAAGAGGTTTTATTTAGTGTGAGACTATTAATTCAAATCAAATCAATTCATCTCTCTTCATATAAAATCTGCCGTGAAATATTTCCGCTCCAGCGGTGATGTGTTCTGGCAATATTTTTTGAAGAGCCAGTTTGTTTTTAAGCCTATTTCCTTTCATTTTCGATCTTATCTTCTCTTACCATCAGGTGAGATTGAGGACAAAGGTGGGTGGAGGAAAAGACTATATTAAAAGAAAACCAGGAGGTGCCTGTAATTACACTACCTATTCTGCAGATCTATTTAAAATACAGCAAACCAGTTTTTGTGTGGAAATAGTGGAAAAGGTGAAGTATCTTAAAAGACGTTTTTGCATCACACTTATACTTTACCAATACATATAGGACCTTGAATTTTATTTCCAATGGAGAAGAAAACAAAAAGCTCTAAATAGTGTCGCTTCATACGCTTGACCCATTGCAAACCGTCAAATGAACAAGTTGAAAATGTGGAAAATATGGACTGTAATATGTGCATTTCCATAATAGTTCAAATCAAGTACATCCACAACTTCCACATGTGTATATCCTCAGAAAAACTATGTAATCCATTTTCTATAAAACTTAAGACTACGCAATGATGCCTTTTTATTTTTTGATAAAAAACGGTATAAAATTAACTTTTACTACGGTATTTGACAGTTGTTATGAGTCAAGCGTAATTAGCGCCTCTAGTGGAAAAAGTAGGCAGTTTTCTACCCCATTCTATGTTTGAACTATGCTGCAGGACTAAATATTTTTATTATAAGTATATTTTACAAAAAAAACAGTGGATTATTTACTGGAAAATCGTCACACGCGATAAAAAGCAAGCCAATCGTAAAAATCTATATTTAAAACAATAGCATGTTTGCTTAAAATCACCACACTATCCACAGGGTTGTCACGCGTCGGTATTTTAATTAAAATTTTAATTAAACCTCCTCCCGAAGGATGCTTCACGACTTTTAGTTTTACTGGACAGCCCTAGAGGCCGCTGTGTGAGTATCGTCACGGTCTCGCTATTAATATGATAATGGGTTTAATTTATTTTGTCTGACACAACTCTGTTGTAGATCTTTTTTTGTAATGTAAACTGGCATTTATGAATAGACGTGTACCACCATAGTCTGCATGCGCACTTTCCATCAGGTAGCATGGAAGGCTAACGTCGTATCCTTATAACATTAAAAATACTCCCGATTGACATGGACATGCTATCATATACAGCGGTGCGACACAATTGAATAATAGCGATAAAATTTTTGGGCTGGCTGAACACAATATTTCTGGCCTGGGAGCAAAAAAAAACATAGAATGTGCCAGCTGCTTCTTTTCCCGAGCATACTGTTTAAGTCAGTTAAGGAACAGAGGAACACTGCATCATTATAATACCTCCAAATTTGTCAAACGTGACATCAGGTGTTTTTATAGCCGGTGTTCTGCCTATCACATAAGCCAATAGTAACTTTATACAGTATGATGATACGTCGTTGAATCAAATTCAATCAAAGTGTGTTAAAATGTATTTTTAGTGTTCTACACCGAGTACATAGCTAGTTGTTAGTACACTACCTCAAATATTAGTGAAATTGTTGTTGACTTTACAGGCTGTTGAAATAAGCCAAACATATTAAAATGTATTTAAAACCACTTCAGATATTCAATCTGGAGAGAGGAGTAGGGGGAATCTCAACAGCAATCCTTAAATAAAAATCCGTTAATAAAAAAATAACCAGATACCTTGTATCGTTATTTTTTTTCACCCTTCATTGTACACCATATAAAAATAAAAAGACGTGTGGCACTCGGAGACTGCCGCGGTAAAGCTATTGCATAGCATTTTTTATCAACTTATGCAATTATAATTATTTATTTATTTTAATAATACAGTAACGTTTGATCTAATATGAAGATCCACAAGTTCCTCGTAGATGGCGCTGATTGTTTATTAAAGCCCGCATGGCATGTAAAGTTATGAAAACAAAGTATCACCGCTGTGCCGGTCGGAGTGGGGGGTGTTAGGTTTCTGGATTCGTTACAGAATTTCTGAATTCGGTCCCCACGCTCAAGGCCCGCGATAGAAGCTATGCAATAGCTTAATACAGAAAAAAATACTGTTTATTAAAAAAGAACAATCGTTCATTCATATATTTTATACTTAGTAACTCTTTTCACAAAACATTTGTTTTACAGTCTGTCCAAATTTATCTATGGAAAACTTGAATATTTTCAGCAACTTGTAAAAGGTCAGATTTTGAAATCCCGAATTCGGTTCACAGGCGGAAATGTAAAGTTGAAAAATTCAATTGTAACTGCAAATATTCAGGGACATATCTCCACAAGCTATGTGCATATGAATTGGAAATACAACACGGAACAATACCCTGAGTGCATTGTGTCTATACAGATATGTTTTACATAAAAAAAAAACAAAGTTGCGTAGTTAGAAGCGTACTGGTTTGGGTGTCAGGGTTCCGTTTGTGTTAAAATAATTTGATTGAAGAGGCAAGTCGAAACACTTTTCATTTTCTTTTCATGCATCGCTGTTGATGAACTTACGAAATACTGACAAAAAGCTGCTTAAATAAAACACGTTTTGCACAGATATAATACATCGCTTATAATACATATCATTTTTTACTCGACGTTGATGAGTCTCTAGTTCTCTACAGAGACCTTTGGTACCGCCATCAAAAGAATAGTGTGAGGTGGGATTGAGCTGACTCTGCCGTGTACGGGCTGGAGTGCGGGGTGAGGCAGGGGGATTGAGCTCACCCAGGCTCTTCAACCTTTACATGAATGGACTGATTGATGAGCTCAGCAGCGCGAATGTTGGATGCCATATTGATGGAGTTTGTATCAACAACATCAGTTATACAGATGACATGGTGCTGCTGAGCCCATCGATCGGAGGCTTGAGGAAGCTCTTGTCTATATGTGAATCCTCTGCTTGGTACATGGGCTCAAGTACAATGTATTGAAAAGTGAGTTAATGATGTTTTGCTAATGATACTATGACTATTTTATTCCATTCTTGTTCAAATACTCTGGTCCCAGTTTGTCATGTTCGTATTGTGCATCCATAGCTCATTGCATCTGCTATGTAAGCAATTTGGTTGTGGCATGACATTGGCTCTCACAATTAGCTGTCTTGTGTTTGTTTTTTTTTCATGTCACGGTCAATTTGTACTGTACCTATTTGTATTAATTTGATAATTCTGACTGAAAAAGAGTGCCAAGAGTTTTTTTCCGCCGGCTTTTTTTGTCTCTTGGTCTACTGTAATATCTTACTTCACAACTATCAACAACTAGTTAAAGCCGAAGTATGTGATGACTGATTTCATCAAGTGTTTTGTGAAATTCCTAAGATGAATAAAACTTTTTGAATTTTGAATTTCAGATCTGAGGCAAAGAGTTACCCGACAGTGGCTGAAGTTACACTCTGCGGAGCACCATTAGTTATGGTTATGAAGTTCAAGTACTTGGGTCACTGGGTCACCGATGATTTAAAAGATGACACTGACATTGAGAGGGAGCGGAGGTCACTGGCTGTCCGCTGCAATATACTGGCTCGAAGGTTTGCAAGGTTTTTTAAAGCTTACTGCCAGACTTTTAACACCTGTAGCTTTTAGGTGACAAACACGCGGCGGGCAAACAGCGACCTTCGTGTCCAGTATAATAACGCGTTTAGGGCTCTGTTGGGGCTATCGTGGAAATGCAGGGTATCAGGAATGTTTGCGGAGGCGCATACGGATGACTTTTACGCGATAATAAGAAAAAAGTGCGCCTCTATGATAAATCGTCTCCGCGGTACCTCCAACCGTATTAGGTGGGACTCGCCATTGTTGAGCCATTGGGTGCAATTACGCACAGGGTTTTAATTTTGATTTATTTTATTGTGTTTTTTTTTGTGTATGTACATACTGACAAATTACGGACCATGATCTGAATTAAATGATTATTAGATATTATCATTTGCCCCGAGTGACTGATTCAATGCAATGAATAGGAAAAAAATAAGACAAAAAAGCGTTTGATTTAAATTACTTATTGAAATTCTAAAGTTTTAAATTTAATTCTAAACGAACTGGTAGTATTATGATTTGTGCCACCTATGACCATACGTCTCGTGTTGGATATCTTCTCTTACTAATTATAAACTAGCCACCGCGCGCGGTTTTTCCCGCGTAACTTTTGATCCCGCGGGAATTTCGGGATAAAATATTGCCTATAACCTTCCTCAAGAGTCGGGCTATCAAATGCAAAAATATTTTTTCAAATCCCACTTGTAGTTTCTGAGATTAGCGCGTTCAAACAAACAAACTCTTCAGCTTTATATATTAGTATAGATGTGAAAGTTTGGATGTATGGATGTTCGTTCCTCAATCACGGGAGAACAGCCCAACGGATTTGGATGAAATTTAGCATAGTGATAGTGTACAGTCTGAAATAGCACATAGGCTTCATCCTGAAATTCCCGCGGGATTCGAAAACTGCGCGCAATAGCTAGTTTTGAATATCTTCTTTTTGGTATTTTCTTTTATTTATATCTTTTCGACGATCTGGTTAAAGTCACTGGTAGCACAGGACCGATCGGTGTGGAGAATCTTGGGCGAGGCCTTTGTCCAGCAGTGAGCGTCTTCTGGTTGATGGATAGATAGATATTCATTTTATATAATGTGTCCATCTTTTTGTTATTTCACCAAGCACTCAAAAAAAGTTTTTTTAAGCTATTGTATAGCTGCTATCGCGGGCCTTGAGCGTGGGGACCGAATCCAGAAATTCCGTAACGAAAAAAACCTTACACCCCCCACTCCGACTGGCATGCGGGCTTTAATGAACAATCAGCGCCATCTACTAGGAACTTGTGGAACTTCATATTAGATCAAACATTGCTGCATTAATAAAATAAATAAAAAATTATAATTGCATAAGTTGATAAAAAATGCTATGCAATAGCTTTACCGCAGCAGTCTCCGAGTGCCACACGTCTTTTTTTTAAGGTTGTTGCTATTTGACGCTGATACAAAATTAGTACTGAGGTTTTAAATTTAAAATGTTGGTTACCTGGAAAAATTAAATCGATTTAAAATAAAATAGTAGTGGACCCTAAACGGAGTTTAAAATTCAAGCCGTTCGTCACGGCGATCGTCGATTGTCGGGCGATTTGTCGGTTTTCACAACCCTTTGATTGAACAGAACCAGTGGTTGTCAAAGTTTTGATATGTGAGCTTGAATATAGTAATTTACGGCCAGTTTTTGATTGTAGCTGAATCGAAATATTTTTTTCACAGCCAGTTTATATGCTAAAAAGTCATGTTTTGTTAGAAATTGGAAAACTATTTTATTGTATAACATACTGAATTTTTGTATTTTAAGATTGTATTGGAGGTATTGTTATTTTTCTGACTCTACAAAAGAAACCAGGCTTTTATCTTGTAATTTTTTTACAGTCTCTCGATTTGTGTCCATAGTTTTTTGCCTTTGTTTTCCAAATAATGAATTTAAATGACCTACCCGTTTAGGACGTTTGTGATGAAATGTAATAAAAAGAAAAAAAATGGAGGCACAAAATTAGCTAAAATTTGAAGGATGAAATCTTTACTTTTACTATGATAGCCATTATTAAATTAGTTCAAATACCCAAACATTTAAAAAGGCGTAACGGTGGTATAAACCTAAAATAATCTAAGATGGACTTTACTACTATAACTTTTAAGATAAAAATTTGTTTGCTGATGTAGCACAATTCATAACAAACTTATTGTCTGATCTTTCGCATGTCACGCATAATTATCACAAAAACTGTCTTATACTTTGCCAGGAAATAAGGCATTTCGTATTCTTGTGTGAAGAACTGCTTCACATTAAATTACTTTTGGCGACCTTTAAATAAGTTAATATCGCAATTTTTGGCAACTACAAAGTAGACATTTTAAGGTTTTTCTTTTGGACTACTGAATTGATGGTTTTATTGTTTTAAGTGTGTATTACATCAACTTATTAAACCAAGTGATACAAATTTATTAATATAATCATAATTAATTTTAATTTGAGAATATTCGTTAAATGTTGTTTAAGTAATAACACACTATCTTTTTTACTTTTAGTTGTTTACGAGGGTTTTAGTTTAATTTTCTCATTTTCATTTTTTATCACTTAGGTATTACTTACATGCCATGCAATACTCGAGAGTTCATTGCTTTTAAAAACACCTTAATCATAACTTAACGAGATGATCATTGCAATATATGATAAAAACTTAAAACACTTTAAATATAATGGGCCTTTAAAAGTATGAAGCCAGGTCAGCGTAGATTACCTTTTCTGAAGTATTACGTAGAAACTTTGAGAACCACTACCTAGGCAAACAAAGTTACAAGATAACGTTTTGTTCCGCACCATCTGCTTCTATTCAGAGCTTCAATGTTGACAACTGATCGACCAGACTAATACTTTTTAGTCCATTTACGATGTGAACGAATATCAAACAGAGCCGGGCCTTATTTTTATCCTTGCTCGTTGTTTTTTTAAATCTTTATACCAAAAGGATTTCTGTAGGGTGAATATTATTCAAGTAAGTAATGTACAGTAATTTCCGTGAAAGTATTATTTTTTACTTAATATAATGAATTCAGAAAAAATAAATACTTGGTGGTCAAACCTGACGGTAATTAATTAAAAATAGAACCGGCCGTTCGTAAATTAACGTACACAAAACAAATAACATATTATTACGAGATTTTACATACAGAGTGTCCGTTGTGCCAGCCTGATCCTTGAAGCTAATAACTGAAGGTTCATTATATAATAACAGGCAAAACTGATTATCATGTCAGTATTTTTGTCTCTTTAATGTCTACAAATAATTACAATCATGATTCGATACCATCACCGACATTATAGGGATGGGATAACATCGTCTAGATAATGTTTTAAAGTTTTTGCATTTAAAATGCTCAATTATTCTTAAATAAATGATTTTTATTTAAGATAACTTATCACATTTTTCATTTATTTAACATCGTCTAGACTTGGGGCTCATTGAAATGAGCGTTAATTTTTTTGTAGCAATAAGGTAGATAAATTTTCTTACGGTTTTGCAAAGAAGGTAGAAAAGTGTAGAAAATTAGTTAATTTGTTGTTTTATTGACTGCATTATATTTCCTGTTGAAAATGACAAAAAAAATTATAATGCCTAGAAACTTTGCGTACATTCATAAAAATAAATTGAAATTAACAACCGACTAAAAAATGGAGTGTTTCCCTGTTGGTATGCCTATCTACGAATATTTCAAAACTGGATTCAATCAGTCAATCAGTTCAGTCAATCGTTTCGTTGAAAGACTGAATACGAATTCTCGAGTTGCTTTTTCAATTTAAAAAATATATTTCGAAAACCTTTGAGACGAGTTGCGTTCAAAAATTTGATGCTCAAGGCCTGGACTCTAAAACATTGAATATCGTAATAAATAAATATTTCAAAGGGTATATCCTGTTGTAAATATTAGCTTCTTTATCCTTTACGCAAAAGATGATATGAAAAAGGGTACCTATCAATATAACTAAGTTCAAAGTACCTATGTATGTAACTTTGTATCGAAATGCTCTTGAATAACCGATTTCCATGTTGTTTGTTTTAATTGAAAGTTTTATTTATCGAGATGGTTGTAAGTCTATGTTTGGTGTAAATTGAAACTGTTGTACTAAAAATACTAAATTGTCATTGGCTAAGAATGCCAAACTTTATGAACAATAATAAAATTAAAAATATGAGGACATACAGGATTGACAAGTCACCGGCTAATTTTCTTTTTCACAATAATTATCATGTATTTTAAAATAAGTAAAAAAAAGTTTTTTTTTACAAGGAAATTAATATATCCGCTAAAATATTAAACAAAGCATGGTCATGGTCACATTACCATTAAAATAAAGTCGACTACGCGCTACTATAATACGTCTCGTAGTACTACGTCGTAGAATTATCTATGAAATGACGCGTCGAAGTAGCTATGTTCATCAACAGCGACTATTTTTTTTAAAGTTATGGTTCCATATTTCTACTTTTTTTGTACTAAACGACGCTAAAATAAATATACAGGTACGTTAATATTGTATCAAAAAAACTAACATTTAAATTTGGCTGGTGACCAAAAACCAACCCTGTATGTAATGGAAGACGTACCAAGACGTCTCAGGACTATTTTAAGTCCATACATATAAATCTCATCTTTTTCAAGGAATAAATGACCATGACCGCCGATGTATGGAAATCCGTCTCAAGTTGAATGACAATAAATCCTCATCTATTATAGACTACGTTTTATAAACAATTAAATAAAAGTGTTAACTTTCATACAAGTACCCGAGATTTGAAGTAATTCAACAAATTCTGAGATAACCTAGAAATGATGTCTTAACTACTCGCAACTTATAAAATAAATCACTCATGTAGTTACAAAGAAACAGAGTTAGTTAAAAACAAAAAAAGAGTTTCTAATTGAACAGTTTCTAATTGAAAAATAAAACAAAATTATCGTATTTTTATGGCCTTACAGAATTGATGTGACTACATGGAAATAAAACAACTTCAGGCAGATAGAGATCATAATATTATTAACTTGGATTTATCCCAGATCTATATACAAATAAATAAGTTACCTACCTAATGTATACAAAGGTATAAAACACATAACTATGAACAGACTTTTCATGTAGGTGGTCATTAGGTGTATTTAATATAAGAATCCATAGATTTTTTACGTAATTGACATGTAAATTAGCAGAAATACCATTGTTAAGTACCAATTACATTTATTATTCATCATACCTACTCATCAAAATAATTATCTAAATTCGGAGCTGGAGCAGTTATATCGTTATAACGCCCCCAACTCAAGAACCAAACTGTCGTCATTATATGAGCGAACAATGAAAACTGTGAAAATAACGAAACGTCAATCATGACTTTATTATACGGGAATGTATACATGGCAATCGTCAATTTACTGTTTATCCCAAAATCATAATGCCGGATGCGAATACTAAATTCCTGATGTGAAAAGCTTGTAAAAATAAACCAATAATTTCTATAATTATTTAGTTTTCCTACGTGCAACATTTTGAGACTGCTTTTAGTCATAACCCTTTCTCTCTTTGTTTTTAATTCAATTGTTTATATTCCTAATTAAATTATTGATATAGTCTGGATTATCACTTAATTCAATTTGGTTTAAGGCTATTATTACGAAATAATTATCTATTCCGACAGTTTCAGCACAATGTTAGTAATTACATATTGCGACAAGAGTGTGGGAACTAACTATTATAATCATTATAATTATATAACCATAGATTCTATCGAAGCTAATTTACATTGATGTGTAATATATAATGTACAGGGTGACTGGTTACAAATTTTAGATACTGAAGGAGAGCACTCTGTACTGGATTCTGGTCATAATTATGTAATAAATATTGTTACTTAATTTTTCACTAGAATTCCCAAAAAAAAATGAAGTTTCGTTACTATTTATTTTACTTACGCCTGGATCATTCGGGGCACGTGACCTGGCACGCGGATTGCTGACAACGCTAGCGTAGCCATGCATTGCGTAATCAATTCTTTAACTATCGGTTAAGTTTACTCAGTAAATAATTCATACATACATACATAACCTCACGCCCGTCTCCCCCTGGGGTAGGCAGAGACAAGGGAACACCAATTGCTGCGATCCAGATATACCTCTTTCGCTTCTTCCAGCCAGTTACGGGTACTTTTGACTAGGCTTCTATCGCGGGTCTTGAGCGTGGGGACCGAATCCAGAAATTCCGTAACGAAAAAAACCTAATACCCCCACTCCGACCGGCACAGCGGTGATACTTTGATTTCATAACTTTACATGCGGGCTTTAATAAACAATCAGCACCATCTACTAGGAACTTGTGGAACTTCATATTAGATCAAACAATACTGCATTAATAAAATAAATAAATAATTATAATTGCATAAGTTGATAAAAAATGCTATGCAATGGCTTTACCGCTGCAGTCTCCGAGTGCCACACGTTTTTTTTATTATATTTTTCTCTTCATGTATGATCTCAAACTATCACGTCCTTGAATTTCAAAAGTGACCCACCAGTCACCCTGTATGTCGGAAATGGGAGATCGCTTAGCATTTTAAAATGGGCAGAACCTTCTTATTTTTATTACATATAATAAAGTTTCGCATATGAGGAAAAATAGACGCAGGCAGTTGTTTCCACATTTTGGCAACCCTGACCAAAAAAAGTCTTTTGTGGCCGTGTAGAGACAGCCCTACCGCCTCTGGATAAGCTTGTCGTAAAAGGCGACTAATCCGAGTGATTCCCGCTTGGTGGTAGGATCCCGTCAGGATTCGACTGGCTAGCGACCACCCTCCATATAAATCGGCAGTTACGTGTTCTGGCATTTTTCTATGAAGAGCTAGTTCTTTCCTAAGCCCCTAGCTTTTTTTCCCTCATTTTCACTTACCTCTAGTATAAAAAATCTTGTCTCTATCATAAAAATAATTGCTTATAATAAAAATTTAATATAGGCTTAGTCTATAATAACAAAAAATAACTATGCAAGCATTCTTAGTAGTTACAATAAAGTCTGATCTAAGAAATTTCTCTACGTTCTTGTATGGAAATTCCCTAGATTAAATAAGTTTAATTTAATTCCAAAAGGGGGATAATACTACGACGTAGTACTACAAGATGTTTTGTAGTAGTGCGTAGTCATCTTTATTATACTTTAAGATTAATCCTTCGATGGATTTAAGGATTGTGTAAAAAGGTTTACTATAAGATATCCGGATGCAAGGAGATGGGATTCCCAGGCTGTAAATTGTTATTGTGTATTTTTTTCTCATTTTTAAAAGATGATTGCTGTTGAGTTTCTTGCCACTTCTTTTCAACAGATCGACTTTCCGAAGTAGTGGCAGATTCACTTCCATTTGTAAATTGTTTGACTTATTTCAAATGTTTTTAAATACTTACGATATAAAGAATATTTGAATTTGAAAAAAAAGAATTTTAATTTACATAATTCTAGAATGATCATGCTTTACTGCATGTTAGCAAATATATTAATTTCTTTGCACGTTTCCATAAATGATACTAACTGTGTAACAAAATTTTGGCCGGTGACTAATAAACAAACTTTTATAACAATTGCTGCCTAATAGCCAAGCTCTGACGGTGATGTATTCTGGCCATATTTTGAAGAGCCAGTTCTTTCCAAAATCCATCTTTGCCCTCATCTTACCATCGTGTAAGATTGAGGTTAAACGCGGGAGAGATCATACATACATACATACATAACGTCACGCCTGTAGCCCTAATGGGGTAGGCAGAACACCAGAGGCTATAAAAACATCTGATGTCACATTTCACAAATTTGGAGGTTTTATTATGATAGAGAGAGAGAGACTATTGCAGTGATAGGGGCTCGCCAAAACGCCATTAAAACCTCTGTCCCTTATTTGACTTTTACAGTTTGCCCCGTAAGAGAAGCAGCTGGCACATCTATGTTTTTCTTTCGCTCTCAGTCCAGCACTGAAGATGGAAAAAACTACCTCCTTAAAAAAGTTAGAACGTAAAAGCTTCATCCTTTTCTAGTTTGATTCTATTACAAAGTTTCCTTCATATTTTCGTCTGCTTACCTAACAAAGTCAAGTTGTTTATTTGGGAATATTACTAAAATCGAGCAGACTGTATTTGAAGCCTCCAAATATAGTCAAAGCCTTATAAAGCCTTATTGAATACGAAACTCGAGGTTGTTATTTTTCGATGTTTAAAACTCGGGCGGTTTCAGACAGTACATGTTTTGGTGCAGTAAGTAATAATTATAAAAAATATTTTAAAACATAACTTTTATGTTTACATATAGTAATAAAAACTTTTCAGATTTGTTCGTAAATATCTTAACAACTTAAAGAAATAAACTATATTTCATTTGGTACGGAGTTAGAAAGTATGCTCTTTATATCAATGATTTATAGTATATTATGTAACAAGTGAGCGAAGTTGCTAATTACAGTCGAGGCTGTGATTTGAGCCCGAGCCGCAGGCGAGGGCTTAATAATGAGCCGAGACTGTAATTAGCAACGCTCACGAGTTACATACGACGTTTTTCAACACACTTGTGAGTAAAAGACAGACATACGTGATCATAAAATAACAAACACACTTGATAACAAAGCTGTGAATTGTGATTGAAAAATGGCGCCGAACCTCGCGCATGCGCGTAGGTTTTTTTTCCGTCAAATGTGTCAATGTCTGTATAGCATATACAGCCTATTTTAAGTGAAAATGTTTAATTTGGAGTGGTAAATGCAAATATTTTAATATTTTATGACAAATTATTGAAAATTGTGAATAATTTGTTTAATATACAAATTTATTTTACTAATATAAGGCGCAAACATTTAAAAATGTATATG
Organism: Stenoptilia bipunctidactyla; assembly: GCA_944452665.1. Classification (NCBI taxonomy): domain Eukaryota; kingdom Metazoa; phylum Arthropoda; class Insecta; order Lepidoptera; family Pterophoridae; genus Stenoptilia; species Stenoptilia bipunctidactyla. The sequence continues at coordinate 2,115,825 of OX101745.1, read as the reverse complement.
GATTTGAAGTGGTATAAAACCTCTTTGTTGTTTCTGAAAACATTTAGTGTATAACCCGGACCAATAAAATATGCTCTGTTTTCTCGCATGTTATTTGCACAAAGTTACAATTCAACTTTGTAGGATTCATTATATTATGCACTAGGGTATAATATATTAATGCACGCGTGACTTATAGCCCAGTTTATAGTTCTAAACTCAATAGAATAACGCTCACTTTACGAGCAAGTGTGTTGAAAAATATGTTATATTACAATTTCACTTGTAGTATTTTTCTATTATGCGCATAATTGACAGTGAAAAAACATAGTAGCTACTTATTTTCAATTTAAAGAATAATAACAGCTATATTATCAATTAGTTTAAGTGTTCTGAAATTTGATAGAAATTAACACTTTTAATTTTGAACATTTGAATTCGAATTTTCAGCATTTTTATGAACACCATGGTCACTGTGTTTTATGAAATATATTAAACCGTGTAAATTTAAAATAACTCTTATATATATAAAAATTCAAAGATATAATTAGTCACCCTGATACGCCAACTATGTGACTCCAAATTAAGGTTATGTTATGAGGATCACACAGCGGAACTAAAGAGTATGCTATTAAACACTTAGACCCAAACCAATTTATAAAAAAACTATTTTACTGCAACCTGACTTACTGATTTTTATATACTGCGAGAAAGTATGAAATATCTTCAAAGCCCCGCCTTGTAAACTTCACTTGCATATTCCAGAAGAATCTTTAGCACTGGCCGGGAATATTTTGAAGTTTCCAGTTTATACTAGCTGAGTCATAATGTATTTATCAATGTTCTACTTACAAAACATACTCTTGGCAGTTAGAATTTATGGACCATTTCTTAGCCACTTAAAAGTTTATTAACGCTCTGTAGTATGAATAGTCGTAAAAAACTTGAAAATAGAATGGAAATGAAGTCGTTGTGGAGCCGTGTTTACTGTGCATATAATACGATATCGCAGGTTAAGCGACGTTCGGCGCGGTCGTTATTAGGATGGGTGACCGCTGACCTTTCATTTCTTACGACAACTTCCGTGCTTCGGAGGGCACGTTAAGCAGTCGGTCCCGGGTGCTGTATACTTGTATACAGTAGTCGTTAGGGTTTGTCAGAAGCCATTGCGCTGCCCTGAAAATTCTGACATCCTCCACCCAGCACTGGGCCAACTTGGTGGATTATGGCCTATACCTCCTCGTCACTCAAAGGACTCATAGCCCTGCTGTGGGCTCAATACAAAGAGATGTGATGATGAATGGAAATGACTGCTTCTGTTTTTCTTAATTAATAGAATAGGAGTAAATAGTAGTTTTGATTTTTAAAAGGTACCTTTTTATAAGTTACTATTCATACCTTATGCAATAAGAAATAAGTTAGAAAATGGAACTGAATATTGTCGGGAAAATATGTCATAATACATGACAATTTAGCGGAGAACTATGGTTTTTTATGTGAAGAAAGAAAGTGTCTCTCTTGGTATGGTAATACTTGTCATCTATACCAGGGGTTCTGGTTTTGGTTCCAGTGCGGGTGGATACCTGTTTCTGCGATGAAAACGCGACATTAACCATCAAGTCATGCATACTTTGACGACTTGTAAAAGTTTAACTCTAATATTCACTTTTTGTATTAATAAAAGCAAAAACGCATATATTTCTTAAGTTTGCTTATGTGTTTCTTCCATACTGGACTGGGAGAGAATAAAAAACATAGAATGTGCCAGCAGTTTGTCTGCCCGAGCATACTATAAAGGTAACTTAAGGGACGGAGGTTTTATTGGCGTTTTTATGGCGTTAGACTGCCCCCTGTCTCTAAAACCATCTCTCTTCAGCTTTGTAATTCCTCCAAACGTGACATCAGATGGTTTCTGTCTACATCAAAAGCTTTTGGCGATCTGCCTTCCACATACCTAAGTGATATAGGCGTGAAGTTATATTTGTATCTATCTTTCTTATGTTTACTTATGTGTTATCTATACATACCAAAAGTTTAGTACAGACTCTTTCGCATTCATGTTTAAAATTAAGCCGTTGTTCAAAGGCAAAGTTACTTAGAAAACCTAAGTCGAAAATCTTAGATGCGAAAGATAAACCAAGTGTCATCTTAAGATAATCTTCTGTTTAACTTTGTTTCATAAGTTATGTTCATGTTTGAGTTGAGGATTTAAACTTTGTAGCGCAAGGCTTAAAGGTCTGATTTGTTTGCCTTTTCAAGGGTTTTGGGCTTTGTAGGACGAATATTTTGATTCTTTATTTTAATTTGTTTAATTCTGTATAGTTACGTAAGAAGAATTGAGCTTAGACATACATACATACATAACCTCACGCCTGTTTCCCTTTGGGGTAGGCAGAGACAAGGGAACACCAATTGCTGCGATCCAGACATGCCTCTTTTGCTTCCTCCCCGTTCATTAATCTTTTCATACATGACCGCAGGTCACCAATTTGATCGGCGTACGTTCGCCTAGGGCGGCCCCTTCCGACAGCACCATCTATTCTTGCTCTGTACACCTCTTAAGTAAATCTACTTTCACTCATCCTTTCCAAATGTCCAAACCACCGTAGCATACCCTATTCAGTCTTAGTCATTCTTATATCTTCTTTCAATCCGCATATCTTTCTTATTTCACTATTGCGCACCCTATCACTCAATTTTAGTCCACACATACTCCTCAAAGCTCTCATCTCCACAGCATTAATCTTGCTTTCATGTCTCTTCTGCCTTTGAATCGAATGGAAATGAAAATGTAAAGTTTTTATTCACATTAGGTACGCTTATACACTTTGTGAAGGTCATACGCTGGATGAGGGCAGCGCGGGTCCGGACGACATGACGAATCCTGGGAGGGGCTCCGTTCAGAAGTGTGCGTCTCTCGGCTCATGAAGATAATGATCGCCCAGTATCCACCAATGTCTTGGTGTTGTCTACTACTACTTTTGAAGAGTTTTTGAGGAAACCGCTGTAGACTTTATTATCCACTATAAGATATGAGAAAGCTAAGGCCATAAGTCATCAAAGTGGAATAGTGCTGATTGGGGCTGACTGACGCTGAAATGAAGTCGTTGTGGCGCCGTGGTTACTGTGCATATCAAACGATATCGCAGGTTAAGCGCGCTCGGTGCGGCCGGTATTAGGATGGGTGACCGCCGACCATTCATTTCTCACGACGACTTCCATGCTTCGGAGGGCACGTTTAGCAGTCGGTCCCGGGTGCTGTATACTTGCATACAGTAGTCCTTAGGGTTTGTCCGTAGCCATTTCGGCACTCTGAAATATCTGACATCCACCAACCAGCACTGGGCTAGCTTGGTGGATTACGGCCTAAAACTCCTCGTCACCCAGACGAGAGACTCATAGCTCTGCAGTAGGCTCAGCAAACGGAGTTGTGATGATGATGATTAAATGGCTTCTGACGACCAAACGACTACTATATACAAGTATGCAACACTTGGGATTGCTTATTTAACGTGTCCTATGAAGCACGCAAGTCATTGTGGGATAGAATGATCGGTTGTCACCCATCCTTGTACCGATGAAGACCGACGTTGTTATATCGATTGGTATGCACATTAGCGACAACGACTCAATGACTTTTCAATTCGGTAGGTTTAGGTTACTTTGCACGTCGATCAGGAGATTTCACTAGGCCAAAAAAACCGAAGCCGTCTGTCGATCAACGTCGATCTATTGGTGTAGTAACACCGTAAGGTGTCATTTTAGGGGAGTTTGTCCTAACCTTTTTGTTAACTAAGGATGGATGTATGTTTGGATGAAAAAATAAAAAAATAAATAATAATAATAAAATTAAATAAAAATCCCCAGACAATCACACCAACTACATGGCCCCAAAGTAAGCATAGCTAAACCATGTAGCAAGCTAGGGGGGAACCTAGAACATAAATACATAAATAGATAAACACTCAGATACGGAACTTTTTTTTTTTCTTGTTACGGAACAGGAATCGAACCCGCAACCACTGGCGTCTGAGGCAGACAGGTTTACCCCTTCGCCAAAGTGGTCGTCAGAAGTAAAAATAAATAAAACTACCGTTAGAGTAAATTTCATTTTCCTTATTTCGTAGTAGATTTTATACATACATAACTTCACGCCTGCATCCCTTATGGGATAGGCAGAACACCAAAAACTATCTGATGTCACATTTGACAAATTTGGAGGTATTATAATGATGGTGAGAGACTATTGATTATTTAGAGAGTAAGCCGAAGAAGAAATAATAGTAGACAACACCAAGACATTGGTGGATAATGGGCGATCATTATCTTCATGAGACGAGAGATGCATCCCCCAGCCTCCCCCAGGACGGAGGCCTCCCCCAGGATTCGTCATGTCTTCCGGGCCCGCGCCGCCCTCATCCAGTGTTTGACGTTCGTAAAGTGTATAAAATTAACTACTACTAATAAAAAGTTTTCATTTCATTTATTGCATTGACAGGGAGTCAGCCTATCGTCCGCAAAAACGCCAATAAAACCTCTGTTCTTTAAATGGCTTTTTACAGCATGCCCGAGAAGAGAAGCAGCTGGCACATTCTATGTTTTTCTTTCGCTCCTAGTCCAGCATGGAAGATTTTATAGACGCTTATTAATCACAATTATCTATAAACGTAATGAACAAATTGACTGTCTTATATCTAACTGTATCTACAGATAGTCATAATAAACCCGTATTACAATAGGAAATAAGATCAAAATTCCTCTCACACATAACACTATCCGAAATAAACGATTCATTGACCTAATCTCACGCTTCCTTTTATTAAACGAAACCTTAACTCTTACCGTATCTCCTAAGAAATAAGATTCAAAATTGCTAGAATAAATATTCAGGAGACAAACTAAATGTTATTCCAGTAACGTACCAGAGATATCTAAAATTGCACCTATGAATATCGGAGTCGAAAGCCGAAATCTGTTACTGTACTGGAACCCGCTATTTTACTGGAAAAATTCCATGAAATGACGCCTAGAATTTTGAGGCTCAATTTCTAGGTTTTGTGATGTTAAGGAGTGTCGATTGAATTTGATGGGCTGTAAAAGACAATTGCTTTATCAATATATATAAAACTGTTCCGTTACTGACTGAGTGACTGAGGTACTGAGTGGCTAAGGGACTGAGTGACTGACAGACAACGTACAGCCGTAACTACTGGGCGTAGAGAGCTGAAATTTGGAACATACATTCTTTAGGGGATGTAGGGGTGCACTAAGTCCTATATTTCCCGTTCCCGAAATTCCCACGGGAACGGGAAATATATGATGTTTTAGTTTGTATGAAAAAATCCCATCCCTTGAGTGCACGGATGTGATACTTGATATAAAGGTTCCTCAATAAGTGTCTGTTTGTATTATGGAAGGAATTCCCGAAATTCCCACGGGAAGGGGTTGGACTTTTTAGTTTGTATGTAAAATCTTATTCCTTGAGTGTACGGATGTGATACTTGGCATGAAGGTTCTTCAAAGAGTGACTGGTTGTGTTAGGGAAAAAATTCCCAAAATTCCCACGGGCACGGAAATATATGATTTTTAGTTTGTGTGAAAAAAACATATTCCTTGAGTGCATGGGTGTGATACTTGGTATAAAGGTTCTTTGCAGTGGGTGTCTGGTTGTATAGTTTCTGAAATTTTCACGAGAAGGGTAGTTAAGCGCATACGAAGTTGCGGGATAAAGCTAGTAGATTTATATAGGTCTGTTTTATTTTCATTACAAAAGGTACAGATCGTTATTCAAGATAGTTGTTATTAAGATTTTTTCTCTCTTTTTGTCTTAAATAAGTCTGTTCCAACTTTGCTCGTATGCTAACTTGGCACGATGTTTTTTCATACTTCCAACAATCATCGTTATTTTGAAATAAACTTATGCACCTCTGTGGTGCATTGGTTGAGTGATTATGATGTGAGAAGTCCTAGGTTCGAGTCCCACCCGGCGCATTAGGGTGAACATTTATAATTTTTTTTATTGAAAAAAGTCTCAATATATTGAGATACAATTTCGCACACAATCATACGTAAGTTACTTATCCTGATTTCCCTACAGGATTGTAATTTGCATAAAATCACAGATTTCTTGTTCTAGTTTTACACGATTAATACGGACTAAAAGACAATAATCTAACATTAGTTGCTCTTGTCTGTAAACACACTTAAACATTTAGTTAAACTAAAAATTGGTTCCATTCGACTTGAAATTTCCTAATTTTAAGTCTTATGTCAAACTGAGAGGCTTCAAAATAATTTTTCGTTAGGGTGGTACCAAACCACCCAAAAGCAGTTTTTACAATGCCAAAAATTGCGATCAACGTCGGTCGATCTTTTGGTGTGGAAACACCCTTAGCAGTTGTTGATATTGAAATCCTCTGACTTTACATAAAATATCTTAAATAAGAGCATGTACTTAACTGTATTCGATAAATTCCTTTAATTTTTTTTCTTATAAATAAATATTTCTGACACTCGCAAAACATTATCTAGCCCAAATTGAGTTTCTTAAAGAACTTGTGTTATGGATACTAGATAACTGATATACTTAAGAAATATATAAACATACATATTGAATGAATACATATTTTTTATAAGAATAAACTTGACTTGACGGCTAATACCTGTTCATCGCACAAATATCCGCCGCCGCAAGGATTCGAACCCAGGACCTCTAGCATAGAAGGCAATGAATGCTACCACTACACCAGCCGGTCGTCAATTATGGAGAGAGACTATTGTAGTGACAGGTGGCGAGCCTCTCAGTTAACAGTTTCCTTAACAGTGACTTTTACAGTTTGCCCGGGAAGAGAAGCAGCTGGCACATTCTATGTTTTTCTTTCGCTCTCAGGCCAGCATGAATGCATGGAAGTATTGAATATAAGAAAATAAATAAATAGACGTCCATGTCTTGACGGCTTATATCTGTGTTCAGCTTGGAGAACCATTAATACCTAAAATAGGCTTTTGTTCTTTGACTTCAACACTCATAAACATTCCTTATACATCTAAAATATACTTAACTCCTCCACGATTTCTTTGTTCAGCTCAAATCTTTAACCCTTGCTATAACAAAAACCAATTTTATACGTAGGTATACTTGTTTTACCTTTGCAGTCCCACCGTAGCTGTTCCTACTTGGTATTCAGGGCGCGTATTTAGGTGATATATAACCTAACGCCTAGCCTTACATAGTAATAGGAACAGCGAAAATGACGATAGTTTTTTCATATTACCTTCCTCTAGACACATGCATTTTAAATGTAATATGTTCGTTCGTTACTTAAGGTTTTTAGTATGGAAAGTAGCTGTGTATACTGTTTTGAAGCACGTAGTTCTTGATGGCGTTTAACAGTTTTTTTTTTAAGTTGTGGATAAAGCAGTTTTCTTATCGTGAAAGAGTTTAAGCAGTATTAAAAACTAGCCTTTTCCCGTTGTTATAAACATTTGATCCCCGACCCTTTAGGAAAATCAGAATAAAGTAGACATTATTCGAGTTAAATAAATGAAAAAATGTGTTAAATAAAAATCACCCGACCAGGACTCGAACCTGGGACCTCTCGTTTACCGGACGAGTGCTCTCCCACTGAGCTACCGGGGCCTGGGGGTACGCCTCGAAATTACTTAACACATTTTTGTTTTGACGTTATATTGCTAACGTAGCTCCATCTAATGGTTCGAGTCCTGGTCGGGTGATTTTTATTTAACACATTTTTTCATTTATGTAAAAGTAACTTAGCATTTTAAAATGCAAAATCTTTAAAATATTATTATTCGAGTTGTACCTAGCCAACTATATCAAAATAAGCAGAGCTTGTGATCGCATTATCGTTATCGTGACAAGTTTAGTCTTTGTAATGAGTCTGTCCTCTGGGTTACGAGAAGGTTTAGATCGTAAATCCACCATGCTGGCCTAGTGCTGGGTGGTGGATATCAGAATTTTCAGGGCGCCGAAATAGCTTATAACAAACACTATCGTATTAAATACACATAAGTCATCAATCAAAGCTAAAATAAATAAATATGATAAATTTTGTATTGTAGCTGAAACTTCCTTGATTTTTGTTTGATATAATTTATGTACTCGATTCACATCCAGAAGGTAATAATTAAGAATTGATGTTTATTTATATTGTATAGAATTAAGTTTAAAATGTTACCAGTTTTGTGATTTAAATTTAAAAAAGCCACTGTAAAAAAGCCACGACTAGTAATATAATACATACATACATATGCAGATTATAAGACCATCTGATGTCACTTTTGACTTTGGAGGTAATATAATGATGAATACAAACTATTGCAGTGACAGGGGGTCATCCTATCACCCGCAAAAACCTCTGTGTTTTAACTGACTTTTACAGTATGCCCGGGAAGAGAAGTTTTTCCTTCGTTCCCAGTCCAGCATGGAAGATATAATACATATAAACAAACTATCAGGACTTCAAATGTGACATCAGATGGTTTATATCTTCTGGTGTTCTGCCTACGCCATAAGGGATACAGGCGTGACGTTATGTATGTTCGTATGTAGATACATACATACATAACTTCACACCTGTATCCTTAATGGGGTAGGCAGAACACCAGAGGCTATAAAAACCATCTGATGTCACGTTTGACAAATTTGGAGGTATTATTTTGATGGAGAGAGACTATAGCAGTGACAGGGGGTCAGCCTGTCGCCCGTAAAAACGCCAACAAAACCTCCGTCCCTTAACTGACTTTTACAGTTTGCCCGGGAAGAGAAGCAGCTGGCACATTCTATGTTTTGCTTTCGCTCCCAGTCCAGCATGTATGCATTTAATGAAATTATTACTTCACGTCAAAATATTGAATAAGCTGTTTTCGAATTGAATGGAACATCTGCTCTGTATGCGGTCGGTATTTCCAGTTTTCTCCTTACATTCATCTTTATTACTATCCTATCATATCAGTATTCATGTCTCTCTTAATCATAATATCCGCTTTCACACAAAGACGGGGATACGAGTGTGGAATTGCTTATTTTATTTCTGAAAACATTATATTTACAGAGCAGGTTATTCAACTCGACAATCTTTAGACTTTACATATTTTTTTCAGACGGCTTAGAATAGTCGTACCATCCCATGGATAAGCTTATCGTTAAAGGAGACTAATCCAAGTGACCCCCACTTGGTGGTAGGACCCCGTCAGGGCCCGGCTGCCTAGCGACCTCCCTTTATATAAAAACCTGGCGCCAACTATAACCGCTCATGTGGTATTGTTTTATGGCAATACGAGCGTTTGCTCGCGACTTCGTACACGCATAAACTCAAAAGTCCTATTTTCCGTTCCCGTGGGAATTCCGGGAATTCCTTCCATTATACAAACAGACACTTATTGAGGAACCTTTATACCAAGTATCACATCCGTGCACTCAAAGAATAAGATTTTATCATACAAACTAAAACATCATATATTTCCCGTTTCCGTGGGAATTTCGGGAATTCCTTTCATAACACAACCAGTATCTTTTTGAAGAACTTTTATGCCAAGTATCATATCCGTGCACTCAAGGAATAAGATTTTTCATACAAACTAAAAAGTCCAATAATTCCCGTTCCCGTGGGAATTTCGAGAATTCCTTCCTTAGTGCACCCCTGCATCTCCTAAAGAATGTATGTTCTAAATTTCAGCTCTCTACGCCCAGTAGTTACGGCTGTACGTTGTCTGTCAGTCACTCAGTAACTCAGTCAGTAACGGAACAGTTTTATAAATATTGATTTTACGAAAACCTAGGTCCTTACTTAATATGCTGTCATCTCGAACTCATATTTACTTACCAAGTGAGATTAAGGTTAAACGCGGATATACATAATACATACATAACTTCACGCTTGTATCCCTAATGGGGTAGACAGAACACCAGTTATACAACCAACTGATGTCATGTTTGAATTTGGAGGCATTATAATCGTGGAGAGAGACTATTGTAGTCAGAAGGGATCAGCCTATCGGCCACAAAAAAAACCCTCCAATAAAAACTCTGTCCCTTAACTGACTTTTACAGCATGTCCGGAAAGGGAAGCAGCAGGTACATTCTATGTTTTTCCTTTGCTCCCAGTCCAGTTTGAAAGAATAACGCATCTATAGTCACCAATAAAATCATTTTTTGATTTGGGGTTAACAAATGACAGTGAAATTCAGTTTTAAGTTTTCAAGACTTATAATCTTCAAACAAATTACTTTTTTAATAGATTAGAGCACCTTTCTTGTTATTTCTCATTGCGTGTCTTATATTTTGTCAATCATTACGACAGACTCTGTATATTACAAGCAGATGATTGCAAAACAAAATTGTTCTAGCTCAAAAACTGTTTTTTTAACAGAGAATCCATTTTATTTAATCTTTATCCATTCTAAAACTAATCCACGCACTATGCAACAAAAACAAGTTTTGAAAACCACGATAAAATTTATATATTTTTTTCATAAAACCTTACGAGTATTTTTCATATGAAAACCGAATCAACGCTTTCAAATTCGATAACCAAGCTTTATATCCAAACGAAAAGGAAAATCAATAGATTTTGATATTCACAGCCGCTGTTTTAACGATAAATAGATAGGATTATAAACTCCTGTCTGCGGTAAACACCGAATGTTTGTGTAAAGAAGTTAAACTTTGGTTTTGTGAATACAAATTTTCGTTTTCAATGTTTTCCGTGTGTGGCGAAACGTGGGTGAAACGGTGTTTTATTGGTGAACTTCATAGCTTGAAGGCTGATACCAAGTATATTTCCTGAATTGTATAATTAGTTTGAGAGATAAGAATATTTCTGTATTTATTATTAAACTATGAAAGAGTAATAATATATCTATATTTATTATTAAGCTTCAATGCTGGACTGGGAGTGAAGGCAAAACATAGAATGTGCCAGCTGCTTCTCTTCCCGGGCATACTGTAAAAGTCAGTTAAGGGACAGAGGTTTTTTGTGGGCGAAAGCCCCTATCACTGCAGTAGTCTCTCTCCACCATTATTATGCCCTCAAATTTGTCAAACGTGACATTGGATGGTTTAATAACCTCTGGTGTTCTGCCTACCCCATAGGGGATACAGGCGTGACGTTATGTATGTATTTATGTACTTTGAAAAAGCGTTCTGGTTAGATTACTTTGATTTATTACTTCTTATTAGATTTTGTCTAAAATTAATCTTGATTCTATAACGACGGCAAAATTATTAAGAAATTAAACCTTGTATTTTAAGTTTTAGGTCATCAATGTGTCACTAATCATATCTAGATATGTGCATGTAATGAATTCTAGGGGCTTCATGCTTTTTACTATCATTTGCAGACGTATGTAAACAAGTAAAACATATTTTCATTTCAAGTCCTATCGGCAGGAATTTGGGAAACGAGTAAGAAAAAACATGATAAACTTAATTTTCCGCTAATAAATATATTCCACCTGTGAAAGTCTCTTATCCAAATAAATAATTCTATCACTTACCATCAAGTCTCTCTTTGCCATTGAAGTACCATACAACTTTCGGCTGCGGCTTTCCTTCCTTGACTATACAAGAGATGTTCACCCGACTCCTCTCGTACAGTGGGCCAAAGACCCCACCGTCGGGCAGGATTTTGTTATCGCTGGTCACTATTTCCACAGATTTGGGCTTAACTGAAAATAAAGAAAAACATCCGTTAGTACGTCATTAAATAATCAACAAATGCAGAGCATTAAAAATACCGACGTCACTTCAAAACGGCCGTCAATGGTAAACCGACTTTATACATATATAAAAAGAAACATGAATTACTTAATCGATTTCGATTTGGGCCAAGTGGAAAGTATATTCTATCATATAAAACAAGAATCATCAAAATTGGTTCCCCCAGTCAAAAGTAATGAGGTAACAAACACAAAAAACGTACAGACGAATTGAGTACCTCCTCCTTTTTTGAAGTCGGTTGAAAATATATAAAACTAGTTTATCGGTGATTAAGCCCATGTTTGAACTTCATCTTACCTCATAGTAAGAGAAGATTAAGGGCGATGGAGACGAAATAGGTTTATGAAGGAACTTGCTCTTCTTATACGTAAAAATACCAAATAAATTCGATCCTGGTTGGGACGTATTTGGTATTTCTATCAAAAAAAATATATGAAAGTAGAAGATGTAGTGCCTAAGATTGAAAAGGGTATACTACGGTGGTTTGGACATTTGGAAAGGATGAGTAAAAGAATATTTACGAAAGAGGTGTACAGAGCAAGAATGGATGGTGCTGTCGGCAGGGGCCGCCCTAGGCGAACGTATGCCGATCAAATTGGCGACGTTCTTAAAAAGGGCCTAGTTAAAAGTACCCGTAACCGGCGATCATGTATGAAAATATTAATGAGCGTGGAGGAAGCGAAAGAGGTATGTCTGGATCGAAGCAATTGGCGTTACCTACCCCAAAGGGAGACAGGCGTGAATTTATGTATGTATGTTTGTAAAATTATATTTAAGCATTATACAATGAAAATTAAAGCTTTTAAAATAATTGAACTGGCTCTTGGTAAATCATTACTGGAACATATCATCGCCATAGTGATGCTATTTGGCTGCAACTTGTAAAGAAGTGTGTTCGTTAGGCAAGCGAACACTAAAGGGGTTTCACCACCAAGCATGTTCCCTCGGATTATTCGCCTTTTGCGACACGGAGGGCGCGACCACCTTTTTTCATCCGGAGGAAAAAGTGTCTCTTTCGTGTGTACTTCATCCGCCATGAGTTTATTTATTTATTTATTTACACTTTATTGTATGCCATTGATAAGTACAAAAAAAAGGAAATACATGATAACAATTTTGAGATACAATTGGCGGTCTTATCGCTGGAATGCGATCTCTACCAGACAACCATGGATTTGGTTCTCTGGTAGAGATCGCTTAATGAGATGGTTTAATTAATTATTTACCGTTAATTATTAACCGCCTTATTATAAGTGTTTGATTTATATTTTATGAACTTTGATTTTTGACATTCCGTTGTAAAGTTCTTTATTACTTGTCTTATCAATTTTTTTTTTGTTATTGTTTAAATATTATTCTTTTGACATATGTTAATATTGTATTTCATTTTTTTTATAATGACAAATTGTAACTTTCTTTAAAATATGTAATTGGTATTATGACGTTTAAGTTAAAGTAAATAAATAAATAATAAATGAGGCCAGGAGGTCGCGATTTCGCCATTGGCATCACCCGTGAGCCCTCGTGGATTGAGCTCAGCCTGAGCCGAGCACCCTCCCACGTAGTAAATGGTCCAGTATATTCGAAGCCTGACCCAACTCGGCTAAAACATACTTTTACAAAATATCGGGGCACATCTGAAATCAGCGCTGTGGCTTTTGTTGCAGCATAATGCCAGGCCTGGCTCACTCCGCGCGGTACATCCGTTATTTACCTACAGCGAAGCGCACCGCCGGCGCTACTCGAATGGGTCGTGTATCACGCGCGCGCCCATCGGGACGTTGTAGATACCTACCTACCTAATAGCACTCACAGTAATTCTATGATCGAGGTCGCAAATAGTATTTAAAAATGGACATAAAAAGAAACAAATATTCAATTAGATTATGTTTGGATTTGATTATGTTCAATTTAGCAAACAAAACATATGTAGTATTACTAATTATTGGTCGTCACTTTTTTTTCATTTTGTACTGTAGGTAAGTTTAAACAATATTTTTTACAAAGGTAGAATAACAGTAATACCTACATCGGTAGATACTTAATTACAAATAAGGAGATTAATTATTCTTCACTAGGCAGCAACCCTAACAGCGTAAGAAAAGATAAGAGGCATGCGATAGAAAGAGACAAAACTTCTAGGTATATAAATTTGCAGGTACGTAATGCTGTGCGAGCTGAATTCCACCGTATCGCGTCGTAGCAAGACTCGAATTTATTTAGATCTTCTTGCGGAGTAATTCTTCTGTACCAACTATTACTTATTCTGTGATAATGCTGAGATGTGTCCTATTTAACACGCTTACTGCAGTACAGGGTAACTTATAAAATTATATAGAGAAGTTTAAAAAAAAAATTATAACTTTATTTTATAATCGGTTTTTTCTGCTTATATATTTTTTTTAATGTTTAATTTTGTTATAGTGTTGATTGTATCTTGTACTTTTCTTGTTCTTGTACTCATTTTGTACTTTTATGTCTTTTTTTTATTATTATTTTATTTATCTTTATTTTAATCTTGCTTCTTGTATGTGTTATTTTTATTGTGTTGTCTTGTTTGTAGTTTTGTGTTAAATAAATTTGTGAATTTGAATTTCAATTTATATCTCCATTTAATTCCAGAATTTGCCTATAAAAGTGTAAGATTCCAAACAACCATTTGCATTTGCATACATTTAAAAAAGTACATAATTTACACATTGAGACGCACCTCCTGCCACTTGGAAGGGTCGACCTGTTGAGAAGAAGTGGCAAGAAACTCAACAGCAATCATCTTTTCGAAATAATTAACAACCTTTTTTTCGGCCACGTACTCCAAAAAATTAATAAAATCCCTCTGTGCACGTATTTTTGTTTTGAATTTAAATGCAGAGGAAAATGTTTAATATTTTTGAGAACTTTATTATAAAATGAATAAATTGACCTTCAAATAAGTCGATGACCTTTTGAAATCGACTATTTTATACTACTTTCTTTTTTCAATCTGCCATGAAATTGCAAGAAACTTTCGTAGACAAAAGAAAAACACAAACGCTTTAAGTAACACTTTTTTCCAGTCTCATTAGTGTTATTTTTCTCATTTTGAGATAGTAAATTAAAAGAAAAAGTTCAAAGCATATATCAAAAACTATTTTCTCTATTATTACGTCTCTAAGATCATACATAAAGTTTAACAAGAAGTTTGACAATAAAGAGGTTTCAACCTCAATCGATTAAAAACAACAAACGCGCTGGAATAAAATGCTATGCTTCTTATTTCAAATTTAAACGTTGTAATTCTAACCGACCTCATTATGGAAATACTGAAGCCATATTTTTCCAATTTATAGGCTTAAGCTTGTTTCAGTATTTTTCTTCTCATTAAAAATTCATGTTCGGTATCGGTATAATTTTTTTTTTTTTTTTTTTTTTTTTTTTTTATATAAGTGACTAAACCCGCGTTTGACCTCAATCGCACCTGATGGTAAGTGACGATGAGGTCGAAGATGAAAGCACACGGGTTTAGGAAGGAACTGGCTCTTTATACAATATTGCCGGAACACATTACCGCCGGAGCGGTAACATTTGGCGGCAGACTTTATATAAAGGGTGGTCGCTAGCCAGGCGGACCCAGAAGGGATCCTACCACCAAGCAAATATAGCCAATCGGTAACGAGGTGTATATATTCAAAAAAGTTACTTGATTATTGTTGTTCACTTTTGTTATGTTTGTACAGTTGGGCACGAAAGGTTATAAAATGAATGTTGATAAAAATGGCATATTTTTATTAAAATTTATTAAATGTATCTATTTAGTAATAAGGCTCTTCCTAATATAAGGAAAACGTGATAAGACATTTCTTTGAAGTAGTATTTTAGTATTTCTTAAAAAGTTTTTGTGTTACTAAATAAATATTAAGTATTTTTAAGCTCAGATTAAGTTTTATTAATAAGTGTTTCATGTAATTCATTACTTAGGAAAAATATGCAATATATTTGAAATTAATTTGAAAAACATCCAAAATAAGTAACTTTCACTAAGAGTAGGTTATTTAAATATGCATGAAAAACATATCTGTGGGCTTTTGTATCATGAATGTTTGGAAGACTTTTAAGCATCTTTCAATATATCGTATCAATATACATTTAAGTGTATTTCCATAACATTCGTTTGTTTGGACCCGATTAACTACAAAAATTATTAAATAGTAGTGGTATTACATCAGCAATGGACGACCAAAGTAAGGTTGAAGGAATTACCTACCTATGTAAATTGCATTAAAATGACAATTTGAAGTGTGTTGATTTGCCGAAGTTGCAAATGACATAAACATCACGCCAGCTTGTAGCTATTATTATAAAAACAACTTTATACATTTAGTTTACGCTCAAACTTGACTTCTTATAAAACACATGCCGAAACGCATCTTATCTAGTGCGATGATATATGTCGGTACACGGTTAATCCATAACCAACAGAAAAAATTGGGTTTTTGTAATACATACATACATACATAACTTCACGTCTGTATCCCTTATGGGGTAGGCAGAACACCATAAGGTTACAAGACCATCTGATATCACGTTTGACAAATGAGGTATTATAATGATGGAGAGAGGCTATTGCAGTGACAGGGAGTCAGCCTATCGCCCACAAAAATGCCAATAAAACCTCTGTCCCTTAACTGACTTTTAAAGTATGCCCGGGAAGAGAAGCAGCTGGAACATTCTATGCTTTTCTTTCATCCCAGCATGGAAGGAACATGGAAGGAACGGTGACTAATAACACGGTTGACCTTTATGTTAAGTTATAATAAGTACCAAGAAAGGTTCAAAAACAAATTGGTTCTAAATAAACCCTTGCTCGTGGCAGATGTTAATGAAAGGTGATAGCTAACCAGATGGTTCTACAATCATTAATGGGTTCTATAACTAAACACGGGTCACAAAAATTAGTCATCTTTTATAACATGGTTCCTAGGGTCAGCCTAAAATAGCACAACAATTCTAATCAAAAAAGTAAAAAAAATAATCAACGAATGCAGAGCATTAAAAAAATCTATAAATTTTATATGGGACTAAATATTAAGTATCCTCTATCATATGTAATAAGAATTTTCAAAATCGATTCATAATTGTCCGAAATATCGTGTAACAAAGACACAAAAAACAACATACAGACGACTTGAGAACCTCCTCCTTTTTTGGAAGTCGGTTGAAAAACAAAACGCATTGCATGAACCAATTTACAAAACGAGTTCTCCACTCGACTGTACTTTCATTCAGCCAATTATATCGTATAATTATTCCACTGATACAGCTTGACTTTCTCGTTCTGTGCTGGCTGTTTTTGATAAAATTTGCTCGAAAATAACGAGCGCGCCCAGGAATAATTGGGCGAAAATTTCGCATGTGATGAAAGCGATAAAATAAAATAGCACAAAAGAAAATTATTGAATGAAAGATAAAAATTTTGATGTTTCGTGTTTTGATGAAAAATCAGGTTATTGTAGTTTGTAACTACAATAACGACCGGGAAATATGATTCTGTATTTTTTTATTACGTGATTGAAAGTGGTCACTTGTGACAAATTGACAATGGACAAAACATTGTCGACTCCGTGATATTAGAAAATAAATAAATATATAAAATCCCCAGACAATCATACCGAATACATGACCCCAAACTAAGCATAGCTTTTGTTATGGGATACCATATAGCGAACTAGGGGCAACCTAGTATATAATACATAAATAGATAAACAACCAGACACGGAACATTTTTTTTTCTTGTTCCATGTGGTTATCGAACCCGCAACCACTGGCTGAGGCGGGCAGGTTTACCCCATCGCCAAAGTGGTCGTCGACAGATAGTAGGTATCATTGCTGGTTATTGTTCCGTCTTCTTCGCGTTTTATCCAGATTTTAAAAAAGCTGTTTGGTGGTTGATTGGTCCAAAAAATTACGATAATTAATAAAGATGATTATGGTTTATTACATAAATTTCGATGTCTAGGAAAACTGGTACATCAGTTCATAACATTTTAAAGTTTTTGCTTTTTATACATACAAACATACATAACTTCAAGCCTGTATCCCTAATGGGGTAGGCAGAACACCAGAGGCTATAAAAAGCATCTGATGTCACTTTTGACAAATTTGGAGGTATTATTATGATGGAGAGAGACTATAGCAGTGACAGGGGGTCAGCCTGTCGCCTGCAAAATCGCCAACAAATCCTCCGTCCCTTAACTTACTTTTACAGTTTGCTCAGGAAGAGAAGCAGCTGGCACATTCTATGTTTTTCTTTCGCTCCCAGTCCAGCATGCTTTAATAATGCTTAATTATTCTTAAATAACTGAAAAAAATATCCACCAGGACTTGAATCTAGGACCTCTCGCTTGCCGGACGAGTGCCCGGTAGCTCAGTGCAAGAGCACAAGCGCGAGGTTCCAGGTTCGAGTCCTAGTTGGATGGTTTTATTTAGCATATTTTTCAGTGATATATCAGTTTTTTAACCCCGATGTATGTTTTTGGTTTCGTCTACGGTTTAATTCATGTTTTCGTTTACAAAAGCGGTGAAAAAACAATGATTAGGTGTTAAAATCGGCTGTGAATAGATACTGTTTAGAAATGTCATAAGACGTGAGTGGAACAATTAGCCAGTTGATGGTATATCACACCTAGGCAATTTATAACTACTGCCTTTGCCCTGCGGTATCACTCTCTAAATTTCTCAATGCATCAAAAGCTTCTTGTAAGCTTTTTTGTTCAGAAACTCCTTTATAATCAAGATAACATACATACATAAATACCTAACGTCACGCCTGTATCCCTTATGGGGTAGGCAGAACACCAGAGATTATAGAAGACAGATCATCTGATGTCACGTTTGACAAAATTTGAAGGTATTATAAAGATGGAGAGAGACTATTGTAGTGACAGGGAGTCAGCCTATCGCCCACAAAAACGCCTTTAAAACCTCTGTCCCTTAACTGACTTTTACAGTATGCACGGGAAGACAAGCAGCTGGCACATTCTACGTTTTACTTTCGCTCCCAGTCCAGCATGGAAGCTATCAAGATAAATACAGGCGAAAACACGTGAAAACGCATGTGTAGTTAGATCCAGAGATAGGACTTAGCTGAGATCTTATTCGTGAATTTTTTCTTTTACTTCTTAATTTATTGTTATGAAAAAGTTATCTTGCATAGGTTTTATTATATACAAGGTGTTGTTTTTGATATCCCATAACTGAGAAGGTTTTGTTCCTTACTAAAAATAATATTTACCAAATCATATGTGGTTCAAAAGTGTATACTTACTAAGATATCACCAATCTTAATATAATGAGTTCATAAATGATCACCCTTGTAAAATCTCATTAACATTCATTCAATAGACGCGTGTCACTGAAGCCATACAATAAACAACAAAAACATTTTAAACGTTGAGGAACGTTGCATACAATGTACAACTCAAAACGTTGCGAAATGTACCAGTGCATAGCGATAAAAAAGGGATAGAAAATGCCACATTGTCATACTTCACATATTGAGATGTTTTGACTTAATTGAATTATTTTGTATGAAAAACAAAACAAAAAAAAAGATTAAAATAAAAAAAATATTCGCATGCTATTTAATTCTATTATATGGTCCGATTAATACCCTAGTGTTGTGGGAAATCAACAGGAATACCTTGTATAATAAACCAAATTTTAAGCCTCGAAGTTTGCAATTCCCTAAAGATATTAAATTCCTACGAAACAGAGTACTTTAATGTACAATTTAAATGGAAAATGTACAGTAAGCTTGTTAAAATCAATAAATCAACTGTCATTCTAATTTACAAACATCGCGATCTTTTCACATACAAAACTAAATGAAATTCGGTAAAAACCTAAAATATCTTGATGTCAAAAAGCGGCGCGAGTTTTGTCGACCTGTCATTTAGAGTTATGACATTTGTGACAGATTTTTCATATTGGCAACGAAAAGTGGAAACATTTTTGGCGGGATCTAATAAAATATTAAGATGGAGGTCGCGTTTTGAATACCTTAAATACGAAAGGAAAAAGGTGATGCGGTTTTCCGGTTTTTTGTTATTCTACTCACTGCTCTATAAATGTTGACCGCAGGTTTGCTTGCATTTGTCTTATCATGTTTACTAAACAATCGTGGCACGATTTTGTAATAGAAGGAGAGTTATTTAGAGATAATTTTAACAAAATTACTGCATTGCTTAGACTTTATAAATCAAGTATTGTGTTCGTTCTAGACACGTCATGTTATATCTGCTTTCTAAATTTTATTCAAAATGTGATGTTCAATTATAAATACATACATACATAACTTCACGCCTGTGGCCCTTATGGGGTAGGCAGAACACCAGAGGCTATTTAACGATCTGATGTCACGTTTGAAGAATTTGGAGGTATTATTATGATTAATAGAGACTATTACAGTGACAGGGGGTCAGCATATCGCATGAAAACCGCCAACAAAACCTCTGTCCCTTAACTGACTTTTACAGTATGCCCGGGAAGAGAAGCAGCTGGTACATTCCATGTTTTTCTGTCGTTCCCAGTCCAGCATGGAAGTGATGTTATGAAACTTAATGTGGGCTATAGATAATACGGTACGAATGTCAAAATTTATTTTATTAGGACGGTCTCCGTGATGCAGTGATCTAGACGCTACTACGCCAATTGTGAGGCCGCGGATTCGATTCCCGCACGGAACAAAATTAAAAGCAATGTTCCTTTTTATTTTCTGTGGGTGTTCATCTTTATATATGGTGACTCGTGACAAATTTAAGATATTGTTAATAAATAAAATAACATTACTACACTTTCCTCAATGTGCCGGTCAGTCTACGCGCACACTGTAGTGTTCCCGCCACACGCACACCGCCACCCGCTAAGTATCTATTAGATTACGCTTATGTTATCATGCGTTGCGTAATGAATCTTTTAACTTTCGGTTAAGTTTACTGAGTAAATAATTAATATTTATATTATTTTTTTCCCTTCATGTATGATCTCAAACTATTACGTCCTCGAATTTCGAAAGCCTTCCAGTCACCCTGTATATGTATGTATTTATATTCAAAATTCCCGCTAATTCGCTACATGATATCCCATAACACAAGCTATGCTTACATTAAGACGACCGGCTGGTGTAGCGGTAACATACATTGCCTTCTATGCCAGAGGTCCTGGGTTCGAATCCCGGCGGCGGCGGATATTTGTGTGATAAACAAAGATATTATTCGTCAAGTCATGGATGTTTATATGTTTATTTAAGTTTATTCTAATAAACAATATATATTTATTAAATATTTCTTAAGTATATCATTTATCTAGTATCTAATGTTGTTGTGAGTATATCATTTATCTAGTATCTAATGTTGTGTGAATTTATTATTATTGGGGCCATATAGTTGATTTAACTGTCTGGAGATTTTATTTATTTAATAAATTACATTTAATCTATTCAGAAATTGGAGTCTAAGATTGACTTAGAATGAACCTACATACATTTTTGCCATGATACATCTTCGATAGTGCATTTTCCAGATGGAGGTAATAGTCTTGAACTCTTTCTTTTCCGCCAAGGAAAGGATTTGGCAATTAAAAGAGTAAAGAGGATGAATGCATTTACACATAAAAGGCTATCTACAACGTGTAACAAAATGGAGAGATAAAATTTTAAATTTTAAATTAAAAAATTTAAGGGTTAACTTAAAGAAGAAGAAGAAAGAACATTTATTTCATAGCCACTTCTATACCATACGTAGAAAATACAGTAAAAAAATTAGCATGATCAGTGCTGGTATAGACTTTCATACAAATTTATTTAATTATTTTAAAACAAAATATTTTGACAACCCTAGTCAACTTAATAAGCTTAAACAAGACTTGTGCCGCAGTCAGTGACCTTATGACCTTTCCCACACCGGTTGAACTTTGTAGTATCTGTCTTAGTTACCCCTCACTTTATTTTCAAACCATCTGTTATCGAATAGATTTCATCAAAAGCTTACAGCTGTTTTTAGGGTTGACACTTAGATATTTTGATCTAAACTTTGTACTTGTTTTTCGGCCGAACCGTAAGGATAACAAATTTATGTTACTGTTACTTAAAAACTACATTACCAAACATACAATCCTCTTAAGTGTTACAACATAGCAGCGATGGCTGTGCCCTCACAGTGTGGAGACTGCCTTAGCAGCCATTAGACTCATCAGTAACCTGAGTACACCTACTCAACACCGCCATTCACCTAATGTATAAATATTATAGTAGACTCCAGAAGATCACCAACTCGTTCAACGCTTTTATAATAAAATTCCAAAATATTTAAGATTAACCCTTCGATAGATTTAAGGATAAGTGTTATGTGAAAAGGTTTACTATACGATAACCGGATGCAAGATGGGATTCCCTGACTGTAAACTGTTATTGTGTATTTTTAAAAGAGGATTGCTGCTGAGTTTCTTGCCACTTCTTCTCAACAGATCGACTTTCCGAAGTGGTGGTAGATTCAGTTCAATTTGTAATATGTTTGACTTATTTCAAATGTATTTAAATACTTGCGAAATAAATAATATTTTGACTTTGTCTGATTAAGCCCAGAGGAAAACTCAGCCCTTTACCTCAATTTAACCTTACGCCTGACGGCCGTCTCTCAAGCGAAAGATCGCAGGCAGGTTTAATATCAAAGGGACGCTTTAAAGCCGCGTTACTGACCGACAATGACCGGCCCTTTGACCTTGGCCTGACTTTTGACAAGAGTTTATGGAGTGGATTTTTAGAAGTGTTAAATCTACTGAGCGTCGAGAGGCGATTAATAAACTGGTTGTCAGAGTGACCAATTTAAATACGATTTTATTGTTTAGTACCTGAATTAAAATTTTCATAAATTTATTACATACATACATACACAACGTCACTCTTGTATCCCTTATGGGGTACGCAGTACAAGACCATGTGATGTCACGTTTGACAAATTTGGAGGTATAAAGATGGAGAGAGACTATTGTAGTGACAGGGGGTCAGCCTATCGCCCACAAAAACGCCTTTAAAACCTCTGTCCCTTAACTGACTTTTACAGTATGCCTGGGAAAAGAAGCAGCTTGCACATTCTATGTTTTATTCTTTCGCTCCCAGTCCAGCATGGAAGTTAATAAAGTCATAAATTTATTATTATTTATTTATTTATTTTTGTTTTCTAAAATATAACTAGGTACCTAATTATAATATTAATGATATTTTTTGTACTAAGTTTGGTAAACCCATGTATTTCGTACGTTATTCGGGGTAACCATGATGGTATTTTTTTAAATTCGCCAAATTTTTCCAGTCTCTACTTTCAATAGCCAGACTATAAATAAAAATCAATCTAACTCATTGAAAAGTCTGAAATTCATATTTTTGCATTAAAAGAAATTTGAAATTTTTCATTTGACGTCCGCAAAAACCTCTCTTTTCCCTTTTCATTACTTTTTAATTGTAACGTATCAATCCAGAAAAGCATTTATAAATTCAGCGCGCCATCACGGTTTCAATAAATTGTGGTATGTCATCAGCCCCAAACATATCTTGTGGAGCGGTTAAATTGGCGGTAGAAGTGACGTTTCGTTGACAGCTCGACATCTGTCAGATGCGGCGGGCTTATGAACTGTTACTCAAGATGTCAAAGTGTTTGACGTTAATATCGCTTCATTGTTTTGTGTAACGGATTGATTGTTAGGAAATATTGTTGTAGATTGATAGGTGTTGTGTTAGGGATTTTTAGTTGTACGTACGACTAGTTTTGGATTTTGAAATGTTGGTACAGATTGACCTTTTGTTTACATAATTATATATTTATTTGATTATGAAGATATTGATTATATGGACTGGAATACAGATCTCAGCTTTTTTATGGCAGACATCTTTCTTATGATATTATTGTTTCCAATTTTAAACTTATTTGAATCGAAGTCTCGATATATTTTCAGACATTTTGATCTCAAGTGATGCGATAAAAATAATTTATTATGAAAATAACAGCCGTCTTCTGTTTTTTGTTTCGATTTTGACCTGAGTTAACCTTTAGTAGTTCAACGCGTTCTCAAGAGCCCGACGCAACAAATGGAAAAATATTTCAAATATTTTGACTGTGAGTTGATTAGCGCGTTTAAATAAAACAAGTTTTTTAGAGTCATTATATTATTAGCTGTTTCGCACGATTTTGCAAGCGCAATTTCAAGTCTCGTCCGGATTGTAAACTATCGGTATGACAAATCTCATCCAAATCCGTTGTGCCGTGATTTAGGAACAAACATCCATCATCCGTCCATCCAAACTTTCACATTTATAATATTAATAAGATTTGTAACGATGACTTGAAAACATTACATTTTATGGTGTTCATAAACATAAACATAACCTCACGCCTGTCTCCCTTTGGGGTAGGCAGAGACAAGGGAACACCAATTGCTGCGATCCAGACATACCTCTTTCGCTTCTTCCACGTTCATCAATCTTTTCATACATGATCGCCGGTTTTTGGCGCCAACACTTATGTATGGTAGTGAATCTTGGGTGTGGCAGAAGAGACATGAAAGCAGGATTAATGCTGTGGAGATGAGAGCGTTGAGAAGCATGTGTGGAGTGAAATTGTGTGATAGGGTGTGCAACAGTGAAATAAGAAAGATATGCGGATTGAAAGAGGATGTAGTGACTAAGATTGAAAAGAGTATGCTACGGTGGTTTGTGCATTTGGAAAGGATGAGTGAAAGTAGATTTACAAAAGAGGTGTACAGAACAAGAATGGATGGTGTTGTTGGAAGGGGCCCGCCTAGGCGAACGTATGCCGATCAAATTGGCGACATTTTGAAAAAGGGCCTTTATGGTGTTCTACGAAAAAAATACAGTGACGTCATTGCCTGCTTTAACGTTTCTTCGTTTGAATTCTGGTCGAAACAGATATTTGTGTGCTCAATAAAAATATGTTATTTCATCAATATCAGATTTGAATCAGTAGACAAAGGCCACAAACTCTAAGGTAACTCTAAGGTTGTCTACGTCGCGCGGTCCCGCGCCGCCCTCGTTCGATATTTACCGGGGACATTGACAAGATCGTTGGTCCACCGTGCGAGGGAATACCTTCGCTGTGTGTCCCAGTACTTACTAGGCCGCCACTTAATAAAATTACTTTCCTAACAGCCATCCATTCTTTAAGTTATGTGAACTATCCATTTCCACTTAAGAAATGCAAAATTTGGCTCTATTTTCGACATTGGTCTGCCCAAAAATCTCCTCAGTTTTGATTCGAATCAATAATTAAAGTAGGTATATCCTTTTGTAAAGACTTCTTTCAATTTGACAAGTTTTTCGCTCATTTCAATGAGAGGTTTTCTGACAGCTCATTAAAAAAAGAAAACGGTATTAAAATGGTACAAAAGGCTTCGATAGATGGCGCTTTACAAAAGGCGAAGTCTTGTCTGTCGTATAGCCATTTATTCCACACTGCGTCTTTAAAAGTGAAATAAATTAACTGACGCCTGTATCAGAAATTTAACTTATAAATAACCTTAGATGGTAGATACCATATAAACATTATTATACAGACTTAACGCCTTCGGCTTTTTAAAAGTGCCATCTATAGAGGTTTTTTGAACTTATCTTTATGAGCTGTCAGAAAACTCCTCATTGCTTATTTATAAATTTTTACGCCATCGCTCCAAAGTATTTTCGATAAAAAAAAAACTGAGAATAAAAGATCAAAACATCAAGTCGCAACTTTCACATCATTAAATATCAACAAAATAGCTGGCATCGAAAACCTTTGTAGTAAAATCGAATGGATATAATTTCTAAAGGAATAACCATTGGATTCCAAACGTATCTCCAAATGGCCTTTATGGATATTGCGAAACTTACTTCATAAATCACTCCAACCATTTTCAAGACTTTGAAATATTTCGCATTTCAACAGAGAAAAAAAAACCTCCATCTTACGACCCTTGCCACTATAAATGCATATTCACAACTGTATTCAAAGAATTCTAAACTTTGTGTCAATAGGATAAAGTTAGTTTTTCAAGTAATGTTCGCGTCTAAAGGCTTTCGGGGGATATAAAACAGTGAAATGTTAGTGGAAAAGTATATTTGAGAGATTTTCTTTCATTTTGTATTGTGTTGTGAGTTATTGGTGTGAAAATTTTTAAATGTCTTCTTAGACGGTTCGTAATGCACTTTATATTTCAGAATGTAAGTCTGTTGTATTTATTTGTTGTCTGTGTCGTAAATTTATTATAGAGAAGGTAATATTAGACTGTAGAATCAGAGATTTTGTATTGAAAATGAAAAGAGGTTTTTATCCGAGTTCATTTACATTTCAGCTTGACGTGACGTTGTTTTAACAGACACGATGATAACGAGTTTTATGCGTATTATTTGTGATTAGTATTAAGTCAATTATATTTTTGCATGTCTTTTCAATCATAGCTAATGGTTTTGTTGTTTTGGAAATGGAAAGCATACAAACATGCATATTATGCGAATCATCAATTATGCAATAGGTATACTCGTAATACCTATACTTATAATAAGTGTACTTATATGTATAAATACACAGGGTGACGGGTGGGTCACTTTCTAAATTCGAGGACGTGATAGTTTAAAATCATACTTAAAGAAAAAAAAAATATTTACTGAGAAAGCTTAACCGAAAGTTAGAGAATTTATTACGCAACTCATGGTTACATAAGCGTAATGCAATAAATACTTAGCGGGTGGTGGTGTGCGTGTGGCGGGAACACTACTGTGTGCGTGTTGACTGAGGCAGCGCGTCGGTAAAAAAGTATTGTCTTTATTTCTTTATAGGGATTTGTGGTGAAAATTTAAATACTTACTTTTATTACATAATTATGATCAGAATTCAGTTCAGAGTTTTCTTTCAGTGTCTAAAATTTGTAAAGCCTGTATAATGTATAATGAACGGTATAATTAACGGTGTGTTACAGACTCACAGACATTCAAAGTAACGGATAAATAAAGTTAAGAACTAATCAAAAGGTAAGAAGTAAAAAACAAAAGGTAACCCACTATACTAATACGAGTATGGAGGGTTATTTTTTTTAAAATATAATTTTCTATAGTGTCTTTCAATAAGGACGGGTCGATTTCAACATGGAATAAAACAGGCTGTGTATGAGATAGAAGATATTTTTCTGTTATTTGAAAGATCCATTCATGCCATTTTGTTTTAAAATATGACATCATTTAACTGTCCGCCGCGTCTTCGAATGGTGGCACAAATCTAGGAGGTTCAATTTTCAACAGACAGACAACAATCAACAGGCAGATCCAGTTTTTTAAGCCTAAATTGAACCATATGGATATGATATTTTTTTGTGTGGGTTTTTGAAGTCTCCAATAACCAATTATCGCAATAAACTGATACACCCAAAGTTGAAATAACCTACAATACTACAAAAAATATACAAAAACTTTCAGTACAAGTAATGCAGCGGAGTCATTGAAACTTGGAATTCCCAGATAAATGCGAAACTGCGGCGGCCATTTGAATTATGTTATATTCAAAACAAATGGCTTTTTAAATAAAAGAATAATTTCGTTAATATTTCACAATTAGCCTGTTTAATTCCATCTTAAAATCGACCCATCCTTTTTGAAATACCGTATAAATTTATCTCCGAATCAGGAGGCCATGTGGTAAGTATGTATTTTTTATGATTAAAGACTAAGTCCGTGATTAACCTCAATCAGTAAATGATGATGAGGTCGGAGATGAAAGCACACAGGCAAAGGAAATAATCTTCTCTCCAAATTTTTCGATGAAAAGTAAATCATTGTGTTTGTATTATGAAGCAGATATCACAAATATATATTACATCGTGGTACGGGCAGTGGAGCGCAGGTGAGTTCGAGATTTTCCCATTCAAAATGTATTCGGAGATGGTGAAGCATTTAGAATAATGTAGAATTTAAAATTTCACCAGTTTTTCCTTCGGATAATCTTAGTTTTGCTTTTACTATCAGTATTTCTGTGTTTCAACTTAATTTACATGACTTTCAGAAATATTCACTAAAAAGTGGGCTATTTGTGGGTGTTAATACTAACTAACTTGAAATTAAAAACTCCGAATATAATCGAATGTTAGAAATAGTTAATTTTCTAAAGAATCTCGAAATTGAATCAAGAACATCTGATGGTACAGGCGAATGCACAAATCATTTTTCCACCGAGGCTATACAAATATGCAATCTGTGTTAAGACCTGTTTCGTCATCCCATTACACCATATTTAAATCCAACTTAATAAACTCGAAATCCGGAATATGCATATCTGTAAGGCTGCAAACTGTACGGCAGCGATTTGTCGCGGTTTCATACAAACTTTCTATCGTGTCGCGAAAATCGCTGCCCGCGCCACTGTCGCTCTCGCTGTCGCTGCCGTCCAGTTTGCAGCCTAAAGTCACTTAGTTTCCACTAAGTTAAGCATTTGGCAAAGATTTCATGAGTTAAGATGGCTGACAAAGAAACTAGCCAGTTTCTGTTGTTTTATTTTACTGAAATAATTTTTTCGGTATATTTTTACTTTAAACTTTAAAAGTTTTAAAAATACCGAAAAGACGTGTAGATTTGTGAATGTGACATAAAACCATAAATAGGTACATAGCTAGTTTTTCTATGAACGCTATAATGTACGTGTTAAATAATTTAAAGAGCATAAGCTTTGTACATGACACGGACTTTGGTGATGGGGTAAAAGTGTTTGCCTCAGGGACCGGAACCGCTTACCCTTAAAGAGGTTTTTGATTGGGTTTTTCATAGACTTGGTTTAAAAAACCCTAACAATTTGGTAACCGTATCGAAAGACTTACCCTAATTTAAGGCTTACCATATCAATAGAGTTAGCTTCATGTAAGCAGTAAGCCTATCGAAAACCCTATTGAAGGTTACCGATTCAATAGGGTTTTAAAACCTGCAGGCAAATTTAATCTCTAAGAATATCAAATTATCAAAAATATCACCATCTATTCAATCTCGCACTTCGAATTATACTTCCGAATTCAACAGCATGCGCGGAAAAGAGATAGAAATAGGCAACCCTATCACAGGGTAAGCGCATCCGAAAGTAGTTAACTTTATTCAAAGTGTTACCACGTCGATAGGCTTACCATATCAATAGGGTTACACTTCCATATGGTAAGATTTTGATAGGGTTACCCTATCAATAGGCTTAATCAAATAAAGGGGTTTTCCGGTCCCTGGTTTGCCTCAGACGCCAGTGGTCGCGGGTTCGATTCCCGCACAATGCATTCACATATTCGTGTGCATATAACATGTTTGCATTGGTTTGGATGTATTATGTGTGATATGTATGTATTTAGGGAAAAAAAGTTCAAGTAAGTATATCCCTTGTCTAGTACATATAACTTAAGCTAAGCATATACTTACTTTAAGGCTAAATGGCATTGTGTAAATATACGTCCAACCATTATTCTCGAGAAAGTATCAAAATAAAAAGTTACTTTAAGTTCTTGCCTCACACATAACTACATTGTTTGTAGAGACTCTGAAACTCCTATTTGAAACAAAAACACAGGGTTGTTTTTTTTACATAAGTATTTTTTTTTTTGCAAAAAAGGTATCAGTTCTTTTTATATACGCTAAAATATTTAGCAAAGCATACCATTAAAATGAACACGACTACGCGCTACTACAAAACATCTTGTAGTACTACGTCGTAGTATTATCAATGAAATGCCGCGTCGTAGTAGCTATGTTCATCAACAGTGATAAACTTTTTTACTAATAAGTAAAAAAGTTTGTTGTGCCATATTTTTATTTTTCTTTTACTGAGCGATATTAAAATACAATATTATGCAGGTACGTTTATATCGTATCAAAGAAAATAACATTTAAATTTAGCTGTTGACATAAAAACAATCTCAACAAAATCCGATTAAAACTGTTATTTAGTGAATATCTGTAAAGTAATTCAAAATACTCCTCAACAAGAAAGCTTTCTAAGGACATGACTCTTTCTCGGTTCATGCAGTCAGATAGTGGAATTAATTACCTCACATTATACGGGAGTCTCAATCTATATCTATTTTCAAAAAAAAAATAAGAGATCACTACCTTTCTCTATGCTAAAAGTATGTATTTGTGTGTATTTTTATGTATGATATAATATGTAGGTATATATTATATATTTTATGTATGTATTTGTATTTAAAATTTGTTATGTAGGTTTTTAAATATATATTTTAATAGTATAAGTAATTTATTCGATTTTTTTTATACGTACACACTATTATTGCATTTTAACCAAACTCTCCAGTCTCAGGTCTGCTGGAAGAAATTTCTTTAGAAATAAGCTGACCCTTGTAACTTTATTCTATGTTTATTTTCAAATTTCTTTTATCCTGTGTACAAAAATTGTTAAATAAATAAATAAAAGATAAAAGGATTACTAAATTGGTTCAGTAGTTTTAGAGTGCATTGAATACAAACCGCAACCATCCCTTTTCTGTTAAGGGTTTCTCTTCAATACTTCCAATTATTTCTCCATCGAAACTATTTGATGTAGAAATATTATTGTGTTGGAGACCACTTGAAAAAACAATATTTTATTTCAATAAAAATCTTCTAACTAAATCTTAAAATAATAATTTTAATAAACAAAATACTGTGTTTAGTTTTCGAGATTAATTGAATTAGATAAAAACGTTTTTTAACCGGAATTTACGGCGTATAAATATTTTTTAATACAGTTGCTTAAAAATTAGCGTATTGCAGGGACGTATGATGGTATGTGAGCTATTACACACTCGTGCTTTTTCTTTACCTTTTCCGAACTCGTACGTTCTTTTTCCCCAACTGTCAAAATAAAGTCTATAAAAAGAAAAACCAACCACCAAAAAAGAAGCTACTAATTTGTTTCAATATCAGATTTAATGATTTAATTTAATGAGTTAGGTTAGGTTTCATCTCATTAGTTTTCATTTCATATCAAAAAAAATCTACTGAATACTTGGCTCTATTGGCGCCATTTTGCCAACTGACTTCCAAAAAAGGAGGAGGTTCTCAATTCGTCTGTATGTTTTTTTTTTGGTTCCTTGTATTCGGACATATATTGGATAATATTTCGGACAATTATGAATTGATTTTGAAAATTGTTGATTCATATGATAGAGGATACTTCATAGCTGGATCCATTTAATTTTCATCGAAATCGGTTGAGCACTTCATTGAAAATTTTGTTTTATTAATTGAATAAGTAAATAAATAAATAAATCCACTATATAGGGATGGAAGTTCTGTCTGCGTTTACTTTACTGAATAATTTTATGCATACAAAAGTTATGATTAAAAGCAACATTGAACGAAAATAAAATCTAAAATGTACGGTTTTCCTGTATTGTAATTTAGTTTAGATTAAAAATATCTGGATGTAAACGTAATAATATTCCTGTTACCATTAAACTTAAGAACTTTGTTAAATTAATAAATAATAATAATAAATATTTCTGACGCTCACTTAACATTATCTAGCCCAAATTAAGGTTCTTAAAGAACTTGTGTTATGGATACTAGATAACTGATATACTTAAGAAATATATAAACATACATATTGGATAAATACATATGTTTATTAGAATAAACTTAAATAAACATATAAACATCCATGACTTGACGGGTAATATCTGTGTTCATCACACCGATATCCATCGCCGGATTCGAACCCAGGACCTCTGGCATATAAGGCAATGTAAGTTACCACTACACCAGCCGGTCGTCATTCTGACTTAGCATTAGTTTTATAACTCCTCTGCATGAATTCCAAGTCTATAACATCAGCAAACTAAACTGTTTAATAATCAAAAGTATATGATCACCGGTCCATCATTACTAAACGAAGGGGACACCTAATAAACTCCGTACGAGATTGCGAAACTTCCAGAACCCGGGCAATCCCGGTTACACCCGGATCTGAGAGTCACAGGTTTTGTGTCCCGTTTCGCCCGTAATTAAGGACCGTTAGCAACACTCGGTGAGAATTTATAGGGGTGCTCCTAAGACCTGTCCCGATATGGTTTTTGGGATTTTATGGGTGTTTCTAGAGCTAGTTTCGGGTAATTAGTTGAAGTTTATGGTCGTGTTTTTTTTGGTTTTTGATTTGGAATGGCAGGTATGACATTGATTGACGGAGGTTTTTTTTGTAGTGCGGTTTTTAACTAGTAAAATAAAGCTGAAGAATTTGTTCATTTATTTAGACGTTTGAATTTTTTTTTGTATTTGAAAGCACAGCTCTTGAAGAAGATTTAAGGTATATTTGTAAAATGGAATAAAATATAACTTATATAAAATCAATGTTAGTAAATATGGTATTTAGCATAAATGTACGTATGAACGTCGAGATCTCAAAGTGCTTTGTTTATTCGATTGTGAATCTTTTGACTTAGACTTATCAGTATAATACATATTTTTTGTAGGAATTTTCAAATATGTACAGCATTGTTGTTCATATGTGTCAAAGAATAATCAAAAATGTAGAGCATTAAAAAAACCGACTTCACGTCAACACTTTGGCCGACTAATAATGTCATCGACGTAAACATTCTCCGAATTCAAACTATATTTTTTTTCCAAAATTTGTAATTTTCAATGAAGTACTCAACCGATTTCGATGAAATTTATATGGGACCAAGTATGTAATATCTTCTATCATATGAATTAAGAATTTTTAAAATCGATTCATTATTGTTCGAAATATCATGTAACAAAGACACAAAAAAAAACATACAGACGAATTGAGAACCTCTTCCTTTTTTGGAAGTCGGTTTAAAATACATAATTTGCTTTAAATTTTAACTGAAAACAATATATTTTGTATAATTTTATGGAATTATCAATGCTATTGTCATTTTACATACATAACTTCACGCCTGTATCCCTTATGGGGTAGGCAGAACACCAGAGGCCATCAATTCATCTGATGTCACGTTTGACAAATTTCGAGGTATTATAATGATGGAGAGAGACTATTGCAGTGACAGGGAGCTAGCCTATCGCCCGCAAAAAAACGCCCATTAAACCTGTGTCCTTTAACTGACTTTTACATTATGCCCGGGAAGAGAAGCAGCTGGCACATTCTGTGCTTTTCTTTAGCTCCCAGTCCAGCATGGAAGCAAAAAAAAATTACAATTAATAAAGGCAAACACTATAATTAAATTTTGACTTCTATAGGGCAGTAGCTTAGGAGTCACAACTCTAGCAATAAAACATTGAAAAGACTCAGCAGGGCCCCGATTCTGTAGTTACTACAAGTTAACATTGGAAGCCCTCCTGTCAGAACAAGTGCGGCATCGCACCGAATTAAGAAAACCTTCTGCTGCGTGCTGAGGTGCCAACCACGCAGCTGTACGTGTCTCGCATGTACCATGCCTTCATGGCTATTTTATGTATATTAGGTTAGGTTATATACGACTACGTTAGATTGACGACCACTTTGGCGTTGAGGTAAACCTATCTGCCTCAGGCGCCAGTGGTTGCGGGTTCGATCCCCGCACGGAACCAGAAAAAAAAATGTTCCGTGTCTGGGTGTTTATCTATTTATGTATTTATATTCTAGGTTCCCCCCTAGTTCGCTATACGGTATCCCATAACACAAGCTATGCTTACTTTGGGGCCATGTAGTTGGTGTGATTGTCTGGGGATTGTATTATTTATTATTATTATTTTCTATGGGCCTTAGATTTAGTATTTAACATCCTGTACCATTCTTAAGTTGCCTGAAATAAATGATTTTATTATATAACATAATATGCCTACAAGGTACATAATGTTAACATGTGACATTTTGTCAGTATTCTGCCAACAATGTTACTTGGAAAATCATCTTAGAACAACAGGCACGTCACCGTACGTAATCTTAAATGTTACAGATCGTGCGAAAATTTTGGCTAGAATTATCTAGAATATTCCGGGGAATGCATTGTAACCTACGGGATATTGATAAACGCTGATGATCGGTGCCTTCCGTTGTGGCGTCTATCTTATGTAGTTCACAAAGTACTTATTTTACTGAGTATGCGACTAGATATCATATGAAAGGAATAAATAAAAATTTACGGCGGGGTGATATTTTGCTAAATATTATCGCTGGGGAAGTGGTGCGTTTGGCCGATGTTCAATGAAAAGAGATCTGTATGCTGTCATGTATGAGCTCATTTTCACTTAACACCAGATGAGACTGTATATTAAACAAAGAGTTTCATCTGAATGTATCGGATTTTCCAAAAAGTCAAATTAGGCGCTTTGAAAGTTCTTTTTTAAAATCTGGTCGTCCATTTTTTCTGACCAGTATAATCCTACCATATTTAAGCGCCGTGTAAATAGGAAGAATTTAATTATTCTTCATGATCAAACCATCTGGTATCACGAAACACAAAAGTCTCATCTCCATTTTATGAAAAAGAAACGCCTTTTCTATACGCAATATCAAATCCATTCAAAAATATCTAAACTAGGCTGTTAAAGTCGTTTTAATGTAATTAAGTACTTCATACATACATAAATTTACGCCTATATCCCTTACGGGCAGAACACTAGAGGCTATCAAACCATCTAATGTCACGTTTGACAACATTGGAGGTAGTATTATGGTGGAGAGACTATTGCAGTGACATGAGGTCAGCCTATCGTCCACATAGACGCCAATAAAACCTCTGTCCCTTAACAGACTTTTATAGCATGCCCGGGAAGAGAAACAACTGGCACATTCTTTGTTTATCTTTCGCTCCCAGTACAGCATAGAAGAACTTTTAGTTTATTTTTATCAGCTATAAAGCGTATTGTATTGCATTGCGTCCATAATATGATACTCTATAAACATACACATTTGCAATTAACCAAACAGGCAGAAAACTCCACTAGACCACAACATTAAATTAAATCAGAACGGGGCGGGATTCCATCGTTTTCCCCACAATTTACTTGCACACAAGATTCATGGCGTATGTGCACAACTTACGAATAACTTAGCTAAGTGACAGATGGTCTAAATACTAACTTATGTGCGTTCTGTTAAAGTTACGTACAGTCAGCTGTTGGAAGCAGCAATTTATTTTTAAATTGTATTTTTAATATTTTCTTCTGACTTTAAAAAACTAAGCAGGTTCTTAATTCATCTGTATGTATTGCTTTTATGTTTGTTACCTCATAACTTTTGTCTGGTTGAACTGATTTTGATGATTCTTATTTCATATGATAGAAGATACTTTCCGTTTGATCCCATATAAATTTCATCGAAATCTATTGATTACTTTATGATTTTTTTTTCATATATGTATGAATTCGGAGATCGTTTTCCTTGACGACCTATACTTCAGCCAAAGTTTTTCGTTGATTATTTCCACGAAAATTTTTGCTGTATGATTATAACCATGTTTTTTTTCTAGGTTTATTTTATTGTGTTGTACAATAATGAGTATTCACCATCGTATTTTTTTTAAAGCCGTAATAATTTAGGGTGCCATGTAAGTGAAGGCCATAAGCTATGAAGCTAGCTCAGTGCTGCATTCTCTTTAACAACAGCTTTGAGTTCATCGATGCAACAGTGACGAGTGACATAATTCGTATTCACTTAGCACATAACTCGAACCCAACTGTTTGCAATTTCGTCGAGGAGCTCAACGTTGAGCACAGCGTTTTTATTTTATTTACGCAAATAGCCCTGCTGGTTTCGGACAAACCAAAGACACTACTTCATTAAATAAACAAGAATCGAAAGAAACCTTAAGAAAAAGCAAGTGCTGTATAAATAAGTAATAGAATTATAAGTTCCTCAGTAAGTCAAAGTTAAGTTCTCTGTACTTACACAACTCATTACGCTATGCAGTGCACTTAGTTGTTTGCTATAACAACTTATGTCCAAGTCCGTGTTTGCTTGGAAGATTTAATTAGAACCTCTTTACTCGCAGCTCACAGAATATAAATAACTGTCTCGCTTGCGCAGTTAGCTATAGGAAACAAGGCCTTCACGTGATGTTGAAGTAATAAATATTTGTGATAGTCACACCTTATTATCGAGCCAAAGTTTCTTAAAGAACTTGTGTTATGTATACGGAAAAATTAAATTAAGTATATAAAAAAATACAAATAAATAAACACTCTCATGACATGACGGCTGATATCTGGGTTCATCACACCAATATCCACCATTTTTTAAGCTATTGCATAGCTTCTATCGCGGGCCTTGAGCGTGGGGACCGAATCCAGAAATTCCGTAACGAAAAAACCTAACACCCCCCACTCCGACCGGCACAGCGGTGATACTTTGATTTCATAACTTTACATGCGGGCTTTAATAAACAATCAGCGCCATCTACTAGGAACTTGTGGAACTTCATATTAGATCAAACATTACTGCATTAATAAAATAAATAAATAATTATAATTGCATAAGTTGATAAAAAATGCTATGCAATAGCTTTACCGCGGCAGTCTCCGAGTGCCACACGTCTTTTTTTTAAATAAAAGTAGTTATTTGCACTACCTTCGATCCAAATGATGGTCTGGCGTGGCGTAGCCGTGAAACTATTTCTATGGAAGCTTAGACACTGAATCCGACATCCGTCATTTCAAACAAGATTTCTAGATTCTTATTTTTTCAAATTCGGATTGAGTGTAGTTCGTAACCACACTAATTATCGGTGTGAAATTAGAATCAAACATAGTTTAACATAAGTTAAGGTTCAACACATCACGTCCGGAGCGATTAAGTGTTCCTATAATGAGCCTATAATGAATATTTTTTTTAAATGTTTTTGAAATTGGCTAGGAAAACACTTAAAGAAAAGCAAATCCTGATGAGAAATTCAATAACAAAAATCTAGTGAAAATAGTAAACTCAATACAAAAATAATCCCATACGTCACACATCCATTAAGTGGCAACCAAACTCAGAATGAAAATGAATAATTCATTTTAAATTAAAAGGACATTAAGAGAAATTCTCGAACACCCACAATTACTTCAAAAACATGAAATTATTCTAATGAGCAAAGACCCAAACCTTTGGGTT
Source organism: Stenoptilia bipunctidactyla (assembly GCA_944452665.1). Classification (NCBI taxonomy): domain Eukaryota; kingdom Metazoa; phylum Arthropoda; class Insecta; order Lepidoptera; family Pterophoridae; genus Stenoptilia; species Stenoptilia bipunctidactyla. The sequence goes on along the minus strand of OX101745.1, from coordinate 2,079,012 downwards.
TTGGGCGAAATTTAACACGTAATACTGCTTGCCTATTTTTTTTGGTATTTCGAAAAAAGTATGTAGCATATTTCTTATTTCAAATGCTTTTTGGAATTCTTGTTTGTTTATTTTTTTGACGTTTGATGTCAATTTCAATTGATGGTAACTGAAGGTGAAGTCAAAGATAAAAAGAGAGAGAAGGGTTTCATAGTCTCTGTTATTAAACTTTGGACTCACAGCTTACCTAAATCTCATAAAAAAAACTCCAGAAATGGTTATAAATATCAACTTTGATAACAAATTTTTACAGTATGATTTTGTAGTATGCCTCCTTAGTAACATAACAAAATTAATAAATTACTACTGGCCTACGTGATTATGCTACGAGTGTGATACGAATCGTAGTATTTTAAATCGTAGTCGAATAATATTTATTCCCGAGAATATTCAGGTATTTAGAAGTGAGTATATAGGTAAAATATAATTCGTGAGGTTTGAACCTAAGAAATTAACAAGAACCAAAATTATTTGGGTTGAATTGTAAATCTATGTACCTACGTTTATTATAGTTTCTCCCTAGTTTGCTGCATGGTATCCCATGGTATATATCTGGGGGATTTTATTTCAAGCTTTTTATATCAATCTAACATATTAAAAATAAAAAGACCAACAAAAAGTAATTCTCGAATAACTTTCTTAGTTTAAACATTTTTCTCGTCCACGACGCAGTAAGGTTGTGTTCGCATAATTTAGGAATCCGTGTGTTTGGCACTCCGCCGGCTTTCAAGTGTAATTTGTAGTTGAACGTTAAACTTGGAGAGGTTGGAGTGATAAAATAATACAATAAAGAAAATAAATACGAGACTAAATAAATAATAAATAAATTGAAAAAAAGATGTAGTGACTAAGATTGAAAAGGGTATGCTGCGGTGGTTTGGACATTTGGAAAGGATGAATGAAAGTAGATTTACGAAAGAGGTGTACAGAGCAAGAATGGATGGTGCTGCCGAAAGGGGCTGCCTTAGTCGAACGAAAATTGCCGACGTTCTTAAAAAGGGCCTAGTTAAAAGTACCGAAAAGATTAATGAACGTGGAGGAAGCGAAAGAGGCATGTCTGGTTCAAAGCAATTGGTGTTCTCTTGTCTCTACCCCAAAGGGATACAGACGTGAGGTTATGTATGTAAATAAAATCTTCAGACAATCACACCAACTACATAGCCTCAAAGTAAGCTGAGCTTGTGTTATGAAATACCATGCAGCGATCTACCTAGAATATAAATACGTTTATAAGATAAACATTAAACACCCAGACCCGGAACATTTATTTTTTCTTGTTTCGGGCGGGAATCCAACCTGCAACCACTGGTGTCTGAGGCAGATAGGTTTACCCCATCGCCAAAGTGGTCCCAAAATGTAACACCAACATTGTGGCCCTAAAGTGATCATTCCTATAAGCTAATGTTGTGAAGACCATATAAAGGAACTAGGCGGTATCCTCTAGTATACAACTATAACCGAGCCTTTTTAGAATAGATAGTTTGCTAATCTGGCCTTTTTTTTTGTCTGGAAGAAAACGTGCTGTCACTTCCCCGACCGCCCAAGGGGGAACGGTGGGGTATGTGGGGATAACCCAGCAGAATGCCTAACCGACCCACTACAAACCTCCAGATGTACCTCCCCCGCCATAATTGGGCCCCACGGTATCGCCAGTAGCAAGGCCCGCGAGCCCCAGCGGATTGCACTCAGCCCGAGTCGTGCGCCCCCACGTAGGAAATGGCCCAGCACACGCGGCCATTTACCCACTCATAGCCTGTATAGCCGCAGCAGGTTCTAATCTGGCCTGGCTTTCACGCAGCAGTCGAATACCCCACCAATACATCAGAGAAGCCTTTGTTTTACCTAACAAATTGTATTTATTCCATGATGGACTCGAAGTAACAAAATACATAGAATATACCAGCTGTTTCCCTTCCCGAGCATACTGTAAAAGTCAGTTAAGGAACAAAGGTTTTAATTTCGTTTTCTGGGCGATAAGCTGACTCCCTGCCACTACTATACTGTCTCTGTCCATCATTGTAATACCTCCAAATTTGTTAAACGTGATATCAGACGGTTTAAAGGCATCTGGTGTTCTGCCTACCCCGTATGAGATACAGGCATTAAGTTTTGTATCCATGAATTGAATACCTTTAAAGCATTTTAATAACACTCTATTTTTAATAACTCAATGAAAGTAGTCGTAATATTCAGATTAGAGCAACTGAAGATTTTGGAACGAAAATCCTGATTTGTGGCTTGGAAACTACCATTTACTAACAGAAAATGCAAGTTGACCTAATTTTCAATATATTACCCTACTTATTACCCATCGCTTACTTCTTAATCTAGTTAAAATGGTTTTTTAGTTCTTTGTTAGATCATTTTTAGGGTTGCATAATGTCAAAAACCGGAACCCTTACAGATTCATCATGTCTGTCTGTCTGTCTGTCCTTCCGGGTGTCGCATCCACTTTTTTCGGAATTTTTATGGATTATAATATTGAAATTTGGTGAATAGGTGTACTTTGTTTCCCAAATTACGACCGCGTTACGATTAAACATAAAATAGAACAAAAGCATTTAATTTTGGAGGTAAATACTTAAAATGGAAACGCAGATTTTTTTTTCATCAAATCCATACGTTAGGACATTAAACCAAGGACAGGTTCTCAAATTTATAGTAAATTATATTCAGTTTTATATGAAAATCTCTATCAATTACCCTCAAACCCGGCTAGCAAGGGACTCGGGTTTGAGCCCCATTTAGTGGCAATTTTATTCAATATTTTATCTATAAAAAATGTATTAAAGCAATATAAAATACAAAATCCAAAAATAATTAACGTAGAGGTTGTCCAATGCCGTACAGAGAGGCAACGCGGCTAGTGTGACCTTTACGCCCGGTATGACTCGGGAAGGCCTCTTCAATTAGAAGAATAGGTTTATTTTTGTATATATTTAGACACTAAGAAAGGTCTTTTGTATTTAAAAGAGATATGTTTTAATTTATTTAGTACTTTGTTTTAATTTAGTTTATTCACTAATTTGTAAGTTTTTTTACTTTTAATAAATAATTTGGTCATTAAAAAAAGACATTAGATTTCTCAAAAAACTCTAGTTCAGTTGAAAAAAATAAAATAATAATTAACAGCATAATAAAAGCATAATCAGCTAGATAAGTGCAAGAGTTATTTTTAATTTTCCTTTTGTTTTAACTCTCTTTCTACATTTTTAACTTAAGTCAAAGAAACAATTACATTATAATGTATGAATCCAACGTGGCAATGACATACATAAGCATGATGTACGAGAAAAAACATTCATCCTCTATGGAAATTTGAATTGTAATTTTATACAGAAAATATTGTTTTAGTAATTAACATTCATGAGATTCCAAAAACGTTTCATGATATGATTATTTATTAACTTCATTGAAAATTGAGGCTGAATATTTGATGATTATTCCCTGGTGATAATAAATAATGATTCATTGATAAAACACGAAAATTAAGTTATTATTAAAATACAAAAATTACGTTTATTAGTTTCACACCTTAGTTTTGAGCCCAAATTAAGTTTCAATAAGATTGTTTATTGTATAAACTATATATCGGACATTTAAATTTAAAGAATACATAAATAAAATCCCCAGACAATCACACCAACTAAATAGCCCCAAAGTAAGTATAGCTTGTGTTATGGGATACCATGTAGCAAACTAGGGGGGTACCTAGCATATAAATAGATAAACACGCAGGAACGGAACATTTTTTTTTCACTGACGTCTGAGGTAGATAGATTTACCCCATTGCTAAAGTGATCCTTAAAGAATATAATAATATATTTATGAGTTATTTCTTGTGATTTTTTCCAAGATGATGAACTAAATGTATAATATATGAAATTTTAGGTCACGCCCTTCTTATACCCATATTTCCATAGTATCACAAACATCCATTATTTCTAACAAATTTTCAGGCATATTAATGTCACTATGATATGATACAGTTACATTTCATTTATATCCAAGTTAGCAGACTTTGTAACCAAATATAGTTATGAAAACTGAATATTTTCTCCAACCATCCACTATTACACATTTTCAGTATATTCTACTGTGATAAAACTGTCAGCTGCCACTAAAAATACAATAAAATACATAGGTTTCCCTAATTAAAGTTAAATAACCGCTGGAGAATCTACTCTAGTGCCTATAAATGGGTGAATTACCCTACTGTTTGTGTTGCATACACAGATATGCTAAATCTGGAAGTGACAAAATAGTTAAAGCTGAAAATTAAGTAAAACAGTGTTTGCCTGGACATATTTACGTATATAATTATATTGAATACTAGCTTTTTCCCGTGACTTCGTACGCGCATATACATTGTTTATGTTTAACACAACAAGTCACTCATTGAAGAACCTTAAAGTAAAACTAAAAAATCATATACTTCCCGATCCCGTGGGAATTTCGGGAATCCCTTTTAAAACATAAACACTCAAGGAATAAAAATTAGGACAAGAACTACGTGTAAATTTTTGTAGTGATGCAATTTTAGGACTATAAAATAAATAATAATGAGTTTCAACAGTTGAGTTTGGTAATGCCAGACTTACACTTTATAGATTAGATTTAAGTAAGCCCTGCTGTTTATTGAATAATCCTTACACCTTGTGAGCAAATGGGGATAGAATTATTCATTTTATATTTTTCAGATTAATTAAATAAATAAAATTAGTGTTTACCCTGATTTTATATCAATGGTTTTGTCGTTTTGCGTGTTGCCATATCATATTAGGTAGCTTTATTGAAAAACAAAACAAGTATCAGCACTCTAAACCTCATGATAATAAACTTTACACTAAAAGGAGGTACATAAATTTTCATTAAAGTATTGTTTAACGATTCATTAATGAAAGTATTTTAAATCAGATTTAACCGCTTTTTACAATATTATTAATTTTCCATTGTCCAAGTTTTTAATATAAGGACAATAAATTTTATTAAGAAAGCTATGTGGACTTAAATTATTCCTATACTAGCTGTTGCGCGCGGTTTTACCCGCGCAATTTCGATTCCCGCGGGATTTTCGGGATAAAAAGTAGCTTATACGGATTCGGAAGAATCTCTCTAAGTAATGGTAAAAGAAGTTTTCAAATCGGTCCAGTAGTTTTTGAGCCTATTCAATACAAACATACAAAAATACAAAGGTTTCCTCTTTATAATATTAGTATAGATAAATGCTTTTATACTTGTAAGCCAAAATACAATAAAAGTCTAATCAAACTAAAAAATACCTGTCAAAAAAAACCCAAAAACAAAAGAAAATCACACAAAACTATCCTTTTTTTCTATTCACACGAATAACCATTTATTTAATTTATACATAACTTTGAACTATTGAATTAACAGCGAAAACATTCCACGGATTTAATTCCTGGGTGTAGCTGTATTCAAATTTGATACTATCTGGCGCTCACAGCCAGAACATACTGTATACTTAATAAACACATAGCGAATTTGTGAACACCCTGTAACAAGGTAGGTTTTGTGAAAATACATGGTGCTCTGTAAACGAACGCATTGACTGGTTGTATTAAATAGCGTTGTTTTGGGAACCGAATATTTGGTGGTTTATTAGCATTGGCCTAGATGGCGCTGTCAGCGAACATTTAAGTTCCAGTTTGATCATTGATGAATGAGATGTTTTGAATGGTCTGTTCATTTTTCTTGGTGATATAGGTCTCTAAGATGGGAAAGTTTGAATTTGGAATATGTGCCCGGAATAATTATGGGCCCGATTGGACATTGATACATAATACATACATACATAACTTCATGCCTGTATCCCTAATGGGGTAAACAGAACACCAGAGGCTATAAAACCATCTGATGTCACGTTTGACAAATTCGGAGGTATTATTATGATGGAGTGAGACTATTGTAGTGACCTATCGCCCCCAAAAACGCCAATAAAACCTCCGTCCCTTAACTGACTTTTACAGTATGCCCAGGAAGAGACAGCTGGCACATTCTATGTTTTTCTTTCGCTCCCAGTCCAGCATGGAAGAATGGACATTTAATTTCTTTTATTTTAAGTGTTTCTTAATGCCGTGACAGGAAGAGAAAAACATAGTTTTTGTATGAGGCTGTCACGTTCCACGTCGTAAAATTTAACACTGGAAAGACTTAAAAATAAGAAAATGAAATGTCGAACATACGACCCTCTGAACCACTATAAACTAGATAACTACCACAAAGTTACTTCAAATACAATTCCAATTTCAAATTCAAAAGCTGATACTCCTCGACATCTCAATCAAAACTTTAAAGATTGCAAAAAAACCTTTATCAAACTTCACCTCTTTACACCGAAAGAAAAAAAGAAAAACACGAAATCGAATAATAAACCGGAAAGAAAACTAGTTTTGAATTCAATAACAGGAATCTACGTAAAGTTTGGCATTTCCGGTGCACGACCGGATGTAGGTGACGGTGACTTCTTGCTTCCGAACCGGTTGTGACGTGACGATTTCTAAGTTTAGAATTTTTTGAATTTCAAATAAATTGCAGACAGGTTTTTCGTCCTGAGTTTTGTGAACTACCCTCGTTTTGAGGTTTGATTTGTTGTGATAATATTTAAGCTGTGAAAGTTTGGAGATTTTTCGAAAACAGTTTTTGATGGGTTGAAATTTTTTAATAAATATTTCTGATATTCACGACACATTCTAGCCTCAATGAAGTTTTATTACGTACCTTTATAAAGGATTTAAGAACCTGGATAAATAAAAGTAGATTTTTTTAATAGAAGACATACATACATACATAACTATACGACTCTAGGTATCCCTGATCGGGTAGGCAGAACACCAAAGGTTATAAAACCATCTGATGACACGTTTTACAAATTTGGAGGCATTATAATGACGGCAAGAAAAATCCTATCGCCCAAAAAAATGCACAATAAAACCGTTGTCAGTATGCCCGGGAAGACAAGCACAAAACTCTTTTGCTCCCAGTCCAGCATGGAAACAAATTGTTTCTACGCAGTAACATAATAAATCGACGACCGGCTGGTGTAGCGGTAACATACATTGCCTTCTATGCCAGAGGTCCTGGGTTCGAATCCCGGCGGCGGCGGATATTTGTGTGATGAACACAGATATTAGTCGTCAAGTCATGGTCGTTTATATTTTTATTTAAGTTTATTCTAATAAAAAATATATATTTATTCAATATGTATGTTTATATATCTCTTAAGTATATCAGTTATCTAGTATCCATAACACAAGTTCTTTAAGAAACTTAATTTGGGCTAGATAATGTTGTGTGAGTGTCTGAAACATTTATATTTATTTATACTAACTGCATGAAGTATCAAAAAATATCTGTAAATTTTAGAAATAAAACTTAAATAAACAGACAAATATGTTTATATAAAAAAAGCTTATATCGTAAACTTATCATGAAAAATACATTATTGATATATCAGTTTGAGTAATCTATACTTTGATAAAAAAGCCATTTTCATTTGAGTTTCTTTTGTGATACTATCAAAGCTGTAACTTTGGCATTACTAAATAGAATAAACTTATTTAGATTTAATCAAGAAAATGCAAGCACAATAAATAAATCAAGCACAGAACTCTATATTTGTATTCAAGAAACGTTTGGATTCCACATTCTACTTCTAATTTTAAATTCTTATTCAATCACTTTAGTCTGGCTGAATATAGAAACGATTTTATTTTTTATTATTTTGAAGTTCTTTTTTTAAATTCAAGATACAACGGTACTTGACTTGTTTTGCCACGTATATGGGATGATTGTGTTTCGATTTGAAATAAAGTTTTAACGTTTTCTATAAAATTTAACAAATAATAAATTTATATTGTAAAATAAAAGTTTTGTAAAAAGGTAAAAATGAAAGATGAAAGTCTATATTTTATGTTTAAAGGCGATGGCTTTAGAGTTTTTTATGTCTTTTCCTGACGTGAAAACATAAATTAGGAAATAAATCAAATAGAAGCAATACAAAAACTTCAATATTATGTTTACAGAAATGGTGACGTATGAGAAAATTTGAGTAAAATTGTAAAAGTCACAAATTCATTAAAATACATACATACATAACGTAACGCCTGTATCCCTTATGGGGTAGGCAGAACACCAGAGGTTACAAGACCATCTGATGTCACGTTTGACAAATTTGGAGGTATCATAAAGATGGAAAGAGACTATTGTAGTGACAGGGGGTCAGCCTATCGCCCACGAAAATGCCTTTAACACCTCTGTCCCTTAACTGGCTTTTACAGTATGCCCGGGAGTAGCAGCTGGCACATTCTACGCTTTTCTTTCGCTCCCAGTCCAGCATAGAAAATGAATATTTACTACACGTGCGAAATGGGTTTTTAAATTTATTCCTAAGAAGTGTTTGTTTCAGTTTGCATTATAATTTGAAAGCAAATAAATATTATATCAAAAAAATATATATAAAATAAAAATAAGGTTAAGGCAATTCAAATTTCTAAACTTGATAACAGTATAAGATATTTCTAGTTCCAACGTGCAGTGCGGTAACAAATGGACGCACAATTGAGTTTGTGTTTTGTAGCAAGCGGCAAAAGCGCTGATTTTCAGTGGCGCTCAAAAACAGAGAAGACAGAATACACTAAGCACTGTATTATGCGTTGAAATAAAAGCATTAAACTTTGCGTTTATGTTAAATATTAATATTAATTCATTATCATTACATATAATTTAGGTTTTTTTTTCCACTAGATGTAATGATGTTTTTAAAGGATTTTAAATAAATTAGATTATTTTTTCGGATATTTGAATGGGATTTGTGTATGTAGGTAAAATGCAAAAGCTTCTTATTTTAAAATGGGTTTATTCTCATTAAAATGAATATTTTTTTTGGAATAGTTAAAGAATTTGTTATGAAAGAATCTAACCTTAAACAATAAAAACAAGCCAAAATCACGCGCATTTATTATAATTTTCAACCGACTTCCAAATTAGGAGGAGGTTTTCAATTCGTCTGTATGTTTTTTTTTGTGTCTTTGTTACACGATATTTCGGACAATTATGGATCATATTTGGAAAATTCTTAATAGAGAATAGAGGATTCTTCAAATCGGACAATTATGGATCGATTTTAAAAATTCTTGTTTCATATAATAGAGGATACTTCATAGTTGGTCCCATATAAATTTTATTGATATCGGTTTAGCATTTCATTAACAATTGAAAATTTTTGAAAACATATGTATGGGTTCGGAGAATGTTTACGTTGATGACATTATAACTCAGCCACAGGTTTGACGTGAAGTCGGTTTTTTTAATGCTTTGCATTCGTTGATTATATACGTGATAGTTCTGGTTAGAAGCTTTTTTATTTTATATTATTTTAGATGAGTATAAATAGATTTTTGGGGATTTAAGCTTTATTAGATTCAATTCTGTAACCATCAACAAAATGACCTTCCATTGTTGAAATTGATAGTCTGCGATTTTCACCATTTCATAACATAATTAATTCATAATTTATTTATTTATTTTAATATGTAAACACAATCAATATACTTTTTGAAGTCGTTTTAATATTATTTATTTGCACTTCAGATAAAATAGCTGCAAGCGAGTCATCTCGCATATAACTATTTCTTATTTCATATTCATATTTATTATTATGCGAAAAGTTTTCAAAATTTAAAAGAAAACTCAAACCAACAATAATTTATTAAGTTGTTGTTTATTTCTGAAAATATGCCAAAGCACGTTGAAAGTCTGAAATATTGAAAAACATTATATATTTAGAGATGTGCAGCTGATATATCGATATATTTAAAAGTTGGCTTTTCGCCACGGCGCGCTGCATTTTGGTGGATGCATTCGAAATGATATGGGTTAGGGTAAAGGCACACTCGATTTAGAAAACTTTTTGAGACTATATTTTGCAGACATTGTAGTCATATTAGAATGTAAGGTAACAAACACGTTTTATGTCTATGATGGTATGCTTAATTTAATCGTTAAGAATTAAACATTATTTTATAATTTTGTTAAAAAACATTAAAATCGTTTTTGCGGGCGATAGGCTGACCCCAAGTCACTGCAATAAATCTCTCTCCATCATAACAATACCTCCAAATTTGTTGAATGTGACATCAGATGGTTTTATAGCCTCTGTTGTTCCGCTTACTCCATAAGGGATACAGGCGTGAAGCTATGTATGTATGTATTTCCTTAAGGATTAAAATTTAAGGAAAATTTGTTTTGTTTCTGAAACAAATATAGTTCAACATGGATTTAGTTTGTGGTCGTGGTTCTTCATCATTATTGTATATATTGTTCGTTATAAAATGTAGTAGTTCTATGTAGTGCTCGTCATAGAGGATCCACAATTGCTAAATTACACTCAGCTACATTAAAAAAAAGTATTTTTTTCTCTTGCACTTAACACAAGTGAGGCTAAACCACAAAGCAAGCACAGGAACTTTTTTCTTTTAGTTACACCTTTACCTATATCTGTATTCCAGCTTTAGACTCATCCACTCGAACTAATGCACATCTCACCACGCCTTGCGAATGTTTATCGATATAGTGAAAGGTAAATATATCGATATGTTTATCGACATATTTTTCTAACGGAACATTTCACGTAGTATTGCTTCAAAATATCCCAAATAGATTTGGTGGCATTGAGATGTTTTACCAGCAGATTATTTAAATTATTTTATTAAATAATTTTATTTCACGCTTTGACAACTATACTTCTTTATTAAAAGAATGAGGTTTTAGAGAATTATTTTTCAGATTATAAATTTCTCTCACAATTATCAAGGCTAAGACGCAAGCGAGTAGTAGACTATAAACGAATTAAGCAGAAAATATCAACTGTCATCTTTCTGTCAAAGTTTCAATATGACTCGTTTGTGAATCAACTATTCGCAGAGGGCGTACAATGCCCTAAGGGTGCAATTTAATGACAGATTCAGGGCGCTGATGAGACCTTTTTTTCTCTTTTTTTTAGGAACTTGGTTGAACATGACAGTTCCATCGAACCATAGTGACTAATTACAAAATTAATTTACAAACTTAAAATAATTATTCTAAAAACATTATTGTTTATACTGCTATGAAATAGAACATCCTGGCGGAATGGGAAGTCGGTTTCGCCAGGATGCTCTGTATCACACCAACGTCCAGCAAATTAATGTGGAGTTCTTTGACAACGGCGTCTCTTTCGAGACTGTACTTTTTGCACTCCATAAGAATATGCTGAACGTCTTCTATTTTATTGCTTACATTACAATTTGGGGATTCTGATTTCTTAACTAAATATCCGAACTTTTTGGAATAGAAGTGACCAGAACGTAACCTAAGAGCAGTAACAGTATAATTTATATTTAAGTTTGAATTTGAAACTTGAGGAAAACCAAGGTATTTGTATCGGTTCGTTCTGGATCGTTCCGTACCATATACCTTTATTCTTAATTTTATCATCAAAGTATACTTTTCACCGCTTTCGATAGATTATACTAAAATGCGTGAGCACTTCATGAAGTCTGGTATAATATCCAAAGGTATACCATCTGATAAGCATCATCTTCCTCGTTTTCCCTAATACCTATATGCGATGGAATCCACTGCAACCTCGGAACCACAGCGAACAGAACAACAGCCTTCCACAGCGAAGTAACCTAATACTAACCTAACCATAATACGTGCAATTCACTTATATATCTGATGACCACTTTGGCGATAGTAACACCGTCTGCCAGACGCCACCGACGCCAGTGGTTGCGGGTTCGATTCTCGCATGGAACAAGAAATAAAAATCCGGGTCTAAGCGTTTATCTATGTATATATTACGTTAAGAGTGAATAATTTAAGATTATTAATAATTATCTATTATTATTAATAATTAACGAAAGTCGAGGTTAAAGTCATAAAGCCAGAGGCTATTTAACCGTTAATGTATTGAATGAATGTTAAAGAGATTTTACATGCGTGATAATTTATGAACTGATTATATTAAGATTGATGATATCTTGGAAAGTATGCACTTTTGATCCACATATTCTTTGGCAATGGGATATCAAAAAGAACATCTTGTATAAAGGGCTAGCCAGGCGGATCCAGAAAGGGCGAATAGGTGTTTTCTAAGAAAACATTCTTAATTTATTTGAACTAGTAGTTTAAAAATATCGAGATTAAAGTTATTCACTAAAAAATCTACTATGAACATAAAAAAGAGTTCCAATAGTTAATTTAAAGACCTAAAGTAAAAAATAGTTAATTTAAACTCATTTCTTCGTACCCTGTCTAAACTACTCTCATTAATTTCTCTCTATCGTAGTCCAAATCAAATCAGTTAAGTTTAAAAAACTTCTTTCACAAGTGTCTCGTTAAAAAGAAGATTTCGATCTGGTCATATCGTTAACCAAATAAGACAGGTACCTCTTTATATAGCACGATTAGGGAACGATTTTTTGGTGTAAAGCTACGATTTAATTTCCTCGCTAAGGAATTATACGGTGCAGGAAGTGCCTTAAAAAAAATTTACTTAGCAAGTGTAACTTTATTTTTATGTTTCAATAAATAATTTAAATAATGAATAAAATCCCCAGACAAACACACCAACTACATTGCCTCAAAGTAAGCAAAGCTCGTGTTATGAGATACCATGTAGCGAACTAGGGGGGAACCTAGAATATAAATACATAAATAGATAAATACACGGACACGGAATATTTTATTTTCTTGTTCCGTGCGGGAATCGAATCCGCAACCATTAGCGTCTAAGGCAGACAGTGATACACCATCGCCAAAGTGCTATAACTTTACGCCTGTATCCCTTATAGGGTAAGCAAAACACCAGAGGTCATAAAACCATCTGATGTCACGTTTGAGAAATATAGAGCTATTATAATGATGGACACAGGGGTCAGCCTATCGCCCACAAAAAATATCAATTAAACCTCTGTCCCTGAACTGACTTTTACAGTATTCCCGGGAAGAGAAGCAACTGGTGCATTCTATGTATTCTTTCGCTCCCAGTCCAGCATGGAAGTTTTTAACTTATTTTTACATTTTGATTAACGTTCAGAATTATAAAATAAACTCAAAACTTACTTAAAAGGTATTATATCTGGTTATTGCCGTGGTTAATTGGGACGATATTTTCAGTCTAGATATTCACCTTCCAATGAAAAAACCTCATTATTTCTGTATTAATTAAGGTTTAAATCGTAGTTTGTGGATCTAATTCGGTGATTAGATTAGAATTTGAGATACATTCGCCTCTCCCCTGAGTTAAAAAAGATGATTTTGACACTACATAATCAACGAATGCAGAGCATTAAAAAAACCGACTTCACGTCAAAACTTTGGCTGAGTTATAATGTCATCAACGTAAACATTCTCCAAAATCATACATATTTTTTCAAAAGTTTGAAATTTTCATTGAAGTACTCAACCGATTTCGATGAAATTTAAATGGGACCAACTATATATCCTCTATCATATGAATCAACAAATTTCAAAATCAGTTTATAATCGTCCAAAATATCGTGTAACAAAAACACAAAAAAAAACATACAGACGAATTGAGAACCTTCTCCTTTTTGGGAAGTCGGTTGAAAAACGAGGACCCATTATGGCCGCTGTTTTCTTGATATTGTATAGATATAACTTATTAGCATCTAAAACCTGAATCTTAATCGAATCGTAGTCGAATCTTAACATATAAAACGACTCCACAATTTCCTATAATGAGATGCCCTTACTGCGACATAATTATCTGCAAGTCTCCTGCACAGTTCACAAGAGCTTTCTGATGTCTGCAACGCAGTTATAAATCAAAGTTTGTTTACTTATGTTAACTGTAGTTCTAATGAGTATTTAACTTGAGGATTGCAGGAAGCGGTTGTAAATATGTTCGGAAATAATACGATGTTTCGTTGTCTACTTTTTTTTAACTTAGCTTTCAATTTTATAGCGAACATAGTCTTAAGTTTATATTAACATGAGCTTCTTAAGGTTCTACTTTTGGGGTTTGTAATTAGTGCCTCAATTTGGGTATTTTTCCTTTAGTATAGTTTTTTTTTAACCGACTTCAAAAAAGGAGGAGGTCCTCAATTTGTCTGTATGTTTTTTTGTGTCTTTGTTTCACGATATTTTGAACAATTATTTATTTATTATTAATATAAGAGATTATTTATAAAACCATCGTTGGTATTAGTTATAAAGTATTTTCATGTTCGCTAGGTTAAGTTTTAGTTGTAAGTATTATTGTACGAATTTCAGTGGGGATTGTTTTAAGAATAAAATATTTTCTTTCTTTCTTTCTTTTTTTCTTTCTTTCTTTGTTTCTTTCTTTATATTTCACGAATGACCTAAAGGGTGATCGCTAGAAAGGCTAAATCTGAAAGAGTTCTAACACTAAGTGGGTGTCACTTAAAGAAGTTGCTTTTTACGACACGGTTATCCAAAGCATTAAGGCTATTTTAAGCTAAGCTATTTAAGCTAGGGTCACTTTATAATAATCAATAATATTTTAATATCATATTTAGACTGATGAGTGGGTCAGTCTTAATATAAGGATAATATAAGGATAATGAAAAAAAATATATATTTTTTATATATCAAAATTTTTAAAATTCTTTTAGGTGATCAAAATTTAAGTTTGATCTGTAGTTAATGACTACAAAGCAAGTAAAAAAACGTTTCCATGTAATTGTATGTAGTCATAAAATGTTAAATAAATTTTACTCACGCAGAAGAATTTTGAAATTATTAATTATTACAATTCAGACCCACTCGTCATTCCTAATCTGCTTTTAAAATATAATTGACTATTATAAGCGGACCCTGTATTTTTATATCTTAGAACAAAGACATACAGAAAAAGATAATCAATAGCTTTACCATCATTGATCTCCGTAAAAACATCGAGATCCCATAAATAAAACCATTAAAAAAAACATAAAACCGAAATACTTGACTATAACACAGTTTGCCAAGTGCCGTGTCAACTGATTACTCGGTCCTCGACAGGAACCGAACCCTGGACAATTGCCAACTGTCAATATATCTGAAAGATTTTTGGTGTTTCGAAATTTGTAATTTACTTTATACTTAGTAGACAGTGTTCCCGTTGGTATCGTTTTTTCATTGATACGCACTTGGTGATATACAGGGTTGATTTTTAGTCACCGTCCAAATATTGTTTACACAATAAGTATCATTTATGGAAACGATTTTGGCAAAAAAAAATTTTTTTTTTACAAAGAAATAAATATATCCGCTAACATATTAAGCAAACCATGGTCATTCTAAATTACCATTAAAATAAACACTACAACGCGCTGCTACAAAACATCTTGTAGTACTAAGTCGTAGTTTATCAAAGAAATGCCGCGTCGTAGTAGCTATTATATTATATAAAAGTTTGTGGTGCCATATCTTTATTTTTTTTTTACTCAACTATACTAAAATAAACATGCAGGTACGTTTATATTGTATCAAAGAAACTAACATTTTAATTTGGCTGGTGCCTACAAATCAACCTTGTATTTGGAGATGGTTTGGGAACTATTTGGATATTAAAAAAAGAAAAATGTTAAGATAGAATAAAACAAATGACGTTCGGCTGGTGTAATGGTAATATACATTCTGATCCCGGTGGCGGTGGATGTGTTTGATAAAAACAGGTGTTAGCCATCAAGTCAGGAATGTTTATTTGAGTTTATTTTCTTATAAAAAATATGAAACCTTCAATATTTATCTTTATATTTTCCTTCATTTTCAGTTTTCTATACGGTCTTTCAATAAGGACGGGTGCTTTCAAAATAGAATTTGTGCGAGATTTTAACGAAATTATTATTTTATTTGAAAACCCTATTCATGCCATTTCATTTTGATTATGACATCTGTCAACTGCCCGCCGCGTCTTTGAACAGTGGCACAAATCTGAGAAGTCCAATTTTCAAAACGAGGTCAAAAAAGTTTTTTATATAAAAACTAGCTTTATCCCGCAACTTCGTATGCGTTTAACTACCCTTCTCGTGGAAATTTCAGAAACAATACAACCAGACACCCACTGAAAGAACCTTTATACCAAGTATCACACCCATGCACTCAAGGAATAAGTTTTTTTCATACAAACTAAAAATCATATATTTTCCGTGCCCGTGGGAATTTTGGTAATTTTTTTCGTAGCACAACCAGTCACTCTTTGAAGAACCTTCATGCCAAGTATCACATCCGTACACTCAAGGAATAAGATTTTTCATACAAACTAAAAAGTCCGATATTTCCCGTTTCAGTGGGAATTTCGGAAATTCCTACCTTAGTGCACCCCTCCATCCCCTAAAGAATGTATGTTTCAAATTCAGCTCACTACGTCCAGTAGTTACGGCTATACGTCAGTCACTCAGTCACTCAGTACCTCAGTCACTCAGTCAGTAACGGAACAGTTTTATATATATTGATGGAACAGATTGTAAGCTTTGGAATTCCTTTTCCAAATAAAACAAATCGCCGTTTATTTAAAATGAAGATTTTCTTCAAGATTTTCTACAAACTTTTAAGAAAATCTTTGCCATTTATCGTGATTTCACTGGAACCATTGTTTCTAAGAAATCGATTTTTATGTGAAGTCAAATAATGAATTAAAAAAGCACTTCTTGGGTACTAAACTGCTAAGAAACTACCGTGAAAAGTAAAATGAAAAGGTGTTAGAGTTTAACTGTTAATCTGTAATTTTTTTACTGGTTTTAGTTATGACTTGATATTTACAACTTTATTTCTGAAGATAAATTTTTGTTTCTAAAAAAATTGAATTTCGAATGGTGAAAGAAAATTTGTAAAGGAATCATTTACGGAATATCTTTAGAAATTAATGTTTTCAAGTTTTTGCATTTAAAATGCTCAATTATTCTTAAATAAATGAAAAATGTGATAAATAAAAAATTACCCGACCAGGATTCGAGGAAAAAATGTGGTAAGTAATTTCGAGGCCCCGGTAGCTCAGTGGAAGAGCACTCGTCCGGCAAACAAGAGGTCCCAGGTTCGAATCCTGGTCGGGTAATTTTTATTTATCACATTTTTATCCTCTTAATTTTTTTATTCTGATACAATTCAAATCTCATATGAAAATAGCGTAAAGCTACATTGTAAAATTATAATAAAATTAGGAACCAAATTGATTGAATCAGGCATTACTTTGCTGAAATCTATAGCAACTACTACAACTATGTTACTTTGCTAAGGTAAGGAAATAAAACAACTTTCTACCGGTATTTGTATCGACAAAAAACATCACAATGAGTTTCTGCCGGTATTTGTATCGACAAAAAATATCACAATGAGCAAACGTATTTTCGTCAGTCTCCCGAAGTTAAAGTAAACAAAAACATAAATAACCAAAAGTTTTATTTACAATCAATTTGGGTACAGCCGTGTAATCGGACAGCCTATATGTGTAACTCTCAGTTCAATTGAAAGTCTCAATTACTTCTTTTGTGGGAAAAATAGATGACGCAAATATAACGATTTGTATTGAAACCAAGCGTGCCGATGTTTTAACACCTACTGTGACGTCACAACTGGTATTTTTGATGTAAAATACAAACCGATTCAAAGTCACTGATGCCAACGATGAAATCGATTATTTATTTTTATTATATCTATTTTCTAACAGACATACATACGCGCGATTGAATCTAGCGGCGACCAACCTTGACGCTTGGTCGGGGTTCGGACACGCGAAATACATGCATTTGCGTTGTCTATGTCCTAGTGTCGGCTGTGTGAAGGCATAGTGTACGCTAAGTTCGAAACAAACTAAGATAGGTCACGAAAAGATAATGTTTTGACGATTTGAATTTTAAACGTTTGTAATTAGGTTCTTATTAAGCTGACATCTTAAATACAAGTATGAGTGAGTCAGTCAATGGTTGTGTTAGAACTTATAACCCTTGTTGCGTATGCTCCTAGAGTTGAATCATTTCATTAGATCACATTTTACAAGTGTCAGTCTTATACATCTTCTTACAGCTCAACCAAAAATGAACTTTATTTGGCTGAAATAAGGAAACTTCAAATACGACCTCTTATATTGCCCTACTTTAAGTCTCCATTTTTGAATTTACAACATTTAAAATTCTATATGCATCCTATTTTAGAACTATGATAAGTTTTCACAATTTGCAATTTAAAAAAAAAAACAATTGCATTTTTATACTCGGAAGTTTGATTTTCCACGCACTCCTGAGATAAAGGATCTTAACGGATGAATAGACAGATAGACGAAGAATAAAGTGAAATAAAAACATAGAATGTGCCAGCTGCTGCTCTTCCCGGGCATACTGTAAAAGTAAAAGCAACGGAGGTTTTATTGAGGTTTATGTGAGCGATTGGCTGACCTCCTGTGACTACAATAGTCTCTCTCCCTCATTAATACCTACAAATTTTGTCAAACGTGACATCAGATGGTTTTATAGCCTCTGGTGTTCTGTCTGCCACATAAAGGGTACAGGCGTGAAGTTTTGTGTGTAAAGTGAAGAGCGTAAGAATCTGTTGTTCTTTTCTTTCGAGGTACGGAACACTAAAAATATAATAATCTTTACTAAACAATTAATTACTGGGCGCTTTTGAACGTCCAATATATTATAAGTTCTCTATGACACAACTTTCGTTTAAAAGCTCATATCAGTAGCATATAAACTTATACTGACTTTGTGGAGTTGCCTGGTTGCTTACTTCTTGTTAAATATTTCTTGTTTGAACATCATGGAAGTAAAATTTTCTTGGAACCGCCTTTCTTTATTATGAAATGTTTTTGAAAAGGTTTTTATACTAACGCGACGGTGGATTTGATATGAAGGTGGTTGGTAGCCAGAAAAACCCTGAAGGGTTTCTGACACCAAAAAGGGCGGTAGGGCTATCCAGGGGCAATAGGGCTCTTCCTAGCAGATCCTACACGATCTATCCTACACATTAAATTACTACGATTTGTAATAAGTTCAGTCAATGCCGTAGTGGTTATTACATACATACATAACTTCACGCCTGTATCCCTAATGGGGTAGACAGAACACCAGAGGCTATAAGAACCATCTGATGTCACGTTTGACAAATTTGGAGGTATTATTATTATGGAGAGAGACTACAGCAGTTACAGGGGGTCAGCCTGTCGCCCGCAAAATAGCCAATAAATTCTCCGTCCCTTAACTGACTTTTACAGTTTGCCCAAGAAGAGAAGCAGCTGGCCCATTCTATGTTTTTCTTTCGCTCCCAGTCCAGCATGGTTACTATACGTAAGTTAACATGCCTGCTATACCCTTTTTGTAATAAATGATAAAATAGAAACGTTAAATTTTAGAAAATCTGCCTACAAATATCAACGATTCGACTATTTTCAACAAAGTCCTTTCTTCCGTTCTGAATTCAAGTGCTTTATTATCTACGTTATCACCCATAACTAGAGTTTAGGTGAGTTACGTCAAAATTCGAAAATCCTCATAAGCAACACACATCAAATAGTTGATAGTGTTAACATATTGATGCTAGAAGGCCTAAAGCTCCTTTTCGTTCGCCTAGCTAAATCCTTCATATAAAAAACAAAATATGACCGCTGTTGCAGCGGCACGACGTTGTTTTCTGTCTGACAAAGTATTAAGCCTTAGATCATTCTTGAACCCAAGTTATTACATCTTTGACCTTATCGACAATTACCATCAGGTGTCACCGATAAAAAAACAACAAGACACATTCCTTTTTCAAAAACACAATAAAACATCTTTCATTTATCTCCAAATGAAAAAATATTTCTACAAGTATCACTTAACGAGGTACAAATGGACACAATTTGTAACATTTTACAAATATCTTATTCTCTTTTATCTGTTGACGAATGTACGATACATTACACAATATTACAACAATGGGAGAGATATTTGATGTAATTTTTTGTTAAAACCAGGATACTTCAGTAAATGCCCCTTACACTCGAATAGACAATGGAATGGCTGAAATGTGTGGTGTAAAGTTTAAGAGAAACGAAGCAGTACTTTCTTTAGTTAAGTTTCTATTTTTCGGTTATTGGTGCCATAAGCTCTGCTCGGCAAGCTCTGAATCTTCCACCTGATGATAAGAGTATATGAGAAAATTAAAAAAAAACAGCATGAGAAATTAGGTAGGTAATGTTCCTAGATCAAATAATCAACTGAACGGTAACGTATAGCGGCAGACCTTCAATGATGATGGGTTTGCTAGCCAAATCTGAAATGGTTTTAATACCAAACAGGATTCGCTCAAATTAGTCGCCTTTGCGAATCTCTTATCCAGAGATAGTAACACTTAACCGACCCTCAGCTGATATTCAAGAATCATCCCTTAATTATATATTCTGTCAGCATTATGTTGACTTTAATTAAGATTTCGAACAAAACAATATCATTATATTTTGGTATTTAACACCAAAGAGTGTAGATTTAAACATCGGCTACACTGTTTAAAACAAGGTTTTAATCATGGGCGTTTGTTTGTTTACAACGATGTAGACAGCTGTTTGCAACAAAATTTCGCCTAAGCCTGGTTGGCAGCTCGTTAGAAATAGCCTTTAAAACCGCCTTTTAAACAGTCGAGGCAGGGTTTTAGGCCCCTAACTTTTAAATGTAAATATGAACGGAAATCCATAAATTTTGCCCTTCCTCTTATGACTTGCACCACAATATTAAGGATAGACTCAAATAGTGCGGGTCAACAAAACTAATGTCACGTGAAATGGAACGCAACCTTTTTGATTCGTCGGTGATGAGCTGTACTTTGTTCAGGTAGTGATGGTTTGAATTAATAAAAAGAAAAACCCTGCCTCCAAAATTACGCAAAGAGTTTTGACAGTTAAAAAGTTTTTATACCTTGCTTTCTTTTAAAGTGCATTTACGAAGCATAATTTAGAAAATATATTTCAAACTTGAGTAGTTGGTCACACACTCAATGTTACCCAGAATTGATCCAGAATAACTTTATTTGTTTTAATATAGGTTTTTAAACTATTGTCCTTTTGTAAAGTTTATTTAAATAACTTTATTTTTTAAAGAGAATGAAGCATTAAGGTTACAAAGGTAAAAGTATTAGGTTATTAGTAAAGATATTATAGGTAAGAAAATGTCTAGTCTAATAAATTATTTTGATTGTACTCTACGAATTTCCAGTAAAAGTAAATCTCGATTTTCCATACTGTAAAAGTCAGTAAATGGACAGAGGTTTCATGGACGTTTTTGTGGGCGATAAAATAAATTTTGTCAAACGTTACATCAGATAGTTTTAAAGCCTCTGGTGTTCTGCCTATCCCATAAAGGATACAGGAGTGAAGTTATGTATGTATGTGTACGACTATTTTTTGTATAATTGTGTGAACAGGCAATACTACAAATCTCGATTTTCTGCCCATTTACAATTAATCATCCTGTGAAACTAGATATTCTGCCCTTAAGTAGAAAACTTTTAAACGGTTCTACGTATAACACTTGTAACTTTCATTAGATAGGCCATTTTATGCAATAACTTAATTAGTACTTACTGTAATAGGTAATAGAACGAACGGAATTACAAAAGTAAAAGTTAGAACGTACAAAATTGTGACGTCATTAAGCGGCCATTCGATGGTCTTATGATGAATAAAAATTTTCATTTCATTTCATTTCGGACGTGAGGGTAATGCCAGTTTTACTTTAATATTGTTACTTAAATAATTAACATTTAAATATATGCAGAAAAATATGAAAGGAGTAATTTAATGTTGGAATGATGAATAAATTAAAAAAAGACGGTAGTAGCTAATTTTGAAAAATATATCGCGATCTTTTATTAGGAATGAAAATAATGTTTATAATACATACATACATACATAACGTTACGCCTGTACCCCTTATGGGGTAGGCAGAACTCCAGAGGTTACAAGACCATCTGATATCACGTTTAACAAATTTGGAGGTATTATAAAGATGGAGAGAGACGTTTATAATATGTAATAGAAAAATATTTCAAATGATAGGAACAGTTTTGACCCATAAAATATAAGAAAAATTTGGACACGGTTTTGACGACCCCTTTGGCGATTGGGTAAACCTGTCTCACTCAGACAGACGCCAGTGGTTGCGGGTTCGTTTCCCGCACGCAACAATAAAAAAACGTTCCGTGTCTGGGTGTGTTATTTATATTCTAGGTTCCCCGCTAGTTCGCTACATGGTACCCCATAACACACGCTATACTAACTTTGGGGCCATGTAGTTGGTGTGATTGTCTGGGAATTTAATTTTTATTATTTATGTCTAAAAAATAAATACTTTTAGCATATGCAAAACGTAAACACCGTTTAGATTCAGTTGATCAAATGCTATGATAAAATGATACCAGTGCTTATTATTTGCAACTATTTTGACATTTTATACGTCGAAACTGTTTTCCAAAATCAAACACAATAAACTAAAACGCTTTACTTGCCAAATCCAATCCAATTCGATTGAAGTCAAGATAAAAACAGTTTTAGATACAGCTCGAGAATTGAATTCAAGTCGTCGATTCATGTCTTATTCATAAATAGAAAATACGAGGCAAAAGTGCAGCTGCCTCGCGGTATACAGTTTAAATAAATAATGTTACCATGAAAACAATATGCTTTATTTTGCTTTGATTTTCTTCTTTTTTCTGTGACGCTTAAAAAAATAAACTATGTCTAATTATTTTGAAGACTAGACACTGGATCTGCAACATGCAGGTAACTAATTCTTATCGGCCAGAAATAGGAATATCCAAAACTATGGCACAGTATCATAAAACTCCATAGTTTTAAAAATTAAATTCTGTAAAAATTGATTTTTTAACAAAAGCGTTTTCTTAAAAACAAATTGAAGAAAAAAAGGAAAAACTTCGATTGTTTGTCTAAATAAAAAAAAAGTTAAAAACGAATAAAATAAATGCTCGATATCTGGTCGAATTATGGCCGCCATAATACCCGCATGTAAAGAAATCATTAAAAAAAGAAAATTAAATTTCAAATGAAGAGCTACTTTCTTCCTGAATCTGTGTTATGTTTTCTTGGACGTCATCTACATTTACCACCAGGTTAGATAGATATACAAACTAACGACGAGAATAAAAAAAACACAAACATATATCTTTATGGGTGATACATTTTGCCACAAAATATTTCGCAAAATAATACTTCATCTCAAATTAAATGACGTGTAACACCGTAGTCTTCGTGAGCACTTTCCATCAGGTGGCATGGAAGACAAACGTCCTATCCTTACAATATAAAAAAAAAACATAACATTGACGCCTCGCTGCTAACTTTGCCCGCATTGTAAAAAAACAATAGAAACAAGATGGCGTATTTAAAATGGCGACAAATTTATTCTCCGCCAACCATGCGTTTGAATATTAACAAGTGATTATAATTACAAATGGTGCAGATTTCAATTTGGTTTGGATACTGGTTTATGTTTTGCATAAGTTTATTCAACTGGAGACAAAATGTATTGCTTTAATTTGATTCAATCCTTCGTATCTTTCTTAAAAGCATAGATCACAGTATTCTGAGAATTTCAAGGTTAACTTGAGTTATATTAGAAATTATTAATTAATGATTTCGTTATAAAATAATGTGGGTTTAATGATTTTAATTAGTCGAATCACCACTGTCTATGGCTCGATAAAATTACCAGAAAATCACACCAAATTACATGGCCCCAAAGTGCAGGGCACATAGCGCTCGCAGAACAGATGGCCGTTGAGGCAGAAAAGTTGTCGAGTTACGGTCACGTACTGGGAGTGCATGAAAGATGGACCGACACACCTGCTTCGATTAAAAGTCGAATCGACAAGATATTACTTTGCTATTTTAACATTATATGTTACCTAACTTGCGCATCAAAATAGATAGAATTACTCGATTTGATACCATGATTCAGTCCACAGAAACTATGTCATCATCTATGCCATGTTTAAAAAAAATACAGACTTTAAGTGCCATATTCTTAGAAAATATCGATAAAAGGCCCGATTTATCGTTATCGAGAGTTGCATGTTAGAACCGCTGATTTTGTTTTTTTTTTGCAACATATTTGCGGGCATTATAATAGTGGAGAGAGACTACTGCAGTGACAGGGGGTCAGCTATTGCCCACAAAAAAGCCTCCCATAACACCTCGGTCCCTTAACTGACTTTTACAGTATGCCCGGGAAGAGAAGCAGCTGGCACATTCTATGTTTTTCTTTCGCTCCCAGTCCAGCATAGAAGCTTGTGGGGGGGAACTAGAATATAAATACATTTATAGATAAACATCCAGACCCTGAACATTTTTTTCAGTGTGGGATTCATCCGCAACCTCATTTGGCGTAGTAGCGTCTGGACTGCTGCGTCACGAAGAGCGTCAAATGCTTTTGTGTCAAATGATTTGCTGATACGAATATTTTGTAATTATCTGCACGAAACCTCAAGTTATAATTTTTTTTATAATTTTATAAAATCCCGAGACAATCACTCCAACTACTTTGCCCCAAAGTAAGCATAGCTTGTGTTATGGGATACCATATAGCGAACTAGGGGGGAACCTAGAATATAAATACATAAATAGATAAACACCCAGACACGGAACATTTTTTTTTTCTGGTTCCGTGCTGGGATCGAATCCGCAACCACTGGCGTCTGAGGCAGATATATGTATATGTTTATGTTTAATATATGCAAAGTTATAATTTATAATATATGCAAACGCCATTAAACCTGGTTTAACACATCTTTAATTTAGTATAACACAATCGTAAAAACTTAAAACTATATAACAAAGACATATAATTTTTACAATTCTATTTCAACTCAAATTACTAAGTATTACTTTACTCCCTACAAAAACCCTCAAAGTACTTGAAAATACAAATTGATACACCCTTTACTAACACCCCAGTTTTGTAGGCTGTATTAAATTGTCACTTTTGGAACGATATATCAGGCTTCAACTCGTTTGCGATGATGTTTTATTCAAGATGGTAGCCGTTAAAATTGCAGTGTTTTAGGAACCTGTCTATTTTAGAATAATTGCTTTTGAAATAAGCGTCGTATGGTGAAGCAGTTTACGTTTAAAATAGGGTAGGTTCTTTGATGTATCAATTTTTGAGTTGAGTTGGAAATGTGACTATTTTTATTAGAGGCTTTTGCATGGAATTAATAGTATGTTTTTACAATTGTACTTATACAATTTGATAACGTTTTCTTTTTGCATTGGATATTTAAGTCAATTTTTCAGTGTTTTTAAGGACAGTGTAGAGTCAAATTTTTCGTTTTTTTATATTAAATTCATTTCAAACTTATATTTGGGTTTAAATAATTATGAAGTTTAAGAAGGATCATGTTTTATGTGTTTTAACATTTAGAATAGACAAACGATTTTTAGCCTCGAAGCCAGCTAAGAAAGCCCTCCCCAAGACTAATCTAAGGGCTTCTCTTTTGTGGTTGGAACCCTTAAGGAGATAACTTAAAAAGAATAAGCTCTTTCCTAAACCCGTGTAGGAGAAAACGGGTGTGGTTGTCTCACGGGTTGGTTGTCACACCTGTTTAAAAACAAAACTAAACGAATTAATATTTCAATAACAAGCGCCGAAGAAGTGCAAGAGTGCTTCACCTCGGATACTCAGGTAAAGAGGAGAAGGTGGTGTTGCCCTTTGAAAATACTAGATTTAGAAAACCAGTTTTGACAATCAATCCCTGTGGCAACCATACCCGTTCTCCCCTATAATTGACTTCTTTTTCATTTACTATCAGGTGAGGTTGTGGTCAAATGCTGGATCATTCACCTTAAAAAATAATTTTATTTAAAGTTTTGAATCATTGTTTAATTTCAAGAAATTGTCTATAAAACTCAGTCTACATTTTAATTTCGTGGTAAGCCCAAGTATTTAGCACCTTCAAATATTACGCCACAGATCCTAAACTCTTCATCACTTCAGCTTTATCGTGCAGAGAGCTATATTTCATACCCATTGTAGCGAATGTTCCGGTCTTCTGTTTCCTACACGGTACATAGCCAGCAATGTATCACAATACACGCGAATAAATCGTCTGTTAAAGTATTATTTTTGCTTTTCACTGTTGATCTATGCATCTTTGTTTCCGGCGTATTTTTATAAATTTTAATGCGGATTTTTTGTGACACTGCGCAGTAGTCGACTTTGATATTATGTGTTTCCGATGCTTTGTATAGTTTTTGTTTTTTAGTTCAGGAGCTGAAGAGTTGGCTCCGATGTATTTTTTATTCTGTTACTCGATGGAAACGTTGTGAATGTAAAATTTTGTATTTTTGTGTGTCTCTTACTTCATAGCGTTGAAATGGAATAACGTATTGAGTTGAAACTTATTTTATGTTGGCCGTTGGGGCAGAAAAGTTGTCGAGTGGCAGCAAGATGTACCGACGATCTCGTCAAAGTCGCCGGTAAACATAAGGGCGCGTGGGACCGAGCGACGTGGAAAAGCTTATGTTCAGCAGTGGAAGTCTGGATGATGATTGTGTTGTGAATAATAGATAACCCATTTCCCCAACCAATTTTTTACTTCATGCTGATGGCATAGGGTTCAGAATCAATTACAATATTTTGACATGTATGGAACGCTTTAGCTGCAGCCTTCTATACTTAAAATTTCACGTTTATTATCATCTTCAATTTAAATTTTCTGTTAACTTAGTTATCTTCTTTGGTGCCTAAATCTTTTCAACAAACAAATAGTTGCAATATTTTGGCAGGGATCGCCGGCTTTTGTTCAACACTCCAAGCATTTTTGAGGGTATTTTGACATTATCTTCTAAATAACCTTGAAACTAAACTTTATCAGAAGATTTGAAGATAAATTTCAGTGTATACTAATAAAATTAAGCTCAAATTTTGTATTTTTTTGTTTTGAAGGTGGAATTTGAATAAATTTTTAACATTTTATAGCTTAGATTTTGGAGAAGATTGTAAGCTATTTAATCAAAAGAATCACGATATTTTTATCAATTTTATCACGACATTTCATGAACTATGATCATGGATATAATAGTTTCTAAAGCGGTTATTTGTGAGATGAACAAAAATATTTTTTGTCCCTTTAAAGGTGTTTGTATAATTTTTTTTTTTTTGGTAGTTTTTGTGCAAACAAAGAATCTTAAACCACAACTAAAATAGTAAAATTAATATCTATGTTCATAGGAAAAACTTATTTTTAAAACACATCTCTTAGTACCAGAAAATTTTGAGGGTGGAAAATGTAAAAAAAGAATTAATTAAGGAATAAATGGCTTACTACTCACATACATTGGATTTAAAAAAAAGATTTTGATTATAACCTTTTTTGGAGATAAGAAGATAAATATTAAAGCTGAGATAAATAAACGAAAGAAATATTGAATACATACACTTACAATAATCGAAAATAAGCAGATACCTACCCCCACTAATGTCTATAAAGCTCAAAATTCCCATTTTCTTAGGCGCAAAATACGCCACAGATTAAATAAACATGCTTGACTGACTTCAACGTCAAAATAGTGTGTCAAAATAGTGTAAATTTAAAAACGGAACAAGTGATCTATCACCAAACTTTTTATACTCCATCATATTTATATTAGGCACCACTGTGTCTAATCTATGTCACTTAGTATGCTAATTAGTTTCACAAGGTGGGCCAAAAGAAATCACCCTATTGGAAGATGCTCTCATTTTTGCAAATGGCCGCCAATATCAAATATGTTTCGATATTTGTGGACTAGACAGATGCAGAATACAAGTGAACAAGACATGGGGCAATACTCTCCCTAAGAACGCGGAATAATCTCGAGGAAGAAGTGGACGATTTTTCGACCAAAATTATAATGAGTGATGTGGCTGGGTTGGACCTCAGTGGGTACGTGAACAAGCAAAATTATCGTTTTTGGGGCACCGAAAATCCACGAGGGATTTAAATGGAGCCATTTCACCTGCACAAAGTGACTGCATGTTGCGTTGTTTACGCTGGAGGAGTCATCCAGCCATTTTTTTTTCGAGAATGCTGCTGGCCAAACGACAACAGCTTTTTCTGCTGAAATTAAACGAGTTAGGACTTATGGACATGTGGATCCAATAGGACAGATCAACGGCACACACTGAGCGACTCAAAACCGATATTCTGAAGGTGGCATTCCCGGGTCGTCTCATCTCTCGTTTTGGCGATTTGCACTGGCCCGCAAGATCACCTGATTTAAGCGTTCCAGACGTTTTTCGAGTGGTTTTTTGAAGTCCCATGTTTACATGAATAAGCCCGATAACTCTGAAGGCCCTTAAGGACCATATTCATTACGATTGCGAGAATCTGTTGTCTAAAATTCTCGCTGAAGTGAATAAAAATGCCATAAAACGAGCCCTTATATTTGAGCTGTCAATTGTGAAGGCGCCCATTTAGCCAATATAATCTTCTAGACTTGACCAATAAAATTCTAAAGGTTCAAAATAAACATAGTCAAAAACAGAATCGAAGACTTTCATTGAAAAAAGGGAGCTAAACAACATCGGATGATTTCTTTTGGCCCACCTTGTATAAATCCAGAATTTAGTGAATAACTTCTAACAGTTTCAAATCTATACTAATATATAAAGCTTAAGAGTTTGTTTGTTTGAACGCGCTAATCTCAGAAACTACAAGTGGGATTTGAAAAATTCTTTTTGCTTTTGATAGCCCAACTCTTGAGGAAGGTCATAGGCTATATTTAATTTCCACGGGATCAAAAGTAACGCGGGTAAAACCGGTAAACCAGTTTGGCTAGTTTCTTATAAGACCTAAACACCTTCTAAACGACTGCTTTGATTTCCACTAAATAAAGCTAAGGGAACATTTGTATTCAGTTTCAAAGAAAAAAAGCGTTCTCAAATAATTAATGATTTAGAGATATACACAATAAGAACCACAAACAAATACATTTCTCAAAATATGAAAATATTAACAACTATTTTGCGTCAGGGATTAAAACTTTTATAGTTTTCGGGATTCGCAATTCTATAAGAGTTTAAAGTTATTAAATTTACAAGGTTTTGTAAAAAACCGTATATTTCTAAAATAACAATAAATACGGTAAACCAAATTCAATTTAAAATTGTGTTTCTACAAACAAAAGCAGAGCAAAAGGTTTAATAGAAAATGATAGGGGGTTGAACGCGAAGATTAAGATATTTATTTGCTCTTTATTGATAACACAGACATAGTAACTATATTATGATACAGGTTACAGAGCACAAATGGCGTTCTTATCATCAAAAGATCATCCCTTTCAGACAACCATGAGGATATATCTATAAGAGAAATAATTGCAATTGTATTTACTTAGAGCGGTTTTGAAGTAATCTAATACATAATAATAATACTTTTGGTCATAAGGAGTGTAGTGCCTATAGAGGCACCGAAAAATCGAGCAAAATAAGAGCCCATTAAAAATGTGAAATCCTCAAAACTAAACAATATAATCAATATTAAACATCGTGTAGTTCAGCTAGTAAAAATATTTTATTTAGGGTTGAATTAACGATTTAGGCTGAAAGAACTTTATATTAATATCACTATAGTCTTCAAGAATTTTGAGTAATAGAGTTCCTGCAGTAAAAGAAGATTCAAGGTCAATCCAAACCAGTTTGGGATACAAACTGTTTCTCAACTGTTTTAGGTCTGGGTTGAAAGGAGAAAAATACTTTATAAGTCTTAATTAAACATGGGAAAATACGAGTATTTCTCGTGCGATATTCATAATAACGATTAACTGAGAATCGAGGCCAGAAAACGCTGTTTTTGTACAACTTCCTGTAGAAACGTTTCATCCGATTTAATAAATATACAGGCAGCGTTCGAAGTGTTTTCGACTCAGCTTTTACGGGAAAATAAGCTTTTTACGATTTTCAATATTTTCGACGAAACACTTACAAACAATATTTTAAGTTTTTACGATGAATTATTTTGAACGAGAAGATTTTTCAATTGCATTATGTTCTATTTCAATACAGAGATAATTTTAATTAAAGCGCTTCACCTGTTGCAGGCAGCCTCTCCACATCAATCCCAACAATATTTATTCCACAACTGATGATACAATGACTATTTTATTCCATTCTTGTTTAAATACTCTGGTGCATCCATAGCTCATTGCACCTACTGTGTAAGCAATTTGGTTGTGGCATGACATTGGCTCTCACAATTAGCTGTCTTGTATTTGTTTTTTTTTTCATGTCATGATCAATTTGTACTGTATGTACCTATTTGTATTAATTCGTTTATTCCTGACTGAAAAAGAGTGCCAAGAGTTTTTTTCCGCCGGCTTTTTTTGTCTCTTGGTCTACTGTAATATCTTATTCAATAACTATCAACACCTTGTTAAAGCCGAAGTACAAAATTGTGACGTCATTAAGCCATTCGATGGTCTTATGCTGAATAAAATTTTTCATTTAATTTAATTTAATTTCTTCCAATTATGTCACTCGTTGCTGACGCATAGATGTACTCGACGCGATTTTTAAGGTGAATAGCCATGCTGTTTGATGGATTTCACAATTTGCAGGGCATCAAAATGGCTGTTAAAATTGGTACATTGAAACTACTTTATACAAACGTACAGCAGCTGTTACCGGCTGGATACAGCTAAACCTGTCTTTGGAATTACAAAAGGAGTGATCACTAAATGGTCGTCGTTCGAGCTAAAAGTTGCTTTACCTTTATGTACACAGAAGCCATGGATATTTATTATTTTTTTTATTTTATTTTTATATTGTAAAGATAGGACGTTTGTCTTCCATGCCACCTGATGGAAAGTGCGCATGAAGACTATGGTGTTACACGTCCATCCACGAGAAACCTATTCACTCGACACTTAAAAGTTCCAGGACTGTAGTGGTCAGGAAAAACAGACGCAGGCAGATTGTTCCACAACTTGGCAATCCGTACCAAAAAGGAACTATTGAAGGATATAATTTACTATCAATTTTATGCTGTATCTACAATAGGTATGAAACATATTTATATCACAACATTATTTTCGTGGAAAAGCAATCTTAACCATAAAAAGATATATTTTTTCAGCAGATTTTTGCGGCAGTGAACAAACGAAAGATATAAGAGGGAATTGGTAAACCTAAAATGACTACTTTATTTTTTAAACATATAGATTATACTATTAATGATCCGGTATTGTCTCAAGGCTCACTAGAATCTGTTGTTACTTTATTATTACATACATACATAACTTCACGCCTGTATCTGCCTTCGCAGAACACCAGAGGTAATAAAACTATCTGATGTCACGTTTGACAAATTTGGAGGCATTATAATAGTGGAGAGAAGTCAAAGTCAACACCTCCCATAACACCTCGGTCGCTTTACTGACTTTTACATTATGCCCGGGAAGAGAAGCAGCTGGCACATTCTATGTTTTTCTTTCGCTCCCAGTACAGCATAGAAGCTCGAGCTACTTTATTATTGTGCCAGTTAAAATAGTAAAGACGGTTAAACTCACTACAAAAGCTTATGCCAACTTAACAAAACCACCTTACACCTAAAAATTAACCCGAAAAAATAACAACACCATAAATCAGAAGACCATACTTCACGAAATATTTTAACCAAAAATTTGTCGTCTCCAACAAAAGGAAATAATAAATATTCAGTAACCCAAAATACCTCGTAAATGGCTTGAGGTTTTATTACTAAAAGGATTACATCGGGGTCCGAGAGACCCCGTCGGCGGGTCCTAAGATCACAATCTCGTAATAAAGTTTTGTAAATTTTGTTTATCATGTAAAACAGTTGACTAACTCAAGAAGAAATAAGTTTGGGAGCACGGAACTGATTTGGAGTTTCTCGATAGGTGAAATTAAAACTTAAGTTCTTGAATAATGGGTTCAAAATTGGGTTAAACTTGTTAAGAAAGTTTATTTAAGAATCATTAAAATAGGTTAATAGAAGATAATGTTGGTGATGTTCATTTTTTTCATGTAATATTCAGCAACGCACATAGCAGTGACAATGATAAATGATATATCAATTCCTAACATTATTTTGTAATCTCTAAGGTATTCAAGAAGTGGAATATTTCTTTAATATCTCAATTTAAGACGTTACCTAGTAGTTTGAAAAGTATCAAAAAAATCAAATAAAAAACAACGTATAAGCGTTATTTCTGGATGATCAATTTTCTATATTTACTATTTTTAATGTCTTCAAATTTAGCAACAACCTCTATGAAGTACTAATAATAAGACCCACAAACAAACAAACTTTACCACTTTATAACACCAATAGATAAAAACCGAACCACATCGGCAACAACTTTAAACGAACTCACAAAATTTAATTTAAAACTTTTCTCAAAAAATATCGGTCAATTTTACCTAAGACATATATTTTTAAGTGAAACTTTAATCAAATAGAAACTTGGCACAAGCCACTAATAAAAATAAGAAAAAAGAATAAAATGTCTTTGAGACTCATTTTTCGCTACCTCACTGAAAAAGGTAGAAGCTAAAAGGAGGTCTTAATCTTTCTCTGTGGCAATTTTTTGAGGTTTTATTTATGTCTGGAAATTTTAATAGAATAAAATATTTTAACGTCTGTAAATTTTTTAGTGTTTTTTTATCGTTTTTGTACGCGTTTTAGTTGACTGAAGATTACATTTGCCGTTTGTGGATAATCGTGTTGAAAAGGGCCTTAATCGAAGTGATCGAAATGATCTCTTTAAGGTCCACCTGACTCCTTAAGCTATCACTCTTTATGTGATTTTTCACACCAAATTTCAGTTATATTTTATGTCTTATGAACATCTTGTCTTCAACTCGTCACATAAGGGAACCAAAAGTCGAAAAGCAGATTTAAACGGAGTTGTCATCTTGAATAGATTGCGGATAGTTAACACATTTAACGTTTTTTTGTGGTAGGGAACACAGAAGGCAGAAGATCGCGCGGTCGCTCGCCTTCGAGATGGATTGATCAATTGAAAGACTCGTCGACCTCTAAATTCCATGCGCTAATAAGAGACGCGCTCGACCGAAACCGATGGCGGCAGATCATCCGCTCCAAATACAACCCTGATGCTGACCACGATCCCCAGACATGAGGGACCGACCCAAGAGAGAGAGAGTTAACACATAACATTTTTGTGTGGACTTATCTTTATGTGCAGTATTTATTATGTTTATAAGAACTATTAAGCTTATTTTTTTCAAATGATTGAATCAACATCTATAAAGCTGAAAGATTTGATTGTTTGAATGATTAATAAAATTAAAAAAAAATATTTTAAAAGCTTGTTTGTTTTTTTATTGCCCATCTCTCAAGCAAGGTTGTAGACTAAATATTATAAAGAAATTCCGACGCATGCCAACCTAATTATTTTTCCTTATGCTTGAATTCTTTTTTTAAATATTACGTCAGCAAAACATACTACCATTTATAATGTGGAAATTGTTACCAAAGAACGTGTTAAGCCGTCAAAAACCCTTTTTTGTTAATTAAAATTGCAAACGAGCATTACCAAATTACAAATTGTACCTTCAGGACTTGTTTTAATAATCAAAACTGTATTCTGAAATTTTAGTGTGAAAGCAATTATGTAAAAATATTCAAAATATTGTGACTGTAAAATAAATGGCTCGTAAAACTCGCTGGCGCGAATTTAAAAACGATTGCACGCAATGATTCAATTGACTGAAAATTATGATAAGAAAATTTACAATGCAATGCCACATTAGATTATAAATTTTGTCTCTCAAATAAAACAAGCCTGTACATTGAAAATGAAATGAAAATGAAAATATTTATATATTTTTTTTATATTTTTGACACTCACACAACATTATCTAGCCCAAATTAAGTTTCTTAAAGAACTTGTGCTATGGATACTAGATAATTGATATACTTAAGAAATATATAAACATACATATTAAATA
The DNA here is from genome assembly GCA_944452665.1 of Stenoptilia bipunctidactyla. NCBI lineage: Eukaryota > Metazoa > Arthropoda > Insecta > Lepidoptera > Pterophoridae > Stenoptilia > Stenoptilia bipunctidactyla. The sequence goes on along the minus strand of OX101745.1, from coordinate 2,044,984 downwards.
AATACATATTTTTTATTAGAATAAACTTAAATAAACATATAAACATCCAAGACTTGACGACTAATATCTGTGTTCATCACACAAATATCCGCCGCCGCCGGGATTCGAACCCAGGACCTCTGGCACTTTCCTAGCCCCGTGTGCTGTCATCTTCGACCTCATCTTCACTTACCATCAGGTGAGATGAGGTCAAACACGGACTTAGACTATAATACATACATACTCCACGCCTGTCTCCCCTTGGGGTAGGCAGAGACTAGGAAACGCCAATTGCTACGATTCAGACAAACCTCTTTCGCTTCCTCCACGTTCATCAATATTTCATACATGATCGTCAGTCACGGCTGCTTTTAACTAGACCTTTTTAAAGTATGTCGCCTATTTCTATTATCTATTTATGTATTTATATTCTAGGTTCCCCCTAGTTCGCTACATGGTATCCCTTAACACAAGCTATGCTTACTTTGGGGCCATGTAGTTGGTGTGATTGTCTGGGGATTTTATTTTTTATTATTTATTTATTTGGTCGTCACACGATCGCCTAGGGAAACTCCTTAGGATAGGTTTTAGGTAAGCTTATAGGTTAGGTTTTAGGTTAGGCTGGGCGGAGGATGAGACGGAGAAGGAGACGCCTTCTCCCTCTCGATAGCCAGCCGTGGCGGGTGAGGGGGCCTACTTGGCTATACAGGCTATGAGTGGGAAAATGGCCGCGTGTGCTGGGCCATTTCCTACGTGGAGGGCGCACGGCTCAGGCTGAGTGCAATCCGCTGGGGCTCGCGGGCAATGCCCCTGGCGATACCAAGGGCCCCAATTATGACGGGGGAGGTACACCTGGAGATTTTTAGTAGGTCGGTTCGGCCTTCTGCCGGATCATCCCCACATATCCCACCGTTTCCCCTTGGGCGGTCGGGGACGTGACAGCACGTTTTCCTCCAGACAAAAAAAAAAGAAAAAAAAGGAAACCAACATCCATTCGTGCTTTATACACCTCTTTCGTAAATCTGCTTTCACTCATTCTTTCCAAATATCGAAACAAACGTCGCAATTTGACTAAAGTTATTGTATAGACTTTAATAAAAAAATGGGTTTTCCTGTGTTAGAAGTCCCGGGTCCAGTAAAGGATACGAACTTATCTAAACGGTCCTGCGTCTGGGTACATACTAGGTATCTCTCCTAGTTCCATCGTGTAGTTTCCATACGTAAGCTTAAATTAGCTTAGATATTTTAAAGCCACACAATGGGTGTTTTTGTTTGGCAATTTTATAGATTATATGTTTTGACAGTTCCCACTTCTATGATATGTCACAGATATGTCACAGTTCCCACTTCTATCAGCTGTCGTTCACGGTGAAAGCAATATCACTTTGGAACTCACTACCATATTCTCTCCACAATACCAAAAAAAAGTTTCCTTTAAATATAATTTGTAAAAACTTCTATCTCTCACACTTGATTCATATCAAATAGAATATATATTTGTTTACCTACATACTGTATATATCCAAATATATCTATTTATCTATGTTAATTAGTATTATTTAAGTATAAAAAATATTACTTATGCCATTTTCATGTTTTTATTCTAATTCATAACATTTCGTTTAAGTTGGGGTTGCCTGGTAGAGATCGCTTAGAAGTGATAAGGCCGCCCAAATTGCACATTTAATGTTATTTTGTATATTATTGTATGTTAATATTTCTCCATTCTATGCAAATTGCAATAAAGTATTTGAATTGAATTGAATTGAATCTGACTTCTCAGGCCTCAATCTTTAAAGATTTTTAAACTCGTTCCTAGGTTATACTTTTAAGTTTTTGCATTTAATTATGCTCAATTGTTCTTAAATAACTAACCAAATTACCAGCCCGGTACTTCAGTTGGAAGAGCATTCGTCCGGCAATCGAGAGGTCCCAGGTTCGAGTCATGGTCGGGTGATTTTATTTAGAGTATTTTTTCATTCGATCCTAGTATTTTAGATTTCTGAACGCTTATTTTTTTTTTATTTTGAAGGAAAAGAAAAGGTAAATACGAACACATACTCGTACGATTATACGAACTTTAATCTTGCACTCAATGCTTAAGGAGATTCTTGAGGGCAAACTTATTTTGGTGTCTGTCACCATTAGATAGATTAATGAGGTGCAAGTTTGATGGCATTCTTAACATATCATTAAATAAATAATAAACAATGTTATACTGTTATGGCGCTTTTAGATAAACTAGAAAAAATTGATCGTATGATGTAATCCCTCCGACGACCACTTTGTCGATGGGGTAAACCTATCTGCCTTAGACGCCAGCGGCGGTGGTTTGATTCCCGCACGGAACAAAAAAAATGTTCCGGGTCTGGGTGCTTATCTCTACAAGGTAATTTTTTTGAAGATCAAAAAATTTTAAGAGCAGTTTTAGAATAATATGTGGATTCAAGTTATGACAAAAAAAAATAATTACATTTTTTTTTCTATTTAAATTTTACAATTCTTTTAAGTGACAAAATTTTTGTGACTATTGAAAAATCGGGGTTTAAAGTATTTCCTAATAGAAATACTTAGTAAGAAAAACGCTTTTATTTCTTGCTATTTAATCGTAAATAACAGATTAAACTAAAATGTTGTTAACTTATGGGAATTATAAAATATTAATTTACCAAACAAACAATTTTTTTTTTCATAAATTAAATCCACACATCATTCTTAACCTTCCCCGAAAATATTTTGATTTAGTTCGCTACATGGTATCTCATAACACAAGCTTTGCTTAGTTTGAGGCCATGTAGTTGATGTGATTGTCTAGGGATTTTATTTAATTATTTATTTAATTAAATTTGTTCACAATATTAAAGATACTTAACGAGTATATTATTTAAGACCTTCCTATAACTCGTTAGACGGGGCTTATGTTTCAATATTAATAGGTTTAAGCCCTCCGACTGAGCTTCTTATTTTGTAGAAATTCATTATGAAATTATTAGTACTTTAAGATTCTAAAGAAACACTTAACAATTATTTGTATACACTGGTCTTATATGAACTTAACATAGAAACAATTTTGAATGATTCTTTTCAGTTGCTTTCATAGAATATATCAGTTACACTTAAACATCAATGATTAAAGGGACATGCCCACTGTCCCTTAGAGAAAATGCCCAGTTCCAAGCGACTTGATTAGCATTAGTAATGATAGAAAATTATTTCAAATAAAGTATGCGTTCAAGAGATATTACGTTTTTTACGTTTACTTTTTGTGATAGATAATGATTCACATAACGTATACAAAACAGGAATATCACAACAAATGGAACGGAATTCATGTTAACAAAATCATTGGTATCCATATTCGCGCAGTAGTCAATAAAAATCAATAGGAGAAAACAGGGAGAAAAAGCGGTAATCGCTAGTAACAATAACAACATAACACAACACAAACAAAATGGCTGGCTGGCTGACTGACTAGCTGACTGACAGTGAGTGAGTGATGTACCAGATGTGTTCGCATCAATCGATTTTAAGAGATTTCTCAATTCGATCTATCGATCGTTTATTTATTTACCGGAAAAATATATTTCTAGATGATTTTTTTTATAAATTCTTTTACATATTCTTTACAGTAAGTAGCCAGCTAGTTTTGTAACAAACTTTTTTAATGTAAAATAAAGAATAATTTAATGATATTTAAAAATAGCTACTTTTCTCATCACAATGACGACCGCAAATAATTTAATAAATGATATGCAAATCGTTCATTAAAAAAAAAACAGTTTTATACTACCGCAATAATCGATTTGTTTGTTTGATGTTAAAGAAAACCATAGGTACATAAAACAACACTAGTGTTAGTAGACTGCCAAAACTCGCATTTTCATCGAAAATAGCAATGGTCGAGTTTCCGGTCATTGCAACAATTTCTTTATTTCTTATTTTTACGACATTCTTTTTTAGTGAATTGATTAGTTCAGATATATATTTAAAAATAAACATGGTTTTGTTGAATATAACATGTTTTCCTTGGTGTCAAGCATTTAATGGGCATGTCCCTTTATTAAAAAAAACTGTTAAAACCTCTTTCGAAAGCAACCTCTAAATTGACTTAAAAAAACAAATGCACTTCAACGCACTCAAAAAAAAAAAACAAAAGTATGAAAATATAGTATGTCCGTCGTATTGGGTTTCGTAAAAAGTTTATTTTCCTCTGCTAGACAGAAATAGATATAGTGAAACGAGTTAGAGTGAGAGATGAAGAATAGCACCTAGAACCGAGTAGCCTAGGGCTGCGATGGTAATATTGTTCTGAGAATTGAACGGTCTGCACGATAGGGACGTGATGATATCGATAAAAGTAGTCAGTTGAAAATTTGTTATTTTTATCAATAGATTGTATTTTTTATTTTAGTTTAGAAAGTGATGAAAAATTTAAGTAGGTATTTATTTTTGATTATTTCTTTGAGTATTCATTTAGGTACCTACCTATTTACTTGGCAGTTCGAAGTGGTAGGAAGCTAATACAATATCTCGGCTACCTTTATTTAAGAGCTAGTTACTACCGAAGAAATTCTTTCATAATATAAACTTGAAATTCTTAAAACTTTATAGAAAAAAAATTAAAAATGCAAAATTAAACTTTTAAAATATTACTACCAAAAATATACTAGTAGGCACAGAAGGCAGCACATCAAGCACACTTCCCGTTTGCGTTCGCTCCCGAACGGTCGTGTTTGCGGCCGCTCCCGAGTGTTCGTATTGCGCTGCCCTTGTTCCCTCCCCCGCACTCGTGCGGGTCAGGTGCCAAGTTAAGCTCTTTCGGAAAGTTTTCTCTTGTGGAGGCTGTGTGGTGTCGGGGCTAATTCATCTGCCCTTTTCAGGGCGGACCCGACGGCTGCCGGCCGAAGCATCGCTGGTCAGGTGGATACGTAACCGTGACAACTAAGCCTGATCGTCCGCCGTTCACCGGCAATAGGTCCGTACTAGGTCGTTCTCTTTTTCAGCGCAGTTGTGCAGCCGTTCACCGGCACTTAGGATTCGTCTAATTCTTTCTTTCAGCACAGTCCTGTCACTTGTGCTCGATGGATTCTTCCATTGACCCCAAGATTTTGTCCCTGCTCCAGGAGCAGGAAGCCCTTTTTACAATTCAACTGAATCAGGTCGCAAACACGATGGATAAAAATTTCAATTCGATCTTTCTGGTCCTTCAGGCCCTTCAGGCCCACGTCAGCCAAGCTCCAGCTCCGATTCCTCCGAGCTTCCCCACTGACTCTCCGGCGTCGCCAGACCCTTCTGAGCAAGCCGGTAGTATGTTGGTAGACTCCTCCGCATGCAAACGGAAAACTACCCCGCCGGGTAGTGATTCCGACTCCGCTCCTCTTGTTCCAGAATCTCCTGCTCCGTTCACCGAGGTTCGCAAAAAGTCCAAGTCTAAGAAGAAGAAGCAAGATGCTTCTTCGACTTCATCTCCATCCGTTTCAGCTGCTCCAGCCGCTGTTCCTGCTCCGCAAAATGTCGCACCGGCGTCTGCTCCTGCGCCTTTTGTTTCAGCGATCCCGGCGTCCCAGCCTGCGTCGCAATCAGATTCGGCTCCGCCGAAAGTCAAGTCTCCGCCCCCCGTCTTTCTACGGGACAAGAGCCGCTGGACCGAGGTCTCAGCTCTCTGCGGAACGCACTCCCCGAAGATCCAGTATAGTAAGGCATCCAACGTGGGTGACTCTATTAAGGTCGTTGTCTGCTCAATTTCTGATTTCAGGAATTTCACTCGGCTTCTTGCTGACAAGAAGCTCGAGTACCACACTTACGCCCTCCCTGAGGAGCGTAAGATTCGTGCTGTCCTCAGGAACGTGCCGTTCGAACTCTCGAACGAGCAAATCCTTGTCTTCTCAAGTCTTTGTCGAGGACTTGTCTTCTCAAGGCTTCCCCGTCGAATCTGTGCACAAAATGCACAGCCGCCGAGGCAAGCAGTTCCCACTTGCGCTAGTAATCCTAGCGAAGAGCCCGCAAGGGCAGTCCATTTTCAGAGGCAAGCTCACCGTGTGCGGTCTCTCCAACATCCGAGTCGAAGCTCCACACAAACGTGGTTTCCCAGGTCAGTGCCACCGCTGCCAATTGTATGGTCATGCGGCGGCAAATTGTCATGCTTCCCCTAGGTGCGTCAAGTGCCTAGAACCGCATGGGACTAAGGAGTGCTCTCGCACTCCCGAATCGCCCACCGCTCCATCCTGCGTCTTGTGCGGCCAGTCAGGCCACACAGCAAACTTTCGCGGCTGCCCCAAGGCACCGCGTGCTGCCAGGGCTACCATGAAGCCCATCGAGAACTGGAGAGAGCGACCGCAGCCTAGCTCGGACGCCCCTCCAGTCAGTTCAAAGGCCCCTAAGGCCTTTACTTCTATCGTTCCAGGTCAGCGCAGCCGGGTCGCGACTCAATCGCAACCGGCCGCCAAATCGGCTTCCCAGTGCCAGAACGCAAAAGGTTCTCAAGACCGCATGGCGTTCTGGATCCAGCTCGCTCCCATCGACGAGATCCTGGCTTTCGGCGCCGCTATCGACCAGCCCAGAGGGTTTCAACGGTGCTCTTCCGGCCCTAACCAAGTTCGCTCCCCTTATCAGGAAACTCCAGCAAGCTCAACGTTTCTAAACGTAGTCCTTCTTTCCAGCATTCCTATCTCAGAGTGAGTCTGATCACTCTAGATAATATCTTAGTTTCAGCTTTGTCATTTCTGCTAATCTTAGTTTTATTTTTCTCACTTTCAGTTCCTTTTGGTGGCAGCCGTCTGGATGCCGCTCACTGCGCAGCCTCTCTCTCCAATTGGCTGTCGCTCCGATGAAGACTAATGGCCTCAATCAAGGTGAGTCAGTAAAGGGGGATGTTTAGTGGGTATGCTCGGCTTCACTGAGTGAGTCTCCACACTGTCTGGGCATTCTATTTGCCGTTAGCCACTGGGGTTAACAGCCTATAGAATGCCCATTCGTCCGTAATAGGATTCATCCTCCTCCCGCTAAAGCTTGCTTTACTGGCTAAAGCTTGTTTTAGGGGGTGCCCAAAATTTTTCTGTGGCGGAAAAACAAAAAAAAAAAAAAAAAAGCACATCAAGCGTTACCAGTCTGTCAAAAATTTCACCTGATACTGAACTCTATGCCCTCGACATTAAGTTAAAATTAGTTGGGGAAATTTGACAGGTAATGTACATGATCTGCTGGTTTCTGTACATTAACTGGTACGAAAAGAATTGATAAAAATATCGACTGAAACGTCTCTTTATAATATCTTTCTCCCAGCTATTGTTTTCATAAGTTGTAGTAAGAAAAAGGCATACATCGTTTGATTTGTTTACTTTGGTTTACAGAATAAATTAAAATCCTGTTTAATGTAGTAATTAATAAAATAAATAATAATAAAATCCCCAGACAATCACACAAACTACATGGCCCCAAAGTAAGCATAGCTTGTGTTATGCGATATCATGTAGCGAACTAGGGGGAACCTAGAATATAAATACATAAATATATAGACACCCAGACATGGAACATTTTTTTTTTGTTGTTCCGTGCGGGATTCGAACCCGAAACCACTAGCGTCTGAGGCAGACTGGTTTACCCCATCGCCAAAGTGGTCGTCGTGAAATTGTGAAATTAATTTTCTTTTAACGTCTCTATCTTATATTATGAACGTAAAATCAAGTTAAGGCTGAAAAATTGGATGAATTGTTCCAAATTTGTACACTTGAGTACCGTATCAAGTAGTAAAAAGAAGTCTTAAAAAATTTACAGTTTATGGAAAGAAATCGAGTAGGTAGAGAACAAAGTCACATCCCTAGTATTATGATTTCTACTGGGTTTTCAGGAACTCAATATCACCATGGCAAGAGAGGAAAGGTTCCAAGAAAAATGCAGTCTGGGATTTTCATCAAACATTGCAGAAAACCAGCACTGCCATAGCCACGATATTTGGTAAACCTTTATTTGAAAAATAGTCCTGGAATTCTTTGCCTTTTACGACAAATTGAAAAAGAAAAAAAAATGTTGCCAAATATCATGATGTTAAGTTTCGGCAATTTTATTAATAAGACCAGGTCCTCCCGATACTCGTGTGTCATTTTCAATCAGTCGACAACGAAACGACTCACCGTGAAAAAAAATAAACACCAATTGCGATTCTATGACACAATTCTCAACAGTTTCAACTACAGACGTACATCTACATAGACAACGCAAATGAATGTACTTCGCGTGTCCGAACCCCGACCAAGCGTCAAGGTTGGTCGCTGCTAGATTCAGTCCACGCGTGTATGTTTGTTATTGATATTGCAATATCGATATCGTTCTTAATAATCGATTTCATCGGTGGCATTGGTGTCTTTGAATTGTATTTCTCACCAATAAATAACAGCTGTGACGTCACAGTAGGTATTAAAAACTGGGCACGCTTGGTTTCAATACAAATCGTGACAACTGCATTGTCTATATAGATGTATGTCTGTGGTTTCAATTTAAGATAAAAATATAAAAAAGACTTACTGTAAGTATGGAAGTCTGTCACCTGGACAGTGTTACAATCTTCTCCAACTTGGAGATACGTGATCTCACACCGGTAGACCCCCTCATCTTCAGCTCTGACATCAGCTATAACCAATTCAGCGAAAGTGGCGTTAGGCTGATGTGCTATTGATATTCTGGAAAGAATGGAAAATTAAATGTTAATAATCAACGAATGCAGAGCATTAAAGAACCGACTTCACTAACAGTTTTGAATCCAAGTCAGAAAAAGATTTTAAGAGCACATCTAAGGACAGGCAGTGCGTCGCGCAAGCCGTCGTGACTTTTCACTACATTGCCGGTTTTACTTTGGAACTATCCGCTTGTTTGGAATGTAACCGGCAATGTAACGAATAGTCTTAAAGGCCCGCGCGACGCACCACCTGTGCTTAAGCGAGCCTTAAATGTAAATGGCGCAGTGATTGAAACTTGAGAGTTCCCAGGTTAAAATCCCAGCCGAGCCAGTTTGGGAAACGTACTTTTCTCGATCGAACTTTAATCTGGCTCGGATCTGGGTGTATAGTAAGATACCCACGCTTGCACATTTGTGGTCTCTTTGGGATACTAAATAATTTACATATAAACAATATTACAGGGTTGCCTGTAAGAGATTATCTTTTGATGATAAGGCCGCCTATTGTGCTCTGTAGGTTAAAATTGTTACATACATACATACATAACTTCACACCTGTTTCCCGTATGGGGTAGGCAGAACACCAGAGGTAATAAAACCATCTGATGTCACGTTTGACAAATTTGGAGGCATTATAATAGTGAAGAGAGACTATTGCAATGACAGGGGGTCAGCCTATCGCCCACAAAAAAGCCTCCCATAACACCTCGGTCCCTTAACTGACTTTTACAGTATGCCCGGGAAGAGAAGCAGCTGGCACATTCTATGTTTTTCTTTCGCTCCCAGTCCAGAATAGAATTAAAATTGTTCTGTAAAAATATTCCTTATCTTTGTGCACAATGAATAATAAATAAGTAAATAAATAAATAAATATTACAAATAGGTACATAACTTCACGCCTGTATTCCTTATGGTGTAGGCAGAACACCAGCGGTTATAAGACTATCCGATTTCACGTTTGACTTTGGAGGTATTATAATGATGCATAGAGACTATTGCAGTGACAGCGAGTCAGATTTTTGCCCACAAAAATTCCAATAAAACCTCTGTCCGTTAACTGACTTTTACAGTATGCCCGGAGAGAGAAGCAGCTGGAAGATTCTATGTTTTTCTTTCGCTCCCAGTCCAGTGTGAGACAGTCCAACTTATGTCACTGATTTCTAGTTTTCTGTAGCTTTATAGTTATATAAACTAGTTTTAAACCTTAGAGGTTTACCTTAAGGTTAGAAAGTTACATTTTAACTCGAAATTTCAATGACCCCGCGGTCACGGGTGATTGCATAGTTTCTTAAAAGTGTTGCCTTTGATGTAAAACTTTCTAGGTTCGGTATCCAGTTAGTTCGTTTTGAAAACTAACTTTTCTAAGCTATTTAGGAATAAAGTTAAGCTGGAAATTATTAAATTAAAACTGATATACGTATGTTACATAACTGAAGAGTTCGAGATTGCATTCGATAGTTCAGCTTATAAAAAATATTGCTGGACTAGGAGCGAAAATAAAACATAGAATGTGCCAGCTGCTTCTCTTCCCGGGCATACTGTAAAAGTCAGTTAAGGGAAATAAGTTTTATTCGCGTTTTTGTAGGCGATAAGCTGATGTCACTGCAATAGCTTCTCACCATCATTTTAATACCTCAAAATTTGTCTAATGTGACATCAAACGATTTCATAGCATCTGCTGTTCTGCCTACCCAACAAGGGATACAGGCGTGATGCTATGTTTTATGTATATATGTAATGAAACTGCAATAGATAAACCAACCTGCGTATTGTAACCAGTTATTACAAAAAAAAATACACAAATAGCGATTTTCATCAAAATATTCAAAATATTTGTTTTTTTTATTCGCCATTTAAAACACATGTAGGGCGTGGAGTTAAGTAATTATACTTTTATCTTAATGTCCTTACGAGATCAAGATTTACGCGGGTAGCAACTAGTACATCTTAATTATACGCCCAACTTAGGGCTCGTTTAGTGGCAATCGCAAATAAAAATCTATTCTAAGGTTGTAGCTGCGTAAGGCTGTATGGATAAGCATGAAGTAAATGTAGATTGAAGGTGCTTTGGAGGGCACGTTAATCAGTCCTGGGTGCTGAATACTTGTAATCGTGAGGGTTTGTCAGAAGCCATTGTGGCACCCTGAAAATTCTGACATCCACCAACCAGCACTGGGCCAGTTTATTGGATAACAGCCTAAACCTCCATGTTACCCAGAAGAGAGACTCATAGCCCTGCAGTGGGCATATTACACAGAGTGATGTGGTCATGAAATGGTGATTGATCCAAGTGACCTGATTGGTGGTAGAACCATTTCATGGTTCATCTGGCTAGGGACCACCCTTCATATATAAAAGCTGCCGCCAAATGTCAAAAAAACCACTGTCAAGCGGTAATGGGATCAGGCAGCATTTTTTATTAAACACGCACTTAGTTACCAATAAAAATGACACGTTGTCTGTAGATAACAAGAATACTAGTAGAAATATGAAAAAACGCGACAATATCTAGATTGAATTATTTTTTATTGAATCTTTTTCCTAGTATCATGTAAATACAAAGTACAATAGAAAGTTAGATTATTATCTAAAATAAAAAATCCAGACCAAAACACCAATTCATCGGCTCATAAAATCTCAATTTAAAAAGCAGATTTAATTTAAAACTCCCTTACAACCTGAAGTTGAAGCAAAACCACACCTCGTCCATAGACTAGAAAATCTTTAGACAGGTCTTTGACTCGATAATTAAAATCGCCAATCGTACGTTGCTGCTGGCATAGACAAATTAGAAGCTGTCCAATCGAGTACTACGTGTCTAATACTCGAAGCTCTACTAAGAGTTCTAGTGGTGTAGTTTGAATGTAAATTAACGTGAGTTACGAGTATTTCATTCAGTAAATGCTGGACTAAAGTCGTGTTTTAATACTGGGGTTTTAGTGTATCGAGTTTTGGTTAAATGGTAGGACTGTCAAAGATCGATGTAAACACGGTATGAATTAAAACATCGATTACGAGATAATATTCAAGTTAGATGTTTTTTAACTGGATATCATTGCGATCATATAATTTCATAGATTCATAATATTATCGGAGTATTAATTTCTAAAATAACAAATAACTAGAATTTTCGGTGCCTCAATGGTAAAAATATTGTGAACTTATCATTGCATTACTGACGTAAATTCACTTTTTGCACATTTAAGTATATTCACATAGGGACAGTTTATAATAAACGCGTAATCTAAATAAATCAATCTAGAACGTACTTCTAATATATAAAATTCTCGTGTCACAGTTTTCGTTGCCATACTCCTCCGAAACGGCTTGACCGATTTTGATGAAATTTTTTTTGCTTATCCAGTATCTATGAGAATCGGCCAATATCTATTTTTTTATTTTTATTTTTTATTTTTATGGCAAAACAACGTTTGCCGGGTCAGCTAGTTGTTGATATAAAAGTTTGTCGCCATTTCATTTTAAAACTAGGTACTAAATTAGTAAAATCCAAATGTTATAAATAATTTAAAACCAATTATTCAAAGGATAGGTCATTTCCCAGTCTACTCTGAAAGCAATAAATGATTACAGTTGTTTAGTTTGCAAGACATGAAGGATTTTCAACAGAATTCTGGCGTAATGCGGAAATTATGTAATGTTCTAAAAAAATACATTCTAGACATTTCACTAACTGCTTTAAACAAGAAATGCTTTAATAGTGTCTTAGGTTTGAGTTTCATCTTATTAACTCATTTTTTCTTTTCAAACTTTCTTTCGTTCCCTTTTCAGTAATCTTATACTAAGATCTCTTAAAAAGATGATGATTCCAAATTGGAATATTAGATTAACACTTGACCATAGTGCTGCTAAAATCACGATGTTCTCGATAAAAATATCCAAAAATTACAAGAAACTTAATGAATGGCGCACAAAAATGTAAAAGTTTAATGTAAATGGAAACCGCCATGCTATGTCGTATATACATTTCGCCATTTTTGATAGTTCATTTCTGTCAAAACTATAATTGTCGTGTCATCTGTCTTGTCATTTGGTACAAATCTGTCACTTTAAGTCAGGAGGAATGGAATGGCTATATGTAGAGAGAAGCTATTTTTAATAAATCTTGTGCTTTTTTAATACGATGTCTATCTGACATAAAGTGATTTATCTTTGTTTCTACGTATATTCTCCTCATAGTACCATTTTAGCCCTAGGTACAAAGAAATGGAAACATGTCTTTTAAGTGATTCACTCACACTTGTGCCTATGGTTTTTAAACCACTTCAAAAATCGAGTCGAAAAGTATAGTAACGTGCTATAAAAATCATACTTTATTAATCAACAACTTACCTCACAAAAATATTAACTCTCAGGAATATAACAACAACGGAAAACTATTAATGTTATCGACGGGTTTTATGAACCGATAGTAACTCTGCAGCTATTGTTTAACCGGTACAGGTACCAAATTAATTGCCTACCAATGTATTAGAGAGTTCAAACCTGGGACGCTGTGTATTTGTTGTTTTCACATTATTAATGGCCGAACCGGATAACCAAGAGAACAGATTGAAAAACTGTTTTGAATTATAGCTATTTTTATTTTTAATCGGTTTTCTGAATTGGTTGTGAATTTGAATTTAATGGTTTAAAAGAATTACGGTTCGGTTTTTACGATGTTTTGGTTTGAATGTGAGGTTTTTATTAAATCACTTTTGGGTTACGTGTGGCGTGATAAATAATGCAGTGATGGAATGTTTAATTAATGTTTTTTTTGGTTTGCTGTAGCATGCGGTTCACTTACCGTATTGGAAAAATCATATATTTTACCATGAAATAAGGTGATATTGTGGTTTTGGTCTACCAAATTTTTGTAATTGAATAATGAAAATTGTGTTTGGTTTTTAGAATCGAATTAAAAAAAATATATATATTTTGGCTCTCTTTGATTTTAGTTAGAGGTTGGATTGACAATATTTTTATATTTCATAGCCTATGTCTTAAGGGAGCTGATTACATTTCTGTAGCAAGTCTACTGTAGATATCTATAATGCAAGGTAATTATGTCTTTGGGCTAATTATTACATATTTCGTGCATGAGATCGGGAATACATCATCTTAGACCCTTTTATTCGTCGTCATTATACAAAGAAGTGCCTTTTAGACAAATAGTTGTTATCACAGTACAGATTTTTTTTAGCGAAAGTCTGTTTTGGGGACTTATAAAGTTATCTTAAACATATATATCGCTGTTCTTTGTGATTATACTTTCACAAAGGAAATCAAAATGGGGCTTATCTATGAAGATGGTTTTTATTGTCATCTAAAAATTCGCCTCTTAAATATTTAGCTCTCAATATAAATAATAACAGGCAGTATAAAGCAACTAATATAGAAGCCAAAGTCTCTAAATTTTGCTTATAGATATTCAATTTTAGTAGCATATTTGTATAATGAATGAATGAATAATTTATTCAACAGTAACAAAGACTCAATTTGTTAGTATATAAATGCTTACAGACTATCTTATTAAATATTTAACAAGGTACATATAAAACTTTAAAACAAAATAATTTACAGGCTAATTTACAAAGGCCATTCCATTCCGAGATGGCACAGGAATGCTTTGAATACGTCGAATCTAATCTATTTGAGATCATATTCAGGATACTGTTACTGCTTGCTCGCACTCGCCGCACCAAGGAATAATGAAGGGAATTTGAAATTAAAAACTTAAAAAAAAAAACGGAGTAACAATTAATCTTCAAACATATTTCGATACTATTTCATTCACGTCACTTTATAAACCAAAGTTTACCAGCAACACCTGCCAAAAGCTAGCAATTAAAACTTTCCTACCAAAAACAATTGATTGCCAAATAATGATTTGCAGAAATCTCCGTTTTTCCACAAAATTGTAATTAATTGGCAGCTCTATTAGATTGATAGGTCTATGCGTGCGGTAGTTCGATGGAGTTTGTTTACGTTTTTAGTTTCACTTTATTAAAAGGGCTTTAGTTGAGTTACTTTTTGTTTTAAACGTTGTTTGTATTAAATGAGGTAATGTTTATGTAGGTTATCGTAGGCTGCTTCCAATAATTATTTTTTAAGTTAAAGAGTCGTTTTAGAAAAACCTTTCTTCTATGCTGGACTGGAAGCAAAAGAAAAACACAGAATGTGCCAGCTGCTTCTCTTCCCGGGTATACTGTAAAAGTCAGTCAAGGGTTTATTCGTTTTTTCTCGGCGATAGGCATTATAATGCCTCCAATTTTGTCAAAGGTGAAATCAGCTGGTTTTATTACCTCTGGTGTTCTGCCTACCCTATAAGGGATACAGGCGTGAAGTTATGTATGTATGTAAAAAGCGATTAATCCGAGGTACTCTCTCCATCAGGTATTATAACTTCCAAATTTGTCAAACGTGACATCAGGATGTTCTTGTAACCTCTGGTGTTCTGCCTACCCCATAAGGATACAGGCGTGACGTTATGTATGTATGTATATAATATATTTTGTAAGGTGCTTGAACCTAAGCTCGTTTTTTAAACTTTTCTTAATAAAATATATCCTCTAATCTCTATCGAAACTTACGCTATCAAATCAAAATAGATTTAAAAATACGAAAACCTATTCTTATAAACGCCATTAAAAGCAATACCTTATGAACCATTAAGATAGGGTCATAAAAACATAAAATTCGATGTAAATATCAATATAACAACACATCAAAACTTTCCTTAAGTGCCGTTAAAAAACTTTCACAAGTACTCCTAAAATCATTTTAGCGTCTAAGCACTAAACGACTTTTTGCTTTCATAAATACGCCATTAGCTACTAAAGTGCAATGACCTGGATAGTTTTTTTGCTACCATTACCTGTTCCATTAGTCTATTGTTGAATACACAATGCGAAGTTTGTTTTGCAAACTGTACCGCAGTTGAGAAGTGCTACGGAATGAAACAAAATTTCAAATGGATATTGGGAATCGATTATTAATAAAAGAAACATTTTTTTTACATGAATAATAGAACAGTTTAGTAAAATGAACCGTAAGAAAAACCAATATTATTAGAAATAGTTGATTGAAAAATAAGCGAGTGAAACCGAGTGAAGATACTTGTAAGTAGAGTTGCCAATCATAGTGTTTTTAACAGTATTATACTTTTTCCCTACATTATACTGTTTACTGTTGAACGAAAATAAACTAATAAATACTGTTTTCAGCATAAAAAGCTAAACACTTTATATGCTAGACTTTAATTAATAATTTATGCAAGAAGCTCTAAAAATATGTGTGTAAAACATTAAATAAATTGAATACTGTTTATTTTTCTAAAATACTGTTTGATATTATTTTCAGTGTCAAATATACTGTACGAGCGTTTGCCCGCGACTTCGTACACGCATAAACTCAAAAGTTCTATATTTTCCGTTCTTGCGGGAATTTCGGGAATTCCTTCCATAATACAAACAGACACTTATTAAGGAACCTGTATACCAAGTATCACATCCGTGCACTCCAGGAATAAGGTTTTTCATACAAAATAAAACATCATATATTTCCCGTTCCCGTGGAAATTTCGGGAATTCCTTTCATAATACAACCTTTCACTTTTTGAAGAACCTTTATGCCAGGTATCGTATCCGTGCACTCAAGGAATAAGATTTTTCATACAAACTAAAATGTCCAATAATTCCCGTTCCCGTGGGAATTTCGGGAATTCCTTCCTTATTGCACCCCTACATCCCTTAAAGAATGTATGTTCCAAATTTTAGCTCTCTACGCCCAGTAGTTACGGCTGTACGTTGTCTGTCAGTCACTCAGTCAGTAACGGAACAGTTTTATATATTATTGATTTCTAGAAAAAAAAGTTGACAGCCCTACTTGTAAGTGCAGAAATATGACTAAGATATATGTGAATGACTCTAAATCTGCTGAGGATAACTTAATATAGTTTATAAAGTGTTGAGTGGGTTTAGAATAGCACTATCACCGCTGGATAATCGTGTCGTAAAAGGGGAATAATGCCTTGACCCCCTCTTGGTGGTAGGATCCCGTCACGGCCTGCCTGGCTAGTGACCACCCTTGGGTAATCCTTGATATAAAATCTGCGGCCAAATAATATAAATAAATAAATATTTCTGACACTCACACAACATTATCTAGCCCAAATTAAGTTTCTTAAAGAACTTGTGTTATGGATAATAGATAACTGATATACTTAAGAAATATATAAACATACATATTGGATAAATACATATTTTTTATTAGAATTAAGTTAAATAAACATATAAACATCCATGACTTGACGACTAATATCTGTGTTCATCACACAAATATCCGCCGCCGCCGGGATTCGAACCCAGGACCTCTGGCATAGAAGGCAATGTATGTTACCGCTACACCAGCCGGTCGTCAAATACCACCACTTCGGTGTTGATGTGTTCCATTATCACCTGCACATACCATCAGGTAAGGTTGTGAATAAACGCGGGCTGTACCTACCTATCAAATTGAAAAAAATATTCCAGTTACAATTATTGTGATTGACATAAGTGAATTTTTATACTGATTAATGTATACAAGGTTCTTTGGAAAAGTCATTTAAAATTTATAACCGTGTTTTGCGAAAACAAAATTTGCATATGCATGAACGTTTGCCTACTTGTCCCTCGAAATCATGTCATACATGTGTATCGGTAAGAGACAATTTGACAGTCATATTTACGAAAAAAAGATCATATTTTTTTAAATAAATTCTGTTAACCCTTTTAAACAAAACGTTACAAATAGTGCCACTTAGATTATTGATACCTCAAAATCAACGATATTTTTAAAACTTAGAAATAACTATGATGAAGAAATTATTGTCGTAGCGTAGGGACTCAAAGCATATCATGTGGTATAACAGTTTAGCAACGTTCGGTCCAGTCAGAGAATTGGTGACCGCCGTCGGCTTTTATTGATTAAAACGACTTCCGTGCTTTGAAAGGGCACGTAAGGGTACAGGTATACAATGTGACTGGTGGGTCATTTTAATCAAAAATAAATATTAATTACTTACGAATAATCCTCCGAAAGTTAGAGAATTCATCACGCAACCGCATGGTTACATGAGCGTAATGCAATAGATACTTAGCGGGTGGTGGTGTGCGTGTGGCGGGAACACTGCTGTGTGCGTGTTGACTGAGGCAGCGCATTGGGAAAAGTTTTGTAAGGTCTCTTTATTTATTCATAGGGATTTCTGGTGAAAAATTAAATACCTACTTTTATTACATAATTATGATCAGAATCCAGTTCAGAGTGCTGTCCTTCAGAATCTAAAATTTGTCACCTTTCATCCTGTATAGCACCCGGGAGGTGCTATATACCTATATCTATTTATCAAGGTTCTTTAAGAGCCATTTTGGTGCTCAGAATACTGCTGTCCACCACTTCTGGTGTATGACGTAACCCTCCTCGTCATCCAAGGGAGCGACTTCGAAGGGAGACTTAAGATTAGTTGAAAAATTGGGAGAAAGGTGTTGAAATTAATGTGACTCCTAATTCTACACCCTCTAGCTTTATTAATTTTAGTAAAGTCTATAATAATTTTAATTAAACTGGTCAGTAAAAAAAATATTTACAGGTTATTAAACCTTAATGGTTCCCACGTCTTAAGTTATTAAAATTAACAGCCACCGACGTAAATTTTCTGTTGTTAATTATTTTCCAGACAGTAGTTTATTTTTCGTATTGTTTATAATACAACAAGCTGTTACGCGCGGTTTTACCCGCGCAATTTCGAATCCCGCGGTAATTTCGCGGTAAAAGTAGCCTATGTGCTATTTCAGGTTGTATTTTTTTTTTTCAGTTTCTTTATTCAATATATAATAAGATTTACATTTTTTTTCTTAAATCTACACACTTGAAACCTATTAAGGTTTATTTAAGTGCGAGTAAGTCGCATTAAGTACTGTACATATCTATTTTATAATTATTATTATGGATTTTATTATTATGGAAAAACATAAAAGATACAGTGCTGCCTAGAAAAAATATTGATTTACCAGCATTTCTAAACTGCCCAGACGCAATAAATGATCACTTTTTAAATATACCCGGCTCGAACGTATCAATTTCACAGCTCACTTATTTTGAGTTTCATAATGGTTGTAATGCTATCTTTCACTTAGAACCCATAAGCGAAGATGAAATGCTAAAAATATTTAAGAGCCTTACATCAAACGCATTAGGTTGTGATGATATAAGTTTGGATATGATATTGATGACATTTCCCCTGACAATTAACACTATTAGAAAGATAATTAACACCTCCATCACTACATCTACTTTTCCTGACGCTTGGAAGCTTGCAATCGTGCAACCATTACCTAAAGTGATTAATCCTCTTGATCCAAGGGATCTTCGTCCAATAAGTAAGCTGCCATGCTTGTCAAAAGTTTTGGAGAAGGCAGTCAGTGCACAACTTTACCATTTTATCGAAACGAATCATATCTTACCAGAATTTCAATCAGGTTTCAGAAAGGGGCGTAGTACAGTAACAGCCCTGCTTGACGTGACTGATAATATTCTCTGTTCGCTGGACCAAGGCATGTGTACAATTCTGGTGCTGTTAGATTTCTCTAGGGCTTTTGACACGATAAATATAAACCTACTCTTGTCGAAGCTTAGTTATTATGGTTTTGACAGTGACGCGTTAAAGTGGTTTGACAGCTATCTCAGTAATCGCCACCAGTATGTTGAAATAGATAACAGTGGAGGTCCAGCTCTAGAATCGAAGAGAAAGCCCTGCAATAGTGGAGTTCCCCAGGGATCAATATTAGGACCTATTTTATTTATTATATACTTGGCTGACATTACAGCACATATCAATCATTGTAAATTTCACATCTATGCCGATGACACACAGTTGTACATTTCGTGTAAGCCATGTGACATAGATAATGCAATTACCAAATTGAATGAAGATCTTTCAAACATAGCATCATGGTCGATTAAAAACTCCTTGTTTCTTAACCCAACAAAAACCAAATATTTGGTGTTTGGGTCTAAACAGCAACTAATTAGTTTAAAGCCGTCCGTGCATGTTATGATCACGAATGAGCCAATTGAACGCGTTTACGAGGCTCGAAACTTGGGTTTGCTGTTAGACTGTGAACTTCGTTTTCAAAAACATGTAGTTATTTTAGTTCGAAATTGCTTTTATAAATTAAGAATATTATACCGTATGAGACCTTTTTTGAAAGAGAAACTACGAATTCAGCTAATAGAGTCGCTTGTGCTCTCTAAACTAAACTATATGGATGCTGTTTTTGGACCACGCCTATTATCGATATCACAAAAACTTTTACAACGGGTCCAAAACGCATGTGCACGTTTCTGTTTTGACATTCCGCGGAGGGCCCATGTGACTCCATTTTTAAATCGACACGGTATATTAAAAATGAAGCACCGTCGAAAGATTCATTTAGCCTGCTTGTTATTTGACATCATTAAACATAAAAAACCAGCTTATATATACGAAAAATTATCGTGGTTTTCAGACTGGAGAGATAGTGACTCTAGGCGGTGTAGGTTACAGCTTTCGACGCGGCATCATAGGACCGCCGCCTTTAAAGGAAGTTTCCGTTATGCTGCCTCGAAATGTTGGAATAACATACCGCCACCCTTGAGAAACCTTCAGAATGTTCATACTTTCAGATTAAAACTTAAACAACTAAGCATTACCCATCAGAAGAATCAAGAGTCACTTAATTGCGATACAAGTATAATTTAGGATTCATTTAAGGTATTTTATGTGTTTGAGGTTGTGTTGTATTCTTTGTTAATAAAAAAAAAAATGTGTTCAAGTTAGTTATATAAGTCAAATTAGTTATATAAGTCCATATGTATTTTACTACTCTCTATTTATTTTATTTTAGTGTATTTCTTGTGTTTTGTATAATTGTTTTGTTCTTGTTCTTGGGAAGTAGCCAAAATTGGCCGCTGCGGAAGATCAGCGCTAGTTGTTACAACTAGCACATTGCTGAGCAGAGACCTTTTTGTGAGAAAGCCCGTATCACCCTTCTTATTTGTTATTTTAATTGTAAGTTGTTTTGGTATTTTTATAACTTCTGTATTTATTTAAATATTTCATGTGGGTTTTTTTACAAATAAACTTTTTTCTTTCTTTCTTTCTTTCTTTCTATAATAGTGATTGAGCAAACGTTTACATGTTTTATGATTTTTTGTTAACTTTAAAATTAGTTCCTCGGGGATTGTATTTAATATATTAGGAAGCATGTATCTCCACGTCCGTTTACCATATTCGTTATTATATTTAGGTAGTATATATGTTGGTGTATAATTAAGTTTACGTAAGTTTTGAGGTCTATTTTTCTTTTTGAGATTGTGTATATTATGATATTCGTCGAGGATTAAATTATAATTTATTTTATTAAACACAGATATAATTTTACAGTATTTTAATAAACCACTTTCGTCTCCTTTATATTTTTCTCTTATGTTTGTAGGTACTATATTTTTAATATGCTAATTTGTAAATTATATATAAGGTTCGTATTAGTTTTATTGGTCCGACCATAACACGACAATCCATAGCTTATTATTGATTCCCCTAGTGACATATATAATAGTTTAAGGATATTATATGGGATTTTAAATTTTAATATTGCGAACTTAGCACGTATCGATCTTAATTTATTACATATTTGTTCAATGTGAGGCCTCCAATTTAAATGCTTATCAATTGTAAGTCCTAGGTAGGTATGTTGGTCAACTAATTCTAAATGTGCACAGGTGCAAGTATCACGATGGTCGTGCATGCACTGGTGTTCGTGAGCAGTAATAGTTGGGGTATATGGAAACTTTATATAGGGTGATCTTATATGCATGAGTTTTGTTTTACTTGCGTTGATGACCAACCCCATATCATGTGCCCATTTACACAATGTATCAAAATTATGTTGCATTATTGTCGAAGCTTCTTGAATATCCTTACTATGAGAAAGAATACACGTATCGTCGGCAAATTGATACACTGTGCCCTCAGTGAATAAATTGCACATATTGTTGACATATGCCAGGTATTCTATGGGAGCCAGTATGGATCCTTGAGCCGAGCCCTGCTCGGTGAGGATAGGATCACTGTAACAGTCATTTACCCTCACCACAGTTTTTCTCGATTTATGAAAGTCGCGGATCAAATCTAGTGTTGGGCCCTGTATACCAACCTCCTCCAGTTTGGAAAACAATATATTGTAATTCAAAACATCAAAAGCCTTCGTGAAGTCGATGTAGACTACCAGCACATGTTCCTTATTGTCCAGGTGCCGGTTGACCTCATTGACAAACCTACACAGAAGTTGACTCGTACTGCGCCCCTTTTGAAATCCATACTGGTTCTCATTTAATAAATTATGATTTGCCAGGAAGTTTGATACCTCGGTACCCAAGTATCTTTCGATAATTTTATCGATACTGCATAAAATAGTTATAGGCCTAAAGTTATTGATGTCACTGTAACAACCTTTTTTATGAATCGGTCGAATAATACCTACTTTAAGTTGACTAGGGTAAAGTGACGTGGATATACATGCGTTCACTAAATGAGTAATTACAGGGGTGATCTGTTCATTTATACACAATAAATCTTTAATTCGTATTTTATCGATTCCAGGACTTTTATTCTTATTCATACATTTTATAATATTATATATAACATCATTAGTAGCCTTTCTAAGTCTTATTGATACTGATGTTGGATTACTATACGATTTTCCTAATAATTTACTGTTACAATTACTAATAATATTTTTCACATTTTTTTCAAACCCATATGCAAAGTTATTACATATCTGTTTAATGTCACCCTTGAAATAGTTGCTTATTATTTCATCCACAGATTTACTCACTTTGCCACATATGTTGTTAATGATTCCCCATATTTTTTTGGAGTCTTTAAAGTTTTTATAAATATTCAGCTTAATATAATTGTTTTTGGTCTTATTTATATACTTATTGGTTAGATTTCTATATTTATTATACAATAATCTGTTGTTTATGTTATTTTCATCACTTTTATATATTTTATACAGTTGTTCTTTCTTTTTACACATATCTATTACACGTTTGTTTACCCAATTGCATTCATTTCGTTTACTACAACTTATTTTGACATTTGTTTTACACTTCTCATAAGAAATATAAAATTGATCTGTTATATAATTTTATATATCGCTAGGGTTATTAAGTTTTAAAGCCGGTTCCCAGTTAATTTCACATAATTCTTTTTGTAATTTTATCTCATCTATTCTATCGATATATCTATACTGTTTACTATTATTTGTGGAGTTATAAACAATCACGGAACCGGTTATGTAGTGGTCAGCGATCTTATCATGCACAACAGCTGTTTTTACCTCACGACACTCAATAGTTCTCAAAAATATATGGTCTATGCATGATTTTGTAATTAAATCTTTTTTTACTTCAACACGGGTATACTGTGTAATTCCACACTCTAATCCCAATTCACACATATTGTTTAGGTATTGGGTTCGCACTCTAGAATCTTGGCATAAGTCAATATTTACATCACCTATTAATATATAAGAGTACTTACAGTTTGAGAGTTCAATCACTCGCGATAATTCTCTTATAAACGACACTTTATTTAAATGAGGTGGCCTGTAAACTGCACATAAGTTAGTCTTAAAATGATCTTTAGTTTCAATTTCACCTATTATACACTCAAAGTACAAATTAGTAACTGGACTCCGTGTAAAACTCAAGCTGCTGTGTATGTATACTAAAACTCCTCCACCTTTTGTTTGTGTTCGCAGTTGTGAGTACATATCGTAGTTTTGTAGTTGAAATAAATCCTTGCAGGTGTCTTTTATATTAACTTCAGTTAGCACGATTATGTGTATAGTACGGGAGCTGGTTGATATAATATAATCCAACTGGTCGAAATTTTTAAGCATTGATCGTATGTTGACGTGAAGTATGCACAGATTGTTACATTCTGTCAATTCCATATCATCCATGTACGCATTCCAATTCGTAAAGTTTTTTTCTTGAATACTGCAATATGAATCCTCCATTGTGCTAGGTAGATAGATATACGTTATGAATATAGGTACGATTTGTGTATTACACATTATTTTGTGTTAGTTAGATGATGTACTATGTTTTGTAAATTATTAATATTTTTAATATTATATATCTTTTCGTTATCATTTTTCCTTGCTAAAATGTTTCCGTTTTTATGCCATACGTACTTAAACAGCCCAGGTTCTTTAAGGCTTTTTTTTGCTTTCCACAACAGGAACGACATATGTGGAGTGAGTAGTTCTCTCACATATATTTTATTGTTTTCGCTTTGTCCTATAGTTTTACCGGTTAATTCAGTTTTTTTCGATGCATTAATCCAATCGTTTCGGTGACCTTCTCGCAGTTGAAGTACAACGGTAGATGACAAAGTGGATTGAGAAATACCCTTCTTTTTTTTACGATAGGCTTTCAATATGTTATCAGGATTCAATTTTAGTGGAATGCATATTTTAGTACATATATCTAATATGTTCTCATTTTCCTGTTCTTGAATGCCACACAATTCTACCTGATCTGCTATCTGTAGTTGTTCCATAACCGACAAGCGTTGCTCCAACGACTCATTTTTTATATTCAGATTCTTACATTGATTTTGTAGGTCGTAACACTGATTTTCTGTGACTTTGAGTTGTTTTACCAACGATTGCATTTTGAGCTCATAGTCATCGATTTTATCTGAGATGAACTGTAACGATGTTTGGAGTTCTACTCGAACGATTTCGCGAACTTCTCTTCGAATATCCGCCAATAGCTGGTTACGGATGCTGGAGCTCAGAATTTCACGATCGTTTTCGTCGTCATCCTCTGGAGGGATGCAGGACAATCGTTTTGGTTTGCCCATACCCGTGCACGAACGACACTTCCAGTCCACTGAATCAGTAGTTTGTAGCACATTTAATTGTTCTGTTGATATGGCCATACACGACGCATGAAACCATTTATTGCATTTATTACAAAGTATTACATAAGTATCACTATGCCATATTTCATCTATATCCGTTAAGCCGTTTTGCCGTGATTAAGGAACAAACATCCATACGTCCATACATCCATACATCCACACATCCACACATCCAAACTTTCACATTTATAATATTAGTAAGATTACCTTAATACTGTAATATACAGAAAATAAACTAATAAATTGATTGCCTTAAATCTTTCAATTCACTACATTAAAACAAATACAGTTTTAGTCAGATCTATCCCGTCCAATAAAACCTCTGTCCCTTAACTGACTTTTACAGTGTATGCCCGGGAAGAGAATCAGCTGGCACATTTTATGTTTTTCCTTCGCTCCCAGTCCAGCATGGAAGTTATAATTGTAAATCAATTTAAGAAAATTCATATTAAAAACTACATAATGTAAAATACTTGAAAGGAATTTAAAATTTAATTACGCTTCACTTTGGAAAACAGTTTTCTAGTAACTTTCCAGGAACCGTTCTAGGAAATTTTGTGTTGAGAAATTTTCTATTGAAAAGTAAACTTTTAAAAAGCCTCGCTAACTTCAGTTGTAAAGAATATAGTGTATAATATTCACTTACATTCTATGCTTAGAAAGAAATAGAAAAATATGGATTTCCGCGAAAACTTCCAAAGTTTGAAAAGTAACTGTTTTGTGTATCTTAACGTAAAGTTTGCGAAACAAACCTTGAGAAAAGCCTTGGCAACGAACTCAAGATGGTGTTTTTAAATAAATGGCTTGAGTTTTGATTTTAAATTTGTTACATACATACATACATAAATTCACGCCTGTACCTATCTTTTATGGGGTAGGCAGAACACCAGAGGTTATTAGACCATCTGATGTCACGTTTGACTTTGGAGGTATTATAATGATGGGTAGAGACTATTGCAGTGACAGAGGGTTAGCCTATCGCCCACAAAACGCCAGTAAAACCCCTGCCTGACTTTTACAGTATGCCTGGGAATAGAAGCAGCTGGTACATTCTATGTTATTCTTTCGCTCCCAGTCCAGCATGGAAGATTTTTTGTATTTTTCTTTGCATACCTACAAACATACTAGTTTAGAAGTCTTCGCGACGCATATCATTCGGTATAATAGGTGGATAGGATAGGTGACCGCCGATCATTTTTTTCTCACGGCGACTTTCATGCTTCAAAAGACAACTTAAGCAATCCGCTGCCTTATCAAGTAAATAACAAGAGCAAAACGATGGCATGAATTGCGCAAGATTTGCTAAAAAAGAACTAATTCGTATTACTTTACAGCAAAAACAAAGCCATAGCAATCCGACGACTGTGCTGCCTCTATAGTACAGTCTATGCACTAAAAGTGCATATAATCCCTTTGACTTTCATACTTTTCGTGTGTACTTTTCTGCAAAATTTTAAAAGCAAACATCTATTTCACATTTTATTAGTTTCTATTTTAGCTACCAAATTGTTTTTGGCACTAGTATCGTAGCAATAAATGCATTCTGCGATCAACGAACGATTGAACAGCTATCGCTTACATAATGCGATGTAAAGCAATGGATCGCGCGTCCATGGCATGATGAATGCGCCATTATAGCTGATCGCTAATATTTACGTGATAAGGTAGCCGGATGCTATATACTTGTATACAGTAGTCGTTAGGCTTTGTCAGAAGCCCTTTCGGCGTCCAGAGAATTTGCACATCCACCAACCAGCATTGGGACAGCTGGGTGGTTCATGGCCTAAACCTCCGCGTCACCTAAAGGAGACTCATAGCCCTGCAGTGGGCTTATTACAGAGAGTTGTGATAATGATAACGATTACAAGAATTGCGCGGTTTTGGCTGCGTAACTTTATCGTACGACTTTTGTTTCAGACGGATGACTGAGTTGGTAGATGGCAGTTTAAGGGTTAATCTTAAATTTTATCAAGTTTAATTATAAGTTGACCAGCCGTTTAAATGTGAGTTCGTTGCTTTCTTACAGAAAAAGACATCCTGAGAAACTATCATGTTAATAATATTTGTGACGTCTTTCTAACTAGGTTTCAAATAAGTACAAATTATCATTACATATCTTTAGTTTAATATAAATAAATATTTCTGACACTCACACAACATTATCTAGACCAAATTAACTTTCTGAAAGAACTTGTGAAGAAGTATATAAAAATTTATTTATTTTTTCGGAAGATTTACAGACACATAATAATATTATACAATTATATGAGTATTCCATAGCCATTTAAAAATCTCCACTTTTGAAACTTAAGAAAGATATAAACATACATATCGAATAAATACATATTTTTATTAGAATAAACCTAAATAAACATATAAACATCCATGACTTGATGACTTATATCTGTGTTCATCACACAAATATACGCCGTCGCCGGATACGAACCCAAGACCTCTGGCATAGAAGGCAATATATGTTACCACTACACCAGCCGGTCGTCAAAATGTCTCAGGAAAACTTACAGAGAAGTTCGTAGATGATTTTCAAAGATAGCGTAAACGAGCAAAGAAATAAATTCAATTATATTACATTGCCTCTTGACCCAATAACCTAAAATCATTCTCAGCAAAAGCATGCCGATAATTAATACGTCATACAAGACAAACTCAACTCAATATCAGTACGGTTAGTAAATAAACTCAGCCAATCTAAAACACAAACTAAACAAGACCGCAGAAACAGTCTGAACGACGACAAATGAGTGTAAGTAACGTCAGCATTGCAAGACGTTGCGGTGAGAAGACAAAGTGGTCATGTCTAGAGTGAATGATGGTTGTAGCGTCAGCAGAATTGTATGTCTCCTGTCGAGTCGTAACAATACTGTTCTAGTTGCTGAGAAAGGTAGGGTTTACAGATTGCTCTTTTAAACTAGGTTTATAAGTACCTATAAGTTTTTTAAAATGCCTTTTATTTTATAGGTAATACTCAATTTCATTTATATGTCTAGGCTCATAAGGTTCTAGTTTCGTCTAGCTAACATCAAATAAAGTCAGCCTCATGAGAGCTTTGTTCATATTATGTAAATACTGGCAGTCTAAGACATATATATTGTATTTATGCAAAAACTGGGAGACGAAGTGAATGTAGGCTCCCCGCGAGACGATCTGGTCAAAATCGCCGGTATACGCTGGATGAGAGCAGCGCAGGAGAACCTTGGATAAATGATGTAGATGATGAAAAAACTTTATGAAAATATAATTAGCTAGTAGTTAGGCTCGGTTTTATACGTGTTGAATTGAATTGGAATATCTTATTAAAATAGTAGGTAGGTACGCTCTAGTTTAAAATACAAATTATGAAACCTGTAATTTTCCAAAGTAAAAATTTCAAACAAGCAAACAAATCTTTTGGCTTTATAAAATAGTGCAGGCTATATCCATCGCTGCCCTTCCACTTACTATCAAGTTTATTGACTTTCTTAGCATAAAAAAGGAATAAAAAATTCAGTACGTAAGTAAATTTTTTATAGCCATTTCATTAACTATTTAACCATAAAAAGACTTGTGCAATAAAGCAATAAGAACTAAAACCTTCAATTTAATTCACTTTTCAAAATAACTACAAAGCACGTATTAAATCTGTTAAGTAATTGAAGATTAAATTTCATAAATAAGTCCTTACAAAATATCTGAAAGAGAATATTGCAAAAACATTCACAGCGTCTAAAAATTTTAACCTGAAAATTATTGTAATAGAATAAAACCTTATTCCAAGCGGCATAAGGTCTTATTCGGTTCATTGATTCGGAAAATCGTTCGCACCCGGGGCTTAGGATTTTTTTTTTCTTACCGTATGCCAGTTTGAAGTTTGATTATTATTCGAAAAAGTTCATTCTAACCTTTTTTAAGTTCGGACTTTTTTGATTTGTGAAGGAAAAACATATTTTGAATTGGGAGCAGGAAAATATGACGAAGTTTTTTTTTCATTTGAAAAGGCAGAAAAAGATGTGTTTTTTTATGAAATTAATATGTTGATAGGATTTGAAAGAGGGTGATTCTTTACAAACTAAATTTTGTATTGGGTATAATTTTTATTTAAAAGAGAATACGAAAGCAATGTAATATTGTCTTAAGTTTTCGCGATTCATACTATTAAAAAAACACTTTTTAACCGAATTTATCGCGTTTATTTACTGCTTTCGTAGCAATGTTTTCTCCGTTATTTCAATAATATTGTTCTTTTAGCGAATTATTGTTACAGATAAACCAGATAAGTACTTAAACTTGATAATTATTAATACTGACTCAAATTTTCACTACTTTGAACTAGATTACATTGCGTGTAAGTTCAGTTCCAAGTTCAGAAAAAATGTTGCCATTTTGAGACAAACATTGACCATGGGGCGTAAACATACAAAAAAATACAAGTCAATTTAGACCTCCTCCTTTTTGAACTCAGTTAACAACTACAAAACTTTTTATTAGTAGAACAAAACAAACATCACCATAGTACAATAAAAACAAAATTCTATAAGACTTCCCATTATTTACTACAAGAAATATACTTCTGTTTACAAATAAGATACTTATATTGAAATTATGTAGGCAAGGTACCAAATTGTATCTTCTCCTTTGATCCCTTTGTAAAGAAATACTGAAGACGAGAAATGTATATTGATTCCGAATACCAAATATTTGATTCTAGAATATTGTTTTGTTTATTTTGAAATCAAGATTCGAACTTATTCCTTCCTGCTTCTTTAGACGCTTTCTTGTTTAAATTCAAGATTTTTAATTTAGAATACTTTTAATTGAATGGCGGTTTCATTTTTAACTGACATTAATTGACATAAGAATTGTTAGTATTGGTTTTAAAATTTGATACTTTTTTGGCGTGGCTATATTATTTGTATTTTTTTCTTATTGATTGCGTCGTATGCCAGCTATTGTAGCAAACAGATTCATTATAATACCTACTAAAATAAAATCCTTCCATGCTGGACTGGGAGTGAAAGAAAAACGTAGAATGTGCCAGCTGCTTCTCTTCCCGGGCATACTGTAAAAGTCAGTTAAGGGACAGAGGTTTTAAAGGCGTTTTTGTGGGCGATAGGCTGACCCCTTGTCACTACAATAGTCTTTTTCCATCTTTATAATACCTCCGAATTTGTCAAGCGTGACATCAGATGGTTTTGTAACCTCTGGTGTTCTGCCTTCCCCAAGGGGGATGCAGGCGTGACGTTATGTATGTATGTATGTAAAATAAAATCCAAGTGGCATACGATCACGGCTATCCTGTAAATACCTTTATCAGTATGAAGTACAAATTGAACCCACTCCTTTTTACCACTAGACTACCAGACGCGGACAGAACTTCCATCCCTATATAGTGGATTTACCAAGAAGTCGAACAAAACGCTTCGATAGTTCCTTTTTGGTACGGATTGCCAAGGTGAGGAACAATCTGCCTGCCTCTGGTTTTCCTGACCACTACAGTCCTGGAACTTTTAAGTGTCGAATGAATAGGTTTCTCGTGGATGGACGTGTAACACCATAGTCTTCATGCGCACTTTCCATCAGGTGGCATGGAAGACAAACTGTAGTGTTACCTGGAGTAAAAGCCTAAGTAACCTACTATTTAAAGGAAGATGTTAAAAGAAAAAAAAAAAAATAAAGTTAAAGTTTATATATTTACAAATAAAGACTTACAAAGATGGTATAAAAAAACACTATTTTCACTTAAAGTCCACTAGGAATTTGTATAAACACTGAGATTTTCCACATTTCCAGAAGGTTTATTTAGTTATATATAGCGGCTCCAAAAGATATTGTAGTTATATGATACTTTTTCATTTTACTTTAGTTGTTAGTATTTTTAGTATTTTTCTTCAATGCCAAGTACTCTCCTCGGTGTTTTATTTTCAAAAGCCGACCACGAGTTCAGCTCGCCACTCCTTATATAGGCTCCATTTCGTTCGACAGCTCGTAAATTTATTTATTTTTGAGAGGCATCCATTCTTTCATCGGCCAGCGGCTGTCACTTCTATTAACAAGGAGGTTTTAGTCTCTGGAGCAGCGGTCGTAGTATGATAAAAGTGGAGCTGATAATTCCCTTGATTATAAATGTGCAAATCTCAGAATAATTTATATTAAAGTAATAATTTAAAAATTAATTGAAAAGGAAATGAATATAAAACCTAATAACAGTTTATAAATTATCTGTGCCGAAAAGTGACATAAGCTACATGACAAATTTAGAGTTGAAAGGTAAACAATAATATTTACATTTCATAATAGTTTACAATAGATACATTTGCAGCTATAAAATAAAAATAACAGGAATACTTTTAAACAATATTAGAAATGTAACAAAAATAAAAGGACAACTATTAACAAAACCAATGGAATATACAAAACAGTAAGTACAAAAATAGTTATATTACAAAACGTCCTATCCTTTCATAAAAAAAATACATAAGTACTTCAGCGGAAAATATTACTTGATTCCTACTTTTTAGACCATTTTTTTAGTCAGGTTTTAGTCCCTAAACTTTATTTTTTTTTGAACTTGATAATTTTGTTCATACGTATTACGTTAATCTTTATTTTTAAAGACTCGAAGACCTTGTATCATATTTGCTAATAAGTTTTGCAATAAAATATATTTCACTAAATGCGGCCCTTATCACGAAAACATCTAATATCTTCCATTGATAAAATTTACAATAATATTTCATTTATCTCCGGAATATTATCTTTCAATGGCGACCGAGGCTCTTCCGGTGGTATTATGATTGATGACGTCACCACGCTTCCGTTTCCTCTCTGAAGTTGGGACCGGTTCATTTGTACTAATTGAATTGGTTTATTATCTATGAATTTTTTTTATCAATAATTTATTGACATATTGTAGCTTCCGGCAGATGGTTAAAGATATGAACACGTTTAAAATCTTAATTTTTGCATAATATTGCCTTTAATTTTTTTTCACGACGTGTTTTTGTGACGTTATGTATGTATGTATGTTAATTATGTTTTTTTAATTGTCCAAACCTGCATTTCATCTCAATCTCACAAAATATTGCCGTCACACATTTTATATGACTTTTATATGAAGGGTGGGTCCTAGCCAGACGAATTCTCAAGGACGAATTCTAACCTTACCACCAAGGGTGTAAGGTTATTCTAAGCCTTGCTCTATATGACTACCATTTTGATTTACATGAATAATAAAGTGTATTGTATTGTAAATAGCACTTTTATCATATTAATAATGTTATTTTATAACTACTTTAACAGGCATAACCTCTATTAATCCTTCTTAAGGAATTCATTGTATTTCGAATTTTCGACCCTCTCATCAAGAACTAAGGTTCAAAATGTGTATGTTATATCCTTACAACCTTAAAAAGGATTAATTACGAAATAGTTCTACTATCAACATTATTAATTCTCCTTAATCCTCTTTTAGCCTAAACGATACATCTACATAACTTCACATATATAGGGTCCATCTATAATAGTCAATTATATTTTAATAGCAGATAAAGAATAATGGGTGGGTCTAAATTACGAAATAATTTTTTTTTTACAATTAATTTTCATTTCTTAATGAAAATTTCAAAATTTTTCGAAGTGATCAAAATTTATGTTTAATCTCTTGTTTATGACTACACAGCAAGTAATAACAACATTTCCATCTAATGTTTCTAGTCATAAAATGTAGATTAAACTTAAATTTTACTCAATAAAGAGAATTTTGAAATTTTAATTTACGAAAAATTTTTTAAGTCTTTTTTTTATTGAATTTCATGCCTTACTCATCATTCTTAATCTGATATTAAAATATAATTGACTATTATAAATGGACCCTGTATAATAAAGCAGTGTGTATGTTTGAACGTAAATTTTTGAAACTAGAAGACCGATTTGAAAAAACCTTTTTGAATAGTCATGAATATGATGTGGGTAACTGCTTGCTTATATTAAAAAAAAATACATACATAACTTCCCGCCTGTCTCTCTTTGGGGTAGACAGAGACGAGGGAACACCAGTTGCTACGATTTAGACACACCTTTTTCGCTTCCTACGAAGCACGATGGATAATTGTAAATAAAAAAAAATAGGCAAACATCGAAATGTTGAATCAAACGATTCAACATCGACGACCGGCTGGTGTAGCGGTAACATACATTGCCTTATATGCTAGAGGTTCTGGGTTCGAATCCCGGCGGCGGCGGATATTTGTGTGATGAACACAGATATTAGTCGTCAAGTCATGGATGTTTAGTTAAGTTTATTCTAATAAAAAATATGTATGTATTCAATGTGTATGTGTATTTATTTCTTAAGTATATCAGTTATCTAGTATCTATAACACAAGTTCTTTAAGAAACTTAATTTGGGCTAGATAATGTTGTGTGAGTGTCGAAAATATTTATTTATTATTTATTACATACATACATACATACATAACGTCACGCCTGTATCCCGTATGGGGTAGGCAGAACACCAGAAGTAATAAAACCATCTGATGTCACGTTTGACAAATTTGGAGGCATTATAATAGTGGAGAGAGACTATTGCAGTGACAGGGGGTCAGCCTATCGCCCACAAAAAAGCCTCCCATAACACCTCGGTCCCTTAACTGACTTTTACAGTATGCCCGGGAAGAGAAGCAGCTGGCACATTCTATGTTTTTCTTTCGCTCCCAGTCCAGCATAGAAGCTTATTATTTATTTAAAATTATAATTTAATTAAGTTTGAGAAAATCCAGTCGAAATTGTAATTTATTTAACAGAAAATTTACGTGGATTAATCAAATCAAGTCTACTGCTTTTGTTTACATATTGTAAAGTGATTGTCCATACATACATACATAACTTCACGTCTGTCTCCATTTGGGGAAGCCAGAGACTAGGGAACGCCAAGTACTGCGGTACCAAGATACCTCTTCTCCATATCTATATACATACATACATAACCTCACGCCTGTCTCCCTTTGGGGTAGCCAGAGACAAGGGAACACCAATTGCTCCCATCCAGACATACTTCTTTCGCTTCTTCCACGTTCATCAATCTTTTCATACAAGATCGCCGGTTACAGGTACTAGGCCCTTTTTCAAAATGTCGCCAATTTGATCGGCATACATTCGCCTAGGCCAGCCCCTTCCAATAACACCATCCATTCTTGTTCTTTACACCTTTTTCGTAAATCTACTTTCACTCATCCTTTCCAAATGCCCAAACCCATTTTCAATCTTAGGCACTATATCCTCTTTCAATCCGCATCTCTTTCTTATTTCACTGTTGCGCACCCTATCACTCATTTTCACTCTACACATGCTTCTCAATACATTCTCTCATACATATACATATATACATTTAAAAGTTAAAACTATAATAATTACTTTGCTTTATCTATTAATATAATTAAAACTAACTAGAAGTCGCGCGTGGTTTTACAAATTTTGATAGTGTCGGAAATTCTTTATATAATATATCTTAAAATAAAAGGGACATTTCAACCGAATTTTATTGCTTTTTTGATTGTACTGAAATATCGAATTAAATCTATACTAATATATAAAGCTGAAGAGTTTGTTTTTTTGTTTGTTTGAACGCGCTAATCTCAGGAACTACACGTGGGATTTCGGAAGAAAAAGGCCGTTTGCCAAAGAAAAAACACATACGGAAATGTTATTATTATTATTTTTTTTTTTCTTTTATTTATTACTTTGTTATGGAATGAAAATTTTTTATGTGCATACCTACTACCTAAGCTATTACTGCTGTATATTTTTTTTTTTCTTTTTTCCTCAATTTTTTTTTGTGTTCAGTGGTATATTGTTATGTATTCTGATTGGTCTTGTATTTTTTTGTTGTTTTTTTTTTGGCAATAAATGAGTTTTCTTTCTTTCTTTCTTTCTTTCTATATTTTATCCCGAAATTCCCACGGGATCAAAAGTTCCGCGGGAAAAATCGCGCGCGGTGGCTAGTACGCAATAAAAGTAGATATCTCACACTAACACAGTACATCGTAGGCCATAAAAACAAAGAAATCATGCTTATCTTGATTAATCTCCTTTTTGTTTGAAAAACGTTACAAAAAATGAAGAACATCCAAAATATTAAAATGTCGACCTCAAAAACTCAGAAGCGACTGCAAAAACAAAACTTTTTCTTCTGCAGCTAATCCCTAAAAAAGAACCCCCCATTAACACTTGGAAACAGAAAACCTCCTAATGTGATGCGTTGATGTGACAAACTGTCAAATTGAGGAAGCATTTTTTTCTTCTTCGAATTGAGTGACGCGGCATAACGTTGTGAATGACAAAGGAATTTTGTGT
Source organism: Stenoptilia bipunctidactyla (assembly GCA_944452665.1). Lineage (NCBI taxonomy): Eukaryota > Metazoa > Arthropoda > Insecta > Lepidoptera > Pterophoridae > Stenoptilia > Stenoptilia bipunctidactyla. The sequence continues at coordinate 2,009,969 of OX101745.1, read as the reverse complement.
GGCCAGTAACATTGCGATAATGGTATGTAATTTAAAAAAAGAATAGGTGATTTTGTTTTAGTGGCTATGGCGTTCAGGTGTACGTTTAATTTTTCTTTTTAAGCTGGGTTTAAATCCCGGTTGCTAGAGTTATGCGTAATTGTGGTTGAACACGAGGGCTTAGGAACCGATAAAAAAACAATGAAATCAACCCATTTCAGATCAAAAAGAGAGTTACGAGTGTTATTCAAAAACAGCATTTCAATTAGGCCTGAGGATTGAGTATAAACTATGTAAGCCAAAAAAATTTTTTTTTTGGGTTGGCGCTGCGGCGAGAGTTGACTAAACGGTTCATAAAAGATTGATGGATGCAAACCAAAACTTAGGCTGTAGAAAGCCGCAAACTAATACGTTATCCATGTCTTTAATTATTGAATTTCATAGATTTTAAAAAAGAGCAAAATTTTTCAAAATTTCATTTTCATCATCATTTTATTTATCATTGAGATAAATAAAATGATTACTACAAGATCACTTCTCTCTAATGTTTAATTAACGTACTCTTCTATTACATGCATTTAGATTCGTAAAAATTGATTAAAAAAACCGACTTCACGTCAAAACTTTGGCTGAGTTATAATGTCATCAACGTAAACATTCTCTGAAATCCTACATATTCTTTCAAAAATTTGAAGTTTTCAATGAAGTTCTCAACCGATTTTGATGAAATTTATATGGAACCAATTATAAAGTATCTTCTATCATATGAAATAAAAAAAATTCAAAATCATAATTGTTTGAGAACCTCCTCCTTTTTTGGAAGTCGATTGATGAAAAATAAATCTCTAAGCCTCCTTTTTAAACTCTATTGAAAAATAAAAAAAGCATTATGCAAGATTATTTTATAAATATGAAGGACGGACATATTTCTTTTGCATAACATTTGCATCATATCTCAAGTACGTACTTCACGAGCTTTGATGTTCCGCGAAGCAACTAAACACTGTCCTTCAGAGGCTAAATTAAAAAATACTTCTGAGTATTTTTAGAAAAATGTTTATAAAAAATTCTGCATTCATTTTAGAACCCGACAATTAGAAATAAAAGATTTTTTCCATACTTTTTTAATGTGACCACTACAGTCCTGGAACTTTTAAAAGTCGAGTGAATAGGTTTCTCGTGGATGGACGTGTAACACCATGGTCTTCATGCGCACTTTCCATCAGGTGGCATGGAAGACAAACGTCCTATCCTTACAATATAAAAAAAAATGTGAAGTAGACAAAAATATTTCAGTAATTATTAATTTAATTCACCTGCTACCTGTATGCTTATAATAGATCACCCTTCCTAGGGTTGCGAACCATACTGTTTTTAACAGTATTTCACTGTTTTTCACTTCATTATACTGTTTACAGTTGAACAAAAAGAAAGTATACAAAATACTGTTTCCATACATACATAACGTCACGCCTTTATCCCTTATGGGGTAGGCAGAACACCAGAGGTTACAAGACCATCTGATGTCACGTTTGACAAATTTGGAGGTATTATAAAGATGGAAAGAGACTACTGTAGTGACAGGGAGTCAGCCTATCGCCCAGAAAAACGCCTTTCAAACCTCTGTCCCTTAACTGACTTTTATATGCCCGGGAAGAGAAGCAGCTGGCACATTCTACGTTTTTCTTTCGCTCCCAGTCCAGCATGGAAGCAATACTGTTTTCAGCATAACAATAATCATTTATTTCATCATCAAAAAGTACATTTGAACATGTGGGTCAAGAGCCTCCTTTTAAGCTCAAAGAGCCTGTGCCAGGAGACCCCGACTATCCATAGCATAATTCATAGATTACAGTTTGAAATAAGAAGTAAATATAATTCAATCTCTAGTTAAAAATGCATAGCATAAGAAGCTAAATACTGTATAGCTAGAGTTTAATTAATAACTTGTGCAGGAAGCTCTAAAAATATGTGTTTCAAACATTAAATAAATTGAATACTGTTTGATATTCTTTTCAGACTCAAATATACTTTATTTCCAGAATACAACCTTCCACCCTTATCCTTATTACCACAGGCAACCCTAACCCTTCCACCCTTGGATAAGCATGTCGTGAAAAGCGACTATTTTGAGTGAGTCCTGCTCGGTGATAGAATTCCTCCAGGGTCCACTTGTCTAGTGACCATTCTTCATACAAAATGTGATAAGTTCCAGGAATGCTTTATGAAAAGCCAATACCTTTCACACCCATGTTCCAGACTGAGATAATCATCAATTCAAATCAAAATCAAAATCATTTATTTACCAGACTTGTGGTTACATAAGGGTGTTAAAATATAATACAGATCATTCACTATCTACCATAACAATGGTGTGTAAATTTTGTAAAAAAAAAATTACAAGGAATTATTATACCTATTAAATTATTATTATGGCACAAAAAAAAAAAAAATAAGCTAACAATCAAAAATTCCTAAGGTCAAAAATTTAATTGAATTATATTAATAAATATGTCAAATAGAAGTAGGTACAGTTTATTTTTTTAAGTACATAATGCTCATTGGATGTCAAAAATTGTATGAAATTCTAGATTGGTTGCCTAATCAATATATATAAAATTATTCCGTTACTGACTGAGTGACTGAGGTACTGAGTGACTGAGTGACTGACAGACAACGTACAGCCGTAACTACTGGGCGTAGAGAGCTGAAATTTGAAACATACATTCTTTAGGGGATGTAGGGGTTCACTAAGGAAGGAATTCCCGAAATTCCCACGGGAACGGGAAATATAGGACATTTTAGTTTGTATGAAAAATCTTATTCCTTGAGTGCACCGATGTGAAACTTGACGTAAAGGTTTTTCAATGTGTGTCTGGTTGTGTTATGAAAGGAATTCCCGAAATTCCCACGGGAACGGGAAATATATGATGTTTTAGTTTGTATGAAAAAATCCCATCGCTTGAGTGCATGGATGTGATACTTGATATAAAGGTTCCTCAATAAGTGTCTGTTTGTATTATGGAAGGAATTCCCGAAACTCCCACGGGAAGTGGTTTGACTTTTTAGTTTGTATGAAAAATCTTATTCCTTGAGTGTACGGATGTGATACTTGGCATGAAGGTTCTTCAAAGAGTGACTGGTTGTGCTACGAAAAAAAATTCCCAAAATTTCCACGGGTACGGGAAATATATTATTTTTAGTTTTTATGAAAAAAACTTATTCCTCGAGTGCATGGGTGTGATACTTGGTATAAAGGTTCTTTCAGTGGGTGTCTGGTTGTACAGTTTCTGAAATTTCCAAGAGAAGGGTAGTTAAGCGCATACGAAGTTGCGGGATAAAGCTAGTTTATTATATTATGTTATTTGAATGTCAAATATTCTTTTAAAGTGTAGAAACATTTTTCTGTAAGCCAAACATTTATACTTTTTTTAAATAATGTCAGTGGTAACTCTTTAAATTAATTACGTAATTTGTTATTAACATCTATAGCTTTAATAAAACAATTTTTTTCAAAAATATCCAAATGGCATCTTTGTCATCATCTTCACTTCATCATCATCAGGTGACATTGAAGTCACAAAAAAAACTATTCATAAATGAATCTGAATAAGCATTTTCCATTCTATTTTCAAATTCAAATGTTTAGAAGAATAAATACAAAAGTACGAGCTTTTTTTCTGGCCCTACCTTAAATAAATAAGAGCTTTTCATCTTAGGATAATCCGCTAAGCTTTAACGTGTGTGCTTTTTGTTCCAAAGCTGAAAACAAAACGGAAGTGTTTTTTGTAACTTTGTGGTTATTTCTTACTTTTGGCATCAGTGTTTTTTTTAAGTTCCATAATGCTGAATTATTTTGAAAAGTTTTTTTAAGCATAAAATTAATTAAGGTAAAGGACTAAAATATTTAAAGTTATGTGAATCCTTCGATTCTACTCATATTTATCATAATTAAATAAATTAAAAAAATATATTTCTGACACTCATATAACTTTATCTAGCCCAAATTAAGTTTCTTAAAGAACTTGTGTTATGGATAAGTACTAGATAACTGATATCCTTAAGAAATATATAAACATCCATGACTTGATGACTAATATCTGTGTTCATCACACAAATATCCGCCGCCGGGATTCGAACCCAGGACCTCTGGCATAGAAGGCAATGAATGTTACCACTACACCAGCCGGTCGTCAAAAACTTTAATGTTGGTATAAAGTAAACAAAAGTTTTTTAGGGTGGATAAATTAATAATTGTTATATTTTCTAGATTAAAATGACATGATGGAAAACAGTTATACGTACCTAGTTTGCGTTCCCGTTATAATCCCGTTATAAGTTATAACTTTTAATTTGTAATTATAAATAGTAATTTAACGAAGCCACGGAAAGCATCCTATTAAAAGGACTATTAGTAATATAATAATAAATTTATTTATATTTCCCACAATAATATTTTACTTACACAATACTATAATAACAAACTACCAATATTATAAGAGGTAATCCGATTTAGGTTTTGAAGTGGGAGACTGGTGCTCCATTTAGGTTTCCCTGTACTAGGGGATCACCAGGCTCTTCCCTCGTGCCAAGTTCACGATACAATAGTTCTTAAACTAAGACTAAACAATGACTAACTATTATGCTACATTAAGTTGTTTTACATTATTTTATCTTAAAAGCTAAATGTGTGCTTTTTATTTGGAGTGTGTATATGAGTATGTGTGTGAGAGATGTCTGTATGTGTATGGGGTTAGTCAAAGTCAAAGTCAAAAGAATCTTTATTTCGTAAGTATTTAAATACATTTGAAATAAGTCACTATTTACAAATTGAACTGAATCTACCACCACTTCGGAAAGTCGATCTGTTGAGAAGAAGTGGCAAGAAACTCAACAGCAGTCATCTTTTAAAAATACACAATAACAATTAACAATCTTCTTGCATCCGGATATCTTATAATAAAACTTTATACTTATCCTTAAATCTATCAAAGGGTTAATCTTAAATATTTTGGAATTTTATTATAAAAGCGTACACATTGACCCATGAACGAGTTGGTGATCTTCTGGAGTCTACTATTATATTTATACATTAGGCAATCAAGTACTAGACAGAAACGTAGACATAGATATAGAGTTAAAGATAGAAGTAGATAGATGTAGCGATAGAGGTGAGAGACAATACAGATAATGTGGATGGAGATGAGGATAGTCGTGGACAGAGACGGGACACTAACACGAACGTGGACATGGGGATGTGGGATGTGTATGTGATGAAGTGTGGCTGGATGTGTGTGTGTGTGAGTGTGGGTGGTAATTGAGTGTGATATCTCTAACTATTGTAAAAAGGTATTAAGTATATTATTTGCTTTTTTTATCGGTGACGGAACCCGCATTTGACCTACAGCCAGGAATCCTCTAGGGCTCTATTCTAATCTAACCCCTTGTAGCCAAAACAAGCTATTTCCAACGGTGTCAATCGTAAAGATATCATTTCGTGAAATTGAAAATTTACTGTGTGTGTACTTGCAGCGCCAGCCCAACATACCTAAAGGTTTTCACCTCACCAAAGTGTAAGAAAATCTCTTTTATCATCAAAATCATCATCATCATCATCATCACAACTCTTTGTAATGAGCCCACTGCAGGGTATGAGTCTCTCCCCTGGGTGATGAGGAGATTTAGGCCATAATCCACCAAGCTGGCCCAGTGCTGGGTGGTGGATGTCAGAATTTTCAGGGTGCCGATACGGCTTCTGACAAACCTTAACGACTGCTGTATACTTGTATACTGACTGCTTAATGTGCCCTCCGAAGCACGGAAGTCGCCGTGAGAGATGAATGGTCGGCGGTCACCCATCCAAGTTCCGACCGAGCCGAACGTTGCTTAACCTGTGATATCGTATGATACACACAACACAGTAACCACGGCCCCACGACGACTTCATCAAAATACACTAAATTAATCAAAAATCCGTACTCACGCAATAAAATCACATCTCATTATGACGTCAAAAAGACACATCAGGCGCGGTACGAGTTATTACTTTTCCTACTTGCTTTCCAAATTTACAAGTTCAGAAAAAAAACAAACATCCTTACATATAACCTAACCTAACTAACGTTCGCGAATGTTTTACTAAGCTTTATTCGAATAACATTACCCTCTTTCAAAGGCAACCATGTAAAGGAAGGCAACATTCAAACGATAACACTGTAAAGGGTCCTTTTATGTGAATGTATAATTATTCGCACCATTATTAGAAACACGACGTCATGAATACTAAATAAAAATTATGACTAAAAGATCGTATCAAAGAATATACGAAATTGAACTTTATGAATTAGCTAATAAGAGCTTCTTGAATTGAAAAGTTATTTTGGTATCTCGAAAGGTAAGAAGCGACTATTTTAGTCAGATCTTGATGTCTTAGAAGAGCTAAGAGATTGTGGGTCCATTTAAACTGGTGCGTTACTAAGTATGTAGGTACTTGATGCATATGACTGCTAAATTACAATCAGTATGACTTTTATTATTGTGTGGAAATACTTTATTTTGTACGTGCGAATTCAAAATGGCTGGCACAGAATGAGATTTTTATTGCAAAGGGGAAATTTTATGACTTTTTTCGTATTAAAAAGTATGGGTAAGGGAAATGAGTGAAATAATCGTTAATGTGGGAATATTTAAAAAGAAAATTATTAGTTATCGTAAAAATATTTTTGGGGTACATACATTAAACGTCTTGATCTACTTATATTAAGCTAGGGAAAATTGGAAAATATTATTTTTAACCTTTTTTCACGATGAAATTTCATTCTCAAATATGAAATAAAGTTTTCTCAGAACTGCACTTATGTATGTATAAGATAAGTAGGGATGCTTAAGCAAATGTATATTAACTTAACATTGATAAAATGATACCTAACTGACGTCATAACTATTTTTTTTTCCGCCAAAGGAACTTTGGACTACCTACAAGACCCCCTAAGGAAGTCTCAGAAAGAGAGGAGGTGAATGCTTGATGCACGAGAGGGGACCTTTGGGGGACTACCCTGCCAGCCAATCCCTAACAGTGCGGGACTCACCGAACCCAGTGCTACCCGCTAAACACCCCCTTTGCTGGTAAATCCCGAGTTGGGCTTTCATCATCATCGGAACGACAGCCAATTAGAGTCAGAGGCTGCGTACATCATAACTAAAAAATAAGTATGCACTTAAAGTACTTTGTAATAGACTTCACTAATTTATTGTCCAGTATTTAAGTTAATACTTACCACCCCAAATAAGCGTAAGAGGTGAATTATATGAGCAAGCCATACTACTAAGCAAGGACGAGTTCTGCAGGACTATTCTCCTAAACAAGAGCGTCGAGTTCATCGATGCGTCAGCGACCAGTGACATAATTGGTATTCACATAACACATAACTCGACCCCAGCGCTTGCCGCTGATGACAGCGAGAGTAAGAACTGACATTCGTCGAATTGTTTGACATATTTTCATCGACGAGCTCGTCATCGAGCACAGCGCTGTTGTTTTAGTCACACGTAGAGCCCTGCAAGTTTCGTTCATATTGTGTTGGTCGTTAAATATCACCCGTAAACTTTTACTGTAATCATTTTCAACACCTGCGTCAATAATTCGTCTTTAATTAATTGAGGTTAATGTGTTTAAAGAATATAAGATTTTTTTTTAATTTCTTCAAGGTATAACACCAGTTTATTGTTTATTTTATCATATGAGCTTGGAACGTTAAACAAAACAATGGTGAACCGGGTAAAGATAAGCTTACAGCCACTGTTTAATACACAAGGCTTTTCATACACAAATTCATACACAAGACTTTAAGACTTGTGTATGAAGAGTTATTAAAGTAAGTATATCTGAATACATGGACGATAAAAGTTTTTGTTTGTTAAGTATCTTGAAAAGATGGTTGCCCTAAAGTTTCTAAAGCTCCATCCAGACTGGTGAAAACCAATGCTTTCAACCAAGGTTAAGGAAGGTTAAGTTGTTGACAACTGTTACAAACGGTGGTTGCAAACAAGGAGACAACTAAGAACACAAACCAAGGTCACGCTAAGCCACGCCCCAAATCGTCAGTGCGCTTTGATCTGTCGCGTTGGCAACATCCTCGCGATGGTAGATTTGTATGCAATTGAGGATATAAAAAAGGAAAGGTTGAAACGCAGGCTAAAAGCTACAAACTCGAGTCATTTATAGTTATAGTAACATAGTAAAATATACAATAACAAGCGTACACACTGTCCTAAACACAGACATACATTTACATGGATAACGCAAATGCATGTACTTTGCGTATCCGAACACCGACCAAGCGTCAAGGTTGGTCGCCTCTAGATTTAATCCGCGCGTATGTATGTCTGTTAGAAAATCAATTCCACAATATCGATATCGTTCTTAATAATCAATTTCATGACGACCACTTTGGCGATGGGGTAAACCTGTCTGCCTCAGACACCAGTGGTTGCGGGTTCGATTCCCGCACGGAACAAGAAAAAAAAAAGAATGTTCCGTGTCTGGATGTTTATCTATTTATGTATTTATATTCTAGGTTCCCCCCTAGTTTGCTACATGGTATCCCATAAAACAAGCTATGCTTACTTTGGGGCTATGTAGTTGGTGTGATTGTCTGGGGATTTTATTTTATTATTATTTATCGGCGGCATCGGTGTCTCAGAATCAGTTTGTATTTCCCAGTAATAAATATCAGCTGTGACGTCACAATAGATCTTAAAAAGTCGGCACGCTTGCTTTCAATACAAATCGTGGCACTTGCGTTATCTATGTAGATGTATGTCTGTGTTTCTGTGGGTCATGCGTAATTTGGTTGTCAACAGCCATCTTCACTGTTGTAAACTAGCAAGGTCACCTTGGTTTGATGTTTTGTTTCCAACAGTCTAGCTGGGGCTTTACCAATTATATTGTTTTCATTAAGGGATGCTATATAGGTAATTTTAAATTTGTAATTGAGGTTGATTATGAAATTCATTATATCCCCTTAATTGTCACCCTACACTTGCTGAAACATTTCATTAAGACGTTTTGATTGTTGTTTTCGAAGGCCGAGTTGTTTTAAATTTTCAGTTCGGTATATTCTTCAAATGTTCATTTATACCTACAGGGTGACTGGTGACAAATTTAAGATACTAAAGGTGAGCACTCTGTACTCGATTCCGATCATAATTAATTAATTTTTCATTAGAATTCCCTATAAATAAATACTACTATGTTACAATTGACTTTACGCACGCGGATCACTGCCAACGCTAGCGTAACCATACGTTGCGTAATCAATTCTTTAACTTTCGGTTAAGTTTACTCAGTAAAAAAAGGCATAGCATTTTTTATCAACTTATGCAATTATAATTATTTATTTATTTTATTAATGCAGTAATGTTTGATCTAATATGAAGTTCCACAAGTTCCTAGTAGATGGCGCTGATTGTTTATTAAAGCCCGCATGTAAAGTTATGAAATCAAAGTATCACCGCTGTGCCAGTTGGAGTGGGGGGTGTTAGGTTTTTTTCGTTACGGAATTTCTGGATTCAGTCCCCACGCTCAAGGCCCGCGATAGCAGCTATGCTTAATAATTATTATTATTTTTTATTATATTTTTTCTCTTTATGTATGATCTCAAACTATAACGTCCTTGAATTTCAAAAGTGACCCACCATTCATCCTTTATAGCTTGAAAGGAACCATTTTATTCCAAAATTCATATTGCTTGTTTTATTTAAAAAGCAATATGTTTTATACCGCACAAAGCTGTTAGTAATAAAAAAAAAATTACGGGGAAAAAAATGCCACGTAACATCCATCATAGAACCCGGTCAAAAACGTCCTTTACCCAAAATTTGGATTCAGATTATCGATAAAGTTTCCGATCAGTAATCTAAGCGAGCTATAATTCATTCGATATAAGAAAAAAAGAAAACCTATCCGGATTTGCATAGCACGTTTTAGGGTGAGGTACGCAGCTATGTGATTTATGCCACATCTCCCTTTGCTTGGCTCAATGTAAAAGAATGAGCGGGAATGAACGAAAAACTCGTTTTAGAATGAGTGGGAATGACATTTGAGCGGCATATTTACTTTCCTTGTCGTTTTGAAGATCTAATGTGTTATTTTAGGCTCTACTTGTATGTAACATTTAGGCTCAAACGATACAGTTGTTTCAACAAGAAAGAGCAACATTTGTATGTTCATCCTGATACTTTCATGTCTGTACTATCTATAGGTATTATAAGATTTCTCCCATAGGATTACAATTATTTTACCGTTGGAAAATTTTAAGTTACATAGTTTAGTCTAATATGAACCATCTAACTATTTATGCAAGGTTGACTTTTAACAAGCTTCATCACCCTCGGAGGTGCATTTCGTGAATGTTGACTTATCTGAGTGAGCCGTGGTGTTACCACTTCTGTGTGCAATTGGCTAGCGCCACATTTTCATTGCAGGGAATATAATTCTATTCCCTAAGTATTCCTAAACCTGTATGCTGTTATCTTACCACACTTACCATTAGCTGAGATTAAAGTAAAACGCAGGCTACCAATTGAAAAAATGAACATTCTAAATTTAAAATGTTGTATCTTAGGGCATACTCTAAAGTAAAGCTTTCCAGCTACTTGCGGTAGCGCACAGATAAATTATCCCCTTTTTTCATGTGACATTCTCTCAATGTCGCCAATCAGTAATGATTTATGTATTTTCCCTAACGTTTTTTTGATTGGGAACATCACTTTGGAATTATGGTTGGGAAATTTCGAGTGTTTTTGAATGTGTTCGTAGGCACTTAAGAGCCGCGTTTGTTGCATTACCGGTTTTGCATGTGAATAACTTTTTTATGTTAAAATTCGTGAGGGGTAACTTGATGTTAAATAATCGTTACAGTCTGTGAATAAATGCTTGACAAACCTTGAGTCACGGTAAGTTCTGGTGCTAGTACTGCCGATTCGGCTTTGTTTGGGAAAATGAGAAATTTGGAAGTGTAGTGCATGCGTTTTTCAAAACGCTCAAATCCCACCTATCCTAACAGTACTTATTTAATTAAATATAGTTTACGACTCTGGGATTTAAATGCTTAAGAGGCCAGTTGTCGCAAATTAGATCCCATCACAGTACATTAATTTATATTAGAAACACTAGAAGAAATCAAGCTGATATTAATTCCATATGCTCAGACCTACAATCCCTTGGACCAGAGATAAAATAAAACTTCAAAGTCAATACAATCAAAATATATGGCCATTTAGGCTCCCTTTTTGCCCTTTTTACTCCCTGTACCCAAAACCTATAACAGGTACTTTCCATTGACCTTTAATGAAACTTCGGAAGAAGTGAAACCTTACAGTGCAACATGTGAGCCCGCGTTGGACCTCAATCTCACCTGATGGTAAACAAAGACGAGGTCGAAGATGAGGTCGAAGAAGGAGAGAAGAAGAGGTTATGAAACAACTGACTCCTTACGAAATATTGCCGGAACACATCATCGCCAGAGCGGTAATATTTGATATGAATGGAAGTCGTTTGCTAGTCGGGCCCTTTGGGATCCTACCACCAAGCAGGGGTCACTTGTATTAGTTGCTTTTAAGACACGCTTATCCAGGGGCTACTCCACGCCGCCCCTCCACGGACAGTACCAATGAAATCTGCAGTTCGACTTGCACTAAACCTGATTTTTTCTACTAATATAAAAAGTTGCTTTGCTAATTCCGCGACTTGTACTTGCACTAGTGATTAGTGATGAGGATTTCCATGCGTAGGTTCACCGCCCTCCTTCTCTCAAGCAAGAAGCAAGCAATGCAATGAACACACACCTGGAACCCACACCACAAGCTATCACCGACACGTGTATCGCTTCAACCAGAAGCATCCTCAGGTCGCAACGTGGTGGACGTTGCGACCTGCTATGCAATGCTGCATCACTAGTGCAAGTACAAGTCGCGGAATTAGCAAAGCAACTTTTTATATTAGTTGTGATGGATTTCCGCAAAGTAACGCCTGATTCAATCAATTAATTTTTTTCTAAACCTTCAACATTTTTAATACACTTTGCAAAAAGTCCAGTGACAGAAATTACTAGCTAAATCCAAGGCATTTGAAGATACAAATAAATCTTTCATCACATTTCCACGATGAGCTGATAAAAACCTGACCTACTTTAATTTAACGAGAATTTAACGGATTATAAATTTAATTAAACTTTGGTTTAGCACCGATAAGTAAGGTTTAACTGATAAGAACACTAAATCAAGTTTTTAATTAAAAGTTTCAAATATATGGGACGGGCTCGAGGTTTTTGCTTCCGGGATCTTTGATTGTACGTGTTTATTGGACAATTTTGATAGGAGTTCTTATGGAAAGTTTGATTGAATATCTTAAGGGTTTAAATTGTTTAAATATGTTTCAATTTGATAATAAATTAGCCCTTTCCCATGATAACCCAGGTCTGAAAGATGATAATGATACAAAGATAATGAAAGATACTGATGAGTCATTTAAATCAAGTTGTGCGCTACTGCGGTACTTTAAAGAGGGTTATATTCATAGTGCAAATGATGCGAAAGTGTGTCCGTTTCTAGTTGCCTAATAAATACTAAACGGATTGAAGGATTTATGCAAACAGACGGGGACAAGCTTTAAGGAAAAATGGAACAATTTTTATATTTTTGTATACTCTAGTTTATAATATCGTCACATTGCTGCAGCAACAAAATTAAATTTTGCAAACAGCTAGTGCTGTTTTGTAGACATATAATTATTAAGTTTGGCTGCAGTAGTTGTTACGGATATCTGCATGAATAATGAATCAAATATATCTAAACTTGCTGATCCAAACCTGGTCGTCTATTTTTAAAGGCTCATTGCTCGCATGATCTCACAGTTGGTAGTTAATTACCTGAAAGAATAAGAAAAAAACATTTAGTTGATAAAAATGTATAAGAAAATAAACACTTGGTTAGAAATAGTTACTAAAAGAGGCATATTTAAATATTCTATATAATATTTTTTTTCTTGTAATAACCAAATTATATTTAATCAAATCATACTTCACCCAAAAAACTCAGCGGCCTTAGGCTTAATACATCAAACGGACCACAATTTTAATGTACACAAAAGGTTAACCAAATTCCAGAATTTTCTTTATTAAAATTCTTATAATTCAGTTGCTTAAGTAATTAATTATTCATCACACCGCTCGCAAGCCACAACAAAGGTGGGCCCAGCACACGTCCTTGCGAAACTCCTCAAAGTTTCTCCTAATCCGATATATAACGGGTGCGCGACAATTACTTAGCGAGATTAAATGAAAATTATTTAGTAACAACAAATTACTTTTATGATATTCTTCGTGAAGTTTCAGTGGCGTAGTGGGTTAAAAGCATAATCAGGTTTAGCTTTAAACGTGCTTTTTAAACTTATCATTACAGAATGGATTTTGGAAAGTGCGCAAATGCTGTTTTTAGCAAGATAAATCCTAAACTTTTTACAATTGGATCATTAGATACAGACTAGGCTTCCACTGTATAGTAGAAAGACACAAACGATGTGATTCGGTACTTTTTTTTTACACGAGTCCCCAAGGTAACAATGCATCCATTTTTGTCGATAACCATAATTCTGGTTCGGCCAAGAGGTGTTGATTGAAATAATTTGACGACCAATTTGGCGATGGGGTAAACCTATCTGCCTCAGACCTCAGTGGCTGCGGGTTCGATTCCCGCTCGGAACAACTTAAAAAAAAATTATCCGGGTCTGGGTGTTTATCTATATGTGTATTTATATTCTAGGTTCTCCCCTAGTTCGCTACATGGTATCTCATAACACAAGCTACGCTTACTTTGAGGCCATGTAGTTGGTGTGATTGTCTGGGTATTTATTATTATCGTTATAATGATTTTTATCAGGGTCGCAAAAAACCGCGATCAAATATCAAAATCCTCGTGAACCTTTTTATCAAACAAAGTTAGTTCTTAGATAAGTAAGACGCTGCTAAAAGTTTCTTAAAATCGATTTTAAACCAAAGAAAACCAAACAAAATATGATTTCAAAATTTAAACGTTATATAAATCTTATTTGTCTTTTAAAAACATACGTCATATAAAGGTCATAGTTTAATAAACAATAAGTTTTATAGCAAGATTTAACTCTAACGTGTCTCAATTTACCTACACACGTCAAGTCTTCATAAATATTTATAACGAAATATAACCCAACAGCTGTATAAGTTAGATTATTCTATCGATACCTGCGCCAAAGTAAACACGGCTTTGAAACTTTGTTTACATATCGCCTACTAAACTCGAAGCGGCTACGGGATGTAAGAGGAACATATAATTACTTAGCAAGTTGTTATTGCGATGAAAAGGGTAGTCAAAGTTTGAGGTCAATTTTGATTTCAAAAAATGTAAAATTGTTTAGTACTGTGACAGCGCTTTTGTCATCAATCTAAAGATGTGATGTGTGAAAGTGGCGAGGTCGATAAAAGTACTAAGGGTTACTAAGGAACTGACTATTTAACAAACATTATCAAAACACATCACTTTCAGAATGGCAACATTATTTAAACATGTGGCACTAGCCATGGACACCTTCATAAAGACATTTCACCAAGCAAGAATGAGCCAACGCTTATTTAAGAGCGATAGGTCAAATACAGGCGATACAATAGTCGAGGTTCACATACAAAACTGGTACCAACATGCAATTAGTCATATAGGTACTACATATAATTTAGCATAACTTCATACATACATAACTTCACGCCTGTATCCCGTAAGGGGTAGGCAGAACACCAGAGGTTATAAAACCATCTGATGTAACGTTTGACGAATTTGTAGGCATTATAATAGTGGAGAGAGACTATTGCAGTGACAGGGGGTCAGCTTATCGCACGCAAAAAAGCCTCCCATAACACCTCGGTCCCTTAACTGACATTTACAGTATGCCCGGGAAGAGAAGCAGCTGGCACATTCTATATTTTTCTTTCGCTCCCAGTCCAGCATAGAAGACAAATTTCAATAATATAAAATTTAAAAGAATAGTGTCATTACATACCTAGCCATGTCATGATCTGATCTACATGATTATAAAATTTAAAAACTCAAATATGGAATAAAAACAGTTTTACTTCGGCCAATTAGATAATTCTATTTTAAGTTTATTTGCTGTTAACAGCGTAAAATGTTTTGGCAAAGAATTAAAAATTGGTCTATTCTAAGTTGGTTTAACAATTTTTTTTTCATCACAAAACCCTCAAACAACAAAAACCAAAAACGAAACTCTACAAGAACTCGGAAATAAACTTAAAAATGGCCATCCCGCCTCACAGTGGGAAGGAAACATCCAATACCTTAATTAAACAGTTGTTCCACGCGTTTAGCTGCGAAAAGTTGGTAAGTCAGGATAAGTAAGTTCCTAGTTAGGTTTACTTCTGCTGGTTTCGTAGTTTTTACTTTGTCTTGTAGCGGTGTTTTCACGAAAATAAAGTTCATTTGATTTCAAATCAGAGTGATTTGGAAATGTTTTTTTATATTTGGTGTCATTTGTCGGAAAACTTTGATATCAGCACAATCTGCAAAAATTCATTGTTTTGAACAATTTTTGTTTAAAATAGAAACCAAGCTTGAGTATTTAAATTAACTTTAGAAACGGGATATTTACCATGTTTTTCATTTATTTTGAGTTCTCGATATTTTTATTACCGTCCTGATCATGGCGCTTGTAACAGTGCCGAAATATCAAGAACTCAAAATAAATGAAAAACATGGTAAATATCACGTTTCTAAAGATAATTTAAATGTTAATGACCATGCCAGTTTAAAAACTTATATTCAAGCTTGTGTAGTTGTTATTAGTGATATACGAGTAGGTACCTATTGCAGCAGATATGGCTATCAACAACAAACTAGTAAAATGGGTGCAGTCACACACTGTGTAAGTACATTTCCACGTATGTACCTACTTAAGTTTAGTTAAATTGTCACAAACAATTTATAAACCATGGTCTGAAATATTTTTTTTGTTTTTTACATATGTATTTGAAATTTCAAAAAAACTGTAACTAAAAACTAAAGTGACATGTTACATAAGTGTCCATATTTTAGCAGTTATGGCTTCCTTAAATTCAATGCGAAATTATGTAAAAAAAAAAACTAAAGCAAAAAAGTCACTCGTGACAAAAGTTACTCGTCTGAAGACACCAAAACGTTGAGTAAAATATGTATGATACATATAATAAAATTAAACTCAAAAGAATCCGGTTACAAACATCTTTTGTGTAAGATAGTGAAAACTTAAGTAAATAGTAAATTGCAATATTTTTGTAAGTATTTTAGCATAATGAAGTAATCTAAACTGTGATGATAGGCAGGATAATGTCATTAGACAACTTACATACATACATACATAACGTCACGCCTGTATCCCTTATGGGGTAGGCAGAACACCAGAGGACAAGACCATCTGATGTCACATTTGACAAATTTGGAGGTATGATAAAGATGGAGAAAGACTATTGTAGTGACAGGGGGTCAGCCTATCGCCCACAAAAACGCCTTTAAAACCTCTGTCCCTTAACTGACTTTTACAGTATGCCCGGGAAGAGAAGTAGCTGGCACATTCTATGTTTTTCTTTCGCTCCCAGTCCAGCATGGAAGCTATTAGACAACTTAAAGCCATTTAATATATCTGACATCAGGGGCATTCGATATTCGTAATTCCAACCTAAAAAAATAATTATGTCTCCAAAAGATCAATCATTTCTTCATTTTTTGGATTCACAGCCTATTTATTTACGTAATGATCATCTCTCGGCAAATCTCTTCGAAAAACGCGAAGAATTATTAAGGATCAGAAAGTTAATTATCTTTTGATTTCTTTGGAGGTATAGCAATTAATTTCAGCTCGAAATAAATTGATATTTTAATTCCCTCGGATTGATCATTTCTTCGCAAATCGTTATATTTTAGACGCTGCTTTGTTAAATTGAAAGATAATGGATTTGTATTGATTACAGAGATATTTAAATGCTGTTTTGTATTAGATATATTGTGTGATATATATTATGACTTTGCTTTGGACGTTAAGCAGTCAACTTCGGGTGCTGTGTACTTGTATATAGTCAGAATTTACTTCAGTAATCCACCAATCTTATTATGAAAACGAAAATAACATTAACCCATAAATGAGTGACTTTATGGTATCTCCATAACATGTAGTGTAAAAAAGCCTTCAAAATGATTAAATTTCTACTGGTAAATGCTAAATCGGATTTTAGTCCGTAAATTATAGAATACATTTAAAGGTGACGTGTCCCGTAGTCACGAGTCACTCGTATTGTAAAATTAAACGTGGGAACAATACAATAAGTTTAAGAATAAATGCGATTGCAACTGTTAATGAAAAAACTTTACTTATTAAGTAATAGATGCCTAAACAAACATCTTATCTTAACTATATTATGAGCCATATGATTTTAAGTATGTCTGTAAAGAATAATCTAAAGAGGATCGATTTTTCAACCGACTTCCAAAAGGAGGAGCTTCTCAAATCGTGTGTATGTTTTTTTGAGTCTTTGTTACACGAATGCTTAGACAGATATGAATTGATTTTAAATATTCTTGTTTCTAATGAAAGAAGATACTTCAGAGGTAGTCCCATAAAAACTTCATCAAAATCAATTCAGGATCAATTATAAATTTAAAAAAAATATAAGTTTTGAGAATATTGACATTGACGACCTTATATTTCTTCCATGCTGGACTGGGAGCGAAAGAAAAACATAGAATGTGCCAGCTGCTTCTCTTCCCAGGCAAACTGTAAAAGTCAGTTAAGGGACGGAGGTTTTATTGGCGTATTTGCGGGCGATAGGCTGACCCCCTGTCACTGCAATAGTCTCTCTCCATCATAATAATACCTCCAATTTTTTCAAACGTGACATAAGATGGGTTTATAGCCTCTAGTATTCTGCCTACCCTTTTAGGGATACAGACGTGAAGTTATGTATGTATGTTTGTATTTCAGCCAAAGTTTTGGACGTAAAGTTGGTTTTTTTAATGTTCTGCATTATCAAATATATTTATATTATTAAATATTAGTTACTAACATTTTTCTGGAAATAATGTAGGCTATTATTTTATTTAAAAAACCCACGACTTTGCGAGTAACTCTGGTAAAACCACTTGTAAATAATTCTCTCACTGATTTTCATGACACATGATCACTCAAAGCATAAACGTTTTTACAGACGAACAAAACAAAACGAAACACTTTATATTTATTACAAAAAACCCATTATGACAAAAAACCCCAAACAACACCTCTCTTAGGGGTGTTACTCATAATAATTCCCAAATGCAACCCGAATCACGTGCGACATACACAATAAACGTCAACACAAATCATTTTTCACAAACACACATGACATTCGTACAAAACAAGAAGCGAAACAAAAAACACACACAATGTAGGAGTTTTAAATCTCAACAAGGACGTGAGGTGAGGCTGTTGGGTGTACGTGATAGGTTCATTGGGGTTTTACCAGTTGGGCTTATATTTATTTTAAACTACCTAAGCAGTTTATTTTATCTCTTTTATTATCGTTATTTTATAGTATCGTACCTTAATTTTATAGTATCGACGACCGGCTGGTGTAGAGGTAACATACTTTGCTTTCTATGCCAGAGGTCCTGGGTTCGATAGATATTAATAGACTCAATAAGTAAATCTACGCTCTGAGAGATCCAAAAAGCCTTTCACGCGCCGAAAGTCTTTGCGTAAAACATGACTCCCCCCGAACACTGCCAAAGGTGTTAGAAGTCATACGGCCGGTCACTATAAGCGGACAAAATTTGATAAAAAAGGGTCACGATAAGCGATATGTCACTATAGGCGAATTCATTATATCCGACTTAGTTATTTAATTTATATGAAAACTAAACTTCACTGTGTAAACACGTCATAATAAGCGGTTGGTCAAAATAAGCGAAGTCATAATAAACGGATTCTACTTTATTCTATTTTGTATGACTTTGATACTTACAATTTAATTTCTGGACGAATTTTATTTATTTTAAAAAAGCTACACACTTTAAACCTATGTGTTGAAAATTATAAGAAGAATAAGTTATTAAGATAAGTGATGATACGATTTCTAAACGCTCATTATTTCACGAAACTAAAGATCCGCCTTTGTTATTTAAGGCAATACTACGACATAATAACTCTAACTGGTAATAACCCGGGTCGTAGCAAGAAAGTTAGCTACTGCGTCTCGACTTTGCTCGTGGCTTACGAAGAGTGGGGATTATCACAACTTTTGTTGCAGGTGTTTAAGGATATACAGACGTACAACTATACTAAAGCAGGTATTATAGTTTGTACCGACGACGAAAATAAGCGAGTTTTATGAATTAAAAAGTTAGTATGAACTTACAGAGAGTACGTTGAGAATAAAGATGAACTTAATAAGCTTGTTGGAATAAGTTGATAATTAAGGTTTTTTAGTTACTGAAGATGTTTTTGAGTTAAGTCTTAACAGATGTTAAGTGACAATTAAGTTGAGAATTAAGATTTTTTTTTAAATAGAATATAATCATGTTGGTTACTGTGTGTATCATACGATATCTCAGATTAAGCAACGTTTGGTGCGGTCGGTGCTTGGATGGGTAAACGCCGACCATTCATTTCTCACGACGACTTCCGTGCTTCGGAGGGCACGTTAAGCAGTCGGTCCCGGGTGCTGTATACTTGTATACAGTAGTCGTTAGGGTTTGTCAGAAGCCACTTTGGCGCCCTGAAAATTCTGATATCCACCACCCAGCACTGGGCCAGCTTGGTGGATTATGGCCTATACCTCCTCGTCACCCAGGGGAGAGATTCATGCCCTGCAGTGGGCTCATTACAAAGAGTTGTGATGATGATGATGATGTTTTTGCAAGAGGCGTGATGTTTGGACGCAAATTTAATATATAAGGTAGTTATCAGTTAAGTGGGTCTTATAGGAATTAACACTTAATTGGTGTCTATCGGATAGTTGTCTCTACAGGGTCGCTGGTGAGTCACTTTTGAAATTCAAGGACGTGATAATTTGAGATCACGCACAAAGAGAAAAAAAAATATTCATTATTTACTGAGTAAACTTAACCGTTAGTTAAAGAAATCATTATGCAACGCATGGTTACATAAGTGTAATACAATAGATACTTAGCGGGTGGTAGTGTGCATGTGGTGGTAACACTACTATGAGCGTGTTGACTGAGGCGGTGCGTCGGGAAAAATATACTAATAACTCTTTATTTATTCAAAGGAAATTCTGGTAAAAACTTGGGTACCTGATTCAGAATCGAGTACAGAGTGCTCTTCTTTAATATCTAAAATTTTTCACCAGTCACCCTGTATGTTATCGTTAACTAATTCCGCGTTTAACCTCGATCTCATTTGGTTGAAGCGAGCCCAGGAAAGAACTCCCCCCTTTCTTTCTTTCCTCTAGAATATTAATACATAAATAGATAAACACCCAGACACGGAACATTTTTTTTTCTTGTTCCGTGCGGGAATCGAATCCGCAACCACTTACGTCTGAGGCAGACAGGTTTGCCCCATCGCCAAAGTGGTCGTATATTCGCCGAATTTTTTACACAAAACTGTTATTAGTGTTGAACTACTATATATTTTTGTTGCCTTTTATTGCATCGATTATAGGTTTTTCATTATATGAAGTCACATCAACATTTTGTAAAAAAAACCATTTGATCTTTATAGTCTTTTATAAATGCATAACAATGTTATCTATTTATTTAAGCACTTTTGTACCCCAAGAGATATTTTTCGCTCGTCTACCGAATTTAATATTGATACTGTGTTTCGTTCACTTATTCAATCTGATGACTATTTAGTGTCCATCACTCAATCAATCAATCAATCATTGCTAAATTGGAAATCCACCCAAATAAACTCAAGGTTTTCTAATAAAGTTCTTAGTGAAAGTTCATTATAAAAAGGTTAGTAGTTTTCATAATTATATAAATATTGCTATCACACATTTTGTAGGTAATTATTCAGCTATTTTGGTCCTTTAGAATTCTGGAATTCTTTGGGTAATAATAAGATTTAGCAAATTTTCCGTTTTGAAGTCGTCGTGGCGCTGTGGTAACTGTGTGTATCAAACGATATCACAGATCAAACAATGTTCGGCGCGGCCGGTACTTGTATGGGTGACCGCCGAACATTCATTTCTCACGCCGTCTTCCGTGCCTCAGAGGGCACATTAAACAGTCGGTCTCGGGTGCTGTATACTTGTAAACAGTAGTCGTTAGGGTTTGTCAGAAGCCATTTTCGGCGCCCTGAAAATTCTGACATCCACCACCCAGCACTGGGCCAGCTTTGTGGATTATGGCCTAAGCCTCCTCGTCACTCAGGGGAGAGACTCATAGCCCTGCAGTGGGATCTTTACAAAGAGTCGTGATGATGATGATGAAGTGTCCGTTTCACGACGTGGAATAAAATCAAAAGTTAGAATACAAAAAGTATTTTCCACTGTTCCTGCCTCCAGGGCGGACAATGTATGAAGCAAAGGCATACTCCTTTATAAAAAAAAGTATTATTCAGTGATACATACAGTTATTCTTCTTCATTTATACAATGAACTAAGCAAATAAAATAACTCCTCTTACTTAGTCCTATTTTCATTTCAAGAGAAAACAAAATTGAAAAGCTCTATGCGAATGCAAGTATTATGTACAGAAAAACATTGAAGCATGCTTGAAATTTTGTCGTGTCACTAACAATAGACTTTTCGAACAATAGTCTAATCCGTCAAAAAAAGTATAAAAAATCCTTTACACCAAGTACAGATTGCATAAATATCAATACTCTCAAAAAATATTAGTACTTACTAGCTGACCCGGCAAACGTAGTTTTGCCACATAAATAAAAAAAAAATTGATGTTGGCCGATTCTCGTAGATACCGGTCAAGCCGTTTGGGGGAGTATGGCAACGAAAACTGTGACACGAGAATTTTATAGATTTTTGTAAAGATAAATATGAGGTTTATCCTTCACTAAATCTGGTAGAATTTGATTTCTAAGAAAGAAAGGTAGCAATTATGTAAATTATTTAAAGAACTTCACTTTAGTGTTCAACAAATAAAAATGCTGATACTGCCCTAAATGGTGTTTTGGGTTCGGACCACCAAGCTGACCCAGTGTTGGTCTGTGAATTTTAGAATTTTTAGGGCGTTGTAATGTTGCCCTACAATTAAATGCTAAAACATGTTTATGGTAACTCTGGGTCCTATTTATTCCCATTTGAACGTATCATATTAAAAACTTTTTTTTTTTTTATAAAATATGGATGAGACGTTTGTCTTTCATGACACCTGATGTTAAGTGAACATGAAGACTAAGGTGGTACACGTCCATCCACGACAAACCTATTCACTCGACGCTTAAAAGTACTAGGACTATACTGGTCAGGGAAAATAGACGCAGGCAGTTCATTCCAAACCTTGGCGACCCGTATCGAAAAGGAACACAATTACAACACTGCAAAGGTGAAATCAAATGCTATATGAAATTTTCAATCAGGCAAATTTCACAAAAAGAATAACCTGTTCAAATTGATAGATACTAACTAATAGAATAACTAAGTTGTTAACTAAAAATAAAATAACTTATATTATCAGTTAACAACCTGTTTTGCTATCAGTTCAGTCTGGCATGAAAACGTGTCGTTAAGTTGCGATCTGAACGTTTCTCTAAAAGTACGTTCGCAAATACATACATTGAGTAGCGTTGGCAAAAAAATCTTCTGTTAAATATATGTAAATAAATATAATTATTTATTATATAGCTCTTACTCAAAAGTTATGGTCTCTTATGGAATCATTCAGGGATGAGGGCAGGTGGAGCTGCTTTACCTCGCTTCGTCTTCATTTTTATTATTTTTATGTCAATCTTGAAATAGAGTCTAATAATATTTTTACTGATTCAACTTTAGTTATTTTAGCCTTGACCATGACCGTTGCAACTCAAACAAAGTGGATAGTTAAATGATTCAGTCAAACAGTATTTTATATAATTTATTTAAAAAAAAACTATTTTGAACATACAAAATATGACAAATGCTGTTAGGATCACTTTGTTTATTTGTTTTTCATGATAAATTACATTTATATAAGTAGTTATGCTGATATTTCATTATGCGATTAAATAAAACAGTTTATATTAGAGAGTAGAACGATACCCTGCTAAACGATGCTAAGAAACTCTATTCGTTCTATGAAGATTTTATATCAAATGCTAAAAAAAAATATTTCCTGGCGTGGTTAGCTAAAAATAATAAATAATTACTTTAAAGCACTTCAATTTAGCATTGGAAATACATTAGGGTCCTTCATTGTAAAAGCTTGTTTCAATAATAACTTTTGTGTTTTTTTGCTATTCGCTATCGGTGTTGCTAGCAGCTAAATATTTCAAAACGTCATTCATTTGAATCAAAAAATTTATGCCACTGCGCTTGTTGCTCTCAAATTTAGCCAAAATTTTTACATATCCGAATTTTTATTACCTACTAAATTCAATTTTGTTTTGCTATCTGTACGAAGCGTCAGTAGCTCTAATTGGCGGACTGACGAGCAAATGGAAACGTATGTATCCATGAGTCTGTAAGTGCCACCGTCCATCGCGTCAATAGTCGTACTGCAGACTGTAGGAACAAATTTAATGAAACCTCTTTGTTTTAAGGTTAAGTGGAGATTTGGAATTCTAATTCGTCAGTTTCAACTATTCTCCGTATTTTTTAATTTTGTAGGGTTTTTACAATGGCTTTTAAAAAATTATTCACTTATGCTAATTTTTGGCCGGATTACAGGTTACTGATACCGTGTTTAAGAAACAATGCCTATATTTTTAACACTACGTGTAGTTATAAGGTTATCGACTTTCACTATCATATATTTGAAGCAACTTTAGGTCTTGTCTTGGAAAGATTATCAAATTAGTTCTGTATTTGAAACTTTAACGAAAAACTTACTAAAACGTAACTTTTTGCTTCTGCAATGTTTTTAATTTCTCTGTGAAGACAAAGTTAAAAGTAATGTAGTTTATTATATGTACAACGTATATTTTAAAGAAGTTTTGTTTTTAGCTTTTGAATGACTCAATTATTTTTATTTTATATAGAAACCCTTTATACAAACTCCATAGTCTATTTTTAGTATCTGTTATTAATAAGTCTTTGAAAAAGTATATTTTGCTACATAATTTCTTTTTTAATAAGCGTCGACATGTTATGGCGTTCCACAAGGTCGTTAAAATGGCATGCTGGAATCCTAGACTAGCAATAGCATATTCAAATTCCTTTAAAACATATCGTTTAAATCTTCCGCTATTTTGGTGTTCAAGTAAATACGGAAGCATATAAATCTCAAACTTTATTCATGGTAGAAATATTTCTGCAGTTTAAGTAACATTGTCTTTTTATTTCTATCAACATTTTTTTTTTGCATGTTCTTTTGCACTGCACATAAAAACGTCAAATAAACCGTAACGTAAAGTAGTTGATGACCATCATAGTCACTAATATTTAGTTTAAAAACGGGATATTTAGCATGCTTTTTATTCTTCTTCTAATCTCAATATTTCAGCATTGTTGCAATAGTCATGATCACGATGATCTAGATACGTTGTTTTAATTTACGTGTAAATAAATTATCGATCCGAATAAAATTTATTTCTAAACTTATGTAATGGATACTAGATTAACGATATATTTTCACACATATTTGATGTATTATGTAGATAAAATAAACTGAAATAAACATAAAAAACTGCTATCCTTGACTAGTATAGCAGATATTTTGCAATTATCTAGCAATTATTTACTAGATAATTGTGAGAAAAGTAAAGGAATATTATTTTTATGGCGACCAACAACTTATTAGGCGACTAACTACTTGGTGACGAAAATAATAGATGAGGTATTAAAAATAATGACTTGGCAGCTAATATTAACCAGGAAGACGTAGTCGGTACGGTTAGGTGCGATGACCAGCGCAGCGAGGAGGAGCATGTTAGGTTGCATATAGTTACGTAAGTGTGCGAGCCGAGCCTTATTTTTTCCCCACCCACTTTAATTATTTTTAAAACCCTAAATCAGATTTGTTTGTCGCCGTGTTAAATAGATGCCCAAAGTAAATATAGCTAGGTTTGATGAAGATTTGATAGGCTCCGAGGCTAAGTGGTGAAGGTTTTGGCTGTAGTATGATAGGTCCTTCGTTCGAGTTCTGGTTGAGCCAGTTTAGTTAGTTTAACTTGACTGAACTTGCTTGTGTCAGGATATATACAAGTATAATAATAAATAAATAAATAATAAAATCTCCAGACAATCACACTGAAGCACGGAGACCATTGTACTGGTGGACTAGGGAGCCAAATAACACACGTCTACTTAGGTTTGAAGATGACAGTATATTGACATAATGTATTGATACATAACGGGGAGGCGAGTCACACTACACCATCATGGAGACAATCTTACATAATTCTAGTACAACCAAAATAAAGTTTAAAACGTTTTATCACAGGAACAATGGCGAATTCATAATTTCATGAATTTATCATAAGCGAAGTGAAAATTTTCCAACATAGCCTCTTTGAAACGAAGCACTTAACACAAAATGGACTTTACTAAATTCTAACTATATACCCTTTCTCTCAAAGAGTCAAGTGTATTCAATTTCGACAGTTCTTTTTTTGGACGATTCTTCTTTTTGTCGATTCAATTCTTATTGGTTCTTTTTCGAAAAGCGATCTCTCTCTTTTTTCCAATTTGCTCTTCCCTCGGTTTAGAATAATTGTAATGCCAGTATTCAGAATTGTAATTGTCCTAAAGTGAATTCGTCTAACAGAACGATGGTTTAAGTGGTATTCTTTTTATCGTCTCTATTTTGGAACATGGGAACATTTCGTTGGGTTTTAGCGATTATTGGAAAAGTTTTTTCAAGTTAATTAGTTGCTTTAGTAAATTTACAATCACAGACACCGTAGTTACAGTAACAAATAAGAAACATAATGATTATACTTTATGATATATTATACCAGACAAATCACCGAGATTTAAGGTATGTTTCTAAATATTGTAAACTGTTTTTCTTTTTAAATAAAATATTTAAAAAAAACTCTTAGGCTCTAAGTTTGACATTAAAGAGACTTTAAATAGAGATTATAATGAAAAAAGTCAAAAAACATTGTTAATATTATTTACACTTGCTTTGTACTTACTGTTGTCAAACCAATAATAAAATGAATAAAATAAAATCGCCAGATAATCACACCAACTACATGACCCCAAAGTAAGCATAGCTTGTGTTATGGGATACCATGTAGCGAACTATGGGGGAGCCTAGAATATAAATACATAAATTGATAAACACAGAAGATTTTTTTCTCGTTCCGTGCGGGAATTGCACCCGCAACCAATAGCTTTGGAGGCAGACAGGTTTACCCCATCGCCAAAGTGGTCGTCAAAATATGACCTAATCTACCTTGACATATCGTTCAGGCATCTATCAAAACAAACTGAAATTTATTCCCCTAGAAATAGAATTATATAGGTCTTGCTCGTGAAATAACATGATTAACAAAGGCTAAATATTATTAATACATATACTCATAACGTTCACAAATATTACTTTATTAACTTTGGCTACTATCGATTAATATTATCAGTGTATTTTGATATTGACGATTAAATATGTTGCACATACATACATACATAACTTCACGCCGTATACCTTATGACCACAGGCAGAACACAAGAGGCTATAATAGGGAGCCTAGCATATAAATACATAAAAAGATAAACACCCAGACACGAAACATTTTTTTTAATACAGTTGCTCAAAAAGTGGCGTATTGCAGGGACGTATAGCGTTCGGAAAGTGGGCTTTTACGCACTCGTGCTTTTTCTTTCCCAAGTGTCAAAATAATGTCTATTAAAAAGAAAAAAACCAACCACGAAGTTTTTACTAAAAAAAATTCATAGAAGTTTTAAAGATTCATGCAAATATTTCTGAAAAGAAGCTACTAATTTGTTTCAATATCAGATTTAATGATTTGATTCAATGTGTTAGGTTAGGTTTCATCTCATTACATTTAATTTTCATTACATAGTAATAAAAAAAATCTACTAAATACTTGGCTGTATGGGCATAGTTCCCTTGCCTACCCAGACAGGATGTGTGAAGAAAACAAAAAAAAACTTTGCTTATATTCTTTTACGGTTGGCGCCATTTTGTTTATTGTTGAGTTTGTTGTGTTTTTATTATTTTATTAAATTGCTTCATTTTTTCGCAACTGTATTAAAAATAGTCGTTCAGTACACGTGCGGAACCGTCATTGCAACTTGTTCCGACTGTCAACCCTCGCCTTCGGCTGCGCCTCGGCTCGTGTAGACATTTGTCGGAACTCTTTGCAATGACAGGCTTTCCGCACTCGTAATGAAATATACTATTTTCTTGTTCCGTGCGGGAATCGAAACCGCAGCCACTGGCGTCTGAGGCAAACAGGTTTACCGCATCGCCAAAGTGGTCGTCAATAAAACCTTCCGATGTCCCGTTTGACTTTGGAGGTACTATAATGATAACGAGAGTCTATTGCAGCGACAGGTGATCAGCCTATCTCCCACAAAAACGTCAATAAAAACCTCTGTCTCTTAACTGAGTTTTACAGTATGCCCGGCAAGAGAAGCAGCAGTCCAGTACGGAAGCTGGACTGGGAATATGTTGCTCAATATTTACATTTTAAGAACATGTAGCTTCCATATTCACAAATCAGAAATTAGTCGAATGTGAATTCTATTCTATTAATTTTGTAAATTCAAAAACCCACGTCCACTTTAACGTATGCATTCATGAGTTAATCAAGGATACTGTAGGTCATTAACCGTTCATGTTAGAACTTGTAAATAAGACTAAATAAGGCTAATATACGTTCGTTCTCTTGCAACACAAAACAGCGCCACCTAGTAATAAACTGCTATTAGTGTTTAAATGATAGTAAAGTGACATCTATCGTGTAATTAAAGTACTTTGACTGATTTGAGCATCGAGGTTAGATGGGAAACTAGCTCTATACAATAATTAATAATAATAATAATAATTTAAGTTAGGTACTAATATTTAGTCGTAATATTTAGTTTATGCTAATATGAAGTCGTCGTGGCGCCGTGGTTACTGTGTGTATCAAACGATATCATTAGGTCAAGCAACGTTCGGCGCGGCCGGTACTTGGATGGGGTTGGATGGGTTTACAATCGATCAAGAGTAAATATAAATGATTTGTTGTGTACACAATAAAATACAGAATAAAATAACGTTGTGTTATTTATCAAACGTTATGTGTATAATATTTGAAGGCCTAGTTAAGGTCGAGCACATTTTTCCGGTTGTAGTTTAATAAATTGAATTTGAGAAAAAAATGTGCAATAGGTATATAATTTTATTTAATTTTTTATAAAGATAATAGTTATTTAAACTGTTAAAAATAAAACAACAACTACTTTGATAGTTAAATCTTTATTAAAACCATATTGAATTCTGAGAGCATATAAAATAAAATGGCGACTCGAAACTTCACTTCATATTTTTAAAGGATTTTTTTTTATAATTTAATTAATTAATGTCGCACCAGCGTCTACTCCTGCGCCTTTTGTTTCAGCGATCCCGGTGTCACAGCCTGCGTCGCAATCAGATTCGGCTCCGCCGAAAGTCAAATCTCCGCCCCCCGTCTTCCTACGGGACAAGAAGCTCGAGTACCACACTTACGCCCTCCCTGAGGAGCGTAAGATTCGTGCCGTCCTCAGGAACGTGCCGTTCGAGCTCTCGAACGAGCAAATCCAAGAGGACTTGTCTTCTCAAGGCTTCCCCGTCGAATCTGTGCACAAAATGCACAGCCGCCGAGGCAAGCAGTTCCCACTTGCGCTAGTGATCCTAGCGAAGAGCCCGCAAGGGCAGTCCATTTTCAGAGGCAAGCTCACCGTGTGCGGTCTCTCCAACATCCGAGTCGAAGCTCCACACAAGCGTGGTTTCCCAGGTCAGTGCCACCGCTGCCAATTGTATGGTCATGCGGCGGCAAACTGTTTTGCTTCCCCTAGGTGCGTCAAGTGCCTAGAACCGCATGGGACTAAGGAGTGCTCTCGCACTCCCGAATCGCCCACCGCTCCGTCCTGCGTCTTGTGCGGCCAGTCAGGCCACACAGCAAACTTTCGCGGCTGCTCCAAGGCACCGCGTGCTGCCAGGGCTACCGTGAAGCCCATCGAGAACTGGAGAGAGCGACCGCAGCCTAGCTCGGACGCTCCTCCAGTCAGTTCAAAGGTCCCCAAGGCCTTTACTCCTATCGTTTCAGGTCAGCGCAGCCGGGTTGCGACTCAATCGCGACCGGCCGCCAAATCGGCTTCCCAGTGCCAGAACGCAAAAGGGTCTCAAGACCGCATGGCGTTCTGGATCCAGCTCGCTCCCATCGACGAGATCCTGGCTTTCGGCGCCGCTCTCGACGCCAGCCCAGAGGGTTTCAACGGTGCTCTTCCGGTCTTAACCAAGTTCGCTCCCCTTATCAGGAAACTCCAGCAAGCTCAACGTTTCTAAACGTAGTCCTTCTTTCCAGCATTCCTATCTCTGAGTGAGTCTGATCACTCAAGATAATATCTTAGTTTCAGCTTTGTCATTTCTGCTAATCTTAGCTTTGTTTTTCTTACTTTCAGTTCCTTTTGGTGGCAGCCGTCAGGATGCCGCTCACCACGCAGCCTCTCGCTCCAATTGGCTGTCGTTCCGACGACGACTAAGGACCTTAATCAAGGTGAGTCAAAAGGGGGATGTTTAGTGGGTATGCTCAGCCTATCTGAGAGAGTCTCCACACTGTCTGGGCATTCTATTTGCCATTAGCCACTTATGGTTAACAGCTTATAGAATGCCCATTCGTCCGTAATAGGATTCATCCTCCTCCCGCTAAAGCTAGCTTTACTGGTTAAAGCTGGTTTTAGTGGGTGCCAAACGACTTTCCTTGGCGGAAAAAAAAAAAAAAAAAAAAATTATAATTTAGTCATTGCACGTTTCGATGATCGATAAATTCACTGTCTATGCCTTAATATTTTTAGGTGGACCTTAGACACAACAAAATAGAGTTCTGAGTCGTTTAATCAAAACTCATATTTGGCAACTATTGTTTCCAAGAGCAAAGTTAGAGAATTTTGATTGGAAAGGATCGTTGCCATAAGCAAGCTATAGGTATTTGTCAAACAATAAGTGGAAGACATCTATAACTTGTAAATAAAACATACATAATGAACATAAGACCGACTACTTTACCGATGGGGTAAGCCTGTCTGCCTCAGATGCTAGTGGTTGCGTGTTCGATTCCCGCTCGGAACAAGAAAAAAATAATGTTCCGATACGTTTATCAATATATGTATTTGATTATCTAGGTTCCCCCCTAGTTCGCGACATGGTATCTCATAACACAAGCTTTGCTTACTTTGAGGCCATGTAGTTGTTGTGATTGTTTGGGGATTTTATTTTATTTTTAATTTTAATTTTTATAACAGATCTTGGCTCGTCACCCGTGCACTCACTGGTTTCACCCACCGCACCGGTTGGTGTAGGGTTTTATACAAGTTTACCTGTTTACCGACTGTGTTAATAAACGAAATTGATTATAAATTTATTGATTTACTAGCTGACCCGGCAAAAGTTGTTTTGCCATAAAAAAAAAAAAGTAGATGTTGGCCGATTCTCATAGATACCGGATAAGCACAAAAAATTTCATCAAAATCGGTCAAGCCGTTTCGGAGGAGTATGGCAACGAAAACGGTGACACAAGAATATTATATAAAAAAAAAATAGATGTTGGACGGTTCTCATAGATACCGGATAAGCACAAAAAATTTCATCAAAATCGGTCAAGCCGTTAAGGAGGAGCATGGCAATGAAAACTATGACATGAGAATTTTATATATTAGATTTTGTCGATCACATCGAGCGTAATGATGATTAGTGAGAATCCTTATATGTAGGTGGTCGCTAGCAACACATCATTTGAATAAGTCGTCATTCACATCACGCTTATCGACTAGTATGGCTTTTTTTTTATAAGTGACTAAACCCGCGTTTGACCTCAATCTCACCTGATGGTAAGTGACGATGAGGTCGAAGATGAAAGCACACGGGTTTAGGAAGGAACTGGCTCTTTATACAATATTGCCGGAACACATTACGCCGGAGCGGTAACATTTGGCGGCAGACTTTATATAAAGGGTGGTCGCTAGCCAGGCGGACCCTTGCGACTTCCCGTTTGCGTTCGCTCCCGAACGGTCGTGTCTGCGGCCGCTCCCGAGTGTTCGTATTGCGCTGCCCTTGTTCCCTCCCCCGCACTCGTGCGGGTCAGGTGCCAAGTTAAGCTCTTTCGGAAAGTTTTCTCTTGTGGAGGCTGTGTGGTGTCGGGGCTAATTCATCTGCCCTTTTCAGGGCGGACCCGACTGCTGCCGGCCGAAGCATCGCTGGTCAGGTGGATACGTAACCGTGACAACTAAGCCTGATCGTCCGCCGTTCACAGGCAATAGGTCCGTACTAGGTCGTATTCTTTTTCAGCGCAGATTGTGCAGCCGTGCCGCCGTCCAACGGCACTCAGGTCCTAGCCTAGGACAGTTTTTCTTACAGCTCACTCCATTTGCTGGTTCCGATGGATCCCTCCGAGCCTTCGGCGTCCCGCACCCTTCAAGAACAATTCTCACAGTTGTTTAATATCCAAAACACTATGGGGATTCGTTTCGAACAGTTAATAACTGTGGTCCACACCTTGGCAGAAAAAGTCAATAGTATTTCCTCCGTCGTTTCAGCTCCGATTCCTCCGAGCTTCCCCACTGACTCTCCGGCGTCGCCAGACCCTTCTGAGCAAGCCGGTAGTATGTTGGTAGACTCCTCCGCATGCAAACGGAAAACTACCCCGCCGGGTAGTGATTCCGACTCCTCTCCTTTAGTTCCAGAATCTCCTGCTCCGTTCACCGAGGTTCGCAAAAAGTCCAAGTCTAAGAAGAAGAAGCAAGAGGCTTCTTCGACTTTATCTCCATCCGTTTCAGCTGCTCCAGCCGCTGTTCCTGCTCCGCAAAATGTCGCACCGGCGTCTGCTCCTGCGCCTTTTGTTTCAGCGATCCCGGCGTCCCAGCCTGCGTCGCAATCAGATTCGGCTCCGCCGAAAGTCAAGTCTCCGCCGCCCGTCTTTTTACGGGACAAGAGCCGCTGGACCGAGGTCTCAGCTCTCTGCGGAACGCACTCCCCGAAGATCCAGTATAGTAAGGCATCCAACGTGGGTGACTCTATTAAGGTCGTTGTCTGCTCAATTTCTGATTTCAGGAATTTCACTCGGCTTCTTGCTGACAAGAAGCTCGAGTACCACACTTACGCCCTCCCTGAGGAGCGTAAGATTCGTGCCGTCCTCAGGAACGTGCCGTTCGAGCTCTCGAACGAGCAAATCCAAGAGGACTTGTCTTCTCAAGGCTTCCCCGTCGAATCTGTGCACAAAATGCACAGCCGCCGAGGCAAGCAGTTCCCACTTGCGCTAGTAATCTTAGCGAAGAGCTCGCAAGGGCAGTCCATTTTCAGAGGCAAGCTCACCGTGTGCGGTCTCTCCAACATCCGAGTCGAAGCTCCACACAAACGTGGTTTCCCAGGTCAGTGCCACCGCTGCCAATTGTATGGTCATGCGGCGGCAAATTGTCATGCTTCCCCTAGGTGCGTCAAGTGCCTAGATCCGCATGGGACTAAGGAGTGCTCTCGCACTCCCGAATCGCCCACCGCTCCGTCCTGCATCTTGTGCGGCCAGTCAGGCCACACAGCAAACTTTCGCGGCTGCCCCAAAGCACCGCGTGCTGCCAGGGCTACCGTGAAGCCCATCGAGAACTGGAGAGAACGACCGCAGCCTAGCTCGGACGCTCCTCCAGTCAGTTCAAAGGTCCCCAAGGCCTTTACTCCTATCGTTTCAGGTCAGCGCAGCCGGGTTGCGACTCAATCGCAACCGGCCGCCAAATCGGCTTCCCAGTGCCAGAACGCAAAAGGGTCTCAAGACCGCATGGCGTTCTGGATCCAGCTCGCTCCCATCGACGAGATCCTGGCTTTCGGCGCCGCTCTCGACGCCAGCCCAGAGGGTTTCAACGGTGCTCTTCCGGTCCTAACCAAGTTCGCTCCCCTTATTAGGAAACTCCAGCAAGCTCAACGTTTCTAAACGTAGTCCTTCTTTCCAGCATTCCTATCTCTGAGTGAGTCTGATCACTCAAGATAATATCTTAGCTTCAGCTTTGTCATTTCTGCTAATCTTAGCTTTGTTTTTCTTACTTTCAGTTCCTTTTGGTGGCAGCCGTCTGGATGCCGCTCACTACGCAGCCTCTCGCTCCAATTGGCTGTCGTTCCGACGATGACTAAGGACCTTAATCAAGGTGAGTCAAAAGGGGGATGTTTAGTGGGTATGCTCAGCCTATCTGAGAGAGTCTCCACACTGTCTGGGCATTCTATTTGCCATTAGCCACTTATGGTTAACAGCTTATAGAATGCCCATTCGTCCGTAATAGGATTCATCCTCCTCCCGCTAAAGCTAGCTTTACTGGTTAAAGCTGGTTTTAGTGGGTGCCAAACGACTTTCCTTGGCGGAAAAAAAAAAAAAAAAAAAAAAAAGGCGGACCCAGAAGGGATCCTACCACCAAGCAAAATTCCAAATTAAAAGATTCATTCTTTTTTTATCCAAATTTGTTAAATAAGTTTAACATAAATACCTACATAACTTCACGCCTGTATACCTTGTGGGGTAGACAGAACACCAGAGGTTATAAGACCATCTGATGTCATGTTTGACAAATGAGGTATTAAAATTATGGAGAGAGGCTTTTGCAGTGACAGGGGGTCAGCCTTTCGTCCACAAAAACGCCACTTTAACCTCTATCACTTAACTGACTTTCACGGTATGCCCGGGAAGAGAAGCAGCCGGTACATTCTATGGTTTTCTTTCGCTCGCAGTCCAGCATGGAAGATTCCAATAATATTATAAAGTAATATACAGAAACATCCAGAAAATTTCCAAAACTTAATTTAGTATCACTTACTCTTATCAAAATCATATAGAACAGACAAACATAGAGCGACAGAGACAAATGATCGCGCTCTCCTCCTCACAATGATTAATAGTATACCAATGGATTCATGGAAACGTAAAAAAGGCTATAAATGTTTTGTGCTATATTTTCAGAGGTAACAAGATAAAGAGGAGGGCCTCATATAAATCTTCATATAAGAAGGTAATACCTTTTATTTTCCCTAGGGAATAAACATAGAGTAGACATAGTTCAGAGTGTGATGTTTTTTTATTTTTTTGTTGATTATATTTGAACTTTGACTTTGATTCTTAAAATGAGTTCAATATTTTTTTAAATAGTCTTTGAGCCCATGTTAATGTTTAAATTTTTAAAACAAATAGTTTAAAATATGTCCAAGTCACTTTGCTATAGGTAATGCATTGGAAAACATTCCAAAAACAAATTAAAATAGGACATCGACCATCTACATATTTTGTTAAATCAGCAAACAATATTAACTATAGCTTAAATGAGGGTTTATCTGTAAAGCTATAAATATCTATCCATTTTATTTAACATACTAATCAGTTACACATTAAACCGAATAACTATTCATTGTGATAAGCTGTAAGCCTGTTAATGACATGCTGGTGGTGCTATAACGCTTCTGAAACTAATTTGCTATTTAGCTGTAGTGTTTGGATACTAAGTGTTTATTGCAGGTATTAATTTCAATGAAATCGAGATTCTTTTACAAAAACAACTATAATATGTCAAAAAGCTATGTTACGGGCCACGTCTATCTGGAAGCAGTTATCTTAAAAACTACAGAGTTGATTTTTAGTCACCAGCCAAATTTAAATGTTAGTTTCTTTGATATGATATAAACGTACCTGTATATTTATTGTAGCGTCGCTCAGTACAAAAAAGTAGAAATATAGAACCACAAACTGTTGATGAACATAGCTACTACGATGCGGCATTTTATTGATAATACTACGGCGTAGTCCTACAAGATGTTTTGTAGTAGCGTGAACTCATCGCTCAACTCAGCGGATATATTAATTTACTTGTTAAAAAAAATTATATATTTTTTCCAAAAATGGTTTCTATAAATGATACTTATTATGCAAAACAAAAATTGGCCGGTGACTACAAATCAACCCTGTATAAAACGAATGAGAATTATTATAGCTAACATCATCAGTTCATCACATCGAAAAATATAACCGCTGCGGCGGTGCATTGTTTTGGCTATGGTTTAAGTGGAGGTACTGGCCCTTCGTAAATCCATTTATCTCCAACTTCATATTTACTAACCATTAGGTAAGATGGATACACAACACTTTCAAGTACCTACGTAATAAAAAATATTTTGTATTTGACTTTAACATTAAGAGCTTTCGAAAGAACAGAAGTCTCTAAATACAGCACTACTCTGTACAAGACTATCGCAAGAGCTCGTACTAGACACGTACAATTTTAACGTTGACCTTTTAGGAATTATCACGGATAAAGGACTCTTTGGTAATAAAATACAGCTGAAGTATTTGTTTTCTGTTTTTTTTTTATCTGTGACTGAACCCGTGTTTGACCTCAATCGCACCTGATGGTAAGTGAAGATGAGGTCGAAGATGACAGCACATGGGGTCAAAAAACGGCTTGACCGATTTCGATGAATTTTTTTGTGCTTATCCGGTATCTATGAGAATCGGCCAATATCCATTTTTTTATTTATATGGCAAAACAACGTTTGCCGGGTCAGCTAGTAAACTTATAAATATTTGTAAGTACTATAAAAATCGAAATATGAAATTTTCCTATTTTTCGGTACCTTCTAAAAGTCCGTCAATTCGGCACACCCATCACGAAACAGGGACTTTGAGGTCAAAAGACCTTTCCCTTTAATGCGATATAAATGTATTTCATACGTGATTTTAACCCAATACGCTCCTTTTGAAGATCTTTTGTTGGTTGGAAAAACGTAAAAATAGGTGGAAATTCTGGTGATATGTTAACGGTTTGTAATGGTGTGAACAGGTAAAAGGAGTGAAGTACAGTTGAGGTTGCTAGTATTTTATTATTTTAAATATTACTGATATAAATGTGAAAAAAATAACTACGAATTGATGAATGTCACTTGCATATTTGCATTAAATTGAGTGGCTTAGTAAAAGCCTGCATTCTTAGAACCATTTTTTTCAATCATCATCATCATCATAACTCTTTGTAATGTGTCCACTGCAGGGAATGAGTCTCTCCCCTGGGTGACGAGGAGGTATAGGCCATAATCCACCAAGCTGGCCAAGTGCTGGGTGGTGGATGTCAGAATTTCCAAGACGCCAAAGTGGCTTCTGACAAACCCTAACGACTACTGTATACAAGTATACAGCACCCGGGACCGACTACTTAACGTGCCCTCCGAAGCACGGAGGTCATCGTGAGAAATGAATGGTCGGCGGTCACCCATCCAAGCACCGACCGCGCCAACAGTTGCTTAATCTGCGATATCGTATGATACACACAGTAACCACGGCGCCACGATGACTTCTTTTCAATGATCTGCACTAATTAAATCTGGCTGTGTTAAAGTGGTAATATTTTTATAATTTCTAAATACTTATCCCGTCTTACATTTTGCTAATATGGGCGAAACAAAATTCGTTTTTATTTAATATTAAAATAACACCAAACTACGCATTTACGATAAAAGCAATAAAAATCGTAATGGGAAAAAACATAAAATTTTATACATTAAAATTAAATTGCTTTTAGCATACAAAACAAGAAACCTATGAAATGTGAACGTGAATTATTGACCTTATCTTTTTCAGAGTATTTTGTTAATAAAAATAGATACATAAATAAAGCTTTACTAGATAAGGGTTTGACTCAAGGGCTCAGCAAGGCTTAAAGATCAATATTTCAAAGCTAGGTCTAGTTCGTTAACAAGAATATACCTAGACTTAAAGCGGATTTCAATATTCAATATTCAATTTCAATACTCTATCTAACATCAAAAACATCTGCAATATTTGAAAATTGAGACACCAAAGTTAAACAATGCCCATTTACTAAAATATAGGACCGTGATTTAATAGTTTGTATATCGCGGAGTTTGGTCTAATTTTTATTATTCTAATAATCAAACTTCAAAATTGAGCCTGCCCACTGCAGGACCATGATTAGCTCTTCTGGCCAACCAGGAGGTTTAATTAGTAAACGAACAAGCTATCCCAGAGCTGATTGGTGGATGTCACAAGTTTCAGGGCGCTAAAATGACTTCTATCATACCTTAACGACTACTGTATACAAGTATACAGCACCCGGGACCGACTGCGTAAAATCCAAAGCACTGAAGCATTATCGGAGCTTAGATATTCAACGGTAGATTTAATGTAAAGATTTGTTGCTAGTTGTTACGAAAAAAATATCAATACCCAAATACTGAATCATCGAAATAATATTAATGGCCCCAGGGTGAAACAAGCAGAAAATCTTGCGATAACCGGAATAATATACTACCCTTGTATTACGTACAATGTGACATATCTTCAAATAAGGTATATGTATATAATAAGGCCTCAAAGGGACCGGTCACTACCTCAAGGGTTTATGGAAGAACGTGTATTTATTTAGGTAAGTCTAAAGTGTGGAATAAGCGACAAGAATACTGTTAATATTTCGAATATTTCGGTTTTATTGATATTGTGGCACAATGGCATTTTCTGCTATCTGTCTGAAACATTTTTGCCGCAATAAAAAAAGTTTGAATGTTTTCTTAATACTTCTATTGCATTTATTACTTCTATTGATTCGATTGGTAAACCTGGAATGAATAAAACGAACCAAATCGTGGTGCTTGCAATGCTTTGAATCGGGCTGTCAACAAAAATTTAAAATCGAATTAAGAATCCCGTAAATTTAAACCAACCAGGGCGTACAATCACGGTAAATAAATAAATAGTCCAGTCATTATAGTAA
This sequence comes from Stenoptilia bipunctidactyla, assembly GCA_944452665.1. Taxonomy (NCBI): domain Eukaryota; kingdom Metazoa; phylum Arthropoda; class Insecta; order Lepidoptera; family Pterophoridae; genus Stenoptilia; species Stenoptilia bipunctidactyla. Next base: position 1,971,861 of record OX101745.1, on the reverse strand, counting down.
GTTCACCTCGGAATTTGAGATACCCAGCTGTAAGTTTGTAAATACTTGTATATTGACACCCTAAAAGTTGACTCAAAACCTACATATGGTAGGGTGCACGCAACTATTTAACTGTCAAAAGTCATAAAAATCGGTTATTTGCGCTTTTTTGTAAATATCTCATTTCCTATGAGTTTTTTGCTATTTGTATTTATTATCAATATTGTAGAATACAAAATTTTCTACAAATTTTGTCCAAAAAAAATTTTCATACGGTGAACAAAAGTCCGTACTTTTACTTTCAAGGTGCGTTAAAATACCTGAAGTTTAAGCCCCCTTGTTCCTTTTTTATTACTCCCTTACTATTACTGATAAGTTATCGACTTATACTTAGTTCAATGAAAGCTTGTTACTAGGATAGCATCTAGTACCCCTAGTTCCTCTATTTCACAGCACAAGCTTATTTAAGCTTACCAAGTTATTGTTAGTGTTTCAGTTCGGATAATTTATTACTAGTCTTCGTAGCTTGGCAGCTCCTGTTCGTTGTTCAAAATTTAAAATTAAGCAACTTTCAACATGTCCAAATGAAGTATATTTCCCTGTTGTAAACTATGATGCAGATAAAAAGATTATTAATGAAGTTTGTTTCTTTGTAAATATGAGTAAACCCACATTTTAAATAAATAAATAAATATTTCTTAAACCCACACAACATTATCTAGCCCAAATTAAGTTTCTTAAAGAACTTGTGTTATGGATACTAGATAACTGATATACTTAAGAAATATATAAACATACATATTGAATATTATGTTCTTGTTTAATTTATTTTGTTTTTCTAAATGTTGTTAACTTTATTTGTCTATTTTGCGTCGAATAAATTATTTTATTATTATTATTATTATAAATACATATTTTTTATTAGAAAATAAACTTAAATAAAAAAAAATTTGCAAAAAAAATTTTCAAATCTCACTTGTCATTTTTGAGATTAGCGCGTTCAAACAAACAAACAAACAAAAAACAAACTCTTCAGCTTTATATATTAGTATAGATAGTACGATTTAATTTTGAGCATTTAAAAACATATTTTATAATACTTTATAATACCTCCAAATTTGTCAAACGTGACATCAGATGATCTTATAACCTCTGGTGTTCTGCCTACCCCATAAGGGATACAGGCGTGACGTTATGTATGTATGTATGTAAAAAAAATTTTCTAACAAAACTATAACCGCTTAAGCTCCTGACTTACAAATCAGTTTCCACGTAAGGTCTACCCTTAGGGCGTCAATATTCACTCTTTAGGACAAGGGATTGTCACTATTTGGTCAACGCTTGCTGAATTTAAAAATATGTATTTAGGAGATGGCCATAAATCATGTTTTCATCTTTAATGGCGAAGCCTTCTTAGTTGTCATAGTTATGGAATACCCTTAGCTATGATATTTTGATTTTTTTTTGTTTGTTAGTTTGTTGACTGAACCCGCGTCAGATTTTTGAAACTGGCTATGTTTTTAGCATTGATACATTTTTGCTTCGATACTGGACTGGGAGCAAAAGAAAAACATAGAATACACGAGTTGATTCTCGTCCCGGGCATACTGCAAAAGTCAGTTAACGGACAAACGTTTTATTGGCGTTGCTGTGGGCGATAAGCTGACTCCCTGTCTGCAATAGTCTCTTTCCATCATTACAATATATCCAAATTTGTCAAATATGGCATAATACGGTTTAGCCTCTGGTGTTGCCTACTCCATAAGGGATACAGGCGTAAAGTTATATATGTATGTAAGGTTCCGTTGCATTCCTGGCCGCAACCTCTGCCAAATTTTAGGATCGTGGAAATTGTTGACGAATCAAACAAAAATACAACATTTAAATTTGAATCAGTCATTTAGGTGTACAAACGAAAAAACAAAACGACGGTATTGCCATAAATCTCTACAGTTATCCAAAATGGCCGGAAGTACGTACTGTATGTACGTACTCAATCTATCAATAAAATGTGTTCCAAACTTATAGAGATTTGTCTTTTGTTCTTAGAATGTATAAAAAATTAACAGAAACTTAAGAAATATATTATTACTTTGAAGCATACGAGTTTAAAAAAAAAAGTTAGGAAACGGTTAATGAGAGATGATCTTGAAAGGTGTACATACTAAATGTACGGAAGTGACATTTTATCACTGCTAATCAAAAGTACACAATACTTTATGAATTTAGTTTGCTTTTCTAGTCTCTTTTATTGAAATCATATCTTCACTTCAATATGGCGTCGTCAGTCACGTGTGGTCATTGTCGATTCAAGTAGGTTTTCTTAATGTACATGAAAAGTAAATAACATCTATCTATGGCGCAGTGGTTTAAGACATAACTATGTAGGTCGTGATGTTACGGGTTCGATCACCGCTCGGAAAAAGGAAAAAAAATCTAATTCTACACTTCTGTATTTTATATCCTAGGTTTTCTCCTAGTATGCTTTATGGTATAAGCTTTGTGAAGGGTGTACTTTATTTATTTATTTTATGAAATTCGTATAGATGTATGTATTAAACAAAACATAGTACAGGTACATATCTACTAAGAGAAATGTTGTGTTCTTACTTTAGACTCGTATGAAAAAAAAATCTGTTTAACCTAAAAAAACATAATTTCTAACATGACATACATTACGTATTAATTTTTTAATCCCAATTTTTCCTATCAAATAACAGGAACGTCCTGAAATATTCGAGTACTTTTAGACTGATAGCCTCTGCTACCGAACAGCTTAACGACCGTTTTCGATTTCCGGTTCGGCTCCCCGCGGGGTAACACTCACAAACTCAGACTAATAGAGTAGTCGAGTATATAGAGGCTTGTATATAATGTATGTACATAGTAACAACGATCGTATGGAGAAAAAGTAAGACTGATTTTATAGCTTCTATACCAGAGCAATGCCGAAATTTTGAAAACACATATGAAATCACATAAGGCGCTTGCTAAATAAACTTTTTCATTAATTAACAAGAATAATAAATTTAAACATTTAATTTATAATTTTATATTTAATTAAGATTGTTTCTATACTGGACTGGGAGCGAAAGAAAAAAATAGAATGTGCCAGCTGCTTCTCTTCCCAGGCATACTGTAAAAGTCAGTTAAGGGACCGAGTTGTTATGGGACGCTTTTTTGTGGGCGATAGGCTGACTGCAATAGTCTCTCTTCACTATAATAATGTCAAAATTTTTAATAATGAAAAAATTTGTCAAACGTGACATTAGATGGTTTTATTACCTCTGGTGTTCTGCCTACCTTATACGGGAAACAGGCGTGAAGTTATGTATGTATTAAGATTTCTCAAGTATTGCCTTATTATCAATATCTTATAAGTTTTAAATATGATCATCACCACCACAACTCTTTGTAACTCACCCACTGCAGGGATTGAGTCTCTCCCCTGGGTGACGAAGAGCTATAGGCCATAATCCACCAATCTGGCCCAGAGCTGGGTGGTGGATGTCAAAATTTTCAGGGCGCCGTAATGGCTTCTAACAAACCTAACGACTACGGTATACAAGTATACAGCACTTGGGACCGACTGCTTAACGTGCCGAAGCAAGGAAGTCGCCGTGAGAAAATTAACGGTCGGCGGTCACCCATCCAAGCACCGACCGCGCCGAACGTTGCTTTACCTGTGATATCGTATGATACACACAGTACCACGGCGCCACGACGACTTTATTGTGATCGTAGTCTATTTAAACTGATAATCAAATAATTTGTATATACCAAAGAGCTTATTAGGCCCAAATTAAACCTTTTCATTTCAATTTCAATAGCAAATACATGTTTCTGATAAGTTCAAATAAAAGTCAAAATAGTGTTACTATATGTATTTTGTTAAAGCAGGTTTAACAATTTTTAAACTCAAAATAATATGCAAGGACCAACACTTCAGAAAGTCGAGCTTTCAAAGAAGTGGCAAGAAACTTAACAGCAATCACTTTTCATAAAGAGTTTGCAGAGTTGAAGAAAACTTTTATCGTACATGTTCATTTTTACGTTCATTTTAATAATAAACGTTTTTAAAGTATTTTTAAATTTAAATTTAATTTTAAATTTAAATATAAAAATGATACTACGCGGTTAATTTACTGAAAGATTAATTCATGTTTTACACAATCATATAATTATTGGGTTAACCAAAAAACTCATTTTTATTTGGTTCATCGTGTAATAAAGCTTTGGAGCAAACAAAAGATACATAAAATACTGATTTAAAATAAAATGCTAATTAATTTCCTGTTAACTCAGGGACCATTATCATTCTTGTATACATATATTTTTGAACACCCTTTGTATTATCGTAGGTATGTTCAAATTAATGTGTTGTTATAATTAAAAAAAAACACAAACTACTCAAAAAATTCTCGGTTTACCTCATTTCAACTTAAAAAACAGTATTGTCGTTCGACCTACTTTTAAAAGGTATAATATCATGACCTGTATCATTACGTTATTTAATATTATTTGCATTTGCATCGCTGACTGTTCGTAATACGGAGGGATGTAGGTCAAATGGAGAATGCTTCATATTTTGCGAAAGCATAAAAAGACTGCCGAATAAAGCGATGCGATTTTTATAATCGCATTGCTAAGAAAAACTTTAATCTTGTACTAAAAAATATATCACAATTCGTCTAAGTAAACCTATGACCCAAAATAACCCAATAACTGCTTGATAAGCGTGTCGCAATTTTTTTATTATTAGTTTATTTTTATTATTTATTATTGTCACACAGAGGAACTAAGGCTTATCCTAGTATAGACCTCAGCCATTTTGAAAAAGTTAGTTTCCTAAATTGCCCCAGCTGGGACAATTCATACAGCAGTCGAACACTTTACCACTGCACCATGGAAGCTGTCAATGTTGGCATAGTCTGCCTACATAAACATTATCTGTATTTCGATGTAGGTTCATGAACAAAAAAAATACAGTTAGTTAGTTCTTGACAAAGGGTCTGATCCACTGTTCATACATCTACGGCCATCACGTGTACAGATACCCAGTGTGTTGAAAATATTTTTATTCTTATACTAATTAAGCAACAATCACAGAAAATAAATGTTCTTATGGATAGATAAGTGGTTATCTGTTAAAAACACATTTAAAAATTCCATGGAAAAATATCAAAAAATCATATTAATTAAATTCTTCTTCTTCAAACACAATTACTGTGTTGATAAGATGCTGTGCTTAGATAATAATACTATTTCGATACCGTGCCTAGTCAAAATATATCTAGAAAAATGAAATAAAATAATCACAGCGCAAAAGAAACGTTGAATATGAACAGACAAAGAGGATACACACGATGATTAAATGTGTCAAATGAAAAATATGAGTTATAACGGCCTGTAATGGATCAAAGCATTTAGATTTAAAATTAAAATACTCAGAAATCCCCGAAATATTGGTAATGCTAATACAGAATATAAACATGAATTTCGTTGGAAGCTCTATTATTTATTAGTGAAAAGATTTCAGTCAAAATTAAAGTTATGGATTCGAAGTTTCGTATATTAATGTTGAGTTTCAGAAGTATTTTCTATTACGTCACTCACAAAGTTGGGGGTTTTCTAATGTAAGAGGTACTTAAATTTTGTTACATTTTGTTACTATTTTTATGGCAAAGGGGTATTTTATAATGTCATATGTTTTCACTTTATATTGTCTACAGGGTAACCGGTGACAAATTTTAGATACTGAAGGAGAGCACTCTGTACTCGATTACGATCATAATTATGTAATAAAAGTAGGTACTTAATTTTTCACTAGAGTTCCCTGTAAATAAATACTACTATGTTACTATTTACTTTACACACAATTGAGTCAATCGCGGCACGTGACCTGGCTCGCGTATTGCTTGCCAACGCTAGCGTAACCATGCGTTGCGTAATCAATTCTTTAACTTTCGGTTAACTTTACTCAGTAAATTATTAATATTTATTTTTCATTATATTTTTTTCTCTTCATGTATGATCTCAAATTATCACGTCCTTGAATTTCAAAAGTGACCCACCAGTAACCCAGTATAAGTAGTAATAATATAGTATAAGCTAACCTTTAATTACTAAATAATCCTTTTTTTTAAATTGGATTGCCTACAATATAACGTTTCAGTTTTAATTTTATATCTATAGAGAAAGGATCGATTATACAACATGATACTGGCACAATGCAATGATTTTTATACAACATCTTTATTCTCTCTTTCTTTTGTTATATAGCGTATCTATTACCGCTCAGCCATTATCAGAATTTGCCTATAGTGATACAGTTTGCAATATACCAAAGATTGAATTGTACTCATCGCTGGCATGTACTGTAAAGTTCTCAGCGAAATATTATTTGTTCAGCATATCCACATGCAATCGGGAATCGTAGACCGATATTAAAACGAGTCGAGGTATCCGTTACTTGAAATGAGTTTTGTCTTTCAAACTGTAATAAAGACATTAATTTATAGTATATTATGTAACAAGTGAGCTACGTTGTATACGACGTTTTTCAACACACTTGTGAGTAAAAGACAGACATACGTGGTCATAAAATTTATTTAAAGCAGCTGTTAGCTGCTGCGCGTCAGTAACCCTGTCCCATTACACGTACACACGCTGTTGTTGCTTGGAGGCGCTGTGCGGGCGCTGCTGCTGCATGCACGCGCGCGCCTGCAGTAGGCGCGGCCCGCACAGCATATATTTAATGTATAACCCGGATCAATAAAATATGCTCTGTTTACTCGCATGTAATTTGCACTAAGGTACAATTCAACTTTGTAGGATTTATTATATTATGCACTAGGGTATAATATATTATGCACGGGTGACTTATAGCCCAGTTTATATTTCTAAATTCTATAGAATAAGGCTCACTTTACGAGCAAGTGTGTTGAAAAATAGTTTTTTTTTGTCATGTAGACTATATAACCGTTTTACTTTCAACTCAACGGTTTAAGATGACAGAAAAAGGGATTGGAAAATAACTAGAGCGTTAAAAAACATTGAAAAAGACGTGTGGCACTCGGAGACTGCCGCGGTAAAGCTATTGCATAGCATTTTTCATCAACTTATGCAATTATAATTATTTATTTATTTTATTAATTCAGTAATGTTTGATCTAATATGAAGTTCCACAAGTTCATAGTGGAGTGGGGGGTGTTAGGTTTTTTTCGTTACGGAATTTCTGGATTCGGTCCCCACGCTCAAGGCCCGCGATAGAAGCTATTCAATAGCACAAAAACCGGAGTGATGATATTTTGCGGCTAACTTTATGTTAATATTAGTTGCCAGGCAGGTGGATCCTGAAAGGTCTTACAACTAAACAGGGCTTGTTTGTATTTGATTCTGTTACACAAGCTCGAAAAAAGCATGCTTAAAGGCTTGCTATTTAGTATGCTCAATACGAGCATGCTTAGGGGCAGTTTACATTTTCTAGCAATAAGCATGCTAGTTTTAAGTATGCTTATATATTTAAGTACGAACAACCACTGCAGTGCTGGTAGGGAATTCACAAGCATATGAGCATGCTTATTTTGAGCAACATTCCAACACACAGCAACTGCTCAATTGAAGAATGTTTTCGTACTTGAAATGAGCATGTGTAATCCAGGCGTGCGTGGTTATTCTATGACAACCCTACGCGTCTTTCTACGAGACACTTATCCACCGGCCACTTGATAACTTAATGATCTAGGTAAGACTGGTTGATAATCAACGAATGCAGAGCATTAAAAATACCGACTTCACGTCAAAACTTTGGCCGACTTAGACTGTCATCCACGTAAACATTCTCCGAAATGATACATATTGTTTCAAAAATTTTAAATTTTCAATCAGGTACTCAACCGATTTTAATAAAATTTCTATGGGACCAACTATGAAGTATCCTATGAAACAAGAATTTTTAAAATCGATTCATAATTGTCTGAAATATCGTGTAACAAAGACACAAAAAAACATACAAATGAATTGAGAACCTCCTCCTTTTTTTGGAAGTCGGTTGAAAAATGAGGGCGTTATTTATAAAACTATAATGCTAAATCCAAAAACACTAGGCTTGAACTGCAGCCAGGATAGCTTTACAAACTTAATTTTATAAATTGGTTCAAGTCTTGGTGTACGCCAAGTTGATTCCTTAATTCCGTTGTGTGGTCTCGTCAACACAAGTTTATTACAAGAATTTCGTTAGGGGCACATTGTTGGGTAATTTATTATTATTTAAAACTTCATCAAAATGTATATATTACCATCATTTTTAAATAAGAGGACTTAACCAAATTTATTATTTTAAACTAGCTCTTTTGTGCGGTTTTACCCGCGCAATTTCAAATCCCGCCAGAATTTCGGGATAAAAGTAACTTATGTGCTATTCCAGGCTGTTCACTATCACTATGCCAAATTTCATTCAAATTCGTTGAGCCGTTCACCCGTGATTGAGGGACGAACATCCATACATATATATAGAGCATCGTCGTAAGGTTGCTTGTTTAACCGTGTACAGCCTGCAACAGAATAATGTATACCACCATCTGACGTCGCACGCACACGCGCGTTCATCCATACTCACTCACACCACGAAAGTCAACCAATCCAAGCATAATAAGTGGACGTGCTTACGCACACACGCACACTGTGAAAATACTTTACTTCTGCTGATTCATTAATTTGTTAAACTCGTTCTTAGCTACTCTCAAGTCTCACATGACGAGCTATATGGATAAATAGCAGTCAGACAAGATAATATGATGCTAATTTCACAACTTTAAGTCATAGCGTCCATGGCCTAGCGGTTTAAGTGTCTAGGAATGAGATCTGGACAGGTCAGGTATCGAATCCCACAAAAAATTGTGATTTAATATTAATTTTTAGAGATTGAAAGAAGAAATATATTACAACTTTTTTGATGTTTTTTATTAAGTTTGAATTTGAAGTAGGTAGCTATTATTAGCGTAACTATTCGAAATAACAACGATGCCTCATTTCTTAAGACAAAATAAGTGGAAGACCCCGATTATCTTTTATTGTGTTGCTAGATTTATTTTTAGCTTGTCATATCTTTAGAAAAAAAAAGTTAAATCTACCCTCTATTATTTAATATTGTGTAGTCGTGTTTCTAGATGGTTTGCATTCGTCGTTACTTGTTACTACTATCAGATTTTTGTGCCCAAATGAAATTAAAAATGAATTATCATTTAACATTGCTGCAGAGAGCTGAAATCATTGTTTCATTCAATCAATACTTTTCTATCAGGAGAATTGCACGTCGATTGATGATATTTGTAAGTTTTAAGTTAATTATTATTCTGACTTAATCCTTGTATTAGACGTGATCCTTATTTCTATGTTGATAATTTTATTTTCAGAGAAAAACAGTGCAACTATCTGTTTGTCGTTAAGAGGAACCGGGGGATATATCCATTTTTACCCACTCGTTCGACGGCCACCACATATGATGTGAGTTTGCAAACTGTGTGACGACATTTGAAAGCAAGCAACATATATTGTTACAGGTAAATAAAGAAGTATATAATCCGACGTTAGATATACAATATATTATAACTTAAAATAAATTAACTTTCTTATACATGCAATATAATTTGTTTAAACTTCAAGGGAACTTAAGTTTATTTATTCATTTACAGGCTAGCAAAAGAGATATTGATGAACGAAAGCAATATTTGGAATTTGATTCGTCTAGCAATGTAGTTATTTTTACGGATAAACGACATTCAAGTCGGACAAAGATGGCCGTAAAATATTATGGAGGAGAAAATGCCAACGTTATGATGCTCGAAACACCCTACCTGTTAGTTTAAGCGGCCGCATTAAACGCCATCGAGAATTTGTGGGGTCAAATGATTTTAAATTGGGATTCATCACAAGTGAGGTCCAGAGCCAAATTAGAAGGGCGGGTTATTTCAACTTGGGAGATGATGAGAGGATCTGCCTTGTGCTGGAATTTAGTTGACAGTATGAGATCTCGGTTGCAGCAGGTCATAGACTCCGACGGCGCGGCGCTCAAATTAGCTATTAATAAAATAGTGAGGTAATAGTTGTCTTTTAAAAAGTAGATAATCCAGAGTGAATGATGTTATTGTTGATTAGCTTAGAAATAAGCTTAGCTTAGCTTATTTATAGTTTCTGGCTAATAACATGTTGATTCATATTTACAATGGAATTATTACTTCAATTATATAATAAGTTCATACGCCAAGTGACAGAAAAATTAAAGTGAGAACTGTCATTCAAATCTTTCAAATAACAACTATTACCTAAACTATCATTGTTTTTAAAATTAATCGTTTAATAAATTTGTGAAATAAAAATTGCTAGTCAGACGTAACATATTGTGAAATGCAAAAAATAAATAATTATCTGGAAAAGATTGTGTTGTTTTAATTAGTAGTTTTTACCTGCACCTTATTTTTCAATTGCTTGCACTATATTTAAGTTATTGTTTAATTAGAATATAAATATAATTAGAATATAGAGCATAAAAATTATATTTATATCATTTTAAATTATAATAAATTATTAAAATATTTCTTAATTTAAATGAATATATATTATGGTTTATTGATGAATATATCTTCATTAAATTTGAACAAAAAAAAGATATTGAAGATATATCTTTAAACATTATTAATTTAACAATCAATCAATAATTTAACAATAAAAAAGACATATTAATATAGCAACGGAGAAAAAAAAATGCAGACCTTTCAGAGTTCTATAATATAAAACAATAATCTGCACATTATACGGCTGACATAGGCTCGTCGAAGTACTGAAACTAAAGATCTATACATCCGTGTAGTTATATTATTTCTTGTTGTGACACGATGTAGTTGGTTAGCTTAGTTAGAATTGATCTTTAGTTGTGTGCGTACGACTGGTGTTCAACGTTATTCTGAGTCTTCCGCACACATACAACGCGAATGCATATTGTATGTGTGCGTGCGTCTGGGGTGGTATACATTATTCTGTTGCAGAGTGTACTACAGGATACATTTTGGTGAGTGCGCGAGTGCTCTGTTTGAACAAATTGAACCCTCACCCTTTTACCATCGGACTACTAGACGCAGACAGAACGTCCATCCCAATGTGGTAGATATTCCGAAAAGTCGAACTAAACGCTTTGACAGTTCCTTTTTGATACGGGTCGCCAAGGTTTGGAATGAACTGCCTGCGTGTATTTTCCCTGACCAGTATAGTCCTAGTACATTTAGGCGTCGAGTGAATAGGTTTCTCGTGGATGGACGTGTACCATCTTAGTCATCATGTTCACTTACCATCAGATGTCATGGAAGATAAACGTCCCATTCATATTTTATATAAAAAAAAAACTTGCACTTTTATAATATAAGTAATATAAACTTCACTCTACAAAATACACCATCAAAAACTTTCCCCAAAAACAACAGCAATTAATACACAAAACTAATAACAACTTGAACCTAATAAAATAAACAAAAACATAATAGTCCTGTAATAGTAACTATGATAACCCATTACCATAAGTTTGGAAACCGATAAATAATAAACACGTTTACAAATACCCCAAAATTGAACAAAACGATTTCAGACTGGAAATTAGTTTGAATAACTTGATTGCTAGTCGAAACTGAGTTTTGCGGGTATATTTTGGAAATTCAAAAACCAAAGGGACTCAAGGGTTTATCATTTGAGCTTTAGATAAAGATTTCTATGAATATCTAGATGTTAATTTTTACGTTAGGACGTTTGTCTTCCATGCCACCGGATGGAAAGTGCGCATGAAGACTATGGTGGTACACGTCCATCCACGAGAAATCTATTCACTCGAAACTTAAATGTTCCAGGACTGTAGTGGTCAGGAAAAACAGACGCAGGCAGATTGTTCCACACCTTGGCAATCCGTACCAAAAAGGAACTATCGATGCGTTTTGTACGACCTCTTGGTAAATCCACTATATAGGGATGGAAGTTCTGTCTGCGTCTGGTAGTCCGGTGGTAAAAAGGAGTGGGTTCAATTTGGTCTAAAAGAGCACTCGCACACTCACTAATTAATATCTGTCAACTGACAGGGTGTCGCCGTCGACGGATACGTCTGGGAGGACATCATCATATTCTTTCATCATCAATTGATATCTATCTTGATTTGAAATTGAAAATACTGTATTGAGATCTATTATTATTGTATACAGGGTTAATTTTAAATAGCGCATCATCACCTGATCATCGATAGAAGAAAAAACTAAAACAAAAAAATATTTGTTAAATCCATACTATTCTATAATGAACCATGATGGAGATAATTTTAAGAGCTAATATGAAGTGCTGAGCGGTGCGCCGTGCATGACACCAACGCACGGTGGTTACTTGGCATACGGCGCCGTACCGCACTAAATAGGTTCTCTACTAAGTTTTATTTAAAGGTGACTTATACTTTGTTTGACCTCAATCACCTGATTGTGTCGATAAGGTCGAAAATTGAGACTTTTTTTTTTCGAAGAAAGTGGTTCGTCATAAGACATGCCGGAACACATCGTCGCTGAGGCGGTGACAAGTGGAGGCAGAATTTTCATGAATTGTGTCCGCTAGCCAAGCCAAGCCTGAAGTATAATAAAGAAAAATAATAATAAAGAAATAATATGCATGCATATACACAATACGATTCGAAGTGCTACTGCAAGCAGGGCCCTGAAGAATGCTTTGAGTAGGCCGCTTAAAAGTTATTTTTTAACTATTTTACAAAGTTACCTTGCTAATTCCGCGACTTGTACTTGCACTAGTGATGCAGGATTTTCATGCGTTGGTTCACCGCCCTCCCTCCCTCAAGCAAGAAGCAAGAAACGCAATGAACACACACTTGGAAAACTGTAACCCACACCACAAGCTACCACCGACACGTGTTTCGCTTCAACCAGAAGCATCTTCAGGGTGCAACGACCACCAACGCACGAAAATCCTGCATCACTAGTGCAAGTACAAGTCGCGGAATTAACAAGGTAACTTTGTTAAAGCAGTTGTTATGGATTTCCGCAAAGTAACGCCTGATTCAATCAGTTATTTTTTATTATACTTACTTTAGAAAACAAGCTTCTAAAGGTGTATAAAATAGTAGTTTAAAAATACTCCTTTTTTTTTTATAAGTGACTAAACCCGCGTTTGACCTCAATCTCACCTGATGGTAAGTGACGATGAGGTCGAAGATGAAAGCACACGGGTTTAGGAAGGAACTGGCTCTCTATACAATATTGCCGGAACACATTACCGCCGGAGCGGTAACATTTGGCGGCAGACTTTATATAAAGGGTGGTCGCTAGCCAGGCGGACCCAGAAGGGATCCTACCACCAAGCAAAAAGTGCTTCATGCTTTATATCGTTTTATGTTTATTTAATTTCAACAAGAGTTTTTTTTTTTTTTTATAAGTGACTAAACCCGCGTTTGACCTCAATCTCACCTGATGGTAAGTGACGATGAGGTCGAAGATGAAAGCACACGGGTTTAGGAAGGAGTGATTTTGATAAAAAGATTCTGCAGAGATTACTTTCTTTAATTACGAACTTACGAACGAAATAAAACTACAGCTATCTTCACACGTACTTATTTTTTATTGTAACATGGCTCAAGTTGTCCATTGAGGCTATACATTTAATTGTGTTATGACAAAAAGTCCAATATATTGCCTTAAAGCTAAATACAGGATGTTGTAACATCAAACGCAACCAATTCTCATGATGAAGACTTCTCGCTCGCTCGAACTGCACCTTTTTTGTTGAGGATGAGGGATTTTCTGACAGCTCATAAAGATTAGTTCAAAAAACCTCTATAGATGGCACTTTTAAAAAGCCGAAGGCGTTAGGTCTATAAACTATTATGTAGGTAAGTGGTATCTATCATCTATAGTTATTTGTATGTTCAATTTCTGATACAGACAACAATTAATTTATTTTACTTTTAAAAACGCAGTGTGGAATAAATGGCTATATGACAGACAAGACTACACCTTTTGTAAAGCGCCATCTATCGAAGCCTTTTGTACCATTTTTGTACCGTTTGGTTTTTTTAATGAGCTTTCAGAAAATCTTTCATTGCATGTTACATTACACCAATATGTGTCCGCCTTAAAAGTTCATCACTGTAGCAATTACATTTGGTAACAAATTTTAGGTATATGAAGGGATTAAGGGTGATTGCAGCCCTAGCCGACGCTAAGCAGTCACTCGGACTAATTGCCTTTTAGGGAGGTGTAACCTAGGGACTAAAAGGGCAAGGGCTAATCTAAGCCGACCCTAGACCCTGGATATCAGGGAATTTTCAATTAATGTCTCATAAGCTATAGATAAATGGTGTATGAGTTTTATTCTAGTGGAAAGTATTGGGTAATATTTACGCTTTATATTTTACATACATACATAACTTGACGCCTGTGTCCCTCATGGGGTAGGCAGAACACCAGAGGCTATAAAACCAACTGATGTCACGTTTGACTTTAGAAGGTAATATTATGATGGTAAGAGACTATTGCAGTGACAGAGGGTCAGCGTATCGCCCGCAAAAACGTCAGTAAAACCTCTGTCCCTTAAATGGCTTTTACCTGGGAAGAGAAGCAGCTGGTACATTCTATGTTTTTCTTTCGCTTCCAGTCCAGCATGGCCTGTTTCTTTTCATCTTCGAGCTCATTAAGATTCCTAATTAAGAATTCCGTATCTTCTAACAAATAATAATATCCAAAATATTAATTCGAACAATATTAAAGTCATATATTTAACCTAAATTATTCATATAGCACAGACTGCATATTCTTGTTATTAACTACCAAAAATAACCCCTCATAGACTGCGACAAAGATTCAGCGCTTTGACAGAAGTTGGTTTCACAGGCCCCAAATAGAAGTAACAAAGCGATGTGCGCAAATAGCTCGGTTTCTGCATGAAGCTCTCTAATGAAGTTCTTTGTAATATATTATGTTTTTAATAAAAATATTTTTTTGGTATTTCCGTTGGAATGCTAGCTTGAAAATTTGGGTTATGGAAATTTCTGCGCTGCTTTAAAAGCTTTCGTGTTTTTTTTAAGTATAATTTAAGTTGATGAACTTTAAAGAGGTTTTATGGTAAACTGAGAAGTTTGTGGGGTTTTTACTGTTGTACATATAAAATTAGTTAAAAAATTTGGTTATGTTATAGGCTCTTTTTAAATATTTATCCAATATTAATCTCCACAAGACTGTATGAATCTAATAATTTAGAAACAAAATAATTGTAAAAAAACATATTCTTATAAAATGCTTACGTTATTGAGTGTTTGTTCGATTTAAAAAACACCCGAGCGACTTATCTAAATGTAGGTAACAAACATACTTTTTATTTACATAGAACAACAAGTAAAAAACCTGTCAAGTAAAAATTAGACCGTTACTTTGTATACGAGCCTCAGTTTTCTAAATTCAAACTTAAAAAGCCAATTAAATTCCCTACTTCAATCAATCAGACTTCAATCACAGGATAACAGCTTTACTTACAGCTTAACCCAAATATGGTACAATTTGTACCGCACACTCTGCAATTTACTGGAAATTGGGCCAGTTTGCGGTGCCGGTCTGATTTGGACCCCGTCCGTCTAATTATGTTGCTGTGAAATGCGTAGCATTGTGACGGTTAAATTTCACATTCAACGTTTGAAATGATTTTTGGAATGGTGCATACAAATTTTTTCAATTAGAGTTTTTATAAAAAGGTATATAAAAACTATAAGCATAAGTGTAATGTAGAGAGGAGTTATTAGAGTCACACGCTCGAATACTGAATTAAAATTGAATATATTTTAAAAAGTAGTTATATAGTCTCTGGCCAATTTTTTTTTCTTCTCATTTAAAAATAAGATTAAAAAAAAAGGTATCTTTTTTTACAAGGAAATAAATATATTTATTTATACCTGTATTGATTTGTAGTCATCGGCCAAATTTTTTTACACAATAAGTATCATTTATAGAAACGATTTTTGCAAAGAGCATGTATTTTTTTACAAGGAAATTCATTTCTCCGTTAACGTATTAACCAAAGCATGGTCACTCTAAATTACCATTAAAATAAAGATGACTACGCGCTACTACACACTATTTGTAGTACTACGTCGTATTATTTAATTCAAATACGTTGAGCCGTTCCGCCTTGATTGAGGAACAAAAGTCCTTTTATAACATCTATCCATCCAAATTTTCACATTTATAATATTAGTTAGAAAACATGAGTTTTTATGCTATGAGTAAAAAAAAGAATTTAATATCAATCGCTGTAATTAAAAAAAGATTGATTCGTAATTTTGCCACCCAAATTCACAAACATTATTTTCATTAGGACAATATTTCAACTTTTATTTTTTTAAGTATGCTACACACACCAAAACAGTCTAAGCAACAAGCATAAAATTTAAAAAATATTAACTAATCTCTTTTTTTAGTAAAAGTTAGGTAGGTATGCAAAATAGATATGCAAATTAAGGACCAGATTAACAGACTCATTGATTCCATGAATAATCGGTGCCGACAAGTTTTAAACAACAGAGGAGGCCAAACTTTGTATTAAATTGTTCAATTATTTTTCAATAAATTAATTTTGATTATAAATTTTGTATTTTTTTTCGAAAATTTTTGTTTGGTTTGACCTAAGCTCATTTTGCGTATGATACAGAAGACATTATATTGTTAATATTGTCTTAAGTTTTCGCGATTCATACTACTAAATAAAACACTTTTTAAACGGATTTATCGCGTATATTTACATTTTAAATTTTGACTCGACGTTTCGAGCCTGTCAGTGACCACGACTGTCAGTCGCTCGTGACCACGGGGTCTGCAAAGACACCGAAACGTAGAGACAAAATTTAAAAAAAAAATTTAAATGTAAATATACGCGATAAATCCGGTTAAAAAGTGTTTTATTTAACATTATATCGTTATTTTTACTTCAAAAAGATTCTTAAAGTATATTCAAATAAAAAATAGAAACTTTGTAACATGAAATATTATTAAAAAAATCATATAAGTACAATTTGCTTAGACTTTTTTGATGTACGTATATTCACGTTTAAACGCTTAGTTCGTCTACAGTTTATTAATATTGAAAAGCAAACATAACTAACCTATTCGTTAGAAGTTAAATAACCTCTGTGTTATTAACAACATCATAATTGTAGCAAATTAATGTATACAGTAAAAAACGATGAAAATACAACAATAGAAATCCTTTCTTTAAAACAAAACTCAAATGGCACAGAGTTTGCAAAGCACAGTTTTTAATTTACACGACTACAAAACAAGTCGCTAGTCCCATTATGTTATGTCCCTTTCAGTGCGGAAAAGAAAGAAAAGAAAAAAAATGCAGTTAATCAATGTAATGAACAGTATAAGACTGTACTATGGGTCGCTCCCATTGTGACGGAAACTGATTCGCGTAAGTTGTAGTTCTAATGACAATAGCATTGTGTAAGTTTTCGGGATTCATTTTATTGGAAAAAAAATGCTATAAACTTATTTTAACTCGTCTTATTGTGGTCATAGTGTGAACTACGATCTGTCAATACATAAGTATTTGGAGTTGAACTTTAATGTATTTATTAAATGCGAAAAATTCCATTTAAAAATAGCTTTTTGTTGATTTTGTTTGCGTGTTATAAAAATATGCATATATTTTTCAACTAGCAGAACTAGGTTATGAGTTTCCTTGTGTTAAGTTTACATTTCTGCCTACGGATTTTTATTAAGATTTGATATTAAGTTTTAGCGCTAATAGTATAATATAAGGTAAAATGATGTAGTTAAGAGAGATAGACCTATAAAATGACATCCATGACTAACAAACATTATTTTATAATTATAACAAATATCTGATATCAAATCAAAATTTTATATAAGATATCAAAATTTTAAACCTTTGGAATGGAATATTACTTATTAATTTCCACTACAAATAATAAAGCAGTAAAATAAGATTAACAACTCGATATTGGCTAACTCAAACATTTACGGGTATAAATTTAATAATTAATCTTAAAAGAAACTGTAGGTCCATATTATTGTTACGAAGATAGTTGTAAAGATTGAAGTATTAAAAGGTTTAGATGTTTATGTACCTAAATTTAATTTACCAGAGCTGATAAATTAATATCACAACTCTTTATCATTCAGAAGAGGGAATCATAATAGCCCACTGCTGGGTTGACGGGCCGTAAACCACTAAGCCGGACCAATGCTGGCTGTTTACAAATAAATATACAACATTTCAATTAAATAAATGAAAAATGTGATAAATAAAAATAACCCGACCAGGATTCGAACCTGGAACCTCTCGTTTGCCGGACGAGTGCTCTTCCACGGAGCTACCGGGGCCTGGCGACACGCCTCGAAAATACTTACCACATTTTTGTTTTTACGTTATATTGCTAACGTAGCTCCATCTTATGGTATAGCTTAGCAGCTCAGACTACCCGAAACCAATTTCTTTACAGAAATTGTGAATCCCAGTTAAAGTGAAGCATTGCAATGTTTTAATAATGTTTTTAAGTTTTTGCATTTAAAATGCTCAATTGTTCTTAGATAAATGAAAAATGTGATAAATAAAAATTACCCGACCAGGATTGGAACCTAGCGTACCGCCAGGCCCCGGTAGCTCAGTGGAAGAGCACTCGTCCGGCAAACGAGAGATCCCAGGTAAAACATTTCAATTTCTTTACGAACTGAATTTATGACGCAATGAGATCCTTCCGCAGCATCGTCTCTTAGTTTCACAATTTGTAGTTTGTCTTTAATTGAGTCTGCACTAAGCATTCTCTGGTTTGTAATTTAAAATTTAAACTAGAATTAGTAAAAATACACTGTTACCGACACTTGAGAGAATTTATAATTAAATGTAAGCGCTACCTTTTTGTAATAGATACTTTTGGATAGAAGACTGGTGCACCGATGTTGGAATATTAGTCTTCCATTTTAATTAAAATTGTGAAAGTGGAAAAAATAAATTGAAGTTTAAAGGCTTTGTTTGTAAAACAATAAGCAAAATGGCATATTGAAATAAACTCTCTATTCCTATTTCAAATTATTAATTTTAGTTAAATTTGTCGTGGCGCCATGACACTGTGTGTATCAAACGATATCACAGGTCAAGCAACGTTCGGCGCGGTCGGTACTTGGATGGGTGACCGCCGACCATTAATTTCTAACGGCGACTTCCGTGCTTCGGAGGGCACGTTAAGCAGTCGTTCCCGGGTGCTGTATACTTGTATCAGTAGTCGTTAGGGTTTGTCAGAAGCCATTTTCGGCGCCCTGAAAATTCTGACATCCACCACCCAGCACTGGGTCAGCTTGGTGGATTATGGCCTATACCTCCTCGTCACCCAGGGGAGAGACTCATAGCCCTGCAGTGGGCTCTTTACAAAGAGTCGTGATGATGATGATGAATTTTAGTTTTCCAAACATCACCGTATTAGTGGTAATGTTTTGCGGCAGTCTTTCCAAGCTTTTGTAATTTTTGAACTCATATTCACTTACCATCTGGGTAAATTGAAATCGTTCATAAGAAACAGCAATTAGGTTTAAGTTTAAAAGTTAAAGAAGAATCGTCATTTCATAGTATTGAATGTATAAACATGAAACTATTTTTAAAATAACTATGGAACAATGCATATCTGCTTCTGGTATTATATATTTTTTAGCGTCGCTTATACAGCAATCTGGCAGCACAGTAGGTGTTACTACGAAGCATGAGTATAATATTTTTATGTAATTTTGCTAAAAATATACGTGAATCTGGTAATAAAGCAATATGGCAGCCTTACGTCTATCACTGTCATTAAAATAAACACCTGTCCGTCTGTCTTTGACATCGATGTTTATTGATTCTGTTTGATTTGTGGAAAATATGAAAAACTTAATTACCTATATTCTTTTGGGCAAATAGAATACTGATTGTATCGGAAAGCTGATATTGTCACTGAGCTAAACCTAAATTACATAAGACTGCGAAGAGTAGGTATTATGAAAACCGAAAAGAGCGCATTCACGAACACAGAGGAAACGCGAATGATAATATCATAATATATCAACAACATGGCGACTATCTATCTGTCAGTCACCTGTCAAGTGTACTTTTTTAAACAAGTTCAGTCTTCTATGTTGATGTTTTTGGTGATACCATATTTTAATAATTTCACTGTGAAATAACTTATTATAAAACAGGAAATATAGTAATGTATTTTTCTGTGATTACCTATAATTAAATTAGATAATAAACTAAAAAGAGACACTATACAAATTTTAGTATTTAGGGGAGTGACGATTCTCTTTTTTACCACTTTTTTTATTTTGATCCAATGACAGTTGTCATTGTATTTACTTGAGACGTATGCCCATTTCAAATTATTTTCCCATAGAAAGTTATTAATTCATCAAAAGTATGAATAAATCTGTACCTGTTATAAAAGAACACGTCTGTATATTATGTAATTAGTTAATATAATAATTTTATTATTCATTCCGCGCAAAATAAAAATCTGAAATCGTGGTAAGAATCCCGTGAACTCATTAAATTATAGTGAAAATAACAGCGATAGTTTAAAACAAATATTGATATAATTATTGAATAATATGGCTCAAATCAACAAAATCACGCAACCGAAGCGCAATGTGATTGCTACATAAACATTAATAGGTAGAATATTTGCCATTTAAACTCAGTCAATATCGTTATAATTAAATATTTGTTCAAATAATTACAAATTTTGTAACATCATTATTATTAAAAGGTCATACATACATACATACATAACTTCACGCCTGTATCCCTTATGGGGTAGGCAGAACACCAAAGCTCATAAGACCATCTGATGTCACGTTTGACTTAGGAGGTATTATAATGATGGATAGACTATTGCAGTGACAGGGGATCAGCCTATCGCCCACAAAACACGCCAATAAAACCTCTGTCCCTTAACTGACTTTTACAGTATGCCCGGGAAGCTCGGCCTGTGCAGTGGGCTGCAATGTATCGGCATTCCAGCCTGCAATGCAGCCTAATGCACTGGGGGGCATCTCCCATGCAACCGAGCGGGTGGGCAGGTTGTGGATAGCCCACCCCCCCGGGTGCGTGCGAGCGCTTCGGGTGCTTCTGCTTGAACGCTTTCGTGCACGCGGGGGGGAACGCTGCCTTAGGCAGCCCCGAACAGGGGAGTTGTCACCACTGCAGTCAAACAGTGGTGGTGCAACCCTTTCCCCCCTTCCTGTGTTCCTCTTCTCCCTTATCTATTCTTATAAAGTACATATTATATAATCCTATCCGTACCCCCTAGACTCCCCCCCGACCTCTCCTGCCCAATCCCCAAAACCTACTCCCAGCACTTTTCGGTCCACAGCTTCGCTGCTTTTCTTTTAGTATAACACTTAGTTTAAGTATATAGGTTTGGATATGTATTATAATGGAACTATGTATAGTAAGTATTTTAGCATTTATATGTTGATAAGGTATATATTATATTTGAAATATATATAGAACCCCGAAACCCAAGGTGTGATGTGAACCGTGCCGAGGGGTTGCATGGCCAACGGGGTAATGTTGGTCTCTAGCGGTACCTCCACGATACCAGGCAGACTCGTGGTGTATTTTTGCCTTAACTTTCGCAAGCGGGGCTCTGCGGGGGTGGACCTTTATTTCCCTAGCTACTCGTGGGAACAGTATGGAGAGCTTATATAGTAAAAATAACGAGGAGGAGGAGTTGTCGGATCTGGTGCAATTTGCGCAGTTGGATCTGACAAAAGAGGAGGAGGCTAACCTCCTGCAGTCAGAGGCGGACACGTCCATGGACGCGGATCTGCCTGTAGACTCAAGCGTGTCTCAGCCGCAGCCTGAGCCTTGCTCACGTGTGCCCTCTCAGGGGCCTACTGAGCCCAAGGCTAGGAACAGACTTTGTGGAGCGGCAAGGACACGTCTGAAAATGCTGTTGGCTAAAGGGATTCCGAGGACGGAGGCCCTACAGCTGGCTAGGTTGAAGATGAGGGACATGCCGTCGGAGGTTCGTAAGGCTGCTACAAAGCGCCCCCGAACCGAAGAGGTGTCCCCCAAGGAGCACAAGCGTAAGGCTGCTAAGCAGACTAGCACGCCTGAAGCTACCAAAGCTCGGCCAGAGACATCAGTGCCGTGCTGTGAGCCGGCTGCCCCCAGCATTAGCACGGGTGGTGGCTCATACAGCGCGGCAGCCAAGGCGTGGAGGGTGGGTGTTAAAAACGCATCCCCCATGTCTAAAGAGCAGATGGCTTTGGTGAAGAAGGCGCTGCTCTACCAGGTGACGCAGGAGCGGACGTTGACGGGCCCCATTTTGTTCGACGGTGTGGTGAACAAGGCGGGGTGGCTACTGGTCAACTGTAGAGACAGTGGCACTAGGGAATGGTTGAAGGCAGAAGTGGGTCGCATTAAACCCTGGAAGGGCGCACAGCTGTCCGTAATGGATGAGCTGCCCAAGCCCATTATTGCGTCCCTTCTCATACCGGCCGATGAGTTTTCGTCTGTGGAAACCACCTTTGCCTTATTAAAGGCCCAAAACTGTGGACTGGACACAGGAGTTTGGAAGCCTCTGCACTCCAAGGCGATTGAGCGAGGTCAACTGCTGACCTTCTCCATCGAAGAGGAAGGGCTTGAGGCTCTCAAACGAGTGGACTTCAGGCCAGAGTGTGGGTTTGGTAAGGTGAGGGTTTGGCTGAAGTCAGCTCCCGGCAAGGTCTCAGGGGCCAAGCCGGTAACAGCTAGGGCCGAGCAGGTCATGCCTCAGCCCGGTCCGGTGACTGCCAACTGTCCGCCTACGCCTAAGGCACAGGAGGGCAAAAGGCATGAACCGGCCGGGACGGTTGCAGGGCCAGTTCCACTGCCTGAACCTGTTGCTGGACCGTCGGGAGTGGCTGAAGGCTTATACCCCAAGCCCAGACAAGCCATGAGCTTTGGTCCGCGGCAGGCCAGCGGGGTGGGGGGTAGCAAAGGCTCTAAGCCGGCGGTACCTTCTTCGCCGGGGGCAAGCTGTGGACCGAGGACGACGCAAGCCGCCAAGCCACCGACTGCGGAACGGGTGTCCATTCCCATACCCGCTGCCCTCCAGCCTCCACGTGGGGGGCCTACAACTCCCGATGTGAAGGTAGGAGGGATGTGGAGGGGTCTGACACCTGGAACGCCGTCCGGAGGCGGAGGAAGCCTTCCGACGACACCGAGGATGCCGCCCAGACCCCGACGAGGTAGACCATCAGGTAGACCTGGTAGGGGGAAGGGGGGTAGGTCCTACGGGACCGGAAGAAGGCCATAATCCCAATGGCGTACTCACGGAGTGGAGTGAAGGTCGTGCAAGCCAATCTCCAGCATGCCACGGCTGCCACGGCAGTGATGGAGAAGAGTTTTACATCCGATGGCTTAGACCTTGCGCTCATCCAGGAACCGTGGGTAAACGGCAGCAAAATCCTGGGCCTTAATACTACAGGTAATCTTTTGTATAATACCAACGGCGTTAGGCACAGAGCCTGCATCTTATTTAGGAAAGGCTTTAATTTTCTGCCGGTTACAGAGCTCTGCAATGACGACATAGCAGTGGCAGTTCTAAACACAGGGGGACAAAGGACAATAGTGTGCTCAGCGTACCTCCCAGGTGACAGAACTAATCCCACAGAAGATTTGGAGCGAGTGGTGGAATACGCCAAGAAGACACGCGCCGAACTAATCGTGGGATGTGACGCAAACGCTCACCACACGTGTTGGGGGAGCACGGACACCAACAAAAGAGGTGAGTTACTGTTTGACTTTCTTATTTCTAATTGTTTATTTATTTCTAACACAGGTCACAGGCCCACCTTCGTAACCAGAAGCAGGAAGGAAGTACTAGACATCACCTTTGCGACGGAAGGCCTCAGCAGGAAAATACAAGCCTGGAGGGTCTGCGACACAATATCGATGTCTGATCACAAACACATCCAATTTACTATTGGGAGAAGCTCGGAGGTTTCCACAACAACCTACAGGAATCCAAGACGTACGAATTGGAATGCCTACAGGTCCTCACTTGGAGAGAAGCTGAAGAGTTTTCCAAAGGCAATAAAAACTGCGGAAACGTTGAACATGGCGGCGGAAATGTTGGAAGGCATTACCATGGAAGCTTACCTGGAAAACTGCCCCCAAAAAACTCAAGCGAACAGCAGTAATGTTCCATGGTGGAATAAGGAGCTTACGGCGATGAGACAGAAATCACGTAAACTCTTCAACAAGGCCAAGAACTCCCAGACCGGGCACAGCTGGGACCTATACCGAAAAGCACTAACAGAATACAACGCCGAGCTCAGAAAGGCCAAAAGGCAGTCGTGGCAGAAATTCTGTGGGGAGCTAGAATCAGCGCCCCAAGTAGCTAAAGTCCAGAGAATACTGGCAAAGGATCCCCCAAAGCAACTTGGCTTACTCAAAGACCAGAATGGTATATCTACAACCACTGAAGAGGAAACTCTAAAACTGCTGGCTCAAACTCACTTCCCCGGGTCGGTGCTAGTTAAAACGCATGCCAGTGGATCTCAGACAGATGGTAGGAGACACCGACCACGGATAAAAGATTGGCGACAGGCTGCCATTTTGTTCACCGGTGGAAAGGTGAGATGGGCCATTAACAGCTTTGAACCATACAAGAGTGGAGGGGTTGACGGAATATTCCCAGCTCTACTGCAACAGGGACTACCAATTCTCCTTCCTCACTTGATAAAACTGTACAGGGCAAGCTATGCACTGGGCAGTATACCAGAATCATGGAAAGTGGTAAAGGTCATTTTCATTCCCAAACAGGGTAAGAAAGACCAAGCACTACCCAAATCCTTTAGACCGATCAGTCTGTCGTCATTTTTGCTGAAGGCCATGGAAAAGGTTGTGGACATGTGGATCAGGGAAGAGATCCTAAGCTCGTGCCCACTGCATCCAGCGCAACATGCCTACCGTAAAGGCAGGTCCACAGAATCTGCGCTACTTGAGCTGACAGATAAATTAGAAAAGGCCGCTGACGACAAACAAATTGCCCTCTGTGCTTTCATGGACATAGAAGGAGCGTTCGACAACACGCCCATAACCTCCATTCTAAAGGGACTGGCAGAAAAGGGGGTGGACCAGACCACGAACAGATGGATAGAGGCAATGCTCAGAACCAGAAAGGCAAAATTAGAACTCAATGGTTGTAATCATGAGATTCAAACCACACGTGGATGTCCACAAGGCGGTGTGTTATCACCACTGCTTTGGACTCTCACGGTAGACCCCCTCCTTAACAGGTTAAGCCAGAAAGGCTATGAGGTCATAGGATACGCAGACGACATCACTATCATAGTTAGAGGTCCATGTCAAGAAGTCCTATCTTACCTCATTCAAGGTGCCATTAACATAACCTTAAAATGGTGTAAAGACAATGAACTGTCAATCAACGCCAACAAAACAATAATAGTACCATTCTGTAACAAAAGGAAACTGGATAAACTTAGACCGCCTTCAGTCAACGGATTGCTACTTAACTTTTCCAAGGAGGTGAAGTACCTGGGCATCACCTTTGACCAAAAACTCACTTTCAACCAACACATTGAGAATGTGATTCATAAATCCAAAACCTCATTATACTTATGCAGTCGTATGGTGGGATCAAGATGGGGTCTTAAACCCAAGATGATCATGTGGCTTTATACTGCCATCGTAAGACCAATCATCACCTATGGGTGTGTGGTATGGCAGAAAAAGACCTACCAAAAGACGGTGATTATGGAGCTTAACAAACTTCAAAGATCGGTTAACATCATGACCACTGGAGCCATGTCTACCACGCCAGGACAGGCATTGGATGCACTGTTAGATCTCCCGCCCTTACACCTGACAATTCGCAAGGAGGCGGCTGTGGGAATGCTGAGGGTGACGACGCAGCTCAAAAAGACATGGCTGTCTGCAAATCTATCCCAACTCAGGGACAGGGTTTACAGAAATCCAATACTAAGCATGCCTTCGGACAGCACAATGCCGGAGATGCTATTCACCAAATTCTACCAAGTGGAATTCCCAAGCAGAGAAGATTGGAGCAAGAGCCGGGTAGTCTGCGAGGACTACAGCCACATATGGTACACGGATGGCTCAAAGATGGACACCAAGGTTGGCTATGGAATTCACGGGGTGAGACCCAAGTATGGAGCTAGCTGCAACATGGGTCATTACCCCTCGATTTTCCAGGCTGAAATCACCGCCATTCTATCATGTGCGGAAATCAGCCTAAACAGAGGCTACAAAGGGCAAACCATATACATCTTCTCTGACAGCAAAGCTGCACTAATGGCACTTGACTCTTCAAGGGTTGACTCCAAACTGGTGAAGCAATGCCATGAAACGCTAAACAGGCTGGCAAGCCATAATAGAGTTTTTATTAAATGGGTTCCGGGCCATTCCGGTATAGACGGCAATGAAGCCGCTGATGAACTCGCGAGAGCAGGAGCAATGGGTAGCCGATATGGTCCAGAACCATTCTGCGGCATCCCGAAAAGCCTGACGCGTTTAATACTCACCACCCAGTGCCTCTCAGAAAGCAAAAGCCTCTAGGAACTTTCATTAGGCATGAGACACTCAAGGGAACTGATAGAGGGATACTCCAAGTCATACACAGAATCGGTAGTATCTCTTAACAAACCCCAACTACGCGCAGTGGCAAGATCACTAACGGGACACTGCAAACTAAACAAGCATATGTCCAACCTGGGTCTCACTGAGACAGCGCTCTGCAGATACTGCGAAAGCGCAGAGGAAACCCCTCTACACCTACTGTGCCACTGCCCCGCAGTTATGCACAAGCGCTCCACTCACCTGGATAAGCACGAGCTGGATCCAAAAGAGATTAGGAGCATCGCCGTAAGGAAAATCTTAAATTTCCTGGACTCCATTGGAGTGTGCGGCGAGTTATAAATTGGGACTCACACAATAGATCTTTTAGGTCGCAGTGTGACGAGCGGACAAGACTGCTCATATAGTCCCAAAACCCCTAATAATAATGCCCGGGAAGAGAAGCAGCTGGTACATTCTATGTTTTTCTTTCGCTCCCAGTCCAGCATGGAAGCTTATTAAAAGGTCAATATCGAAATAACTGTAATTTATAAATAGTAATGCTCAATTCTAGTTTTGCAGATTTTTTTCAGAATTCAGAATTTTTGTATTAATAAATTGAAGTTCTTATCATTTAGCCTTGCAACTTTATTCTTAGAATTCAAAACAAAGGTAAGTTTGTTAAACAAATTATAATTAAAATAATAATGTGTATTATTTTTGCTCAGCGCTTTTTTAATATTCATACTTTCACCCTCGGGGCTTTTCATCAAGGTCGGTGGCTCAGTGCGTTTGCTTGGAGCACAAATTAAATAAAACCAACAATATTAAATATGTAGGGATTGTTTTTGGCTAATTCGACTTAAAAAACAAACAGAGAGATAACCCGAGATAACATAACACATGTACTATAGAATTTAATTTGGTGAGTGCTTTCTGTGTACTTTCTGTACAAATTGAACCCACTCCTTTTTACCACCGAACTACTAGAAGAAGACAGAACATCCGTCGCTATACAGAAGATTTACCAAAAAGTTGAACAAAGCCTTTTGACAAAACCTTCTTGCCAGGAATTGCCAAGATATGGAACACACTCCCGGAGTCTTTTTCATGACAGCCACAGACCTGATACTTTATATAAGTGTAGGCTGAATAGGTTTGTCATGGATGGAACGCTACCACCTTAGCCCATATCTTCACTTTCCTCCAGGTGATATGGAGGAGAAATTTTCCATCCTTAATTTTTTTTTTGACCCCCTGTCACTACAATAGTCTCTTTAAATCTTTATAATACCTCCAAATTTGTCAAACGTGACATCAGATGGTCTTGTAACCTCTGTTGTTCTGCCTACCCCATACGGGATACTGGCGTGACATTATGTATGTATGTATGTAATTTATTTTTTTAGATATTCTGCCGGGTTATTATGCAGGTAATACCATGACCAACAGCTTGTAATTCATTAACTATTTGAGCAAATAAAAGAACTGTAATTAGTTGTGTTAATGATGTAACTTAATAACTTAAACTAAACAAGCTCGAAAATAATAATATCACATCACAAAACTACAGTAATTAACTAATGAGCGCATAACCACCAAATATTTCGTATGTAAAACCGCATAACAACCTTACTGAAAATTCGGTCAAAATATTCGGAAAGCCGATGAACCGATAAACTAATAACAAAATTATGCAAATAAAACTAGGAACTAAATATTCGTTGTATCATTAATTCAAGCTTATCACACAGTGTACTTTACTAGATTTATGTCCGCTCCCGAGGGAACAGAAGCGATTAGTGGCGAATGGGTATCGATATCTCTAGGTTTGTAACCATATCGGATTTCTTGGTTTATAAATCTGTCCATTGATACAAAAATTATCGCTAACTGTAAACCTTGAGGTGGGTACTGACTGGATGTAAATTCTGTAATTTTAGTAGTTGCTCGTTGCGAGTGCCTTAGTTTCCTGGACTGATTCGATGAACGCACGCTTTGTAATACGTTACAATACGCCGTATATCACTGGTCAAAACCCATCTTTAAAAAGACTCACAAAAACAGTTTCTTATTAACTCAATTCCCAAAAGTTATCAGAAGTCATGGTCGATGAAATTGAAATACTTCAAAGAGACAAGATTTAGGAATGAAACTGAGAACATAAACAATAAAAGTCCCAGAGTGAAAACTGTATGTTGATAGGGTGTAATTGGGGATGGATTAAGTGTCTTGAAAAAATTAAGCTATACACCTGAGCAACATGAGCTTTAAGTAAAGTTTAATATTTTTATCATTTGACCATTCATCTAAATCCTAAGCAATAAATGATCTAAATATATGTTTTTCGAATATAAGGATTTAAAAAACACCTACAACTTAAGTTCAATAGTTTCATTTTAGCAAAAATATACTTTTTAAGAACCTAAAAGCAGCGTTGTTATGTCTTAAGTGTGATTTCTGTTCAACAGCCTAATTAAAAAGAAAAACATAGAATGTGCCAGCTGCTTCTCTTCACGTGCATACTGTAAAAGTCAGTTAGGGGATGGAGGTTTTATTGACGTTTTTGTGGGCGATAGGCTGACTCTTTATCACTGCAAGTCTCTCTCCAATATTATAATACCTTCAAATTTGTCAAATGTGGCAACAGATGGTTTATAACCTTTGGTGTTCTGCCTACCCCATAAGGGATACTGGCGTGACGTTATGTATGTATGTACTAAATAACATTTCAAAAATACAATCAAACTTCACCGCCTTGGTCTTCATAATGTCCATCAGGTGACATTAAAAAACATCCTATCTTTAAAAAAAACAAACAAATTTTTTTCCCAAATAAATCCAGCTCACATCGAAACAACCCATCTGTCTCACAAACCACGATCGGCTTGTATTGAACAGTACCGATAGAAGCCATTTGTAGGGCAACGGTTAGCTATTCTAGTATTGTACATTTTAGAGAACGCCATTTCGAGGGTAGTTTTATGAATTGACTTTGGCAGTGAGTAATTGGGGGTGTAATGGTTTCAACTTGGCAACACTGAAGGGTGTGGGTCATTAATGTGTTTGTACAGTGTACAGCAAATCAAAGTTTGTAGAGATGATATCCTAACATGCATGTATAATGCGTGGTTATGGGCGTTGACTATAATAATAATAATAATGCACTTACTTGGTTTTTTACCCGTAAGTGCGGTTAAAACCAGCCTTCGTTGGCTGCGAATTTCGACCATTCGAAATAATAACAATAATAAATATTCTTTATTGCCACAGAACTTAAAAAAATAAACATTTTAACAATATTATCGATGACAATGTGAGCGGCATTATCGCTTAAAGCGATTTCTACCAGGCAAGCTGGGACAAAGGAAAAATATCACAAACTTATAATAATAATAGGGCAGAACATTTGAATTGATTGATAGAATACCTATAGACAATAATTACTATACAGAGGAATATGAGGAAAGCTTTTGGGAAAGATTATACGAGGCTGTAGTATTTAAATGAAAAAAACCCTACAGGATTAAAAGATACGTGCGAAAACCGCGTAAAGTTGTTAGTGTAATTTAAACTGTTTTAACCACTAATGATAGATCGGAATTTTAATTAAATGTAATTAGGTATTGAAATATCACACACTCATTATGTAAACCACCATGATAATGTTGATTTTATAACATTTTAGTTAGAGTCTGGCTAACGAAAGTAGACACGGGGGTTTTTGCAAACTTTTTATATGGCAGTATTTATTATTTATTTATTTACAATTCAGTTTATGAAGGTACAGTAAAAGAAAAACGAACAATTATATAAGACATTAAAACTTGACGGCCTTATCGCTGAGATGCGATTTCTACCAGACAACCATGTTCAGACAGTCATGGCAGTATTAGCACGAATGTCAAAGTCGTTTTTCAGGTGTCACTGTTGTCAATCGAATGGAATCGATTGACAACAGTGACACTGTGAAATCGAATTTTGGAATTTTCGTATTTGAAAATGAATGAAAAAATAAAAAAATTTATAGTTTCATAATTAATTCAGGAAAAAGCGATACCAGTGACTCTGAAGATTAATTCCACGTAGAAGTGCTGTATTCAGATTTTGATTATTATGAATATAAATAATTATTGTATTTTGTTGTTTTATTTCTAAACCCGATTAATACTAGTTGCCTATTATTTTAATAATATAATTCTCATCCAAAAGCAGGACAGTACCAATTTTGTTATTTTTTACGATAATTTTATATTAAATTCAATCGATTTTGTTGAATCCATTCATTTCATACTATGTCAGGGTTGTAGTCTGCTAATGTGGATTTGGATGAAATTTGGCATAATGATAGCTTACAGTCTGGAATAGCGAATAGGCTACTTTTTATCACGATATTCCTGCGGGATTTAAAAACCGCACGTAACAGCTAGTAAAGCATATAGGTACTAATACTAATAACAGTATTTGCTAAATTTGGCGTCTAGATGGCGTTGGTCTCACTATGATTAATATCTTTTACAGATTTTTAACATTTATCGTCAGTTTTAAATTCCACGACGTTAATGTAGAAATAACTTCTCAATCTTTTTTGCGCTTTCATTAAACCTTTTTTATTTAAACTTAAAATACCATTTAAAGTTTACTCTCCCGTGATTTAATACTAGAAAGTTAAGAAACTTAGTTAATTCTTTAATGCACTGTTTAAAGTTTAGGCTAATTACTGCACTTATCATTTTTATAGCGAGCTTAAGTAACGTTTAGCTTACCAAGGTAAAAAGTAGGATGGGTAATTTTCTCTGCATATTATAGAGGTTTAGCAAATTATGTATCACTAGCAATTTGGCGCGGTTTCTCCTGCGCAACTTCATTTTTTAGTTATACAGAGTGACTGGTGACAAATTTTTGATATTGAAGGAGAGTACTGTATACTCGATTCTGGTCATTATTATGTAATAAAAGTAGGTATTTAATTTTTAACCAGAATTCCCTATAAATAAATAAAGAGTTCATGAAAGCTTAACGGCTCGACGACCGTTTGTGGAGCCTTCTATGCCTGCCTACCTATTGGGTTGATAGCGCCGTGCGTACGTCCGTGGTAAGTAGTACTAGTGTAACCATGCGTTGCGTAATGAATTTTTTAACTTTCGTATAAGGTTACTCAGTAAATAATTAATACTTATTTTTATTTATTTTTTTCTCTTCGTTTCTAATCTCAGACTATCACATCCTCGAATTTCAAAAGTGACCTACCAGTCACAATATATTCTATAAGTAGTTTACCAGTTTTTTTTACAGTTGAAGTCTTTACAAATTAAAATTTTCACCGAACTTTTCTAAAACTGTTATAACTCAGTTTTGGAGCTAATGTATCGTGATGTAGCCTATAGTGAGGTCCAAAAACTATTTTTAGACAGGCGCCATCCAGATCAAAATTCCGAAGATTTATTTATCAGTCAAGCAGATGTTTCCTTTCACTCGTATACGATGTAGATTATATGTTTAGCGTTTTCGTTGATGGTTCACGTGATATGTGAACTGATTCAGGTCAGAAATTGTTCTAGGACACCTCCTATTTTTGCTATTTTACATAAAACAAGCTTACCAAATTTATTTGCGGCTACATAGTTATAATGTTAGTTTGGGCAATTTTTAAAATTTATTACTCCAAAACTTCATTAGAATGCCAGGTGACCAACTTGGTCCAGAGCCAAGCTAGGTACACTTTGATAACAAAATTATTATGACTTAACTGTTCAAAACCAATAAATCTATTTTAAGCAGAAGCATTTTTTTACTTTTAAGTCAACACTGTTGTAATGAAAATATAAAACCTAAACTAAGATTTGAACAAAACTAAACTTTATTCTCTTTGTGTTACGACCTTATACATTTGTAGCGTACTTTGTGTTTTCTTGGTAGGGTTTAATAGAATAACTAATAGTTCTGTTGAAATGCCACGTCAATTACATGTCTGGTTTATTTTCATTTCGTAGGAGTATTTATTTTAACGAAGGGGTTCTTGGCAATTGCCATATAAATTAATGATAGTTCGGCAAAGCAAAGGGAACAAAAAAATATCAAAATATCAATTGTAATAATCAGTACGTGAATTATTTAGACATTAATGAAAGTGCATCGGGTATTGATTACAAACCGATTCGATTCAATTATTCATAGATTGGTCTTGATCATTTTTTTGACTTCCTCTTAAATAGCTCTAAAATAAGTTGAATAATTAAAATATGTAGTCAAAAAACTATATTTGGCTTAAGTTTCCAAAAAATAAATATTATAAAATGCATTCAATCATAAAGCGAAAATAACGGAATTAGGGCAAAATCCTAAAAATACTAGCTAATACCATACTTAAAGAAACAGTATATCTGAAATAAAGTATAGTTCACGTGAGGGAAAAAAACGGTGGATTACATTATGTTTATAGGACCGCCAGCGTTCTTTATTCCTACACAACCTGAATAAAATTACATTTTCCAAAAATCCACTTAAAATTGTACATACCTGTTATGCATAACTCCTTCTGGCCTGTCCACCGCTGCTCCAGAATACACGTACACTCTAACATCAGCCTTGTACCACTTGATACTATGCAGATCACCACAAGACGCAGCGTCTATGCGACACCGCAGTCGTGCTGTTTCACCGACCAGGGCTGTTGTGTGATCTGTAAGAGAGGGATAGAAATATTATTACATACATACATAATTTCACGTCTGTATCCCTTATAGGGTAGGCAGAACACCAGAGGTGATAAGACCATCTGATGTCATGTTTGATTTTTCAGGTATTATAATGATGGAGAGAGACTTTTGCAGTGACAGGGAGTCAGCCTATCGCCCACAAAAACACCAATAAAACCTAAATATTATTATTAAAGTATTAAATATGGTCATCCTAGTGCAAGAAGAACGAGTAGAAAATGACATCGCACAAGTATTATTGATGGTCACCGCAGGAAAAAATGGAAGAAAATAATCAGCCATGATCTGTAGTAAATAAAATATATTTTTAATCCAAATTCATAGATTTTTAATATATTACACAGTTTGAATTGAAGTTTCGTGTCTAAAAAGACAGTGAGCAACGAGATGACTTAGAAGCAAGAAGGCTGTTTTGGGCATTCCGTCAATTTCTGCACAGTAACAAATTTGTATTAATTAACACACAGTAACTATTTACTTATTGTCAATTTTGGATTCGACCACGAGCCTACCAGTCCTTGCCAAATTGTGTCAATTGCCAGATTCCTAATTAAGTTGAGTGGTTACTTTCTAAATCACATTATAAGTTTGAAAGAGTTTGGCTATTGAAGAGTGTCTAGAGGATAAATATCATACATACATACACAACTTCACGCCTGTATCCTTTAAAGGGTAAGAAGAACACCAGGTTATAAAGCCATCTGATGTCACATTTGACTTTGAAGGTATCATAATAATAGAGACTATTGTAAGGCCAAAGTGAAGCCTAAAAAAACCTAATAAAACCTCTGTCCCTTAACTGACTAGAACAGTATGCCCGGAAGAGAAGCAGCTCGTAAATCTGCGTTTTTCTTTCACTCTCAGTACAGCATGAAAGCTAATTAATATTATCATTATTTGCAAGATCACTAGTATTTTAACTATACATTATATTACTGCAAACAAAGGATTGTTAGTAACTACAAAATCTCAGATTCTTCATTTAATTTTAATCAGCATTTTCAAAATCATTTTAATCAACATAAAATATTAATATTGACGCAGCGAATTTTGCCAACTTTGAAATCTGAGTCAGCAGACAAAGGTGCAGCAGTTTCAATGTACGCAAATGTAATCAATACTTATATGTTTATTAATGCTGTAGAGATTATTTGTTTGCTCCAAAAGTAACAATTATATTGAAATTATTTGATTTGATTTGATAAACGTTGAGACTTACAATCAAATGGGAATAAAACTCAGTTCTAAATAATTATTCCAGGAGATTACAATATTGTTGATAAAATCTTTATCACCTAATCTTCAATTATTGACGACCACTTTGGCGATGGGGTAAACCTGTCTGCCGGTTCGCGTGGTTGCGGGTTCGATTCCCGCACGGAACAAGAGGCTGCGTTTCGTAATGAATTCTTTAACTTTCGGAGAAGTTTACTCAGTAAATAATTAATACTTATTTTTTAATTTATTTTTTCTCTTCATGTATGATCTTAAACTATCACGTCCTGGAATTTTGAAAGTGACCCACCAGTCACCCTGTATAAAAACGGTTTCCTTAAAATTGTTTTCTGAAATTAAATTTTAAAGCATCTCTTTAATAGGTACTTAGTAGCGGACTTACGGCTTCGTGTGTGTCAAAGTTAAAACAAGGAGATTAGACTGTGGTTACATTGAGGTCAGAAGCGGTAATTCACAAAGCCACCGCACTTTCGGTAAGCAATGCCGGAATTTTCGGTAGGCGTGTTTATGCGAAGGATCTGCTGTGGTTGTATTTTCCTATCGGTTTTGGATATTTGAGTGACGTTAAAAAAATCATGTTCAGGTTTTGCCAGGTTAGCAATTACTTTGTATCAAAATCTACCGCTAAATATTTTATCCCCGGTGATAATGTGTTATATATAGTATTTTAGGAAATTCAATCTTTATATCAAATACATAACTTCACGCCTGTATCCCTTATGAGGTGGGCAGATCACCAGAGGTTTTATTCTTGCAGCCTGTGGGTCAGGTACACGCGAAAGGCCTTCAGCGCACTGCGCGTCCAGTACAATAATGCTCTGAGGACCCTGCTGGGACCGCCACGGTTTTGTAGCGCCTCGGCAATGTTTGCAGAAGCTAGAGTTGACGATTTCTATGCCATAATACGGAAGCGAGCTGCGTCTATGTTGCGGCGAGTCCGTGGTAGTTCCAACAGCATCCTTAGTAATCTCAGTGCAAAAATTGATGGACCTTTCATAAGGCATTGGACTGATTTGCTTGTACGCAGAGGCGTGCATATTATAAATTATAAAATAAAAATAATTAAAATTATATAATTGATTATAATAATTTATAATTATAAAATTACAATAAATTCAATAATTAGAATAATACTAATTCAAAAGATAACATTAGGTATTTTAAATTTTTGAGTTTGTAACCTGTAATTAATGAATCACAAAAAGAAAAGAATTTTGAATTTTGTTATTAGGACAAGAAGTGATATTTAAGTTTTACCTATATGTGGAAATTTGTTAATTGGCGTTCTATGATCTATGTTATCTTTAAATATGTTTGTAATTAGCTGTAAGTTTCCCAAAGAAATAAAAATAAAATAAAATAAAATACTAGGTTAAGAAATAAGAAATCTGGTCCGAAATAAAGATTTATTATTACTATAAGACCATCTGATGTCACGTTTGACTTTGAAGGTATTATAATGATGGATAGAGACTATTGCAGTGACAGGGGGTCAGCCTATTGCCCACAAAAATGCCAATAAAACCTCTGTCCTTAACTAACTTTTACAATATGCCCAGGAAGAGAAGCAGCTGGTACATTCTATGTTTTTCTTTCACTCAAGTCCAACATGGAAGGTTTTAAGAATATTTCAAACTATGTATTGAATTTCTCTACATTTTTATAATACCTCCAAATTTGTCAAACGTGACATCAGATGGTCTTGTAACCTCTGGTGTTCTGCCAACCCCATAAGGGATACAGGCGTGACGTTATGTATGTATGTATTGAATTTTCAAAAAGAGTGTTATGAATAATAATAAAAAGGCTCTATGGTCCTCCAAATCTGTTTTTATCTTATTCATTAGTTATTTATTACATTACACAATACTTGACTATAAAAATATACTTTTTCTTATATACTTTGAAATACTGGTGTTAAAAATAAATTATTATCGAACCAACTGACTCTTGATCCACAATAAGCTGATTTTGGCAAACCATATTTCATTGTGACAATATGCTGGTAGGTTAAAATTTGCTTGAAAATAGATATCCTTGGTGACGAACTTGTAATCATTTCATTTAGCACTGACATTAATCAGTACAAAATTCGTACAGTATCTAAAAAGTCATAAGTGCATTGTACGCGACAGACCTTGCAAGTTTGACAGTTTCAAACGAATTTTGGTACATAAGTTCACCTCTAAACTTTCTTACTAAAAAAGAATTCACTGTGAATCTATTCAAGTCATTCTTAGAACCTCTTCAGCTTTATAACAAGTGCAGACATTTATAAAAGATATGCAGTAGTCGGCGGAGTAGCATCAGTCTGAAAAATGGCGCTAATCTAGCTGCATTAAAAGCCGGCTATATTTCCAAGAGAAAAGAGGATTTTTATATGGAGATAATTAAAGTTGATAAAGGATCCTACTGACGGCTAACAGCTGCGTTTATTTGACGGCTTTCAGGAAGCTTTTGGTTCGAATCCTGGCGGGTTCAGTTTTTTTTTTTTTTTATAAGTGACTAAACCCGCGTTTGACATCAATCTCACCTGATGGTAAGTGACGATGAGGTCGAAGATGAAAGCACACGGGTTTAGGAAGGAACTGGCTCTTTATACAGTATTGCCGGAACACATTACCGCCGGAGCGGTAACATTTGGCGGCAGACTTTATATAAAGGGTGGTCGCTACCCAGGCGGACCCAGAAGGGATCCTACCACCAAGCAAAACATATTATTGGGAAACATATTATTTTTTATCATCCATGAGTAAACTATCACTTGATCGCCATTTCACAGGTAAGTAAAGATAAGGACAAATGTGACACCAGGTGCGTTTGTGAAGGAACTGGTTATTCAGTTCTAAACTTTCGGGTCTTGGTATTATACTATTCTCTGGCAAATAATTCAATGCAGTAAATTGACAGTTCAAAATGTCAAATAATAATAAATAATAATAAAAATCTTTATTTCCTCTTAAACAACTCAAGTTTAGATAGCACAGTAATATACACACAAATACAGTTTTGCAGAGGCTGGAGCTTAACCTAGGATACCCTGTGTCTTGGGACTCTAGGCCTCCACCTAGAAATCTCCAAATAGAAAAACAATGATACCAGTTAAAAAATTCGCAGTATAAGTACTGTAGCGACCTTTCCGGGATCGACAGATAGAGGCGATAACTTCGAATTACTAAATTTATAAAAGAAACAGCTAGAATACGTGAGACTTAAACATTTATTGTGATCACTTTTTTCGGACGCTCACTGGGGAATGACAATCAAAATATAAAAGCTTACTTGATATCCTGAAGGTTCTTAATTTTAAATTAATTATTTTGCTATCAAAATATTTCCAGCCAGTGGAGTTCAACGAGTTTGAGTTCGAATTCCACAGTACTGAATGAGAATTATTCAAAATTAACGAGTCTTTGTCATTCGGTTTGCATTAATTTTTATAGCAATTTATAAATAATTGAATTTGAGGTGTGTAAATTATCTTCAAAGTAACTTTCATGAAAACAATTAATTACCAAACATACCTGGTGCTTTAAAACAGTCACAGTGTAAGTAAAATCGACTTTATAACTTCTTAATTTTTTTAACTCCTTTTATCGTTAAAAAAGAAATTTCAAAAAGAGTTGTCATTTCCTAACAGAAACATAAAAAAAGAGATAATTTGTGGACATAATTTTTTTTCCCATTACATTATATTATTCACTTAAACCGCATCCCTATTTTTTTTCTTCCCTAAAGTGGGCACACTGGAACTGTCATTTTACTGCACTGAATTTTTGTTAGGTATAGGTAGTGTTGCTGTGTGGTCCGTAATATAAGTAATATCATCCGTAATATAAGCTTATTGAAGTTTGCTTCGAGGCCAAATATTTGGTGTTTCTGTTTAAGGAAACAATACAAAAATATATGTACTAATATGCTAAATAATCATATTAGAAATAAGCATATTAGTATGGTATTGTAAAGAAAGCTGAAGTTATTGTTTGTATATTTTGATTGACTACGCTAATCTACAAAAGGATAAAAGGTTCAAAAACCGTCTGAACTCTACACACATTTGTAATATTATGCAGCGAGAATTGAACCCGCTTACAAAGTTGACAAGTACATTTGTAACTTAAGAAAACCTATTCCGCTTTGGCCCCGTCCGCTTTCGCCCCGAAACATAGGTTAAACTTTCGCCCCGACTTTTTCTTGGACAATAAATACTCTTCCTATTACACACTTCACTCGTTTACGGTCTAAGTTTTGGAACAAATATATCTTTTTTATTGCCGTAGTTTTTAAAAAGGTTATTTTCACTTTATTTATTAGTTTTAGTAAGTAGGTAGTTATTTGAAGTGTAATTTTTAAGCACATTAACTGAGAGTTTATTGTACAAGCTGATTTTTAAGTTAAGTCTCAACTTTAATAATTACTAACGAAGTTAACTTTGATTTTACTAGCCTTTATCGGTGTTATCATAAGCATGTATTAAAACTAGTTGTTTAAAAATATTATTTTAAATATAAAAAATATAACACTGGATGAATTGATATTACGCTTTGAGTATTAAATAGGTAGGGCGATAAATTCAGTTTAAATTTTTTTTTATACATACATAACGTCTCGCCATTTGATGTCAAATTTGAAAAACTTGGAGGTATTATAATGATGGAGAGATATTTGCAATGATAGGGGATCAGCCTATCGCCCACAAAAACGTCAACAAAACCGCCGTCCCTCAACTGACTTTTACAGTATGTCCGGGATGAGAAGCAGCTAAAATTCTTTGTTTTTCTTTTGCTCCCAGTCCAGCACGGATTTTTTTATTAAACTTTTAATTCATGATGAAAATTTAACAGAAAATTTAAGCCAGTTTATATGTTAAACATAATATATGTAAGCCAGAAACCGAACTCTTAGTTAAGTAACAACACGATCAAGTTACACGCCTAATTGGGCTCCAGTAAAGGTAGAAATTACCTTGTTTTCGGTAAGTTCATAATTATTTAATTAATTTACGCTAAAGTTACAGCTATATATGATCTTTTGCTATTTTTATAAAGAAGATACGTACCTAAGCAGAGATTTTTGAATTTGGATTTTATCGCATACTAGCATTAACAAATCACGTTCTTACACCACTGCATCACAGAGGTTGTCAACATTTTTCGTCAAGATATCATTAATATCTGTATGATAACGATTAATATGCAAAAAAGATTGTAATCGCATGATTAATTGGTCTTGTTAGTAACTTTACAAAGTTGTTCGCTTCGCAAATTTTAAAAACTTTCTCGTGTCGTCGCCGTCTTGTCTATGCTCCGTTTTTTATGATTAATGGTTATTTTTCATGTAAATAAATAGATGAAGAGATTTTCTTTTAGATGACAGAAATGGAGCGTATTTTTTTATTTATTTAAGAAATTATCGTATGTTTATGCTGTTGTCAGTGGTTAGCCGTGTAAAACTAAATCCTATTGGTTTATCAAGATAAAAATATAATACCTACAAGCTGTTTCGCGGGTATTACCCACGCAATTTCGTATACCGCGGGAATATTGGGATAAAAAGAAGCTTTTGTGCTAATCCAGACTGTATGTACATTGGGCCCGATTCAACATTGTATTCTCTTATTTTAAGTGTTTCTTGCCATGACAGAAACAGAAAAAAATAGCTATTGTATGAGGCTGTCACGTTTCACATCATAAAATTTGACATAAGAAAGTGCAATGTCGAATAAGGCCCAATGTATGCCAAATTTTCTCCAAAGCCGCTCTGTCATGCATGATTGAGGAACAAGCATCCATTCTTCAATACTTTCAGATTTATAATATTATACGTAAGATGAGTTCCTATTGTCTTTATAAAGTATCCAGCCATAGCTGACCTGGTGAGGACCTGTAGCGGCTTTAAGGGCTATATGGTTGGGGAAACAATGTTATGTACTGGACCTTTTTTTATCCACCGGGACTCCCGGGTAATGCCACTGAAGATAGGGTAAGAATGCCTATTATAAGATAGGCACCAAATATGAGATAGCAAGGTACTGGCCAAACTATTCACGTCAGCAATTTGGTGCTAGTTTCCCTCGAATCGACACATCAATAGCGTTAAACGTCTGTCAGTGCGCGCCGGCCACCGACGATCTAAAAAGTTGTGCGCGTCATTTATTACATTATCGTAAAACCAAAAAATTTTCGTCAAATGTTTACAAGGTACGTACGAACTTAATTTTTACGTTAAAAGCACTTAATATATTTTTAGTTTGTAGCTTATATGATCCGTTTTCATATGTAAGTGCAGTTTGATTGCGCTTTCTTTTTGAAACAAAAAAAGAGGCACCCATTTTGTAAAACAGTTGTTTTTCCTAATATGAGATATACTGGGGTTCGTAAAATGAGATACCTATCTCATATGTTCAGCGCTATGTGAAAATGGATGACCATGCAGAAGATCTTATTAATATTAAGACTGATGTTTTAATATAATATTTAATAAACAATTTATAATAAAAAAAAAAAAAAAAAAATTGCTAATATGAGATATTATCTCATATTAGCAACCCCTTGTATCTCATAATAGCAAACCATTTATTTTTGAATACTTTTCTGATATTTTTCACTTTTTACAGCACAGCCAGAACAATGTTATATGTAGCACTAAATAGCTATTGCATATTTAAAGTACATTAAATTTCCAATCTAAAACTATATCTTAGAAAGCTACACATGAAACAGTTTGGTTTTTAAGTCTAAAATAGAAATGGTATCTCATAATAGGCATCCTTACGCTACCGTGGGATCAAATTTTATTGGATGAGGTACAGTCACGTGCAACAAGATGTATACACTTCGCAACTTATTCAGCTGTGATAAGGTTCGAATTCGAATGAAAATGTATATGTGACTGTACACTTCGAGGTTTTTAGTAGGTCTCGGTTCGGCCTTCTACTGGATCATCTCCATATACCCCGCCTTTCCCTCTAGGGCAGTCGGGGAGGTGGCAATGGGATCAAAATTTATGCGGGTAAAAACACGTAAGTCTGTGTTTATAATCATAAAATAGGCACCTACATGTATATTCTATTTACACAATCTTAATTTTATCTCCACCTCACAAAACTGTTTACATAACACCTTTGTTTGCTGCCACTTAGGGGTAGGTGACACAAACAAACAGGCAAATAACAATTACAATCGCAAACGAACCTTCTGTAATGAGGGCGTTTTTGTTTAAAAAATTTTGGGAATTCTGTTGGGGTTAAGTAATACATACTGGTGGAAAGGATGTAACTTATTTTTATCAATATATATAAAACTGTTCCGTTACTTACTGAGGTACTGAGTACTACTATAAATAATGAGTGGGTGGGGCTTTGCGTTAATATAAGCTGGCTTTTGGCGATACTAATTTAGTTCGGTGGTGGTCGTTGCGCCCTGAGGATGCTTCTGGTTGAAGCGAAACACGTGTCGGTGATAGCTTGTGGTGTGGGTTTCCAGGTGTGTGTTCATTGCATGTCTTGCTTCTTGCTTGAGGGAGGGAGGGCGGTGAACTTACGCATGAAAATCCTGCATCACTAGTGCAAGTACAAGTCGCGGAATTAGCAAAATAACTTTTTATAGTAGTTGTCATGGATTTCCGCAAAGTAACACCTGATTCGATTCAATCAATCGAGTTACTGAGTGACTGATAGACAACGTACAGCCGTAACTTCTGGGCGTAGCGAGCTGAAATTTGGAACATATATTCTTTAGGGGATGTAGGGGTGCACTAAGGAAGAAATTTCCGAAATTCTCACGGGAACGGGAATAATTTGACATTTTAGTTTGTATGAAAAATCTTATTCCTTGAATGCATGGTTGTGATACTTGGCATGAAGGTTCTTCAAAGAGTGACTGGTTGTGGTAAGAAATGAATTCCCGAAATTCTCACAAGAACGGGAAATAATACGATTTATAGTTTGTAGGAAAAAAAAAATCCATGAGTGCACAGATGTGATACTTGTGATATAAAGGTTTCTCAGTGAGTAACTGTTAGTGTTGTGAAAGAAGTTCCCGCCATTCCCACGGGAACACGAAATATTGGACTTTTTAGTTTGAATGAACAATTATTCCTACAGTGCATGGATGTAATACTTGATATAAAGGTTCTTCAATGACTGGTTGTGTTAAATATAAACAATGTTTATGCGCGTACGAAGTTGCGGGCAAATGCTAGTATATCATAAACATAACTGTTATACTGGGTTAATTTTAATTAGGGCATCATCCTCCTGCAGGCAGCCTCTCCGCATCAATCCCAACAACATTTGTTCTACAACTTTTTAAAATTAATAGTTTTTCAAATTCTTTGTTTTCCCATACAAATTAATTTATAGAATCGTTTTAGTGGCGTAGCTCTATTTAATCTGAGAGTAGGTATGCCACGCACATTACAAAATATAGAGTTAGGAGAAAACGCTTTTCTTTTTTTGAGTTTCGTATTATTCAGCAAGATTTGTAAAAAGTCGCAGAACCACTGTTGTTTCAAATGTAACGTAATCGAATGAAAATGTAATCGTTTTCTTCCATGCTGGACAGGGAGCGAAAGAAAAACTTAAAATTTACCAGCTGCTTCACTTCTCGATAGGCTGACCTACTATCACTGCAATAGTCTTTCTCCATCATTATAATACCTACCTCCAAATTCATCAAACGTGACATAAGATGGTTTTATAGCCTCTGGTGTTCTGCCTACCCCATAATGGATACAGGTGTGAAGTTATGTATGTGTGTATGTACGTACGTACTTAGTTATAGTATTGGATTTAACGCGATTAGTCCGAAGAAAAACGAAGTCGTCGTGGCGCCGTGGTTACTGTGCCTGTGTATACGATATCGCAGGTTAAGCGCGCTCGGTGCGGCCGGTATTAGGATGGGTGACCGCCGATCATTCATTTCTCACGACGACTTCCGTGCTTCGGAGGGCACTTTAAGCAGTCGGTCCCGGGGCTGTATACTTGTAGACAGTAGTCGTTAGGGTTTGTCAGAAGCCATTTCGGCACCCTGAAATGGGCACCAGTGGGCCAGCTTGGTGGATTACGGCCTAAACCTCCTCGTCACCCAGAGGAGAGACTCATAGCCCTACAGTGGGCTCATTACACGGAGTTGTGATGATGATGATGAGTCTGGTTGAAAAAGTGTTTTATTTACTTCTACAATTTTCTTCCCGACTGTGTGTCTCACAACGCAGTTCTCGACCAAAGTGCGGGTTTATTTAATTTCTGTCTTTGCACGGTAAAAATTGTTTTTACTGCTAAAGTGTGGGATTGCACATGTCCGAAAAATACCTGCGCCTTTTTTGAAGAAAGGCTTTCATTTTGATAAAATATTGTATAACTAAAGCAGTATTAAACAAAATCTCGGGTGTAAATTAGTATGTTATTTAGCTGCGCTGTGTAGTCTACATACTTATAACAAGCTTATTAAAGTTTAAGTTCTTTAGTTGATGTATGTTTAAGTAAAGTCTACTTTTTATAGAAAAAAACGTCAGTCTTTTTTTGGGATAATCTGCAGAAATTTTATAGTAACGACTCTAGTTGAGTCTTAGGTCTTGCAGCTTATTGGATGTAACATTTTAAGTGTTTGGTCTGATGTTGGAGATGAATTCAAACCATAACTTGGGTAAATCTGTCTGCCTCAGACGCCAGTAGGTAGTTGCGGGTTCGATTCCCGCACGGAACAAGAAAGAAATTGATCCTTGTCTGGGTGTTTATCTATTATTTTTAAGAAACCGAATCCAGAAATTCTGTAACGAAAAAAACCTAACACCCCCCACTCCAACCGGCACAGCGGTGATACTTTGATTTCATAACTTTA
Organism: Stenoptilia bipunctidactyla; assembly: GCA_944452665.1. Classification (NCBI taxonomy): domain Eukaryota; kingdom Metazoa; phylum Arthropoda; class Insecta; order Lepidoptera; family Pterophoridae; genus Stenoptilia; species Stenoptilia bipunctidactyla. The sequence continues at coordinate 1,927,427 of OX101745.1, read as the reverse complement.
CATGCGGGCTTTAATAAACAATCAGCGCCATCTACTAGGAACTTGTGGAACTTCATATTAGATCAAACATTACTGCATTAATAAAATAAATAAATAATTAGTCTTTTTTTATTCATATATTATTTAATTTTTTATTATTTAATTATGAACCGCTTAATATGCATCTCGCAATTTATATATTTAAACTATAAAATTTACTCCATTCGCTGAATTTTAGTTTAAATACTTCCACTTATAGGTACAATGTACAACTTTTTTCATTTCCAAACTTTACACTTTGTCACATTAAGCTTCAGGCTAAAAAATAAAATGCAGTACGCCGGTGTAAACGCAATAATGTTGTGCAGACCTCTTTGTCCACCGAATTTTAATGATAAAACTTTATTTATTTGAACATACAAGTTATTGTACTGTTTATTTTGAACTGGGAATAAACTAGTAAAACGCTATCTTTGTCGCACTATGCTTTAAAAATAATGAAAAGGTGAAAAGAGGATTCAAACGTGTCTCGACGGTGGAATTATTAAATGAAATAACTGCACCCTTTCACTGCATTTATTTAAATTTTACTTATTTTTGGCTTACTTTGACCAGTTATTATTTAAATTGAAATTAATTATGTTATATCTAATCATTATTGTTAGACAAAAAGATTGTTAATAATTTATATTAATTTAAACATAAAGTAGAACGATAGTTACAGATTATCGCAGAACATAGACAAATGTATCGCACAGCATAGTTCCAAAATCACCCAAAAATTAAAAAGATGCATACATTATTGCTGGACTGGGAGCGAAAGGAAAACATAGAATGTGCCAGCTGCTTCTCTTCCCGGGCATACTGTAAGAATCCGTAAAGGGACCGAGATGTTATGAGAGGCTTTTTTGTGGGCGATAGGCTGACCCCCTGTCACTGCAATAGTCTCTCTCCTCTATTATAATGCCTCCAAATTTGTTAAACGTGACATCAGATGGTTTTATTACCTCTGGTGTTCTGCCTACCCCATACGGGATACAGGCGTGAAGTTATGTATGTGTATGTATGTATTATTAAAAACAGTACAAAGTAAATTATTTCTAATAAAAACAAGAATAAAGTAGGTATCTTTATTTACAAAATCCACATTTTTCTACTATACTTACGACTTTGAATAATCCAAAAAGGACTACCTCTGTAATTAAATATTTTAAAAATTAAGTAAAGGCTCGGCCTGAAAACCAGCGCTGCTGAATGCTAAATGTTTTTAGCAGCATAATGCTGAGGCTGTGCCTGTCATCACAAAATTTACAAATATACCCTACTATCCATGATTATGAACTTTAGTTCTTAATATTAGGTAGTATTTAGTTCCCATTGTTTAATTTTCTATGTAATTTTTTTTGTGATATTAAAAAAATATTTCTTTCTTCTTTAAATGTAAATCTACGAGTAGCAGCTAATTTACAAGACGATAGGTGATAAAGTCCAATGTGAATAGTTAACAACCAAATTTAACCGTGATATTTTTTTTATTTATAAAGTATAGATGGGACGTTTGTCTTCCATGACACCTGATTTTAAGTGTTGTTTGCACTCTTCTTTCATGTAATAATACATCCTGAAAACAATGTTCGACGACCACTTTGGCGATGGGGTAAACCTATCTGCCTCATACGCCAGTGGTTACGGGTTCGATTCCCGCCCGGAACAAGAAAAAAAATTGTTCCGTGTCTGGGTGTTTATCTATTTAAGCATTTATATTGTAGTTACATGTATCCCATAACACAAGCTATGCTTACTTTGAGGCCATGTAGTTGGTGTGCTTGTCTGAGGATTTTATTTTATTACTAGCCACCGCGCGCGGTTTTACCCGCGTAACTTTTGATCCCGTGGGAATTTCGGAATAAAATATAGCCCATAACCTTTCTCAAGAGTTGGGCTATCAAATGCAAAAATTTTCAATTTCAAATTTTCAAATTCCACTTGTAGTTTCTGAGATTAGCGCGTTCAAACAAACAAAAAAACAAACTCTTCAGATTTATATATTAGTATAGATTTATTTAATATCTCCTTTACTGCGTGTGTTTTCGCATTCGACCTAATTGTCACTTTCCATCTGGTGGAATAGAAACCAAACGTGGTCTAAGTATCTCATAAAAAAAAGAAAATTTAATCGTATCGAAACTTTGTAAAGTCTTTTTTAGCATCACTACTCTGAAGTGAACACTATTCACAAGCAAAGTTACATCCATTTCAGTTCGTTTATTCGTAATAAAAATAATTCCATTAAAAGAAATATGACCCTCAATTGTTAAAGCACAATATGGGTCTCCCAACTTAGATTTTTAGAATCCGCAAATAGCTCGCCAACTCATATTATACGCGACATTAACATTTTACCGCTACATAAAATTGCTAGCTAATTCGCAAAACTTCCAGAAATTTGGCACTAAGACTGGCTGGTAAATGTTATGGATTAACTTATAAGTTTGAGCGCAGTTTAGGGTAAAATATTTTTTAGGGAAAAAATATGAAAATTCAAGTTATTTTTCCGGGTAAAAGTTTTTGGCACGATGTCCTGAGTTCTCGAGTTTATGTGTCTGTGTTTGTTTCAAACGCATTTCGGTAATAGTTAATATTTTTCAGATCGTTTGTTTCAAACATGTTTTAGTATTCCGCAAAGCAATAAGGAAAACTTTTGTGTTTCATCTCAAGATTGACTCTCAGAGTATCTATTTGAAGTTTCTTGATTTTAGTTTTGGCTATATGTATTATAAAGGTTATTATAATTTTATAATGGACAGCCTCCGTGGTGTTTGGTCGAGTGATCGCCTGCGGGGTAAGTTCTTGCTGTTGATTTTCTTGCCACTTCTTCTCAACAGATCTACTTTTCAAATTGGTGGTTCAATTCAGATTCAGTTCAATTTGTAAAAAAAAATACATAATTCAAGTGTATTTAAGTACTAACGAAATAAAGGCGATGGGAAAACCTGTCTGCCTCATACGCCAGTGGTTGCGGGTTCGATTCCCGCATGGAATAAGAAAAAAAAATGTTCCATGTCTGGGTGTTTATCTAGTTATGTATTTATATTCTAGCTTCCCCCTTGTTCGCTATATGGTATGCCATAACACAAGATATGCTTACTAAGGGGCCATGAAGTTGGTGTGATTGTCTGGGGATTTTATTTATTTTTTATTTTTAAAGAATTTTTGACTTTGACTTTTGACTTTGAGATACTGGGTTTGAGTTCTACCAATTTAGGAAAGAAACTCAAACAATGACTAAATTGAGAAGAAATTATATTCCTTGGGCAAAAATCAACTTCGCCTTCACTGTTTCCACTGATATGATGTGGAGTACAGATTTTGAGGACTATCATTGACAAATACACACTGTAATATCAACACAACAATGGAATGATAACCATAAACCGGATTATAACTTACCACCAAGTACCTAGATCTAGTGTTTTAAATTTCATTGGCGTAAATAACATAAAAACTCAATTTTTCCTACGAAGAAAAAATAAAATTTTGTTAATTTTAATGGTACCCCTTTTTGCCATTCAAACCAACTTTTTTCGGGTAATTGTTTTGTAAACAACAGAAGCGTTAACAAAAAAGTGTTGTTTACAGACTGATCGTTTAATTAAATAACGAAGTTAATTAAATCAAACCTTTTTTCAATTGGATGAATTCAGAGCATTTATTACAAAATAACCAACTTTGAAAATAAAAAATAATTTGACTGGATCATGTTTTGTTTACAATAACAGTATATTTAATAAATCAGTATTTACATATTATGTTCTTTGGTACAATATAAACGAATCTGCAAAATATTTATTGCACAATATTTATTTTAGTATCACTCAATAGAAAAAATAAAGATATGGCACCACAAACTTTGTCGCTGTTGATGAACACCTTACGCCCGGTAGCGAATATACAAAGGCTATACTATTTGAGTCACGAGTCAGACTCTAATAGAGGAGCTTTTGTTTATGCATATTACTTGACAATACCTAATCGAACTCAGTAAAAAAATTGACTGAAATGGATTAGCTTTTGCTCTTGTAATTTTCAAAGAAATGCAATGACAAAACCTAGTACTGTATAATACATATTCACTCAAATAGATAAGCTTTTGTCAAGATGAAAAGTAGGTATATCTTTGTTTGATATCATTGCGATGAAAGAGATAAGCTACGAGAAGGGCTCCCGCACCGGAAGGCGGAATCAGTACGGTTAGGTGCGACGACGAGCGCAGCGAGGAGGAGCATGTTAGGTTGCATATAGTTATACACGTGCGCGAGCCGAGCGAGCGAAGCGAGCGGTGCCGCGGCAGCGGCCGGCGAAACGCCATAAACCTGGTCAGCTATTATAGTCAACCCTGGACAATCCCGACATGGTCAAAAGTCAAACAAAATAACGATGGTCATAATGCATGCACATTTTATTTCTATCTTTGAAAATCAGAACAATTGCCATTTAAGTATCAAATTGAAGCCAATGGTCGGTAAATATCGATATCAAATGAGATAGCTTTTGTTGCTGCAATGTTCAATTGAAGTTATCTCACAAAGTCTACACGACTTCGGTCAATTTCTGTACTAGAATGGATAAGGGTTTGGGCAAGTTTTTGTCATACAAAAGCTAAGCCAGTTCAGTTTGCACTTTCACTCTAATGGTATAGCTTTTGTAAATACGCCGCCCGGTACGATACTACATTTCATTGATTACGTTTGATAATACTACGACGTAGTACTACAAGATGTTTTGTAGTAGCGTGTAGTTGTCTTTATTCGTAATGGTATTCATTCATAATTTAGAGTGACCTAATATGACTTAATATGTTAGCAAATATATTAATTTCTTTGTAAAAAAATACATACCATTTTGCAGAACTAGCTTCTAGATATGATTGTGTAAAAACTATAGACTAGCCGTGTTCAATACTATCTGCCCTTGTATTAATTTGAGATATTGAATAACTATATGTATAGTTTCGGATCACCTCTAAATCGAAGGCCACATAAATTGAATTTTTTAACTGCATGCAAAGCATAGTTATTGTTGGCGATAACGATGAGTTTGCGATATTAAGATGTTTGTATGACTTCATGGTAGCGGAAGTATGTTGGTAGTACTGTTAAAGAGGGCGCTAAATGCAATGAATGACTGACATTCGATTGCAGCGCCATAGTAGTATCTTGAAGTATCTTGAATATCTTGAAGTATCTTGAAGTAGGATGATGGCAAGTGACACAGAGACGGTTAGGACGGCTAGGTGCGCGGACGTATCTCGGACTGTCGGTCGATAGTAGCTCGGTATTAATTGAGTTGGCATTGTAACTGTAAAGTAACTGACGGAACGGACTCGCGTTGTAATTAAGCCAGGGTTATACCCAAGCCCACAGACTCGGTACTAAGTAACTGTCCAGTGATTAATTCTATCGTGTTCTGTGAGTAACGCTTCTTTTCGTTTTGTTTGTTTTCCCGACATCAGAAGTGGGATAAACCTAAATCCTAATATTAATTAGTGTTTCGATTTATTTTTGCGAATAGTCTTCTCGGATCTGCCCAAGCTTAACTTTCGTTTGTGATTAGAGTGAGTTGTGGTAACCTCCGACATACAATCATAGATCTGTTGAAATAAGGCAGTATATTTCCTAAGAATAAAGGTGTATAACTGAAACTTATCGGATGCTGCCTAAGTCTAAAGGAGCTATCTGACGGAAGGATCTGTGGTTGTGTGATTATGGAGAGAACTATATTGTGGAATGAATGAAATTTTGTGGTTAAGCGGCATTCATATTTTTTTTTTTTTAATAGGTAGTCTAAATATTGAAGTTGTAGATTTTCTTTCTGATTATCGTGTATCCGTGACTCGGTAGAAATCGCTTTGTATCTTGCCAATCTTAGATTATTTCGCTGCGATTCTTAGGAGACACGTTTTCTTATGTTTTGGTAACAGTAAACTTGTTATTATTTTGGCAATTGAAACGTAATATTACGATAGTGTGTGTTTAATGGATCACAGAGATAGGTTATAACGTCGAGATTGGAAATGCGTTTAAATAATACTTTGAATTTGTTGCGATTGACAAAAGAGCTAACGTCGAGATTGAAAATGCGTTTAAATAATACTTTGAATTCGTTGCGATTGACAAAAGAGCTGGATTTTACTGTCGAACTGTTTGCAGTTGTCGAACAATTTTAGTACTTTGTTGTTGTGAATTATGAAGTACAATGCAATGCTCTTATTGGTTTGATATACGCCATAACCGGATGGAGGTTATGAGTGTGAGTTGATATAACCAGATAGAGGTTATGAGTGTGAGGTGATGTAACCTAGTGGAGGTTACATTACGTTTTGTGACGGGATGGACGTCACTGCAGAAGAGCTTTGCATTGTTTGCTAATTAATTGGGTTATTCTAGCAGCTTATGCTTGCTTTGTTTATTGTTCGACCGCTGTCAGATTGTTTGATGTTACATTCAAAGTAAATTTCATTATTTAATGTGCGGTTTTCTTATCGAAAGTATTGTGGTTCCTACAATGCGTTGACGTTAGCCGATTCCTACTGAGTTTCTTGCTGGTTCTTCTCAGTAGATGGATCTTCTGAACCAGTGGTAGCTTTACGTAAATTGTTAAATCGTGGATTTAGAATTTTGATGGAAATATTAAATTGAAGTAAAATTAAAAAAAATCTGTAGCGGTTAAAGTTTTGAAGTTGCCAAAAGTACAAGTATCCATTGCAGTTGTAAAGAAAGATGTAATTTCTGGTTTTGGAAGAGATTTAATGTGTTGTGGATACAGGTTCTCGTTCGTTGGTTTTGTGACTACGCCAGAATGATTCTGGGTAGTGTGTTGAAGGAGTCATTGGTTGACTCAGGTTTTCCGTGGGGAAATGATGTAATTGCTGTTAACCACGAACGATATACCTTGTTGTTAATAATGAAATTAATGGATTTCAATGTTTGATTTGGAGATAATTGTTACTCAATGGAGTTTGAAACTTGGTTAACTAAAACGGTATTTTTGTTGTTGAGTATTCTAAAAGATTTTTAATGTAAAGAATTCAAACTTGTGTTTTTTTCTTTTGAGAATTAGCTTGACTTCATTGTCAGGAGTGGCCAAGCCGCCACTTTGGTATGATTGTTTCAGATTAACACACGAGGACGTGTGTCATCGCAGGATGACCGTGTTGGCGATAACGATGAGTTTGCGATATTAAGATGTTTGTATGACTTCATGGTAGCGGAAGTATGTTGGTAGTACTGTTAAAGAGGGCGCTAAATGCAATGAATGACTTGACATTCGATTGCAGCGCCATAGTAGTATCTTGAAGTATCTTAAATATCTTGAAGTATCTTGAAGTAGGATGATGGCAAGTGACACAGAGACGGTTAGGACGGCTAGGTGCGCGGACGTATCTCGGACTGTCGGTCGATAGTAGCTCGGTATTAATTGAGTTGGCATTGTAACTGTAAAGTAACTGACGGAACGGACTCGCGTTGTAATTAAGCCAGGGTTATACCCAAGCCCACAGACTCGGTACTAAGTAACTGTCCAGTGATTAATTCTATCGTGTTTTGTGAGTAACGCTTCTTTTCGTTTTGTTCGTTTCCCGACATTATGTTAACAGAACTGGACTTTAGTAAAAAAAAAATGACAAATCTATACTAATATATAAAGTTGAAGAGTTTGTTTGTTTGAACGCGCTAATCTCAGAAACTTGAAGTGGGTTTTAAAAAAATATTTTTGCATTTGATAGCCCAACTCTTGAGGAAGGTTATAGGCTATATTTTATCCCGAAATTCCCACGGAATCAAAAGTTACGCGGGTAAAACCGCGCCCGGTATCTAGTACACAATAGCAATAGCAAACCTGTACATTTGTTTATTTATACGCTGACATATTATAATCGTCACTAAATCTTTTTGTAACTGTTCCACTGCAGGGCTATGAGTCTCTCCCCTGGGTGACGAGGAGGTTTAGGTCATAATCCATAAACCTGGATTCAAAGACATACATCTACATAGACAATGCATGTGTCAAGATTTGTATTGAAACCAAGCATGCCAACTTTTTAACACCTTTTGTGACGTCACAGCTGATATTTATTGCTGGGAAATACAAACCGATTCAAATGCACCAATGCCGCCGATGAAATCCATTATTAAATAATAAATAAATAAATATAAATATTTCTGACATTCACACAACATTATCCAGCCCAAATTAAGTTTCTTAAAGAACTTGTGTTATGGATACTAGATAACTGATATACTTAAGAAATATATACACATACATATTGAACAAATACCATATTTTTTATTAGAATAAACTTAAATAAACGTTTTGCCTACGAACAATAGAAATCACTACCAAAATGCCTTTCTATATTCAAAATCTTGACATCTAAACCACTGCTTACGGACTGTTTGACTGTAATGGGTTGCTAGGTTATATTTGACCATTTACAAAATAAGTCATTATATCTAGCCAACGACGACGTAACAAGTTATTAATTTAAACCAATGAGGTAATGGTAGCATGGCAGTCTGCTGCGGCCAATAAGAGTGATGTTTGCATTACGTATGACCAATCAAAGAATAGGTCATTTTATCTAGCCAACGACGTAAAAATTTATTCATTAAACAAAATATCCTATCAAATATCTGTCAACATATCAATAATCCAGTTTTCTCTTTCTAACTTATCTATAACTGTTTTTGAAAAAAAGGACGAATATTATTGAATGACATAATTTTTCTTTTAAATATTTACTTTGACGTCATAAAAATGTGATTCAACCAATGGCAAAATTAGTCGAAGGATTGGCGTTTCGTTTTACGTAAGCAGTTAAACGAAATTATTAATAAAAAGCTCTAAAAACATAGTATAATATATTTATCGAATACTAAAACATAGCAAACATAAATTGAATAAGTATATATATTTCTTTAGCTCAAATATCATACCAATAATTTGCGAATGCGTGATATTCTATAAATCACATATCACCTATTTTCTTGGAAGAACGTCACGCAAGGAGGGCCTATGCCAAATTTGAGAACTTACAGCCCGTAGCTAATAGATATTGTGAAACGCTACTTTTTCCTACCAGTTTTGTACCTGTACCGGTTACGCATAGCAGTCAGTTGAATATTGAAACCCGCCATTAGACATTCAATAATATCAATTCATAAATCAATTAAATTATTTATTTATGACTTAAATAATTAAAACATTTAACTCAATATTTCTTCAGCTTCGAAATCTCGAAACACATGTCTCTATATCCCATAGTTTAAGATTTCCCTTCAGCCTCCTATAATAATCATGAAGCACTTAGAAGCTAATTAATCATTCAGTATTGGAACGCAATACAATCCCAACTAGGAGGTCCCCTAAGGAACAGAGTTGTGGAAATTTAAACTTTTCAATGTGTCTCTTTAATTTGTTTTAATTTGCACGTTTCATTAAACTGCTAATTCTATTAATATTAAAAGCTTGTGAGGGTAAGTGGTGTGTTTTTTGTTCTTTAAAGTTGAATCGAATTTATTAATGAAGTTGAAATTTTACACTCAGGAATTTTTGCTTATATGTGATTAATCCTGATAATATGAATAACCATATTGCCATTATTGTTAGGACCAAAAGTCAAAAAAAATATTACGAAAGGCATGGTTACACTAGCGTTGGCAGCGATCCGCGTACCAGATCACGTGTCGCAAATGGCCGCGATTGACTCAGGCGTAAGTAAAACTTTATTTATTTATAGGGAATTCTAGTGAAAATTTAAGTACCTACTTTTATTACATAATTATGACCAAAATCGAGTACAGAGTGCTCTCTTTCATTATCCATTTGTCACCAGTCACCCTGTATATTTCATTTGTCTTGAGAATGTAGACTTTAATTAAAAGCAGTTTTAATGTACTTTTCAGGAACTGTATTTAAAATGGTCTGTACCAGTAAAAAAAGAATTAATTTCAAGATGGCGTTTAACGTTTAGTTCTGGTGCAGAAAGCAAAGGATAAAGTATTGATTTCTGAGTATGTCATGGAAAAATACCAATCTTAATTAGCAAAAAAGACATTTCTAGAAAAACAGTCCTGTATAGTACCACATTAAATATAGTTAGCTATATAAATACATAATTCGGGAACAGAGTTTTCCCCATCTCTAAACACGTGCCGAAAAGTAAAATGATTGATTATATTTTTGGCGATTCTCAAATGACTTTATCATTCAATCATATTTTTGGACGAGTTTTCAATGTGTTTTCTTTTTTTAGAACTTTTTGGCAAATGATGGTGAAATGGGATATTTTATTTTAGTTCAATTATTGGTTTTGGGTAGTGTTACATGTGGCGTCGCAGAAATCCGACCAGAGAACTTTATCGATTTGTATGTTTATGAATGTTCGTATAGTATAGGAATCGGTTGCAAGTTATACTACCAATACCGCACGACAATTTATGTAAAAAAAAATGAGACTTGTTAATTTTAAATGTTTGTGAACAAGTTAAATTATTGAATGAATATCCACTCGTTATCATACGAGTCGATAAAGTTCTGTGCTATACTGCAGTGCAAATAAGGCGCCCGCAAAGTGGACCTACGATCTCATCAAAGTAAAAGATGAAAGGTGGCGGCGCGGGAACGAGCGCCGTGGACCTTTGGGGGAAGCCTTTTGTCCAGCAGTGGGGTTGTGGCTGTTAGATAGACATGTAGACATGTGAAGCTTGTAGTGGAGCTTATGGTATATAATAGATTTTAAAGAGTAAGTACGTTATTTTTGATCTTTCGTTGCCTAAGCTTGCGTTTGAACCTAGTCTCATCTAGTGGTAACTGAAGATAGGGGCAAAGAAAGGGTAATCATTAAAAAAAATATTGCCAGAACGCATCTGCATTGGAGTGATATTTAAGACCTAAAAAAACAATTAGAAGCCTTTGAAATGTGGATATAAAGACGCATGCTATCTATAAGTTGGACCCAGAAAGTGACCAATGTCAGCGTTCTACAATGGAAAGGCCAGAAACGCAACCTTATGCTCACCGTCAATAAGTGGAAAATCTCCTACCTTGGTCATGTGCTCCGTCATCAACGGTATGATCTCCTTCAGCTGATAAAGATGGGCAGAAAAAAGGCATGGTTGTGAAACATTAGAGAGGGACTGGGATAACTAAAGCGGCTGTACTATTCCGTCGAGCCAGGAATAGGGAGGACTGTACCATGTTGATTGCTAACCTTCACTAGTTGGAGAGGCACCCTAAAAAGGAGAAGATATTTTTCGGCATAATTTCTATGAAGGGTGTCAGGGTCCTGTCACCCAATAAGGGTTCACTCGTAATAGTCCATATTTATGACTCGCTTATCCAGGGGAGCTTCAAATAGTATTATCTGACCCTAGTGTCTGCCAAAGCTTTTTTTGATCCACGACCTCTTACCATTGGCCCACTGTCGCCGACTAGGCTTCTATCTTTACGAATTGAGGATCAAATCAAACGATTTGATTATTTTGATTTTAGTATTCACAATGTAAACAAAAAAAATCTTCAGCTTTATAGAACAGTATAAGTCAATCTATACATATAATAAAATGGTAGGAAAGTCAAAACTGTACATTGAATATTTTTTTAAAAGAATACTTGGGATATGATCTACAATCGAAACAGAAACAAAAAATATAGTTTTTAGAATTTTTGTCTGTTTGTCTGTTTGTCTTTCCGGGATAAACTCAAAAAGTACTGCATGGATTTACTTCAAATTTGGCATGAAGATAGTTAAGAAGTCGGGTCAACATATAGGTTACATATTATCACGCTAGCAGTGTTATGATCGTAGGTGCGTTTGGTGCTGCATAGCGTTCACGCAGACGACGTCGCGGGCAGCAGCTAGTATTTTATAAGTAGGTACGCAAGCACTAATATTGCTCTTTTTTTACACCTGTCCGGTCACAGGTCAGCTGGCAGAAATTTCTATTAGAAATAAGCTGTGCCTTTGCACATTGTTTAGCCTTTAAGATATATTGTTATAGGTTCTGTGAGAATTAAATAAATAAATATACCACTGTGTGTACATTAATAATTAAATAAGTAAATAAATACGATACTAAATGTATAGATAATTCACCGTAAAATTTTAACTGATACTAAATAATTTCCCTGTCATGCTTGAAGCACCCTGTTTTTAGCTTTGTTTATGTAATATTAAAATCCCCACTAGACCCACATTTTGCATTATGGTAAAGAAATAAGTCACCCGCTAAATATCGCAAGCGTACTTCTGAATATGCTTCATTCGTAGTTACAATGTTACTGTTTTTCCGTTGAAGTTTATTAAATCAATTGTTGTAATCATGAATGCAACCAATAAATAACATTATCATACCAACAACGTCTATAAATTGCGTCGAATACACCCCAAAATTGTCCAAACATATTATCAGTTTTAACCCGCCCAAAATCAATCAAATTAAAAATGGTTACTGAAAAATCCCATTAATATCAATCTTAATTGAATCACTTTAAAACCATCACCATCGTAGTCTGCAGAATTAATATGAACGTGTATAATTTAACTTTTTGACAGCGCCTAAAGGTCTCGTGTCGGACGTGTCAATGTCAGCTGTCATTAGTGCTATCAAGTGTCAGCTGTCTGGATGACAGTTTCGACGGGAGCTGTCAGACATTCGTCGAGATGTCTGTAATGGATGGGTGTTTGCGGTTCGTGCACATTCAGTAACTATTTTAGGGGTCTGTAAGAAAATGATTTTGGCTAATCAATAGTTTTTTCTGCTGTAAATGGTCTTTTTATGCTGGAATGTTACATTTTATTCGGAGATCGTGAAAATACGTAGTTATTTATAGGTAGGTTCGTGTGATTATACAAGATGTATGAGATACATTTTATTAAAATATTACCTACTTCATTAGTATTAGTTAATTGCTTATATTAGTCGGGTTAGTAAACTTGGTAAGAAGTTGGTAAGCTTTTTTTTATACTATTTTATCTTCCATGTCATCTGATGGAAAGTGCGCATGAAGACTATAATAATAATAATAATTCGTTTATTTCAGGTTGCATAGACCCATAAAAATAATTTAAAAATTAACAAAATCATGGATTGAATAAATTAAATAGCAATAACTAAATTAAATTAAATTGAAACAAAAAAATATTTAAAATTAGAATTAAAGTACCTATAAGATGACGATTAAAATAAGAGTCATAATAAGTATTTCAAATAAAATGCAATTAATTTATTAAAATATGGAAATTTATGTAACATTAATGAAATTAATGAAATTCGTGAAATCAGATTGTTTAATAACCAACCTTAACCGCAGGTGGTTAAGTTTAACAAGGCGAACTAGACTTATTACGGATTTCTTTTTCTATACATCGAATAGAAAATTTTATATCTAAGATTGTAAAGAAATCTGAAATAATCAAAAACATATCCATTTATGTATCAAAAATAACAGCCAATTGCGAGAGCTAGAACAAGATAGGTCAAAGCGGTAAAAACATGTCTGATGTAAAAAATAATAATAAATAAATATTTCTGACACTCACACAACATTATCGAGCCCAAATTAAGTTTCTTAAAGAACTTGTGTTATGGATACTAGATAACTGATATACTTAAGAAATATATGAACATACATATTGAATAAATACATATTTTTTATTAGAATAAACTTAAATAAACATATAAACATCCATGACTTGACGACTAATATCTGTGTTCATCACACAAATATCTGCCGCCGCCGGGATTCGAACCCAGGACCTCTGGCATAGAAGGCAATGTATGTTACCGCTACACCACCCGGTCGTCAATGTAGAAGAGCCGTCCTAAATATTTTTTTTATTCTGTATTCTTATTATTATTGCCTACCCCGTAAGTGATATAAGCGTGAAGTTATGTATGTATGTATGTATGATAGAGCTACACGAAATGAATAATTTAGTTTGTGTGTTTTTTGACAATAGCCTTTGATTCTATTACACAGAAAAGTGACCTCGAAGGTCGATTCGACCCAATTTTCAATAACAAAGGAGCTAATGATGTGTGTTAACCTTAATAGGCTACGGACAAACAACAATGCTGATGGTCAACACAGATTCTTTCGAACACGAGTATAGAAACATGTGAAGGCTCCTAAAAATAACCCCTTTTATAAAAACACTAGCCACTGCGCGCGGTTTTACCCACGTAAACTTTTGATCCCGTGGGAACTTCGGTGATAATGATTTGCAACTTATACAGGGTCGCCTTATAATAGTCAATAATATTTTAAAAGCAGATCAAGACCGATGAGTGGCTCATAATTACGAAAAAAAAATTTTTTTCCAAATATTTTTCATAAATTAAAATTTCAAAAAAAATCTTTTAAGTAATCAAAATTTAAGTTTGATCTGTAGTTTATGATTACACAGCAAGTAATAAAAACGTTTCCATCTAATTGTTTGTAGTCATATAATGTAGATTAATCTTAATTAGTGACAAAAGAATTTTGAAATTTTAATTTATGAAAAATATTTAAAAAGAATATATTTTTTTCAAAATTCAGACCCACTCATCATTCATCTGCTATTAAAATATAATTGACTATTATTAGCGGATATAATAGTAGTGTAAGTGTTGACTATTTTATCCATGACAAGCACACTATTATTTTTTACAACAAGAAGAAAGAAACTTCATTCTGACTAGATATCGTAGACTGATTTTTTATTATCGACGGAACCCATCAAAACCGACCGCATCCACTTATCCCACTAGATTTATCCCCGTAAGTGAAGTGGGTAGGTTCGTTAGTTGCCCCTCAATTAGACGCGGGTTCGAAACCTCGTATCTTCAGCCTCTCGTGGGGCTAAAAGTGGTCTCAATCAGTCTATGAAATGCTCTTTTAATTGCTATTTTTTGAAAATAGGGGATTCGGAAGTAGCTTTTTTGTGATTGAGATATTTTGTGAATAGAATAATTCATTCGATTGCGATTTTTTTCATTTGTGTAATTGGATGAGCCAATTAATTTTTTTCATTATCCTTACCACAGATCTAGCTCCGTTATATATAAAGAGACCAAACTTATGACAGTCTCACAAATGTACAGTCACAATACCTGTTTACTAGTAAGAAAAATACTAAACATAGAAATACACACACAAGTAACATTCTCAAAAGTAAATCAATATCAAAAACGAGTGACTAGAAGAGCCAACAATATCTATCTCTTAACTCCGCGAACTATTTATGGAAAAAGACACTTATTATTCGAGGGCGCGCAACTATACAACAAACTGCCAAATAATATCAACGACATTTAATCACCTCAATTGTATAAAAAAGCACTACGACATTTCATTCTAAATAAATAGGTACATACCTACTCACAATAATAATATAATTATAATAAACTAAAAATAATAATAATAAATTAACATATGTACTTTTATTTCCAATGTATATTAGTCTAATTATATGAATCACACTCGCACACCCCATACTACATGTTGACGATGAATATTCGTAATGACTTAAGATACGTAATAGCGACTGTCTAGAAACTTTGAAATCAATACGGAGTCAAATTTTTGATTAAATATAAATAGATAAAATATGAAATATTTTAATACTAAGTCCACTCTGTACACTACTGAATTTCAAATTGTATTTCTTGAAGACGAGTGAATTGTATTCTTTTATTTTGGGAAATAAACTTCTTAAACCACAACCATATCTTTCAAAGTACATATAAAGGAAGGGATTTGGACCCCTTTTCGTATTGTATTGGTATTGTTATCTTTCTGTAACAATACCAATACAATACCTCCAAAGTCAAACGTGACATCTGCAGTGCTAGCACGGATCTTTTGTCGATCGTAAGTTTACGAATGCTCGTATAGTATGGAGACGGTTTTGCAAGCAATAATTGAAATCTATCCATTGCCGCACGGTCAGCTTAAATAAATGTGTTCCTTGTTAATTTTGAATGTTTGTTAACAGGTTCTACTCTTAAATAACTGTAAAATAAAAAATTACTTTGTTACTAAAAACTTGCAACCGACTCCATACTATACGAGCATTCGTAAACTTACGATCGACAAAAGATCCGTGCTAGCACTGCAGATGGTCTTATGTGTCTGGTGTTCTGCCTACCCCAAAAGGCGTGAAGTTATGTATGTAACAAGAAGTTTCACGAGTGCATATGAAAACTCTTTTGATTTTTATATTATTATTGAATGAGGGTAGAGAAAACTTTTAACTTTCAAAAATAAGTTGAGATTGGGCGCTAAGTTGAACGTTTTAAGTATTTCAAATGTGCTTTATAAAAAGTATTACTTTTTATAGCAGGAATAGGATGCTAAATGTGATTATCATTATAGATTTTCAAATCCGAAATGAATACCTTAAACATAAAGTAACTTTTATAGGTTGAGATAGAGATATCAGCTTAAACGGGGAACTAGCGCCATCTAGAACTTAGTGACGGAAACTTTTACTAGAACCTGACTAACTGAAATGGCAGAATTATCAGTGATTTGTTTGCAAGAGCAATACTTCCCACCGAGTCATGGCCTTTTTGTACTGCCGCAACACACACTTTTCATATGCCTCAGTTATGTATAAAAGTAAAAGAATTAGTGTATTTTTTACCACCCTTTTGTTTTTAAATATTTTTTTTCTTTCTACTTTTTATTAATTTATTTATTGTAATGTATGTGTTTCTTTAAGTAAAAATAAATGAATATTAATATTATCTAAACAAACAAATACTTGAGTTTTATTACTTAATAAAGATAACTATCGAAATGAAATACCATTGTAATAAAGCTACTATTATTTTTCTGTGTGCTATAAAAGCCTCTTAATGGCTTAAAAACACATAGGTTGTGAATGTAGGACTACCTCCACAGCCTTTGGCTGTCGTTCCGATGACGACCAATGGTCTTTTTCAAGGCGGATAATTAAAGGGGGATGTTTAGTAAAACTGAGGAGCCTAATGGCTGCATCGTTCATCCGGTCTCACACTGTCAGGGCAGTTTATACCTGTTAGCCTTTGGGGCTTTTTTTTTAGGACGTTTGTCTTTCATGCCACCTGATGGAAAGTGCGCAAAGACTATGGTGTTACACGTCCATCCACGAGAAACCTATTCACTCGACACTTTAAAGTTCCAGGACTGTAGTGGTCAGGAAAAACAGACGCAGGTAGATTGTTCCACACCTTGGCAATCCGTACCAAAAAGGAACTATCGAAGCGTTTTGTTCGACTCCTCGGTAAATCCACTATATAGGGATGGAAGTTCTGTCTGCGTCTGGTAGTCCGGTGGTAAAATGGAGTGGGTTCAATTTGGTCAAAGCAGCACTTTAGAATACCCTTTCGTCCGTAGAATGATTCATCCTTCTCCATCTGTGCTTGCTTTAGCGGGTTCCAAATATTCTCTTTGGCGAAAAAAAATACGACTACCTCTTCTTTGTTTAGCAATGGACCTATCAAGTTCGTACGTTTAGGCGAATAACTCAAATCAAACATTTAACAAACAAGCTGTTTCACCCGGTCTTACCCGCGGGAATATCAAGATAAAAGTAGCCTATTCGCTATTCCAGACTGTAAACTATCACTATGCCAAATTTCATCCAAATCCATTAAGCTGTTTTGCCGTGATAGCGTAACAAGCATCCAGACATGCATACATCCATCCATCGAAACTTTCACATTTATAATAAACAAAATTTTAGTTTGCTTTTATTCGATAGATATCGCTGTACGTCTATTAAACCGCGCAAGAAGAGTTATAAATGACTTAGCTATATTTACTTTGTAGACTACAATTATTTGTCCTCACTTTCACAATTACAATATTAGTAGGCTAAGAATAGCCCTACCATTCCTGGACAGGCATGTCATAAAATGCGACTATCCCTAGTGACCTTTTCTTAGTGAAAAGAAAAGATAGTTACGTCATCATCATCACAACACTTTGTAATGAGCCCACTGCAAGGCATGAGTCTCTCCCCTGGGTGGCGAGGAGTTATAGGCCATAATCCACCAAGCTGGCCCAGTGCTGTGTGGTGGATGTCAGAATTTTTAGGGCGCCAAATTTGCTTCTGAAAAACCCTAACAACTAATGTAGGTATACAAGTATACAGCACCTGGGACCGACTGCTTAACGTGCCCTCCGAAGCACGGAAATCGTCGTGAGAAATGAATGGTCGGCGGTCACCCATCCAAGCACCGACCGCACCAAACGTTGCTTAATCTATGATATCGTATGATACACACAGTAACCACGGCGCCACGACGACTTCAAAGGCAGGATCCCGTCAGGGTCCAAGGCTAGCGACCACCCTTAAAATAAAATCTGCCACCAAATATTACCGCTGTAGTAGTGTTGTATACCAGTAATATTTTTTTTCTCCAATTCCATCCTAAGCCCATATGCATATGTCCTCTTCTTCACCTACCATCAGGTAAGATTGAGTTCAAAAGCGGTATAGTCATCCATATAACAAAAGCCTTCCTTCATCCTTCCATGCTGGACTGGGAGCAAAAGAAAAACATAGAATGTGCCAGCTGCTTCTCTTCCCGGGCATACTGTAAAAGTCAGTTAAGGGACGGAGGTTTTATTGACGCTTTTGTGGGCGATAGGCTGACCCCCTATCACTGCAAGTCTCTCTCCAACATTATAATAACTTCAAATTTGTCAAATGTGGCATCAGATGGTTTATAGCTTCAGGTGTTCTGCCTACCCCATAAGGGATACAGGCGTGACGTTATGTATCTATGTATGTATAAAAAAAGCAATCCTAATGCATTAGTTTATGTCATAAATAAAAAAACAAAATTACCTAATACGTAAACTAATTCGTCTATGTCCAATATCAATCCTCAATTCAATTATCAAAACGATTGACACAAATTCCAATCATATTAACTCGAAAACAATTTAAACGACAATTATATTAATCCACAAAACAATCATATCGAATAATCTAAATCGAGTATTAATAATCGAATTAATCGAAGATTATCTAGAAATAATTCCAGGCCTTTGGATTGTTTGCTTAGGTAGTAGAATTAATATTGTTTTGGATAGTTCGATTTTAATTGAATACTCTATGGGTTTATAATGTTCTTAGTTTGATTGGTATACATCTTTTTGCTATTATCTCTCTACTAGATAGATAGATAGATAAAAACTTTATTGATACCAACAATTCACATAAATATCACAATAATACTTAATTATAAAACTTAAAAACTAGGATTACAAATAAAGAATGACTGGTTAGTGTGATAAGTATGTGTGCTGTAGCAGCGCAATAGGAGGTAGCTCAGCGTTGGCATTTGCTCGGAAGAGCAAAACGCTGATTTTCAGCTACGTCCTGAAGAGAACAGTATACCAATGAAATGTCAAATATTTAAGTATCGTGCAAATCAAAAATTATTATAACAATTCATATAAAACTAATACTAGTCATAACTTTAAATGTTATTTGACGACGACTTGGTGTTAGGTTAATAAACTATGACAGAGGTCCAAGGTTCAAACCAAGGTTGATATGTGTATAAAATTAACACCGATTATACACTGGTGACAAATTTTAAATACTGAACTGTATTATGAAATAAAAGTAGGTACTTAATTTTTCATCAGAAATCCTTATCAATAGATAACCTTACTACACTTTTTCCGACGCGCTGCATCAGTCAACACGCACATAGCAGTGTTCCCGCCACACGCAAACCACCACCCGCTAAGTATCTATTGTATTGTATTACGCTAATTACGGTCCTTGAATTTCGAAAGTGACCCACCAGTCACCCTGATTAGGTATTTCTTAAGTTTATTTATCTGCTTGGATAAGTGTTTTGTAAAAGGCGACTAATCCGAGAGATTTTTTTTTTCATGTCATGATCAATTTGTACTGTACGTACCTATTTGTTTTAATTCGTATAATCCTGACTGAAAAAGAGTGCCAAGAGTTTTTTTTCCGCCGGCTTTTTTGTCTCTTGGTCCACTGTAATATCTTATTCAATAACTATCAACACCTTGTTAAAGCCGAAGTACAAAATTGTGACGTAATTAAGTGGCCATTCGATGGTCTTATGATGAATAAAATTTTTCATTTCATTTCATTTCCCGCCTGCCAACAAAAATATGACTGCTCCGATGGTGATGTGTTCTGGAAATATTTTCTGGACAGTCAGTTCATTCCTGTACCACTACGTTATCATCACCTTGGACCTCATCTTCACTAATCATCTTTTGAGATGGCTTTCAAACGCGGATTTCACCATCATCACACCTTCTTGTAATGAGCCCACTGCAGGGCTATGAGTCTCTCCCCTGGGTGACGAGGAGGTTTAGGCCATAATCCACCAAGCTAGCGCTATATGGAATAAGAATTTTCAACCAATTTCCAAAAAAGGTGGAGGTTCTCAATTACTCTGTATGTTTTTTTTTTAATTTTGAAAATTCTTATTTTATATGATAAAAGATACTTCGTAATTGGTCCCATACAAATTTCATCGAAATCAGTTGAGTACTTCAATAAAAATTTCAAATTTTATGAAAAAATATGCATGATTACGTTGATGACATTATAACTCAGCCAAAGTTTTGACGTCAAGTCGGTTTTTTTAATGCTCTGCGTTCATTGATTATATCTTAAATTTTCCGATGAATTTAAAGCTTTCAAAATATACACACATAAGTAAAAAAATCCAAAATTTAAATAACTCTTCCTATAAGTCACACGAACAAGCTTAACGATCCATGATTTAACAATAGACACACAATGCATTACACCCAACAAAACAGATAAACAGTTAGTCCCTATTCCCTTCACATAAGGTCTTAAATAGGTCTTCAAAAGACACCCTTTGTTGACCAGTAAACAATAAGAACCATATTTCATCTCGAGACCAGGCCACTTATACATTTAGGGGATCGATATCTTGACCGCTTTGTTGTGTTATGGACCCTTTTTTTATTTATTAGTTGGTTATTAATATTTAGGTTTACGACGGCGATTTATTTCTTTAACGCTTATTGCGTTACGTCTATGTATGAAATCTATTAAATTATATTGATTCTAGCATTCAAGCGGTTTTATTATTTAGTTTAGTATTTGTCTGCTTCCATGCTGGACTGGGAGCGAAAGGAAAACATAGAATGTGCCAGCTGCTTCTCTTCCCGGGCATACTGTAAAAGTCAGATAAGGGACAGAGGTTTTAAAGGCGTTTTTGTGGGCGATAGGCTGACTCTCTGTCACTACAATAGTCTCGCTCCAGCTTTATAAGGCCTCCAAATTTGTCGAACGTGACATCAGATGGTCTTGTAACCTCTGGTGTTCTGCCTACCCCATAAGGGATAGAGGCGTGACAGTATGTATGTATGTATGTATTTGTCTAAATACAAAAAAAACATGGTTTTATCTTTATTTATTTATTTAACCTTACATGCTGGACTGGGAGCAAAAGAAAAAAAATGTATCAGCTGCTTCTCTTCCCGGGCAAATTGTAAAAGTTAACTACTTTAACATAGTTACCTTGCTGATTCCGCAACTTGTACTTGCACTAGTGATGCAGGATTTTAGTGCGTTGGTTCACCGCCGTCCCTCCCTCAAACAAGAAGCAAGAAATGCAATGAACACACACTTGGAAACTGTAACCCACAGTAACCAACAGTGCTCTCGCACTCCTGAGTCGCCTACTGCTCCGTCCTGCGTCTTTCGCGGCCAGTCAGGCCACACGGCAAATTTCCGCGGTTGCCCCAAGGCACCGCGTGCTGCCAGGGCTATTGTAAAGCCAATCGAAAACTGGAGAGAGCGCCCTCAGCCTAGCTCGAGCGCTCTTCCTCCAGTCGTCTCAAAGGCCTCTTATGCCAAATCCGTGTTGCGACTTAATCGCAACTGATACTTCAGAGGTGGTACCATAATAAATTTCATCGAAATCGATTAAGTACTTCATGAAAAAATTAAAATTTTTGAAAAAATATGTATCAGTTCCGAGAATATTTACCTTGACGACCTAATAATACCAACTACAGCCAAAGTTATGGACGTGAAGTTGATTTTTTAATGCTGATTATTTAATATCGTTTCATAGGAGTAGGGATAAGTTTAGGCAGGAAATTATAGCTCACTTCACTATTTAGTATGCGCACACACACACACACACACTCACAACCACATTCACACACACATACACATACGCTACTTTCCATTTTTTATTTGTTTTTTTTCTCATCCTCTTTTATCAGTTCATATCGCAATATTATAATTGTGATTTTTTTATTTATTTTTTATTCATTATTGTAATTTAAAGTCTTTGTAAACTATTTTTTATAATAAAATGATCCATTTCAATTACCTTTTAATCTAATTTTTTGTAATCAGAACTTCTGTTCAAATATATGTCTGCTTACTGTTATACTTAAAAAATGTAAATCCATAAATAGCTGTAAGTGTTTATAACTTAAAATTATATTGTATCTTGATTCAAGAGCTGTGGATTTTGTAAAAATAAATAAATAACCAAGTTGTATTTTGAAAATGCATTCCACTTAAATGCCCAAGTAAGTACTTCAACTAAAATTTCTCTCATCAATATAAGCAGTTAGTGGTTTTCCTAAAGTTGGTGACCCAATGTGATACATGTAGATTCACACGATGACCTATTTTCGTTTATAACTTAGACCAGTTAGTTTTCAAGAGTTCATTTAAGGACAGCGGTTTATGAATTTAACTTTATACCTATTTACTTATTAGCTTGGACAGCAAAGTTTATGTTAATACGATTGTGAAAAAATTTAAATGGCATACATACATACATACTTTTAGTCACGCCTGTATCCCTTATGGGGTAGGCAGAACACCAGAGGTTACAAGACTATCTGGTGTCACGTTTGACAAATTTGGAGGTATTATAAAGATGAAGAGAGACTATTGTAGTGACAGGTGATCAGCCTATCGCCCACAAAAATGCCTTTAAAACCTCTGTCCCTTTACTGACTTTTACAGTATGCCCGGGAAGAGAAGCAACTGGCACATTCTACGTTTTTCTTTCGCTCCCAGTCCAGCATGGAAGAGATTAAATTAAAGAGAAGAGATTTTTTTTTTTTTTTTTTTTTTTTTTTATATGTGACTAAACCCGCGTTTGACCTCAATCTCACCTGATGGTAAGTGACGATGAGGTCGAAGATGAAAACACACGGGTTTAGGAAGGAACTGGCTCTTTATACAATATTGCCGAAACACATTACCGCCGGAGCGGTAACATTTGGCGGCAGACTTTATATAAAGGGTGGTCGCTAGCCAGGCGGACCCAGAAGGGATCCTACCACCAAGCAAAAGAATGGAAAAAGATTTAAATGGCATTGAGTATATATTTATATTTATTATATTTATATTTCCACGGCCAGCTGATGTAGCGGTTATTACCTACTTACATTCTTTTCTATGCCTGAGGTCTTAGGTTCGGATCCTGCTGGGGTGGATATTTCTGTGATGACCGGAGATATAAGGCGTATAAGTCATGAATAATTGTAGGTTTGGTGCAAATAATGAAAAAGTTATTGCGTTTAATGTCAAAATTATATTATTATTTGCTAATGATACTATGACTATTTAATTCCATTCTTGTTCAAATACTCTGGTCCCAGTTTGTCATGTTCGTGTTGTGCATCCATAGCTCATTGCACCTACTATGTTAGCAATTTGGTTGTGGAATGGCATTGGCTCTCACAATTAGCTGTCTTGTGTTTGCTTTTTTTCATGTCACGGTCAATTTGTACTGTACCAATTTGTATTAATTTCATAATTCTGACTGAAAAAGAGTGCCAAGAGTTTTTTCCGCCGGCTTTTTTTGTCTCTTGGTCTACTGTAATATCTTATTTAACAACTATCAACAACTAGTTAAAGCCAAAGTATGTGATGACTGACTTCATCAAGTGTTTTGTAAAATTCCTAAGATGAATAAAACTTTTTGAATTTTGAATTTTTGAATTATTTACCGGTTGTCACAGCTAATATCTCATGAAAGAGAACGAGTACCCAAATTGTATGACTGATTCGAATAATCGTAATATTTACAAAATGGCGTGTCTGTATTACCTCAGTCAAAGAGTCATGTACACAAGAGTGTTTGACAATATGCATTGTGTGAAGTTTGACATATTTTGATCGATCGAGCACTCCCTATGACTGATGTTGTTAAAATTCAGGAACTGGTAACAAACGCCAAATAGGTATTCTTAAACACTATATAACACACTTTTAGGACTATTCCTATTACATGCTGGACTGAGAGAGAAAGAAAAACGTAAAATGTGTCAGCTGCTTCTCTTTTCCCGGGCATACTGTAAAAGTCAGTTAAGGGACAGAGATTTTAAAGGCGTTTTTGTAAGCGATAGACTGACCCCCTGTCACTACAATAGTCTCTTTCCATCTTTATAATACCTCCAAATTTGTCAAACGTGACATCAGATGGTCTTGTAATCTCTGGGGTTCTGCCTACCCCATAAGGGATACAGGGGCGACGTTATGTATGTATGTATTAGAACTATTTAACGTGGAAACTTTCGTCACAAGCAATAATAATGGTCATACAAATTTTCGAGATATGAACAAATTTCGCTTCGAATATTTTTAGTAGGTTAATCTGGATTCCAAAATATATAGGAATTTTGGAAAATTTTCAAAACTACACAATTATTTTCTTCTAATCTAAATCTATTTTTTAGGGGGTAAAATACAACTAAGCTGTTCCATTATTATATTAGTTACTCATCTAAACGACCAGAATAGAAGATGCAATGTTTCTCATACAACAACACCATTATTTTGATTTTTTTTTCATTATTTTAAAGAGATTCTGATATTCATTTCAAATCGAAAAGTAAAATTATTATCATCATTGATCTAAACTTATTCAGTATAAAACCAAACTATTGTATTGTTCAGGAAACATCACAAAACCGATATTTCAATAATTTGCAGAATCTTTAGTAAAAATATTATTGTTTTCCATAATTATCGTTTCGTAAAAGTATTTTTTATAGAAATTCTATTCTCGGCCACGAAAACAAAGCCAGAATACAGTAAAGTATTTTTAATTTTATTTTTCCACCGAGATCTGTTTATAAATTCAAATGAGACAAGAATTTCATCTTTTATTCGTCGTGTGAAATATTTCTTTCTGCTTCTGTTAAATATTTTTTTGTTAATAAAGAAAACTCAGAGATTTTTCTTTGAAGCAAAATGAAATTCAAAATATTTTAATATTTATATTATGTGTGTTGTACAAACCTGAGTGGTTTTGGGTCCCGAATGTTTTAATTGTAGGTATTTCATACGTTTAACTCGTATTAAAGGATTCTTCATCATGTGTTATTTTAACTACAGAGCTTAAACTTGCTAAAAGAGCTTGAAAAAGTAACAAATATCCATCCTCAAAGACCTCCAGTATATAATTCGATAAACTGAATTATAAAAACACTTTTTAACCGGATTTATCGCGTATATTTTCATTTTAAATTTTTACTCGACGTTTCGGTGTATTTGCAGATCACGGGGGTCACGAGCGACTCTTTTTAATTTAAAATGCAAATATACGCGATAAATCCGGTTAAAAATTAATATATTTAAAAGTATGAATCGCGAAAACTTAAGACAATATTAAACTGAATAAATATTGTATTAAGTAAGTAGTTAATCTGACCTATTGATATATCTGTATATATCAATTTTATATCATACCATAATTATATTTATAAAGTTTTGTCTAACTGTAACATTTTAAATTCTTACCCAATTTCGATATCGAAACAAAAATATAAAAATAAAACACCTTTTAACCGGATTTATCACGCATAAGTGGACACCGAAACAGCAAGTTATAATGTTAAAAAAATAATATACGATAATTCTACTTCACATACATACACAACTTCTGTATCTCTAATGGGGTAGGCAGAACACCAGAGGCAACAAGTCCATCTGATGTTACGTTTGACAAATTTGGAGATATTACTTTGATATAGAGAGACTATTGCAGTGACAAGGGCTCTACCTATCGCCCACAAAATGCCAATAAACCTACATGCCTTAACTGACCCTTACAGTATGCCCGGGAAGACAAGCAACTGATACATTCTGTGTTTTTCTATTGCTCTCAGTCAAATGTGGGAGGTCCAGCATCTACTTCAAAACTGTTTTATTACATATAGGTATACATACAGTAGAACTCCAATTATCCGAATTAATGGGGACCGGGGCCCATTCGGATAATCAAATATTCGGATAATCGGTTTTTTTTTTTAAAAATTGCCATTGGAGAGAATAAAAGCTACGTTTTGATATTGCACTATTTTTTTATTGAATTAAATGAAAGAAACATGAAATTTTCTCATGTTTTAAATATAAATAAAATGTACTTATGTACAAGCCGTGACTGCAATGCGCCGGAACTTGTCTTAACTTGTCGTTGTGCCTACACTGACTGAATTTTTTGTGATTCGGATAATCGGCGATTCGGATAGTCGGAGATCGGATAATTGGAGTTCTACTGTACCTACATACATAACCTCATACCTGTCTCCCTTTGGGGTGGGCAGAGACAATGTAACACCAATTACTTCGATCCAGACATACCTCTTTCGCTTTCTCCACGTTCATTAATCTTTTCATACATGACCGCCGGTTACGGGTACTTTTAACTAGGCCCGCTTTAATAACGTCGCCAAAAAAAAAAAACACTAGTTTCTAGTTAAACTATTTTTTCCTCCAGATACAATACACGGCATAATTTCCTACTCGTATTTACCCGTATTTTCTTCCTAATGTTTTTCTTTCTTAGCAGAAAATTTAATATATATTTTCTTTAGCGCAGGCACTATAAAAACGCCCGTATCTCCAAAGTAATGCTAAGATGCAACTGAATTTCCATACCTAAGGAGTCTTGAGTTCAGAATATATTACTTCAAATTTGTTTGTTTCAGAAGATATAAAAATATATATTAAAGAGATATATTAAAGCTG
This sequence comes from Stenoptilia bipunctidactyla, assembly GCA_944452665.1. Taxonomy (NCBI): domain Eukaryota; kingdom Metazoa; phylum Arthropoda; class Insecta; order Lepidoptera; family Pterophoridae; genus Stenoptilia; species Stenoptilia bipunctidactyla. Next base: position 1,900,369 of record OX101745.1, on the reverse strand, counting down.
TTTTTTACTGTCATTTCGTATGCTAAGGATGTAGCTTCGTACATGTTGGTTGTTAAGAATATTGCTTTTAAGTTTATTTTTAGGAAGCTTTTCCTCTTAAAAATTTAAATAAAATAAAATCCCTAGACAATCACACCAACTACATGGCCTCAAAGTAAGCATAGCTTGTGTTATGGGATACCATATAGCAAACTAGGGGGGAACCTAGAATAGATATACACCCAGACACGGAACATTCTTCTTTTTTCTTGTTCAGTGCGGGAATCGAACCCGCAACTACTGGCGTCTGAGGCAGACAGGTTTATCCCCTCGCCAAAGTGGTCGTCAAAAGTCGATTTTCACCAGATTTTTGAGTTTTCGTATCCACTACTAACTGCACTTGGTTTCGCTTACGTAATTTTCGCTCCCCTTGGAATATTTAAGTAAAATTGTTGCGTAAATATTTTTAAAAAAGACGCTTAATTATACAATGGAAAGATTTGTTTAAATTTTCTTTTCGTGTTGAATGAATTCAAGAACTAAAAGACCGATTATAAAAAACACTAGTTGATGACCGGCTGGTGTAGTGGTAACATACATTGCCTTCTACGCCAGAGGTTCTGGGTTCGAATGCCGGCGGTGGCGGATTTTTGTATGATGAACACAGATATTGGTCGTCAATAAAAAATGTATGGATATAATAAAATAATGGATGTTTATATGTTTATTTAAGTTTATTCAAATAAAAAATATGTATTTATTCAATATGTATGTTTATATATTTCTTAAGTGTATCAGTTATCTAGTATCCATAACACAAGTTCTTTAAGAAACTTAATTTGGGCTAGGTAATGTTGTGTGAGTGTCAGAAATATTTATTTATTAGTTATTTATCCAGGGTGAAGTATAAGTCGTATACAGAAATATGTATTTCTTACAGTTTAACTTTATTTTAAACATGTGGACTTGATACCAGGAAAAAAAAAAGATGTGAATGTTAAACAAAACTATTTTTCTGGTTAATTTATTTCATTTTACTAGTTTCTGTAGCATCATTTATTACATAATTACTATTGATCACTTACAACACAGACGCGAAAGAAACCTATTTTGTAATTTAGTTTACAACAAGTTTTAAAAATGATACAGGCATAAAATTCAATTACTCAAAATAAATGCATGCTGGACTGGGAGCGAAGGAAAAACATAGAATGTGCCAGCTGCTTTTCTTCCCGGGCATACTGTAGAAGTCAGTTAAGGGACAGAGGTTTTACTGTAGATTTTTTTTGAGGGCGATAGGCTGTCCCCCTGTCACCTCAATAGTTTCTCTCCATCATTATAATGCCTCCAAATTTGTCAAACGTGACATCAGATGGTTTTATAACCTCTGATGTTCTGCCTACCCCATAAGGGATACAGGCGTGACGTTATGTATGAATGTATGTAATAAGAAACAAAACAAAATTATTACAATTAAGTTAAATGAAATCAAGTAAAGACGGTATCAAGGTTGCCTGGAAAAGATCGTTGTTAGATGATAAGGCCGCCTAGTGTGCACTGTACCTACAATATCGTTATCAAAATTATTTGTAACTCGATGTGTACAAGGAAGAATAAATAAATAATTTAAAAATGGAAGGTATCAAACCCATTACTTCTAGTGCCGGTCGAGCTTTACCATTACACCACAGAAGCATTGAATGATGCGGAATCATACCTGAAACAAATAATAGAAAGGTTATAACTATAATTAAAACTGTAATATAATGAAACCGACACAATTCGTTCGATGACAGAATGGATTAATCAATATCGATTGAGCTATTTGAATAATCTGATGGAATATAGGGTGTTTTTTTATGAAGATCAAATTATTTTAGGAGAAGGTTAATTCAAGGTGGATTCAATTTATGAAAACAAAGTTTTTTTTTGTTAGGTAAATTGATATTTTTTAATTCCCACAAGTTAACAACATTTTAGTTTAGTCTGTTATTAACGACTAAATAAAAAGGAAAAAAAGCGTTTTTCCAACTATTTCTATTAAGAAATACGAGAAGCATCGATTTTTCAATAGTTTTTAAAGAATTGTACAATTTCAATTTAAAAAAAATATATGCAATTTTTTTTTGTCATAAATTTAATCCACACATCATTCTTAACCTTCGTCGGGGTTACTCGTACAATGTCGGACGATCATTGATCAATTGGTTAGTCGAACGCTAAACGTCAATAATGTAAAGCTAGATCATTTATAATTTTAAGAGACCCTTGACTACGATCGATATATGACCTTATACAATCTATACAAGGTGTTCGGCTTGATTTCCCATAACTTTAAGGTTTTGTTCCTTACTAAAAAATAATACTTTTTAGTGAGGAACAAAACTTTAAATTATATGTATTTGTATATGTATAATATATTTATTTGTATATATTTATATAAATATTTAGTAGTATATTATATTATATTTCTTTTATTGTTAGTGTACATACTAAAATTGTATTTTTATCCAACTCTCCGATCGTTAGGTCTGCTGGAAGAGATTTCTGTTGAAATAAGCTGTACCTTTGTTTTCTTTTAAAATTTTATGTAATGTGATTTTTTTACACGTATGTACATAAATTGTTAAATAAATAAATAAAAGAAATAAATGAATACTTTTTGCCAAAGTATATGTGGTTCAAAAGTGCATGCTTTCCAAGATATCATCAATCTTAATATAATGAGCTCACAAATGATCACCCTTGTAAAATCTCTTAAGCATTCATTTGATAGACGCGTTTCACTGAAGCTATACAATAAACAACAAAAACATTTTAAATGTTGAAGAACGTTGCATACAATGTACAACGCAAAACATTGCGAACTGTACCAGTGATATAGCGATAAAAAAAGGGATAGAAAATGCCACGTTGCCAAAGTTCGCATAAAGGTGTTTTACATAAGATGTTTTGACTTGATTGAACTATTTTGTATGAAAAAAATATATATATTCACACACTATTTGATTCTATTACATACATCCTATTAATATCCTAGAGTTATGGGAAATCAACAGAAACACCTTGTATAGATCATTACCTAAACTGGCCTGGTTGGGACTTGATCTCAAATCCTCTCACACTGCAAACAAACACTGGAACGAAGAAACATGGAGGCCATCAAGTTAGATCCCTTCAGGGCCCGACTGACTAGCGACCATACTCCATATTATAAAATCTGCGCCAATAAGAGCTCCAGCGGAAAAAAAATACTCTTTGGAATCAATGTGGGCTATTAACAGGATGGAATAATTAAATCAGAAACCATATCGATGTATTCAACATTCTTTAATATGAACTACCACCAATTTGGAATGTCCTTCTGTTGAGAAGAATTGGCAAGAAACTCAACAGGAATCATCTTTAAATATTTAGATAAGTAAACATCAATAACTTTACAAATTAACGACACTTAGTTAACCTTAAAGAGCTTATTCAGTTTACACAAAATACAACAATAAAATAATCACAAAAGTAGTAAAATATGGAAAGCTCTCACCAATCAGGGACAAAACCTTCGGCTCTGAGACTGGCCGCCAAAAAAAAAAATAATTCGATTTAAACACACAACCGTCGCGCAGAAAAGCAAAAAGATAAGTGAGTAAGAGGCCCAGATGAGGTTTGCACTTCCTTTCATGTCACTGTCAATGTCAATAGTCGCATGGGAGGGGATATTTGGTAAGAGTACCTTAATATTAACCTTAGTATGTCAGGAAAGAAAAGCAGCTGGCACATTCTATGTTTTGCTTTCGCTCCCAGTCCAGCATGGAAGACGTTAATAAAGTAAAAGTCACTTAAGGGACGGAGCTTTTATTGCCTATTTTGCGGGCGATAAGCTGACCCTTTGTCACTGCAATAGTTTTTCTCCATCATTATAATACCTCCAAATTTGTCAAACGTGACATCAGATGGTTTTATAGCCTCAGGTGTTCTGCCTGCCCCATAAGGAATACAGGCGTGAAGTTATGTATTATGTACGTAATATTAGCCTAAGTGTATACTTTATTTGTCAGCAACATATCATGTCAAATAAAGAGATGTGAAATAAGAGATCGAAATCTTTTTTTAACTGAATTGAAATTAATCATAATCATATGATTAATCATAAAATCATTACCTTATTTCAGTTAAAGATCACGCAAAAAATCACGTTGCTTTACTCTGCCGTCCATACGAAGCCATTTCTGTTTGTTTGTATGAGATAATGTGTATGACAGTTATGCTGAAAAATGCATTTCGATTTAACGAATGACCTGATTGTGGTTTTAAATGGCAGTTCCAGTATGTTTCAAACTGTCTGTGTTTCATGTTTGTTCACGCTTATCAAAATAAACTTTGTTAAATATGACTATGAAGCTGCAATGTAAATAGCTTTAAAAAGTTGGAAATAAATCCCATTGAAAATAACTATCCTAAAGATATATAGGGTGACTGGTGGGTCAGTTTTGAAATTCAAGGACGTGATAATTTGAGGTTAAAGAGAAAAAATAAAATATTGATTATTTACTGAGTAAAGTTAACCGAAAGTTAAAGAATTGATTACTCAACGCATGGTTACGCTAGCGTTGGCAGCTATCCGCACGCCAGATCACGTGCCGCGATCGACTCAGTTATATGTAAAGTAAATAGTAACAGAGTAGTATTTATTTATAGGGAATTCTAGTGGAAAATTAAGTACCTACTTTTATTACATAATTATGATCAGAATCGAACACAGAGTGCTCTCCTTTAGTATCTCAAATTTGTCACCAATGACCCTGTATAGCTTAAGAGATACTTTAGGCACCCAGTTTCGCTCGTTTATTTTTAAGTTATTTCTGTTTTGCAGTAGAAGGCCTTTTCAATCGAACTTCGTTAATAAAGACCCTGATCACTTGGTACTTATTATGCATGGATTTTAAAGGTAGCCCTGCAAATACAGCTACGCTTAAACTGGTGTAGATCCAGATCAAAATCTTTTCAGTTTTTTCGGCTATTATTTTGAAAATAAAAGAAGAAAGAAAAGAAATTTATTCGATGCCAAAACATAAATAAACATACAAATAAATAAACATACAATTGTAATATAGCAAATCACCGAAAAGGCATTTACTCAGCATAAGTCATGGAGTGCGGACACACCAAGACGCTGATCTTCCGTAAACGCCTAAAACAAGAAAAAGTCAATGCTGTGCATTACACATATCAATATATTAAGAGTTATATTAAAAAGGTCTTATTTAATAGGCTGTTATGACATAAATTGAATATAAACAAAGCTTAGCTGGCTCAATATAAAATCTCACTCCCTACAATAATACAGAACAATTCGATTTGCATATAAACGTAATTTATATATTTAATAAACGTAATATAGACTGAAAGGTGTTCCGTTTTATAAGATTGAGTTCATCCATATGCACAATATCTGACCTTAAAGGCACTTACCTACATTACTCGTTTATCAAATAAACCGCGTGGGAGTAGCGCTTTAAGGCCACATACACCCTCTGCACACGCCACATGTCTTATTTAATCAGTCTAATTTAAATTATAAATAAAACTTCTGCTGGACAGCTACTACCTCCTGATACTTTTAAGTGTCGCGTGAATAGGTTTCATATGGACAAACTGGTACAAAAAAAATTTCCATGCTCATTTTCAACTAGGTGTCATGGAAGACAAACGTCCTATCCTTATCATGTATAAAAAACACACTTATCTCTAAAAAAACAAATGATACAATAACATTTGCAATTTTTCAACTAAATTGCAACCTCCAACACTGTATGTCTCATATCTCAAATCTCCGTACTGCCTAAAGCTACACTTTTACAAAATAACATTTTTGATAGTGTCGTTCCGTTTTCTTTTGCATCTTACCCGATGGGATTTCCACATACAAGTTGTACAGTCAAGTGGGAAAATGTTTCTGTGTTTTATCCAAACCATGATTATTCTATTTTAATATATTAAAAAACGCAAAAGACAGGATCTGATTGAGCTTTTTTTTTTATTTTTTCGATTTATTGAACCTCAAAAGTTCCCAAATTAAAAATCCAATCTAATTTTGACGTTAAAAATATTTTATAACTTTGTAATTTTCTTCGAAGAAATAAATATTGTTAGTGTATATTGTTAAATAATAGTGCATTTTTTCACATTTCAACCGAATGTAACTTATCTCTTATATTTCACAGTTATCATCACGAAAACACTGTGTAAAATGTCAAGTAAAATAAATAAATGATTTTAATCTGTTGAAGTCCCGTCCACCAAACGCTTTGATTGAAAAATTGATATTCACAGAAAATTTATTAAGTAACCGCAAAATAATTTTTGTTCGAATATTTACTAACCAAACAGTAAAATATGTACGGCGTATTTAAATAATGTTATGTTTATCTTAATACTAGACACCGCGCGCGGTTTTACCCGCGTAACTTTTGATCTCTTGGGAATTTCTTGAATTTCGGGATAAAATATAGCCATTAACCATCCTCAAGAGTTGAGCTTTCAAATGCAAAAAGAATTTTTCAAATCCCACTTGTAGTTTCTGAGATTAGCGCGTTCAAACAAACAAACTCTTCAGCTTTATATATTAGTATAGATTATATATTAATCATTATCAATATATATAAAACTGTTCCGTTACTGACTGAGTGACTGAGGTACTGAGTGACTGAGGTACTGAGTGACTGACAGACAACGTACAGCCGTAACTACTGGGCGTAGAGAGCTGAAATTTGGAACATACATTCTTTAGGGGATGTAGGGGTGCACTAAGGAAGGAATTCCCGAAATTCCCACGGGAACGGGAAATAAAGGACTTTTTAGTTTGTATGAAAAATCTTATTCCTTGAGTGCACCAATGTGAAACTTGGTGTAAAGGTTTTTCAATGTGTGTCTGGTTGTGTTATGAAAGGAATTCCCGAAATTCCCACGGGAACGGGAAATATATGATGTTTTAGTTTGTATGAAAAAATCCCATCCCTTGAGTGCACGGATGTGATACTTGATATAAAGGTTCCTCAATAAGTGTCTGTTTGTATTATGGAAGGAATTCCCGAAATTCCCACGGGAAGTGGTTGGACTTTTTAGTTTGTATGAAAAATCTTATTCCTTGAGTGTACGGATGTGATACTTGGCATGAAGGTTCTTCAAAGAGTGACTGGTTGTGCTACGAAAAAAATTCCCAAAATTTCCACGGGCACGGGAAATATATGATATTTAGTTTGTATGAAAAAAAACTTATTCCTTGAGTGCATGGGTGTGATACTTGGTATAAAGGTTCTTTCAGTGGGTGTCTGGTTGTATAGTTTCTGAAATTTCCACGAGAAGGGTAGTTAAGCGCATACGAAGTTGCGGGATAAAGCTAGTATAGATATAAAACTGTTCCGTTACTGACTGAGTGACTGACAGACAACGTACAGCCATAACCACTGGGTGTAGAAAGCTGAAATTTGGAATACAAATTTATTAGGGAGTGTAGAAGAGCATTAAGGAAGGAATTCCGGGAAATATTGAATTTTTTAGTCTGTATGAAAAATCTGATTCTCTGAGTGCACGTATGTGAAACTTGGTATAAAGGTTCTTCAATAGGGTGCCTGCTTGTATAATGGAAGGAACTTTTTAATTTGTATGAAATTTATTATTTCGGAACTAGGTCTAAATGTTTTTCAATAGGTGTCTATTTGTATTATGAAAGGAATTCCCAAAATTGTCACGGTAACGGGAAGTATTGGACTTTTTAGTTTGTATGAAAAATCTTATTCCTTGAGTGCACGGATGTGATACTTCGCATAAAGTTTCTTCAATGAGTGACTGGTTGTGTTAAACATAAACAATGTTTATGCACGTACGAAGTCGCGGGCAAAAGCTAGTTCTAAATATTGGTCAATTAATTCATTTCTGCAAATGATAAAACGAGCGAAATATTTAAAAGTTGGACTGTACTTTATTTTGTTATCTCTATATCAAAGCTACATTATATAATCTTGTATTTCTTTATTTTTGATATTTATTTGGTTTTTGACGGTTTCGTATATGGGATTTTTTTTATTATAAATTTAATAAGTACCTACGAAAGTCTTACACCTCAGAAATTAAAACACTTTAAATTAACTTTTATGTCATAAACTTTTTTTTTTACTTTAATTTGATTTAAACGTGAATTGTTCCATAATAACTTATTACCTTAATTTGAGTAAAACTAAAACTAGGTTAAGAAGTGTATTACTAACACAAAATGGATTCTGATCTGATGAGATAAAGAATTATTATTATTGGTCGCCATTTTTTTATGTCTATTATAAATTAGTTAACTCTACAGCTATCTCTTACACACAAATACTTTTAAACTAGTTAATAAAACCTCATCAATATTACTAAGAAAATTACAACTGGCTGATACTTTCACAAATTAAGCCCCGGAGGAAAAACTAAAAAGAAAGTTCTAAAAGATCCTTCAATGTAAGATAAGAAGAGGAATAAATAGTCATTTAATTTTGAATATTTAACACAGAACAGTTAATGTACAATACCCTCGAGCTTGATATTCTGTTTTTAAAATTTTGACTATTCAACGCCGCCTTGGGTCAACATTTTTTCAAATCTAATTAGTCCTAGAGATTTAAAAAAAAAAATATTTAGAAAGTTTTAGAGATTGACGTTGAACCAATTCTTTAAATCTTAATAATATTATAAATGTGAAAGTATGAATGGATGGATGTTTGTTCCTTAATCACGGCAGAATGGTTTATCGAATTTGGATGAAATTTAGCTGAGTGATAGTGTATAGTCTGGAATAGTAAATAGGCTACTTTTGATCTCGATATTTCCACAGGATTAGAAATTGCGGGAGTAAACCGCGTGAAACATGTAATTAAATTATATGTATACTTAGAAAGGTCAGTATTGAATAAATACGAATAAAAATTCTTTCTTATTATTAATTTAGTATCATTTTATTTTTATCACTATTGCTATTGTAAATATGTAGTATTTTACAAAATTTTATCATTTCATTTTGCCTGTGTTTGCCATTCCTAATTCTTGTAATTCGCTTTTAATTTAATTTATCATTTTATCACAGAAATTTTACTTTGGTAAATTACTTAGTTTTTTTGTATATCTGTCTGTTATCTTTAAATGCTTCTTTAAATGCTTGATGTGTGTACCTGAAACAGATTTTTACGTTTAAGGATGTTTTTTTTAAAGTAGATGTAAATTTCACTGGTGGACCTTATAAATATAAATAAATAAAAAAAACAGACCCAAAACTCACCACTAAAAAGAACTAATCAAACCTATTAATAAAACTCGTATAAATCATTTAAGTCCTCCTTATAAAGAATTGCGTAACATATAAAACTTCGCGGAAAAATACTGTGGCTATAAATCTTGCATACAAGACTGAACAAGATGTATTTATTGCGAGTTAAAAGCTTATGTTGAGCTTAAGAATTGGATACATTTACCTGGGAGACTTATTGAAAAGCTCTGCCAGGGTTGTCATGGCGAATGTACCGCGAATTTGTTGGGTTTCTTAGCAAATATATTGGTTATAGTTTGTATTTTGTTAAAAAGGTTGTTTTGACGAGTTCTGTGGCGCAGTGGTGTAAGATGCTATTATGAATAACAAAAAAGAATGCTCGGATAAGGTCGTTTATCCATAAACGTATTTATTTACGACCGGCTGGTGTAGTGGTAACATACATTGCCTTCTATGCCAGAGGTCCTTGGTATGAATCCCGGCGGTGGCGGCGGATATTTGTGCGATGAACACAGTGTTGTTTATTTAAGTTTATTCTTATAAAAAAATACGTATTTTTTCAATATGTATGTTTAAATATTTCTTAAGTATATCAGTTATCTAGTATCCATAGCACAAGTTCTTTAAGAAACTTAATTTGGGCTAGATAATGTTGTGTGAGTGTCAGAAATATTTATTTATTTATCATTATTATGATATTTAAGGACCCCTACCTTCACTACTTGATATCCCATATCACAAGCTTTGCTTAGTGTGGGGTCATGTAACTATGATAAGTGTGAGACAAGGGATTTTATTAATACGTGACTTCACGCTTGTATCCCTATTGTCACGTTTGACAAACTTGGAGGCATTATAATGACGGAGAGAGACTATTGCAGGGAAAGGGGTTCAGCTGGTATATTCAATGATTTTTGCTCCTAGTCTAGTTTTTTCTTTATTTATTTAATGTAATGGTTTACTTAATTTCAAATTAAGACATATATGTAGCACGTCAAAAACAAAGTGTTAAGGAAATACAGACGCTCTAACTTTATTTCATGACTATACAGGATGCACGGCTATTTTACACCGATACTACAAGGATAAAGAGCCCATGTTCTACAGCAGTGCAATCACAGAACTTTATCGAATCGTTTGTTAACGAATGTTCGTATAGTATGGAGTCCGTTTTTAAGAAAAAATTGAAATCTATCCATTGAGGCAGGGCCAGTTTAAATAAATGTGTGCCTTGTTAATTTTGAATGTTTGTAAACATGTTGTACTCATAAATATATGTAAAATAAAAAATTACAATGTTACTCAAAACTTGCAACCGACTCCATACTATACGAGCATTCGTAAACATTCGTTAATATACGATTCGATAAAGTTCTGTGATCGCACTGCAGGGTCGCTACATAATAGTCAATGATATTTTCAAAGCAGATTAAGAATGACAAGTGGGTATAAACTTCTAAAAAAAAAAATTTTTTTTTGTACCTCCTTTTTTATTAAATTAAAATTTCAAAATTCTTCTAAATGATCAAAATTTAAGTTTAATCTGTAGCTTATGACTACGCAGCAAGTAACAAAAATGTTTCCATCTTATTGTATGTCGTCATAAAATGAAAATTAAACTTAAATTTTACTGACTGAGAAGAATTTTGAAATTTTAATTTATGAAAAATATATTTAATTTTTTTTTTTAATTCACACCCTCTCATCATTCTTAATCTGCTATTTAAATATTATATAATATAAGACTATTATAAGCGGACCCTGTTTATGTTAGTTTGTCACTTACTACCATGAGGGATTTAAATAAAAAAACGAAACTTTAAACAGAATAAAATAAAAATTCTATACACCAAGATTTCACAAACACAATTCCTTTTACAGAAACACAGTTTTTTAAACCAAACAAACAACAAAAGACTGTTTTCAACAACACACAGAAATCTCAAAAACCTCGACTTCGAAAAGTGAAGAAAATCCAAACTCTTTAAAACACAATATCGTATAAAATATCCTGTCAAACGCTTGAAAACCTTGAGCAGAACTAGTTTATACTAGAAATTGTATTTTATCGACTATCGATAAAATTGGTATCGATATTTAATTTCCGACTTTTGTTTATTATAGTTTTGTGGTTTTACAATCGCGGTAGAGGCTTTCTTTTTACAAGTTTACAATAGCGGGTACTTTTATAACCAAATTTAATCGCGAATTCACATAATTTTGAGTTAATATATATACAGGGTGAAAAAGTTGGAAAACGAAGATTTATTAAACGAAAAATAAATGATTTGGTTTCGATAGCAGTATTTCAAGGCTAATTATTTGCATTTATCTCTAGAAGCAAACAGTTAAACCTTTATTAATAACTAACTTTTTATTAATTACTAACTGTTTTTAAATAACTAACTGTTTTAAATTTAAATTTATGTTTGGTCATTTAAAAAGTCCTTGACTATATATTTTTTTCCAATAATAGATTAAATAGTTTAATTTTAACTTGGCATTTCGATGTCTTTCCAAGTTTTTACGAGATATTATCATGTATAACCTTATTTTAATTTACATTTAAACTCTACGTTTCCGCGACAACGTGTTCTTTTATTTCATAGAGAACTCTAAGATTAAACCCAAAGTCAACTTTGATCCATTGTTATGTTACCTATAGAAGTTCTAAAACTAAAGTACTTCTCATGTAACTTCTTGAACAATCTGAATATACGGCAGACAGTCAAATTATGTCTGAGGAGTTTGGTTCAAGGGTATTTACTAACAAAACATGAGACTTTATACATAATTTTATTAGAATGTCAAACATATTTCGAATTTCTATACACCGTAAGATTTTAATAGTCTTACAAACGCCTGGAGCTTCACAGCGAGTGGGTCTTAAAATTACATACATACATACATACATAACTTCACGCCTGTATCCCTTATGTGGTAGGCAGAACATCAGAGGTTATAAGACGAACTGATGTCACGTTTGACTAATGAGGTATTATTATGATTGCGAGAGGCTATTGCAGTGACAGGGGGTCAGCCTATCGCCCACAAAAATGCCAATAAAACCTCTGTCCCTTAACCGACTTTTAAAGTATGCGCGGGAAGACAAGCAGCTGGCACATTCTATGTTTTTCTTTCACTCCCAGTCCAGCATGGAAGTCCAGATTTTCGTTTTATCCATGATCTTAAAATTATCATGGATAAAACGGAAATCATGTCGAACGTCCATGTTGCACCTGCTCCTGTGGTAGTTGGAGGCACCGCGCTGGAACCTGCGATATCGTTTGATATGTACAGTAACCACGGTGCCACGACGACTTCAGTAGATGTGTAGCATAATATTTAATCCTACTTCTCTCGTATACATAAATTTTGTAAGTAATAATGTATGGTTGGAATCTTTTGGCTTTTTCACGCGAAAATGTCTAGTATAAAGCAGGATAAACCGATAAGGAAAAGTATAAGCACAAATATAATATTCGCAGTGAGAGATAAAAGTGACTAGAGCAGGGAATATATGAAGATGAAAAAAAAAGTCATTCACTCGTGACTACGTTGTTTTAAAATAAGATGCGGAAACGTCAAGTTGGACGGCGGCGGTAACCAATCCAAGTGCTGACCGTGCCCAACGTTGCTTAAGGGTCTCTCTTGTCCTGGATATCGTTAGCGAATTTCACTGACGTGAGCAAGTGAAAATATGTTTAACTGGTTTAATTTTCAAAAAAAATGTAGCTATTTATAAATTCTGCTGAACCCATCGGTTAAGAGAAGTTTCCTTTATGTTTTTATGTAACTTTTACATGAATCTATAATGGAATTTCGTAGTTATATCCGTTTGTAATGGTAAATTCGTTTTTTTTTTATCGAGCCAATTTTTATAAATCATGTTTCTATCTTTACACAGCGGTTGGCTATATGGTTAATTTTTTGTGGATATTTTTTTCAGACACAACATGCACACATTACTCGGTATATTATCGTAATCGTTCAAAAAAGTGTTAAAACGCTGCAACCTCGCCTTAACCTGCGATATCGTATAATATCCACGGCGTCACATCGACTTTTTCGTCGCTGTACGATTATGAAATTAAAAAAAAACTTTTGCTTTACTTTTTTACAAAATCACAGTAATGCAGTTATAAGGATTTCCGAATAGAAAACTTGCAACGTTTCATAATTCATCAGCAGCTTTTACAAGTATGAAGCACGCGTGCAATTTTTATGCTAACTACCTACCTAACGCAAAGCTGCAAAAGTTTTACCGCGAATCTCGTAACAACAAAATTCAGAACTCGCATTTCGTCTAATTTCGTTTCACTTGATTTTTAAAGTGCCTTACTTCGGTGTTTATTAAAAACTTTTAGACGGTTTTGAAGTTGTTGTGGGATTTTTGAGTGTAATAGGTTGAAATTGTTGGCTTGTAATTTTTTTGAGTATCGTTAAATTATGAGAAGTTAGATTTTATTTTTTTGGTTTTAAGAGACATTTTGCTTCCATGCTTGACTGGGAGGAAATAAAAACATAGACTGTACCAAATGCTTCTCGTCCCGGACATACTGTAAAGGTCAATGAAGGGACAGAGTTGACGTTTTTTGGGCGATAGGCCCCTGTCGCTGCAATAGACTTTCTCCATCATTATAATTCCTCCGCACGTGTCAAATGTGACATCAGATGGTTTTAAAGGCTCTGTTGTTCTGCCTATCCCATAAAGGATACAGGCGTGAAGTTATGTATGTATGTATGTACCTCTTATATTTTTTTTACGCTTCTTGGATCCACCTGACGGTAAGTAGTAACAAGGCCCATGCTGCCTTGCTAACGAAAAACGCATTAACTATCTTTTATTAAGTTCGAAAAAGCGGCTTTTAATAAAAATATTGAAATCGTCTCTATGTGAAAATTATAAAGCACATTTTCCTGATTGCAAAATTGAGTTTTAACATATTTGAAATCTGGAAAATCGAGCTGTATTACTTTTCAATTGAGACCATTTCAATATTTTAGTTGAAACCCGCTTTTTAGAACTTGTCAAAAGCTAGATAATGCGTTTTTTGTAAGTACGCTTGTCGACTCAAGACTTCAGCTGTTTAAGTCTTTTGTTCTTGTAATTTCACTGGGAGGAACATCCCTTCAACCGGATCGCTTTTACGTAATTACTACGGCGGATTAAATAGGAAGGACTGTTGTATCGCCCCAGGCGTGCCCTTTCACATGGACACTACTTCTCCCGTCGCAGCCGAATTCACTTCTACGCCGCGGAGACCGTCAGATTACATCAGTTATGTTTTATAAAGATGTATTCTTTATTAAATAGAAACAATTAAACGATATCAATGACTATTTGCCTACTATAGTACTAAAACATAACATAATGACATAAACGTCAACTAAAAGACATGACTGAATGACTAAATTATAAAAAACAAAATGACTAAACTTATAAACATCTAAAACGACCATTCAAAATAAACACCATTTTATATTTCTCTACATATAATGTTAGATATGTTACAGAAGTTTCCCAATTTTTTACATTTCTTATTTCTTGTGATGTATCGCTAGTTTATTTTAGAAAAATATGTTATTTCCGTGTTAGCCTGTCATATTTTCTTTTAGGTCGGTTACGAGCTCATGTTTTGATCGCATATTTTACGATGTTCAGTTCTGTGTTATGTCAGTGTATACAAAACTTGTTGTTTGATTTGGCTTTACCAATGTAAATATTGTTTCAATTTTATTTTACGAATTTATTTTTTATATTTACGACATACATACATAACTTCACGCCTGTATCCCTAATGGGGTAGGCAGAACACCAGACGCTATAAAACCATCTGATGTCACGCGTAATGCGTTTTTCGAATGCGCAGCAGCATGGTTGAAATGTCTCCCTTTTTTTACCCCACTTTCCGGTTTTGTATTCTGACCACGTTGGAGTGCATACATACCTAACGTCACGCCTGTATCCCTTATGGGGTAGGCAGAACACCACAGGTTACAAGACCATCTGATGTGACGTTTGACAAATTTGGAGGTATTGTGATGATGGAGAGAGACTTGCAGTGATAGGGGGTCAGCTTATCGCCCACGAAGACGTCAATAAAACCTCCGTCCCTTAACTGAGTTTTACAGTATGCCCGGGAAGAGAAGCAGCTGGCACATTCTATGTTTTTCTTTCGCTCCTAGTCCAGCATGGAAGCAATACGATTTAATTAGTTACGACACTACGATTTAAATAAGGAATAACAGTTTCTTTTTAATTAGATTTAGTATTGCCATAAACATGTTTAGCAGTAATAATACTAGCTGTTTTCTGGAATTTTGATTTCCGCGGGAATATCGAAGTAAAAAAACTTATGTGCTATTCCGTTCTGCCGTGACGGCAATAAACATCCATACATACAACTTATACTATGAGAATCATTACGGCAAAGTAAAGTATGACAGTATTTTACTAGGACGGAAAGTAAAGGATCGCTGTTTGTACCCACATAAATGTTGTCAAATCATATTACCTATAAATAAATAAATGATTAAATATATATATACACGCTGGACTGGGAGCGAAAGAAAAACATAGAATGTGCCAGCTGCTTCTCTTCCCGGGCATACTGTAAAAAACAGTTAAGGGACAGAGGTTTTAAAGGCGTTTTTTGTGGGCGATAGGCTGACCCCTTGTCACTACAATAGTCTGTCTCCATCTTTTTTCAATCATCTTTCATCTTTCATCAAATTTGTCAAACGTGACATCAGATGTTCTAATAACCTCTGGTGTTCTGCCTACCCCATAAACAGGCGTGACGTTATGTAAGTATGATTATATATTTCTGACACTCACACAACATTATCTAGCCCAAATTAAGTTTCTTAAAGAACTTGTGTTATGGATACTAGTTACTGATATACTTAAGAAATATATTAACATACATATTGAATAAATACATATTTTTATTAGAATAAACTTCAATAAAAATATAAATATCATCACACAAATATCCGCCGCCGCTGGGATTCGAACCCAGGACCTCTGGCATAGAAGGCCAGTTACCACTACACCAGCCGGTCATCCAATTCAGTCGGTATTGTAAACCAAGTTGTACTAATTGAATAAGGTATGCATAATAAAGAATTTTGTACCTATTTGTATTATTTGTATTTATAATTCATTAGGTGTTATGTTGAAAAAAATCGCGTCTGGTTTTCGCATTTGTCGTTCACCTAATAGTTACAACATGTAAGTAACAGAATTTGTTTCTGTTTTTTTTTTTCGTATTGTTTCTAATTAGTATTGATATTGATGAATAATATCTGGAATAAAAGCTTTTTACTACCACCCTCGCCATTGCCGGTAAGGACCTAGAAATCGGACCTAGAAGTCGGTGAACGATTCAAGCAGTTTCAAGCAAAACCGCTTTTGGCATGCGTGCTGGAAGCGAACCACCGACAAATCCCTCCCTTTTAAGGTGTCTTACCGGTGTGGCTGAAGTCAAACCATATCAAATTATTCGAAAACATACTCAATAATTATAAATAAATAAATATTTCTGACACTCACACAACATTATCTAGCCCAAATTAAGTTTCTGAAAGAACTTGTGTTATGGATACTAGATAACTGATATACTTAAGAAATATATAAACATACATATTGAATAAATACATATTTTTTATTAGAATAAACTTAAATAAACATATAAACGTTCATGACTTGACGACTAATAGACATCTGGCATAGAAGGCAATGTAACAATGTAACCGCTACACCAGCCGCTCGTCGATAAAAAACTCAAAGACCGTCGCTTTAAAAAGTACAATATAAAAAAGAACTTGTTTTTGGTAGAACATCATCTAAATTTTCCACATATTCATAATCGATCTTCCTTATACTTCCACTCTTAGCAATAACTAAAGTATTAATAATGCTACGTCACTTCCAGTATAAATAAGTAGCGACAGTTGACAGAGTTAAAGCACTAAGGTGATACGAAACGCGTCTGTGAAAATGTGGGTCGGGAACGGTACTATATAGAGACTGGAAGCGATAAATTTTTATTATTAGGTCAGTATTTTTGGTTGAATGAAAATTTAAATAAGTCGGACACACGTTTGTGTGAATTTCTTAGTTTTTTTTTAAATGGACAGTTTTTTTGGATGATGCTTTGAAATGGTTGTTGTATAAGACATTAAGAAAACATGAAAAAAGCTTAGACCGTCAAAAATTGAAAGAGCAAAGACCGAAGTTGTACTGTAACTTTAATATAAATAAATATTCTTTTAAATTTTCTTGCGTATTTCCTTTTGTCACTATTGTATTTGATTACTGTTTTTATCTGTAGATACTTTTTTTTCAGTAATACACAGATTAGTTACTTCTTACAAAAAGAATAATAAATCTATTTTCATACAGTTTTTACCAATGGAATTTTCGCGCTCGATCTTAAATGGTATTAACAATAATTATTAGAATTAATTATGTTATCAAATTAACTCAAACTGCTTCCATGCTGGAGTGGGAACGAAAGAAAAACGTAGAATGTGTCAGCTGCTTCTATTCCGTAAAAAAGTCAGTTAAGGGACAGAGGTTTTAAAGGCGTTTTTGTGGGCGATCGGCTGACCCCCTGTCACTACAATAGTCTCTTTGCATCTTTATAATACCTTTTTAAGTAGTCGTGGCGCCGTGGTTACTGTGTGTATCTTACGATATCACAGGTTAAGCAACGTTCGGTGCGGTCGGTACTTGGATGGGTGACCGCCGACCATTCGTTTCTCACGGCGACTTCCGTGCTTCGGAGGGCACGTTAAGCAGTCGATCCCGGGTGCTGTATACTTGTATACAGTAGTCGTTAGGGTTTCTCAGAAGCCACATCGGCACCCTGAAAATTCTGACATCCACCACCCAGCACTGGGCCAGCTCGGTGGATTATGGCCTAAAACCTCCTCGTCACCCAGATGAGAGACTCATGCCCTGCAGTGGGCCCATTACACGGAGTTGTGATGATGATGATGATGAATACCTCCAAATTTGTCAAACGTGACATGGACAGATAGTCTTGTACCTCAGGTGTTCTGCCTTCCCCATAAGGGATACAGGCGTGACGTAATGTATGTATGTATGTAAAAAAAAATATTTTACCTATGCTACATTCATGAAAAGAAGGTCGCTTTTTTTATTTAGTTTTAACTAACTTGTATACTTATATAATCTTCATTTTATAAAAAGGCTCTTCCAGCCTTTTTCTTTACAAGTAAAACACTACAGCATAGTAAATTTTATTTCCGCATCTCGTCGTAAACAAAGACGGGCGCTTCCAGGTTTTCCGTGTACAACAATATTTACATTAAAGCAGCGAATGTATCCTTTATGAGGTTGATGGTTCGAGTCCCGACATAACTGACTGTTAGCTACCTATACGGCGTTTGTCTCATTTTAAATTCACATTAATAAACATTACTGGAGCCGTGTAGTGTCGTTTCAGAAAAGAACCTGAGGTGAAGTGTAGGTAAAGTGAGCTATCTGGGACTATAATTTTATATTTTTTATGTTTTAACAAGCGATCTGCCTACGTACGAATAGCAGACACAATCTTGATATAACTAAGCTTTTTTTAAATGTTTGCCATCGTAATATAAAAATAAATAAAATAATAAATATTTCTGACACTCACACAACATTATCTAGCCCAAATTAAGTTTCTTAAAGAAATTGTGTTATGGATAAGAAATATATAATCATACATATTAAATAAATACATATTTTTTATTAGAAGAAACTTAAATAAACATATAAGCATCCATGTCTTGATGACTAATATCTTTGTTCATTACACAAATATCTGCCGCCGCCGGGATTCGAACCCAGGACCTCTGGCATACAAGGCAATGTATGTTACCGCTACACCAGCCGGTCGTCAAATTTATTTATTCCTATTGAGTAGGAACTAAATAAATATTGCAGTTATATGATGAGAAAGACCGAGTCTAGGACGGTTGTCCGACGTTCGTTTGTCGACATATATTTTCTCCGACGAACGTTTGTTCGACATTATCTGCTGCGGTTAGTAATTATAGAGGTTGTGATAGTCAATTTCAAAATAATGTCTTAAGTTTTACTATTCGTACAAGACTGTGCTTGCGCCTTGTGACATTTCAAGACTCGACGACCGGCTGGTGTAGGGGTAACGTACATTGCCTCCTATGCCAGAGGTCCTGGGTTCGAATCCCGGCGGAGGCGGATATTTGTGTGATGAACACAGATATTAGTCGTCAAATCATGGACGTTTATATGTTTATTTAAGTTTATTTTCTAATAAAAAATATGTATTTATTCAATATGTATGTTTATATATTTCTTAAGTATATCAGTTAACTAGTATCCATAACACAACTTCTTCAAGAAACTTAATTTGGGCTAGATAATGTTGTGTGAGTGTCAGAAATATTTATTTATTATTATTTATTTATAAGACTCGAGGGTACTGGCAATACTATTAGCTCCAAAGTTACCTGGAGGTTTTTATTAGGTCTATAATGTTTATATTAATCAAATACAAAACATACAAACAAAATTTTTCAAGTTTCCTAACATTAATCATTCAAATAGTCCTTTACAAAAAAGGAGAATAGAAAAGGATAAAATGTTTTTGTACAAGTTATTGAACAATAGAATTGAATCTGATTATTTATTAAGTAGATTAAATTTAGACTGTAGAAAAATTAACTCGAGAAGGAAGTCACTATTTTATGTACCTTTAAGTAGGACTAATTATTCCAGCAATTTGTTAGAAAGAGAGTATGTAATTTTTATAATAACAATCTGACAGAATTGGAAAATTTTCATCTCAAAATTTTAAAATTTAGAAAAAAGTTGCAACAGAGGGTTAGAATTTAGAGATTATATAATATGGGCATGAGAAAGCTTTCCGCAAGATGGGTGCCGCGTTTGCTCACAGTCGACCACAAACGCAATCGTGTATCAACTTCACAGGAAGGTTTAACGTTGTTTAATCGCAATATGGAGGAGTTTTTGCGCCGTTTTGTAACCGTGGACGAAACATGGATCCATCACAACACACCAGAGACCAAACAACAGTCGAAACAGTGGGTTCCTAAGCGTGAATCGGCGCCAAAGAAGGCCAAGGTGGGTTTGTCAGCCAATAAAGTTTTGGCGACTGTTTTTTGGGATGCACGCGGGATAATCCACAGTGACTACCTTCAAAAGGGAAGAATGGGGAATATTATCAATGAATCAATGGGGAATATTATGCCAACTCATTGGACGGATTTAATGACGATTTAAAAAAAACCGACCTCATTTGGCCAAAAAAGAGTTATTTTCCACCAAGACAATGCAAGGGTGCACACATGTGCAGTTGCCATGGAAAAAATCCATGAATTGGACTTGAAATGCCCCCTCATCTGCCCTATTCTCCAGATTTGACTCCAAGTCACTACTATTTGCAAAGCGTAACATGGAATCGGATTATGCTAATAACTCTTTTGATTAAAAGAATACTAATGGTGTAAGTATAGGAAAATTGTAACATAAATAAGAAGCTAAGTAATACCAACATAAAAACATTAAGTAAATCAATAAAAAAGCAATGTTCCACGAAACTTTTAAAGCAAGAATCGTTGTTGTTAGATGGTAACATTGTAGCGTAAATGACAATTTTATTACATGGCAACATAGTAAATGGCCTTAAAACGGGAGTAATAGAGTTTTTAGCTGTCAGATACGAGCAAAACATGACGACCACTTTGGCGATGGACACCGTCTGCCTCAGACGCCAGTGGTTGCGGGTACGAATCCCGCCCGGAACAAGTAAAAAAAATCCGTGTCTGGGTGTTTATCTATTTATGTTTTTATAGTCTAGGTTCCTCCTAGTTTGATACATGGTATCCCATAACACAAGCCATGCTTACTTTGAGGCCATAGTTGATGTGATTATCTGGGGATTTTATTTTATTTATTACTAGCTTTTGCCCGCGACATCGTACGCGCATAAACATTGTTTATGTTTAACATTGTGATTTTTTCATACAAACTAAACACTCATTTACACAGAATTTCGAGAATTCCTTTGATACCACAACCATTCACTCTTTGAAGAATCGTTACACCATGCTTACTTTGAGGCTTTTTTTAAAACAATTTAAAACATTTAACAAATAAGATGTTTCCACGTATTTTAACCAACTTCAGAAAAAGAACAGGTTTTTAGTTTTTTTCCGTCAGTGTGATACTAGGTTTCCACTTCAGTTCTCACTGATAATTCCAATGGCGGTACCGTGAGCTCCACTTATGGCGGATGAGGTACACCTGGAGGTTTTTAGTGGGTGGGTCCGGCCTTCTGCCGGATCATCCCCACATACCCCGCCGCTCCTCCTTGGGTGGTCGGGGAAGTAATTGGACGTTTTCCTCCAGTCAAAAAAAAAAGGTTTCCACTTGTTGCTAAATAATTGTGAAGATTATTTTTATCCGACGGTTTATGATAAGTAATTCTTCGTAGTTAAGATATTATGTAGAGGAGTAAAAGCTACTTAGTAAGTAATACTTATGCCTCACGTAACTTATAACAAAATTTAATCATTTTTCCATAACACAAGTTATACTCCATATCTTTATAAATGGCGTTTTATTAATATCTAATTAAATTTTTTCATTATCGTCGACGTTTAAATTCCTGAAGCTTTCCTTTACATTCAATAAATCGTTTTCAATTGAATGGATTTTCTTTCAAAGTACCTTAATAAGTAACATACAGAAGTTAATTTAAAAATATTGGTTATTAGTTTGCAATCACAGTCAGCCACGATATTCTAAGAAAAAATAAAACTGTTTAGATTTATGGTCAAAAAATTTATAGGCGCTTATAACGTTTAGACGTTTAGAATTGGCTTATCATTGATGAAAATAATAAAAGCAGGCAAATTTATACATACATACATAACTTCACGCCTGTATCCCTTATGAGGTTAGCAGAGCACCAGAAGTCGTAAAACCATTTCATGTCACATTTGACAAATTTGCATTGTAATGGTGGAGAGAGACTATTGCAGTGACAGGAGGTCAGCCTATCACCCACAAAAACCTCCGATAAAACCTTGAAAATTTATGTAAATGTACATAAATGATACTTGTACATAATTGATTGAATCAGGCGTTTCTTTGCGGAATTACATAACAACTACTATAACTAAGTTATCTTGCTAATTCCTCGACTCTTACTGGCACTAGTGAAGTACGATGTTGATTATCGTGCGTTGGTTCACCGCCCTCCCTCCCTCACTCAAGAAGGAAGGAATTCAATGAACACACACTTCATTACATTTTTTGCTTCCTCGCACTCCTCGCTTCAAGCAAAACACGGTAGCTCATGGTGTGGGTTATCCGGTGTTCCGAGTGTGTATTCATTGCATTCCTTGCTTCTCGATTGAGGAAGGGAGGGCGGTGAACCAACGCACGAAAATCCCGCATCGAGTCGAGGAATTAGCATGGGAAATAATTGATAGTAGTTACTAATTGTAGAATTTAGATTCACACAGGCTGGGATTCGTGACTTTATATTTGCTTAGTATTTGAGTTCATTGTACGCATAAAAAATTTCATCACGTTTCGAACTCATTACGTGTTGATAAATAAAAAAGTTAGAACCCTATGTTAAACCCTGGATTTAAAAGTATAAATCCATATATTTAGTATATATTTCTGCTAAAATTAATTTATATGATTTGTACCGTTAGTAGTATCAAAAATATATGAAAGCTGTCATATATATTTAATGCTTGGTTTGAACTCTTTTCATTCCAATTTTCACCCAAATTGGGGTAATGGTTTAGAAGTGAAAGAATTATATGTATACTTTCGCATTTATAATAGTATTATGGATAGCTTAATTATACATCATTAAATTCAGTCTCCGTAATGAACGGACGTGCCGATTACTAATGAGTACAATAAACAAATAAGTGCAAATATTCGTGACCTACTACTACGCGGAAGCAATCTATTGTGTCTGTTTATAGTTTGGATATTAAAAGTGCTATAATAATGCATGTCAACTTATAGTAGAAAATTACACATTTTCGAATAAAAATGGAAGGAAGTCCCTTCAATAGAAGCTTGATAACGCGCCGCAGCCCGACGCGCTCGCCTGCGCCCGTGCCCGCCTGTGCCGACGCACCACCCGTCGCCCCGCCGCGCCCTATCCCGCCCAGCCCCCGGGCAGAAGAACAATTGCTGTCCACGCCCGAATTACAGAACTGGATGACATCAATCGAGCAGTGCCTCAATGAAGTTTGCGCTATCACAGAAGGTGGCAAGTTAAATTCCGAGCAAAAATTGAGAGTAAGTTCTCTTTGCCGAAAAGTCGCTCATGGGACATCCCAGATGGCTGTGATGTACCAGTCACTTAAACAAAAAACGATCTTAGTCCATAACAATCTTCAAACCCTTCAAGAAGAACGAGACCTCGCCAAACAAATTTGTGCTCTCAAGCAGTCGCTGGAACAGACTCCTAAACCTGCAACTGGAATGTTATCTTTCTCAGAAATAGTAAAGAAAAATTCTAAGGACTTTATTCTGCCGAAAAGTATTAGCTCTGTGGCTATCTACCCAACAGACGGAAAGAAATCGAGCGATGAAACTAAATCGCAAGTCCAAAAAATTATCTGCCCTGAACAAATGAAGCTTCAAGTGAGGGGACTACGCAAGACCAGAAATGGTGGCGTTATAATAAGTACCGAGTCCAAAGAAGACATCGAGAAGCTGAAGCAGTCGGCGCAATTGACATCTTCGGGTTTTACTATAGATGAAACCAATAAGCGCAGACCTAGAATTGCAGTTATCGGCGTACCGTCAGCCTTGAAAGAATCCGAAGTATTTAGCTGTATTTACCACCAAAACTTAGCTGAAAATTCTGAGGGTATAACAATTGAAAACTTTATAAAGACAATAAAGTTAAGCCATAAGTCAGGAAAACGGAACACCGAGACCTGTAACTACATAATAGAAGTTCCAGCTAATATACGCAAAGCCCTTATTTGTAAAGATCGATTGTTCATCAATTGGTCATCGTGCCCAGTGCGAGACTATACCTTGGTTACACGGTGTTTTAAATGTCAGCAGTATGGCCACGCAGCTAAGTTTTGCCGTGAAGAAAAAGATACTTGCGGCCACTGCGGAGAAGTAGGTCACACAATGAAGGACTGCAAAAAGACAGGAGACTCACCAAAGTGCGCTACTTGTCTTCATTTTAAGAAGCCATGTGATCATAAAACGGGCGATGCAGACTGTCCCGCAAAAATTATAGCAGAAAAAAGGTACCTGAATTCAATTGACTATGAAGGCGCCTAGGAGCGCCATCTGTATTTTTTCGTTTAGATCTTTAATTTAATAATAGAAATAATGGCTCAAAACTTAATTAATGACCTAGATAGTTTCTCTGTATCTGAAGCAAGAGCTTGTGAGGTAGAAAGTTGTAGTCAATACCTTTCTCCTTACAACAATCAATTTTCAATAATAACACAAAACATACGTAGCATCTATAAAAACTTTGATAATTTTAGTATATTTCAACAAAGACTGAATGTTACCAACGATGTTATTATCCTCACTGAATGTTGGTTATCCAAAAATAGTTCTTTACCGTCTATACCGGGCTACGTCTTATACAACAGTAAGGAAAATTACAACCAAAACGATGGGATTGTAGTCTACGCCAGAAATGACCTAAAAATATCAGTCGAGGAACCAAACATGTTGGAATGCAATCGGTTACTTATTAAAATTGGTACAGACACCGCAATTCTAGCCATTTATAGGTCTCCTTCATTTAAAAATATTAGTATTTTTACAAATTCTCTACAAATCGTACTACAGAGTCTAAAATCGTTTAAAAATATAATTTTAATTGGCGACATTAACATTAATATTATGCCAGAAAATCTGGATTCCTGTGGTCAAGAATATCTTAATCTATGCTCATTTAATGGACTACTTCCCGCCCATTGTTTACCTACACATCAAAGTGGTTCTTGTTTAGATCATATTATGCTCAAAACAATATTTCCGTCACTAACGTTTGTTACAAACTCTACAATTACTGATCATAAAGCCGCCTTACTAACCTTAATTCGCAAAATGCCTAAACTAACAAATAGCTTAATAAATAGTTCTAAAATTAATTTATATAACCTTGAAGCGGATTTAAGCAAAATTGACTTTTCTACAATTTATTATTCTGATGACGCGAACTTTTGCATGACATACTTTATATCACAGGTACAAAATGCAATACTGCGAAATACTACGTACACACGTCTTAGTAAAAAATATACAAACATTAAGCCTTGGATCACCCCGGGACTTATTCGATGTATGAAACATAGGGATAAGTTACACATGAAGACCAAAGCACAACCTGATAACCTTATATTGCAAACTTCGTACAAAAGATATCGGAATTTTTGTAACGCTCTTCTTAAGAAATTAAAAAATGCTTACGATAAAAGTGAATTAGAAAAAGCGGGAACAAACAGTAAAATGGTTTGGAAATTTGTTAAAAATGTAACTTTTTTGTCGAAACAGCATAAATCCGCTACTGAGCTATTGCAGGGCCGGTCCTATGAAGCGCAGCTCGAATGTGCTAACTTAGCTAATAAATATTTTACTAACATTGGGAAATCTTTGGCTGAAAAAATTCTTAACCAATCGCATACCCTTTCTCCAACGCACCACAGTAAATTATCAAATTGCACCCTAATAAATTCATTTGTTATGTTGGACATTGATGAAGCCGAGGTAACTAGAATTATCAAAAGCCTGAAGGATGATTCAGCGATGGGTTGGGATAATATATCCAACAAAATACTAAAACGGTTTCACCACATTCTATGCACTCCACTAACGTATATTTTTCAAAAGTGCCTTAGGGACGGTGTTTTTCCAAATTGCTTGAAAAAAGCAGTCATTATACCTATTCACAAAAATGGGAAGAAAGATCAAATTAATAATTATAGGCCAATATCGCTTTTAACAGCCATTTCTAAGGTACTAGAAAAAATTATAAATATCAGACTTGTACAATACCTAGAAAAACAATCCATCTTGTCAAATGCACAATTCGGCTTTAGGCACAAGCGCTCCACAGACGATGCAGTATTGGAGCTTACTAACTTCATAGCTCAGGAGCTTGACAAGGGAAAACGCACTTTAGGAGTTTTCCTAGACCTCTCCAAAGCCTACGACACAATTTCTATACCTATCCTTTTGCACAAGCTTGAAAATTTAGGTATAAGAGGAATCCAACTCAAATTGCTTGCAGATTACTTACACAATCGTTCGCAATGTGTGAAAATAGGGCATATCCTAAGTTCTGACCTAGTTTTGGACACTGAATTTGCAATCCCCCAAGGAAGCATCCTAGGCCCTACTCTATTCCTTATTTATATTAATGACCTGTGTAACCTTAAAATAAATGGTGGTAAAATCTTATCTTTCGCAGATGACACCGCTCTATTGTTTTCTGCGAACTCAGACAGTGAACTATACGAGTACGCTCAGCGGGGCTTTAATGTAGTAAATAATTGGTTACGGCAGCATTTACTAACCCTGAATTCAGACAAAACTCATTATATACAATTTTCCATACGAAAGTCTAATCTTGTCATTCCTAACCTATTCGCGCACTTTTGTTCTGATCAAAATAATCAACCGTGCTCGTGTCCCTCTATTTCTCCTACTAAAACAATAAAGTACCTAGGTATAATAATTGACGAAAATCTGTCCTTTAAACAACACATAGATACGGTGAGTGGCAGAGTACGCAAGCTAATATTTGTTTTTAAAAAATTGCGCACCATAGGTGACTCTAAACTTATTAGGCAGGTATACTTTGCATTGTGTCAGTCGATACTAAATTACTGTATTACGTCATGGGGTGGGGCAGCTAAAACGTTTCTCATTAACATTGAAAGAGCACAAAGAGCAATTTTAAAAGTTTCTTATTTCCGACCTTTCCTTTACCCCACTGAGCTTCTCTATAAAGACTGTAAAGTACTGACAATCAGACAGTTATTTATAATGAACACAATTTTAAAATACCATTGCACCCTTAACTACAGACCACAAGTAGCTAACAAAAGAAGGCTTGACATTGCACAACCACAAAACACAAAAACTGCATTCTCTTCTAAATTTTACATTTTTCTAGGACCACTACTTTATAAACGATTAAACTCCAAACTCAGCATATATCCCCTGACCTATAACAACACTAAACGGATAATACGATCATCACTTTTAAATATGTGTTATGAAGATACAGAGAAACTGTTAATAGTCTTAAAATAACATTGACTTTAAATACATGCAGATTAGAATCTAGTTATAATTTTCACCTTCGTTTTAATAATGGTTTAGTACTATTTTTTATTTTTTTATTTGTACATATAGATTATTGTCTATTGTATGTTGTATTTGTATATCGATTTATGTGTTTAGTACAGTATTTCTCTATTAGAAAAAAAAAAAAGTTACAATCCTTACTTACCTTATAAAAATATGTTTATGTAGTAGTTACACTAATTGTTATTGTATCTCTTTGTTGTATAATTAATAGTGACTTAGCAAATCGTTATATTATGTGATCAAATGAACTTACCTACAGTGAAGTTCGATCAATATTATATGAGTCGCTTCATTCGAAGATATAATATATACCATGTAGTATCCCTGGGTACTAGGCAACATTCGCACAATTTTTAGAGTTATAAAATAATTTTTACTCGTCATCCCCATACACCGTTATCCCCGTACACCGTCCTAGCGGCTGCTCATTTTTTAGAGCTCTCTTATACTGTCAAAACTTTTCTATTAGGGCAACGGGGTGGGAGGGTGATCATATCTTCGAATGAAGCGACTCATATAATATTGATCGAACTTCACTGTAGGTAAGTTCATTTGATCACATATTATATTTCCTCGCTTCATTCTTCAGATATAATATATACCATGTAGATGTTAAGAGCAAAAAGTTTTGAAATAAAGTACTTTAAATGATTATAATTGTCATATATTATGTGTTACAATGAATCAATAATCAACATATCTTAAATTGATACATTTTTCATTATGAGATGAATTAGTTAGTAACTAATATAATAATAAGGCTACATAATTTATGTAACATAACTTTGATTTTATGTAAATTAATTTGACATTAAATGTGTTTTCTTAAAAAAAAAATTACTTATTTAGTAATCAAATTTTTACCTCATACTTTAGTTATTGAGTTTCTGACTCTAAGCAAACGGATCTAGCAAATTCACCTTCTTTTAGAATGGATCTGTTATAAAACCGAGCAAACGTACTAGAATTGGTAGTCCAACCTGCGGTTTTTCTGATAGTTTCAATATTAATACCTGCTAAGTTAGCGGTAGAGGTGGACGCATGGCGTGTACTGTGTGCGCCATACACGCTGATATCGAGACCAGATTCCGATAGTACTTGTTTAACCCATCGGCTGATAGATTGGGTTGTGGCAACTTTGTGCGGTCTTTTGAACGTTAACAAGAGATTACCTGTACTCTCAGTTCTTAGATTTCTAGTAATAGAAATATAATCTGAAAGCGCTGTCGCGGGGCAAATGCGGACGTTTTCTTTAAAATATGGTAGGTAAAGCACCGGTTGTTCTTTACCCGGAGCAGAGGTTTTGATGATATCCGTAATATAGATGTTAACACCGTGGTCTGAAAAAGCTAAATTCTCTAATTTAATCAACGAAAGCGTTTGCATCCTGTGGGCTGTACAAATAGCTAGCAAGATAGTGAGTTTCTTTGTAATTTTCTCAAGCGATAGTTCGCTGTTAGGGTACCATTTTGATATATAATTTAAAACTAACTGAGGGTCCCACGTACTACTATACTTTGGTTTGTTGGGTTTTAATTTGAATGCCCCTTTTAACAATCGCTTTACGCTGTCCTCAGAACCAATGTTATTTCCGATCAAAGCAGATAAGGCGGAACGGTGCGAATTCAAGGTACCGTAACTGCAGTTATTATTATTAAAACATGACGTTAAAAAAGTTAAAATGGAGCTATTTGACGGACTAAATATATCCTCCTTGTTAACGATACAAAACTGCCACCAAAGTTTTAAAGTGACATTGTATTGCTTAATAGTTTCAGAAAATGACGCCAACATCAGAGTGATTGAATCTGCGCAGGCTCCCTGACGGCTGAATGACCGCCGCAGAGCCTCGCGACACCCAGGATAAGGTTCTTGTGCAGAGGGTGTTGATCTCTGAAATGAGATTGTAAAAGGTTTTTACTTGTATTAAGGTATAATACTATTGAAACTAATAAACTTTGCAACAGACGGAACCATGGCTGCGAAACCCAATAAGGATAAACTAAAATACCGTTTGCTTTCTCGTCAATAATTTTACGGAGACATTTTAGTATTAAGGAAAATGGCGGAAATGTGTAGAAGTAGAAATTTTGCCAGTTTAAAGTAAATGCATCTACGTATTTAGCATCTGGGTCCTGTTTCCAAGAAACAAACCTAGTACATTTTGCGTTAACACGTGACGCAAACAAGTCAATGTCAGGCTGTCCGAAGCAGTTTACTACTTCTTGAAAAGTGATATCGGAAATTGTCCATTCAGTATCTGGATTGACAATCCTCGATGCAGCGTCTGCGTGGTTATCTTTCGTATTTACATATGATGCAAAAATCCACAAACCGCGAACTACGCACCATTGCCAGATGGCTCGAGTCAATTCATTAAGATGGGGGTATTGGATACCTCCCATACGGTTAACGTAACTTATAGCAATTGTATTGTCGATTCGTAGTAATATTGCACAGTTATTTAACTCGCTAGCGAAACATTTTAGACCTAAAAACACAGCCATTAATTCTAAGTAATTAAAGTGTTGCGATTTCTCGGAATCTTTCCATTGTCCGTGTCTGTTTGAATTACCGCAGACTGCGCCCCAGCCGGTTTGGGACGCGTCAGTGTAAATTTCTAATACAAAATAGGGTAGTCTTAAAAAATTATGAGCGACTCGATGTTCGATAACCACCAACAAAGATCTTTAAGAATAACATTAGGTAAATTCATTTTACTTTCGTAATTATGATTTTTTTATAATGCCAGGTATTTTTGGCGTTCGAGAATTTTAGTATATAACCAGCCATATTTGGTGGCTGGGCAGGCGGCAACGAGAGTACCAATCAACTGAGCGAACTCGCGTATGGAACACGATTTTAATTTTGTAAATTTTTTGATTAACTCTGCAATTTTACTACGTTTATCCGACGGAAGGCTTATGCTTAAATTTGTTGTGTCGTAACAAAAGCCGAGAAATTTACAAGTTTGTTGAGGTATTACAGAACTTTTTTCGTAGTTAATAACAAACCCAAGACAATTTAACAATTTTAACGTGTTGTTCACGTTATCAACACATTGATCGTAAGTATTACCTATGCATAAAATGTCCGATGTAAATCCACGACATCTCAGATAAGCCATAACTTCTCTCATAAGTTTAGTAAAAACGCGAGGGGCTACACACAAACCAAATGGTAAAACACAAAATTGATAAGTGAAAGTATTAGACGAGTTATTTGGTTGAAACTGGAATTTCAAGTACTTGTGATGTGAATAATGTATTGGTAATAAAAAATATGCATCCTTTAAATCGATGGTAGCCAAGTATCCATTGTAAGGTATTAGTTTACACGCAGTACGAAAATACTCCATTTTAAAATGGTCCGTTTGAATTAATTTATTCAATGGTTTTAAATTCAAAATAAAGCGCTTTTCACCGTTCGGTTTTGGTGTAAGAAAAATTTTAGAGATAAATTGATCTCGTGTTAATTTAGTCTCTGTTATGGCACCTAATTGTTTCAATTTATTTATGGCTACTAACATGTCACGTTTTTCAGTACTTGATAAATTATTTTGAGGTATATTGCACTGGTTTACGGGTAATATAAATGGTATTTTGTAGCCCTTTTTAATCCAATCCAGTACAACTTTATTATTTGTTACTTTTAACCAACAGTTATAAAAGTGGGTAAGCCTACCCGAATGTACCTGCGTTAACGGTGACTCTGTGCTGGTGCACGAGACTTGTCGCTGGTCGCAGCTCGATATGCCTGCTGCGCTGGTGCCTGGTATGGCCGGCGGGAAACCGATGTCGGCTGTGGTCTCCTGTATGATCCTCGACCCCCCCTGTTTGCCGGTGGGTACCGGGGAGCCGCTGGCCCGTTTCCCTGATAGAATGCGGACCTGGTGCTTGACTGAGACATCGGTGGTTTAGGTTTGGGGATCGGTTTCTTAATTTGCTGGCTCTGCTTTTCGATAGCTTTGCCAGCCCTTATTTTCTCAGACAGGGATGAACCAAACAGTGTTTCATCTCGTTCGGACTCTTTAATCATATTAATGATAGACTTGTCCAAGCTAGGCGTGATAAGTTTCACGCGCTCGTTTGTAACTAATTTATGCGAGTCACATAGTATTCTACAGGCATTACTTAGATGTTTAGTTGCCTGGATTTTATCAGCCCCTTTTAACAAAATGTCAAGGCCTCTATTGATGGCTGTAATTCCTTGGCCCAGCTGCTGCTGGGAAGCGGCAATTGTTTTGTCGCGGTTACGTACCATATCGGGAATAGCGGCGGATATTTCCGCATTCAACTTAGGTGACTGTAAAAATTTACAATTATCTGGTACTAAATAATCTCGCAAATTTTTTTCTTTTATTTCTTTTGGCAATCTTTTTGACAAAAGTGGCGTCCATAATTTTGACAAGTTGTCATGAATATTATCGCCATATTCAGGGGTATCTGATATAGTCTCACCGAGAGCGGATAACATGTCAGGGTCTAGCTCGTTAGCGGTCTCGTTTTGGTTACTAGGGCCAGGTTGGTCATTCTGTATATCAGTGTTCAACAGGGAGTCAGGAAACGCTTCGATGCCCACGGACGAGCAAGCCGTGGGATCCAAAATCGGTTCGATTTCGTGTGTATATTCAGCATCTTGCTGTTTATCACCTAAAATAAAAGTTTTTATTTAGGCTACGTAAAATGACGGTAGTTGTAAGTTAAACTCAGAAACGATTGTTTTTGAGTTTTTATATTGCAGACGAACGACATATCTATTTGATATTGTCGTATTTTCTGCTGACGTCATCGTTGGAGACTCGCAGTCAACCCCGATGCGTAAAATATAGACCATAATGATGTGATGAAGAAATGTCAATGTTATTGACTCGCAGTCAATTCCAAAGCATCTCATCACAAAATAATCAATGCTATTGAACGCTTTTGTGAATATATACCAGTATTTCAAGTAAAATTTATGTAAATCTTATATTTTACTCACCTTCATGGTTAGAATCGGGGGATGATTCAAAGGGTGAAACTGTTTTTCGACATTTCTCATTTTCAATTAACTTCCTAATTTTATGTTTATAACGTTCAATACGTGACTGTGCGCTTCTCTTCGGCATCGTGTATCACAGTAGTGCGCGTGCGAGCGTTACCGAGCACAAAACGGGAATGAGCAGCCGCTAGGACGGTGTACGGGGATAACGGTGTATGGGGATGACGAGTAAAAATTATTTTATAACTCTAAAAATTGTGCGAATGTTGCCTAGTACCCAGGGATACTACATGGTATATATTATATCTGAAGAATGAAGCGAGGAAATATAATGAACATTTTATACCTAAAAAACAAGTAATCACAATTACTTAGTTTAGGTATTATGCCTTTGTTAACCTAGTTCATGATAAAGTAATGAAATAAACATATTATTGTATAGCATCTATTGTTAAATTTAGTAATCTTATTACATACCTACGCATTATTTTGTTTAACTTAGTATAAATTTCTAAATTAATGTTATTCTTAGATATAAGTTTTTATCAGAAATAAATATCTAAATATCTAAATAAACATATTTTTATGAAGGCTCATGTATGCAAATATTGCTTGTATCATAATAATTAAACTTTTAGTATTTATCTGTTGACTGTACAACATGTTAATAAAAAAAATCTATTTATCAGCAAAAAAATCATTAGCGAATGTATTGTAAAAAGTAATATAAGTCGGTAAGTCGGAATTCTAAAGAATTGGTAAAATCATCGTCTTCCTTTATTGTAACCGATATAAATAATAGACATAAAATGATTTATTATCGTTCTGCAAAAGAGTTATTTGATAAAGTGTTACCTTGATTTGATTTATGAATAGTCTTTTCTGTAAGGATATTTGTCTAATAATATAACTAAATATATTGAAAATATGAAGTCGTCGTGGCGCCGAGAAGTCGTCATGGCGCCGTGGTTACTGTTCATATCAAACGATATCGCAGGTTAAGCGCGCTCGGTGCGGTCGGTATTAGGATGGGTGACCGCCGACCATTCATTTCTCACGACGACTTCCGTGCTTCGGAGGGCACGCTAAGCAGTTGGTCCCGGGTGCTGTATACTTGTATACAGTAGTCGTTAGGGTTTGTCAGAAGCCATTTCGGCACCCTGAAATATCTGACATCCACCAACCAGCACTGGGCCAGCTTGGTGGATTACGGCCTAAACCTCCTCGTCACCCAGAGGAAAGACTCATAGCCCTGCAGTGGGCGCATTACATGGAGTTGTGATGATGATGAGGATGAAAATAGATTTCGTTTCTTGCTAAGAAGAAAGTTTTATTTGAAAACGTTTGATGCCGCCAGGATACCGATATGGCTTCTGAAAAAATCGGGAGACCTCTGAACTGTCATGGTACAGCCGTGGCTGCTTTGTTAGCCTTCTGCTTAGCTTCGGGCTAGCACATCTATAGAATGCCCTTTTATCCATAATCAGGTTCATCCTCCTCCGAACAGAGCTTGTTTATAAAGTGCCAAATCTTTCCTTGACGGAAAAAAAATGTACGTTGATTGCACCCAGACACTCGAGAAAAAAAAAGATCATTAGTAAGTCGAAGAGATTCTGACGACCACTTTGGTGATGGGGTAAACCTGTCTGCCTCAGACGCCAGTGGTTGCGGGTTCGATTCCCGCACGGAACAAGAAAAAAAATATGTTCCGTGTCTGGGTGTGGTTCCCCCTAGTTCGCTACATGGTATCCCATAACACAAGCTATGCTTACTTTGCGAAATTTTATTAATATTGTAAAGTACAAACTAATCTCCTCCTGCTATTAGAAGCAGTGAACCTGCACTGGGTTTAACAAACAGTTTAAAATCGGTATTATAAAATCTTGAGTGTTCGGCTAGTATATTATGTACCGTGATATCAAATAGCTTAAAATGAGCCCCTTGAAATAATAATAATAATAAATAAAAATCCAACACATAACTGGAGCATGCACCGCCCTTTCACAATCAGATTACACTCACAGACACAATCAAGTAGTGAACGTAATCCATCAAAAACTTGCACTAAAATATTCACTCATACAAGAGACAAACACGCCTTATTATAACTACATACCACAAACTGTCCTGGAGAATACACCCCATAAACTTTACTATGACCGTGCTATACTCACTGATAGAATAATTTACTACAATAGACCAGATATAATCTTGCAGGATAAAACAAATAAAATCACATACATAATAGACATTGCAGTACCTAATACACACAACATACAAAGAAAAATCACTGAAAAAATCAGTAAATACGCAGAACTTAAGGACGAAATTACCCGAATATGGAGGCAAGACAAAGTTTACATGGCACCAAAGTTTAAATCTGCACATTAATGACCTCCTAACACCAGGCATTATTGGATATGCTGATGACAGCACTGTTGTTGAGAGATATATATCCAATGCGCGAACGAGCGCCCAAGAAATCCAGGTTTTGAGAGAGTCTATGATTGAGCGCGTTGATTCGACCTTGCGGAATGTGTCCGATTGGGGCGAATCTAACCTGGTCAAATTCAACGCGTCCAAAACTCAGGCGTGTCTATTCTCCGCAAAAAAGAGCACCTTCACATTTACGCCCACTTTCCAAAATGTATCTGTCCCCATCACTGACCATCTAGGGCTTTTAGGCGTAACTGTAACATCCGGTTTAAACTTCGGTCAACAAATTGAGTCTATGGCAAAAACGGCTTCCAAAAAATTGGGTATCATCTCGAAGGTCCGGCGGTACTTCAGCTCTGAATGGCTGCTCAACTTATACACAGCCCAAGTGAGGTCGTGCATGGAGTACTGTAGTCACCTTTGGGATGGTTCTGCGAAATACCAGCTCGATGCGCTAGACTCCGTTGACCGAAGAGCCCGTAAATTAATTAACGACGTCGACCTTACAACCAAAAAACTGCAGACCTTAGAGCATCGTCGTAAGGTTGCGTGTTTAACCGTGTACTACAGGATACATTTTGGTGAGTGCGCCGGTGCTCTGTTTGAACAAATTGAACCCTCACCCTTTTACCATCGGACTACTAGACGCAGACAGAACTTCCATCCGTCTGTGGTAGATATTCCGAAAAGTCGAACTAAGCGCTTTGACAGTTCCTTTTTGATACGGGTCGCCAAGGTTTGGAATGAACTGCCTGCGTCTATTTTCCCTGACCAGTATAGTCCTAGTACTTTTAAGCGTCGAGTGAATAGGTTTCTCGTGGATGGACGTGTAACACCTTAGTCTTCATGTGCACTTAACATCAGGTGGCATGGAAGACAAACGTCCCATCCATAATACATTAAAAAAAAAACCCATAGTAAAACCCTATCATCTACAGGTGTTATCCCAAATCATCTTCTCCATAGCCTAAAATTACTTAATCTCAAAGATACTCTTTATATTACCCTGCAAAAAGCTGCAATACTAAATACATGTAAAATTGTTAGGAAGTTCTTGCAAACCGAAGAAAACTAAATTCATATCCCTTTCATCAAAACAAAGCTGCACCTACTTGGCTTTTGCCCGTAAGTGAAGTCAAAACCAGCCTCTCTTGGCTGAGAATTTTGCCCTTTCAAAATAAATAATAAAACTCTTTATTGTACACCAACATAGTTACACAGATTAAATTAAAATAACAATCACAATTAACATACAAAAGGCGGCCTTATGCCGAAGCGCGATTTCTGCCAGGCAACCCAGATAAATAGTGTAAAGTAGAACTAAATCCAGGCGTGTGGCGTCGCCTTAAGAATAGCGCTACCCCATCTCCTCCCGTGGGTGTCGTAAGAGTCGACTAAGGGACAAACCAGAGGACGGGCAGCAGCGTCCTTTTGTGTATATTAACACGACACTGCGATCGCCAACCCGCCTGCCAAGCGTGGTGATTACGGCATTTCCCGCCCAAATGATGGCGGCGCGGGACCGAGCGACGTGGAAGACCTTGGGGGAGGCCTATGTCCAGCAGTGGACGTCTACAGGCTGTGGATGATGATGATGTGGATGTGAACTAAATCTGTTTCTTAGTTTTGAAGATACCTCAAAGATACGTACAGATCTACATTCCTTTTGTAATAAATGAAGAGATTTACCATACAGGGTTAAGTATGGATTACACGTCATAAGTTTTAAAACAAATGAAAACCGTCTTTTCAGAACGACTTTCCTTGCGCTTCATAGCGCATTTTGGTATTCTAGATTCAAACTTAAGCCCCCATGTCGTAATGAAGTCTCCGACATAGCCTCTAAACTACCACAACAGTGAACGTACAATCTCAAACTTTAGTCCATTATAAATCGTAGCTTTTAGCAAAATGAAATTCAAAACACGTGAAACAGATATATGTCACACATTCAAGAGAGAAGGAGATGAATATATCCACGTCGTTCAAAAGCTGCATAAAGGGTGTTTAAGTTGCTCTATACAGGGCTTTGTTCCTTTTAATATTGTGTTTGTAATAAAATGTACGGCTTCTTATGTAGGTTAAGTATACTCGGTGTACTTCAAAATATATTATTTTTTGGTTTGTTGTCTTTTGAGGGATTTCAGTTAAAATGAAAATTGAAGTGGATTATTGCGCTTTTCGTTTGCGAAAGTATTAAGCTTTCGTCTTAACTTAACTTTTGTTTTAAGAAAATTGTAAAGAGATTAAAAGGGATATCTTGATATTGTATTACTTTTTCACGATCCGTTTTATTAAATAATAATGTTTGAAACCGGATTTTATTCCGCTGTTTTCTCTCGAATTTAACTTGAATTTTTGGTGTCTACCACATTATTGGTGTGCTCAGGAGCAACTCACCAAATCGTATAAAATAGTAATAAGTGCTTTTGAACCCTTATAAAAAAACTACTTTAGGAAAGACTTTTTTATATCCTTAACATAGGTTTACAATACTGTTATTTTAAATGGTAACCGACAGCTGTTAATAGGAGGAGGTTCTTAATTCGTATGTATGCTTTTTTCTATTACACGTTTTTTTGGACAAATCGATTTAAAAAACTATTAATTCTAACGGTAGAGGATACTTCCGAAGTATCATTGGGTACTTCATGAAAACTTTTTACTTTTTGAAAAAATATGTATGAGGACGGAGCATATTGACATTGACGACTTTATACATCAGCCAAAGTTTT
Organism: Stenoptilia bipunctidactyla; assembly: GCA_944452665.1. Classification (NCBI taxonomy): domain Eukaryota; kingdom Metazoa; phylum Arthropoda; class Insecta; order Lepidoptera; family Pterophoridae; genus Stenoptilia; species Stenoptilia bipunctidactyla. Next base: position 1,862,529 of record OX101745.1, on the reverse strand, counting down.
GACGTGAACTCGGTTTTTTAAGGCTCTGCATTCGTTGATTATTAAAACTAGAACTACGTTTACGTTTACGTGCGTAAAACCAATGACTAAGTATTTCACTGAATGGAGTTCTTGAAGTTTTTAATGTTTCAATATGGGTGTTTTCCATTACAACAAATGATAAGCGATCATGGAGAAGTTTATCGGTGATAAAACTGTTCACTCGACGCTTAAAAGTACGAGAACTACTAGTCATCATCATCATGCATCATCATCACAACTCTTTGTAATGACCCCACTGCAGGGCATGAGTCTCTCCCCTGGGTGACGAGGAGGTATAGGCCATAATCCACCAAGCTGGCCCAGTGCTGGGTGGTGGATGCCAGAATTTTTAGGGTGCCAAAATGGCTTCTGACAAACCCTAACGACTACTGTATACAAGTATATAGCACCCGGGACCGACTGCTTAACGTGTACGAAGCACGGAAGTTGTCGTGAGAAATGAATGGTCGGCGGTCACCCATCCAAGTACCAGCCGCGCCGAACAGTGCTTAACCTGTGATATCGTATGATACACACAGTAACCACGGCGCCACGACGACTTCGAAACTGCTATTAGTGGTCTGAAAGAAAACATGCAGGAAGTTCATTTCCCACCTTGTCGACCCGTATTTAGATTCCATATTGCTTATTTATTTCGAGTTCTCAATATTTCAACATTCTTATTTGCAAAAGCTTTGATTAGTACCGTTGCTATATTCCGTTTCTAAATAAAGTTTTACAAATTTTTTTACAGTTTTAGAGTATCAAATTGAGCTTCAAAGTTCACCGTCAAACTCGTTAACTATTCCGATATAGAATAAACTTGTAAAAGCTATTACCCGACTAATTCTAGTTGTAGGACGATCGATTAAAACTTCTGCAAGTCGGCCACTCTTCACAAATAGATGGGTAGCATTTAAAATTCCTATTTGTACTATGAATTCCAAACTGTTTGAATATTCAACAAATTTCGTACGAGCATGTGTATGAATTATGCTGCAGTATTGGAGTTACAAAATGGATCTTTAAACAAGTTAGTTCCATTTTAAATTATTTTAATTTAATTAAATGAACACAGCTGTTGGTTCTCGAGTTATGGTTGTTTCTAGGTTTATTTCGACTATGCAAATGCTTTTAATATATATTTTATATTCTTCTTTTTCTTGCGAGCCGACACAAATTAAAATTTTGTTTGTCCAAAATTTCGCCACCTCTATAGCACCATCGCTAGCCTCCATCAATTCCTCGAGTGTGCAGCTATGTGGACATGCTGGGCAGGTGAGTAGGTGCGTCATTGTTTGCGGGGAATGCCCGCATTGACAATTATCGTCTGAGCTCTCAGAGCAACCCCACTTGCAGCGATTGTCTTTGCTGAGACCTACCTATTTTATATTAAAAACATAATTATCTAGTATTCATAACAAAAAGTCAGTGTCTCGAAATTTGAACAACCTTGTGTGCACTGTTCCAAAATAAGAGGCCGCGGTATTATCAAAAGGGAGATAGATGATCCCTGGTTTATGGTACTTGTAGACAATAGACAGTGACGAAATCACTGCGTCTCTATGAGTAAACCGCCAGTAAACCAACCTTAAATATTACCCTTTTGATAGGGGTTGCCAAAGTGTGTACAGACGCCCTGTTTTTCCTGACCAATACAATCCTGGTACTTCTAAGCGTCAAGTGAAAAGATTTCTCGTGGATGGACCTGGATCGAAGTCTTCATGTGTAATTTCCATTAGTATTGTCTTAAGTTTTCACGATTCATAATTTAAATAAAACTACTTTTTAACCGGATTAATCGCGTATAATTTTTATGTTACATTTTAACGCGACTGTCGCTCGTGACCACGGGGTCTGCAAAGACACCGAAACCACGAGTTAAAATGTAAAATATAAATTATACGCGATTAATCCGGTTAAAAAGTAGTTTTATTTAAATTTCCATTAGGTTGCATGGAATACAAACGTCCTATCATGACGTTATAAAAAAAATCCCTTGCCACGTTAACTGTCAACAATCTTTCCTTCAGTAAAATTCAAAATTGAGTCGGGTTTTTTGAGTTGAGTTTGGATCCAAGAAAAAAGGCGGGCATTATAAAAATACACGATCATGCTACTCTGGCTTTACGCTGCTTAAAAGATGTTGATACTATTTTTTAGCGACTTCAAAGGGGGACATTATATTGTATTCGATGTGTGTATTAATCAAGTATTAATAGTATCAACTTCGTTCAAGCAGCGTAAGGGCGTAGATACATCTCTACGGCATCGCGCCGTGCCACGGCAACGGCGTCGTGCACGGCGCGCCGCTCAGCGTTTCATATTGGCTCATAATATTATCTCTATTGTCGTCCATTATAGAAAAGTATGCCGTATAACGCACGGCACCACCGCTGTGAGACAGCGCGGCGCAGTGCCGTACGATGCAAATCAATGCTTTTCTATAATGAACCATGACGGAGATAATTTTAAGAGCTAATATGAAGCGCTGAGCGGTGCGCCTTTTACGACGCCGTGATTTTACACAGCCTACGGCGCCGTACAGTATAGATGGATCCACACCCTTAAGCAGGAATGTGACGACCTCTATGGTGCAGTGGTGAAACCCAACTACGAAAATAGTGAAGTCATAGGTTTGATTTCCGCATTAAGGAAGAAAAAAGGTTTTGTTTATATATTTACTAGCCACTGCGCGCGGTTTTACCCACGTAACTTTTGAATCCGTGGGAGTTTTGGAATAAAATATAGCCTATAACCTTCCTCGAGAGTTGGGCTATCAGATGCAAAAAGAATTTTTCAAATCCCACTTGTAGTTTCTTAAATTAGCGCATTCAAACAAAGAAACAAACTCTTCAGCTTATATATTAGTATAGATTTATATTCTAGGTTCCTCCTGCTTTCGCTACATGGTATTCCAGCTTTGCTTAGTTTGGGGTCATGTACCTAGTTGGCGTGATTTTTCGGGGATTTTATTTATTTATTTACAGTGACGGCTCACTTAAAAACCACCCATACTTACAAATTTTGAAATTCACGGTCATGTTACCCGTTTTTTCCCTTCTCATTAAATAAAATCGTCGTCATCCTATTATTACGTTACAGCAACTTAAGCAACTTCTAAGTAAAACTCAATTCTTATTAAGTGAACGTTCAAAAACTTAACATTTCCTAACTCGAAAATAACCTAAACACATTACACTCTTAGTAATAGGGTAAAAATGTAATATCATAAGCTTTTATGCCGTCATTATCATACTATTACGGGCTATTTTGCCATAACGCTCCGAATTTCACATAAGGCGGAATTTAGGTCAAATGTCGTTGTCGTATCATGCGACTGTCGCCCTTATAGTTGTAATATTTTTTTATATTAAATGGGCTGTATAGAAATGAATGTTTTACTTTTTCGCTTCACATGTCTTGAGCATTTATTAATGTGGATGGAAAGGTAAGTGAAGATTTAGCAGAACGAAAAATTGAGCCATGACACCCTTAGTTAAGTCACTACTTACATTTATTTATTTATTTAAATAATAAATGAATAAATACTTTAACACTCTCATAAGTTTCTTAATTCTAAGCAACAACAAACACAATAAATAAGGTACCTTATCATTAGAAAGCGATTTCTATCAGGCCACCCTAATGCTAAATAAAAAGAAAATCCACAAACAATCACACCAACTAAATGGCCCCAAAGTAAGCATAGCTTGTGTTACGGGGTACCATGTAGCGAACTAGAGGGAACCTAGAATTTAAATACATAAATAGATGAACACCCAGACCTGGAGCATTTTTTTGTTTTTGTTCCGTGCGGGAATCGAACCCGCAACAGATTTATCCACCACCAAAGTGGTCTAGTAGCTGGCGCATTCTATGTTTTCCTTTCGCTCCCAGTCCAGTATGGAACGCACTTTTCATACAAGACTAAGAAATAAACCTACAAAGACTGTCAATTAAAAACTTGAAACTAGCTTTACAACAATCAAATAACAAACGATACCAGCCTCGCACAGCAAAACTAAATAAATCACAACACGCTAAAATAACTTCTATAACAATAAAAACAGGGGTTTTATTCCTTCAACTTTAGTTACGACCGTACGCGTCATTTCATAGATCATAACCTGCAGAAGTAATAAAGTAAGAAAACCATGAAAAAAGGTATTTTCTGATGTTATTACGTTATTTAGAGTTAACAGGCTTCTGTTCAACTTGAGAGATGGGTAAAGTTGCGTGCTGACAACTTTTGATCGCCATTTTTTAAACAATCGTAAGGTTGTTTTATTGAAAAGAAAAATGAACTAAAATGGGAAGACACTGTTCTCCACATCACAGGAATTCCTAGGGTGGAGTCCAGAGTTATACCTTTTATTTATTTATTAGTACCTACTGAAATCGGCTCATCTCTTTCTGAACTACGATGCTACAATCTTATTTTACTTCTACTATAAATGTGAAAATTTCGATGAATGGATGTTTGTTCCTCGATCACGGCAGAACGGCTTTACTGATTTGGAAGAAATTTGGCATAGAGATAGTGTTTCTTCCATGCTGGACTGGGAGCGAAAGAAAAACATAGAATGTGCTAGCTGCTTCTCTTGCCGGGCATACTGTAAAAGCCAGTTAAGGGACAGAGGTTTTGTTAGCGTTTTTACGGGCGATAGGATATTACAGTGACCCCCTGTCACTGTAATAGTCTCTATCCATCATTATAATACCTCCAAATTCGTCAAATGTGACATCAGATGGTTTGATAGCCTCTGGTGTTTTGCCTACCCCATAAGGGATACAGGCGTGAAGTTATGTATGTATGTATATAGTGTCGATAGGAGTCTGGAATTGAATATAGGCTACTTTTATCCCGATATTGCTGCGGAATTTGAAATTGTGCTGGAAAAACCGCGGGAAAAAGCTACTGATACAGATACATAAAATGATTTTTTAAAATGATCTCACTAGAAAATCGGAGAGATTTGTTAGACTTAGGTTTTTTATTCAAACTTTTTAATAACAAGATTCATTGCCCATCTCTTCTTCAAAAATATAGACATCCTCGTGCTCCTATTACCCCTCTACTCCTTCTTTTTCGTAAGACTGTTTTAGGTACAAATTCCACCGTCCCTAGGTTATGCAAGTTGCTAAATAGATATAGTGATTTAACAGATATCCACGCCGATTCATTCACCAAACTCAAAACAACCCTGTGTCGTGCCTGGCTTCAGGTTGCAAAATAAAGAAGATTTTTATTAGTACCTATTATTACTGTTACTTCTATTTCGTTCTGCCAAAGTTTAATATAGTTTAGTAAGTAGATATTCTAGTGTTTTCTTTTGTACTTTTTTGCATGTTGTGTTCGCCTTAAAAGATTGTTACACTTAGTTTAATAGCCTAATTAGTTATAAATTTTAATGTTGATTTAATGTAAACAAACGCTGGTGAACCTTAATAAATAAATAAATACATGTCAAGCTCACCACTCTTAAGATATCCCTTTTGCGTTTCATAGATCATATCTTTCACAAGCAATAAAAGGAAGAAAACATGAGAAAGAGTAGTCACTTGATGTTATTACGTCATTTAGATAAAAAGAGGCTTCTGCGGCAACTTGAGAGACGTGTAATAAGAACGATTGCAGGTTGTCAACTTTTGATTAACTTTTTTTAAGGTCACAAGCTTTTTATAGAGGTTTCTTAACCAGTACATAATAATGGTTGATTTGTAGTCACCAGCCAAATTTAAATGTTTTTTTCTTTGATATGACATAAACGTACCTGCATATTTATTTTAACGTCGCTCAGTATAAAAAAGTAAAAATATGGAACCACAAAATTTTAAAAAAATAATCGCTGTTGATGAACATACTATTACGAAGCGGCATTTCATTAGTAATACTACGACGTAGTACTACAAATGTTTTGTAGTAGCACGTAGTTGCCTTTATTTTAATGGTAATTTAGAGTGACCATGGTTTACTTAAATTTTAGTGGATATATTTATTTCTTTGTAAAAAAAAATACTTTGTTTTTTGCATAAATCTTTTCTATAAATGATACTTATTGTGTGAAAAAAATTTGGCCGGTGACTACAAATCAACCCTGTATGTAGTAGGCTAGTGTGAAGTACAGCATACAGAACTGTGGCAGCGGGCTATACATGATTTTAGTTGATGTTATTTTGTTGCGTTTAATAAACAAAAACATATTAGACTATTCGGAATGCATTCCAAAGAATAGATATTCCAAAAAGTCGAACTAAACGCTTTGACAGTTCCTTTTTGATACGGGTCGCCAAGGTTTGGAATGAACTGCCTGCGTCTATTTTCCCTGACCAGTATAGTCCTAGTACTTTTAAGCGTCGAGTGAATAGGTTTCTCGTGGATGGACGTGTACCACCTTAGTCTTCATGTTCACTTAACATCGGGTGTCATGGAAGACAAACGTCCCATCCATACTTAATAAAAAAAAAAAAACTCGTAGACGAACGTTACACGAAAAGATATTGCATTTTGAATATTATATGATTTGTATGTCTTTGGCACTTACAATTCAATTTTTGGAACAATTTTATTTATTTTAAAAACGCTACACACTTTAAACCTATGTGTTGAAAATTCGTAGAAGAATAAGTTATTAAGATAAGTGATGATTAGATTTCTAAACGCTCATTATTCCAAGTAACTAAGGATCCGCCTTTGTTCTTTATATTGACTTGGATATTGGTATGAAAAGTAATTTAAAATAAAAAATAACCAAAATCTTGAATTCATATATTCATTCATATCATGTTTTAAGATCCATTCAATAGTTTCAATAACTAGTTTGAGTTCTAGTTATTCCAGTCAAGAACCATTTTAATAACAAACTGCACTCGAATCAGTTTGTCTGTTCACAATGTCACAGATAGACAACAACCACTGTTTATAGTTATCTTTGTTTAGTTCCACTTGACGCACTAGATGGCGCTGATTGTGTATTAAATCGTGCATAAATTGTTCAAAAATAAATTTAAGTAGGTATAATCAGGTCTTTAAGGACCTCTACCTACGGAGCTACTTTTTAAGTCAATGACCATATTCAATGTTATTTTATTTTATGATACGATATAAACTTACCTGTCTGCATATTTTTTTAGTATCGCTCAGTAGACAAAATCCAGATGGCTCCACAAACTTTACAAATAGTCGCTGTTGATGAACACAGCTACTACGACGGCATTTCCTTGATTACGTTTCATAATACTACGACGTAGTAATACAAGATGTTTTGTAGTAGCGTGTAGTCGTCTACATTTTAATGGTATTCATTCATAATTTAGAGTGACCATGCTTTGCTTAATATATCTTTAAAAACAAAGGTCAATATATAATTCATCATCATCATCACAACTCCGTGTAATGGGCCCACTGCAGGGCATGAGTCTCTCCTCTGGGTGACAAGGAGGTTTAGGCCATAACCCACCGAGCTGGCCCAGTGCTGGGTGGTGGATGTCAGAATTTTCAGGGTGCCGATATAGCTTCTGACAAACCCTAACGACTACTGTATACAAGTATACAGCACCCGGGACCGACAGCTTAACGTGCCCTCCGAAGCACGGAAGTCGCCGTGAGAAACGAATGGTCGGCGGTCACCCATCCAAGTACCGACCGCGCCGAACGTTGCTTAACCTGTGATATCGTAAGATACACACAGTAACCACGGCGCCACGACGACTTCAAATAAAATTATTGAAAATAAAATTATTTTAATATAAAATTATTGAAAGTTATTTAAATTAATAATAAATTCTAATAATGTTATTAAGTATTTGGTATTGTTAATATAGTTTGTCGTTAAAAAATTCTTTCAGATCATAAAACGCTTTTTCATCAAGGAAGCCATTTAGAACCGTCTTGAATTGTTGTCGTCCCTAATCATTCTTATTGATTCAGAAATTTTATTATAAATGGTTGGTGCCATTGCATTTACACTTTCTCTTTGTAAAAGAGTTTTTCTGGTATGGGTAAATTTAAGCGGTCCTTCACATTTTTTAATAGTCTCGGATTAACACTAGGCACTTATAGTACATGTGTTTTCATTTAATGCCTCTCCTTTATAGTAACGTTGTATAAGTTTTGCAAGCAATTAGCAGCTAATACTATTAATGAATGCTATAATACCGAAAATTAAAAGGTAAAATAATTAATCGACTGAAACGATGACATGAGGGTTACCAAATTGCGAAACATCAAAAACAAATACTTCGATATCATGTGTTGCCAATGCCAAAATATTGGCTCGATCCTAACACATATTATTTTTATGCAAGCTTGTATATATTTTATTTTATTGGACTATACGGATATAAAAACTTTGCAATAGTAAAAATAATGAAAGATCGTTATTGAAGAGAACATGAGCTGCATTGTATAAAAATGACAATAATTGTTATAAAAAAATTATTCTTATAAAAAATTCTTATAAAGGCAGCCTTATGAAGTTTTTTTTTTTTTTTTTATAAGTGACTAAACCCGCGTTTGACCTCAATCTCACCTGATGGTAAGTGACGATGAGGTCGAAGATGAAAGCACACGGGTTTAGGAAGGAACTGACTCTTTATACAATATTGCCGGAACACATTACCGCCGGAGCGGTAACATTTGGCGGCAGACTTTATATAAAGGGTGGTCGCTAGCCAGGCGGACCCAGAAGGGATCCTACCACCAAGCAAAATTTAAACGATTTATCTAATAAAATATGACAATCATTATTATGAATATATCTCATAATAATATTAAGAGCAACCACTAATAAGTTATGTATGACATCTGTTTTTTTTAAAGATTATTCTTTTATCATACATACAAATTATTGTATAATTACAGGGTCGACAAGATTTTTTTAAAGAAAATAAATGATTTAATAAATTTTATAAATAAATTGGAAGGTTACTTAACATCGGTAATAGTTTTTATCGGTAAAATTAATGGCAGCTTATGGAATAAAACTATGGTATGCGGGAGTGTGCAAAAGTCTAATAAAGAATGTATATTAATTAAAATATAATGAGATCTCTAAAAAAATATTAGTAGATAACAGACTAGAAAACCAACCTAAATAATAAAGCAACCGACTGATTTTATATCCCACTCAAAGTTATTAATTTTTACTTAACACTTCATCATGTTCTTATTTTTACACCCTGTATTTTCTCAATTCTTACAAGAATTTCTCAATTATTACAAACGAAAAAATAAGATTCTCGAAATAATCATATCAATCTTGCAAGTACCAATCAAACTCAGATATCTTGCAAGACTTAGAAACTCCCAGCGCAGCCAATATTCCCAGAGGATCTATCAATTTACCGTTTAACTCTCCTTCCTTAACACTGTAGACTGTACTGTATACTGTTAATAACTGTTTCTATAAACAGTCTACGGAACTGCCTAATAAATGATCGGCAGGGAAAGTCACAAATAATTGACGATAGAACGCCTAATGGTTTTGATCGAATGAAAGAGGTAATCAATTCGTCTGTATGTTTTTTTGTTTTATGTACATACATACACAACGTAACGCCTGTATCCCTTATGGGGTAGGCAGAACACCAGAGGTTACAAGACCATCTGGTGTCACGTTTGACAAATTTGGAGGTATTATTAAGATGGAGAGAGACTATTGTAGTGACAGGTGATCAGCCTATCGCCCACAAAAACACCTTTAAAACCTCCACAATAAAACCTCTGTCCTTTAACTAACTTTTATAGTATGCCCGGGAAGAGAAGCATCATCTCCATCAGGTGAGATTGAGGTCAAACGCGGGTTTAGTCACATATAAAAAAAAAAAAAAAAAGCTAGTGAATTCTATATTTTTTATAGTCATAAGTTATTGTTTTCGTTGGTAAATATCACAGACATACATCTACATAGAGAACGCAAGTGTCACGATGTGTATTGAAATCCAGCCGACTTTTAAAAACCTACTGTGACGTCACTGATATTTTGTGATGGGAAATACATACCGATTTAAATGATTTAAACTTGATGCCGCCCATGAAATCGATTATTGAAATCTAGCGGCGACAAACCTTAGCGTTATATATGTAGATGTATATCTGTGGTAAATATCTTACAGAATCTTGTGGACCGATTCAAAAAATACTTTCACTATTATATGCATAGCTACATTGTTCAAAAGAAACGTAAGCTACAATACATTTAGTGACTTATTTACCCTTGACCTTTGTACCTTTTTACGCTACACCACTTTGTGGCGTACCTACTTACTTAGTCTCTATTTTAAATTAATTATTTTCTATTTAAATAAAATTGTAATTCACTAAACAAAGGTCAAAAAATTAAAACTAAAATCTAACTAATACCTAAAATATAATCTATAAACATAATCTTGTAATGTTAAATAATTCATTTCCAAACTTTCATATAAAATAATCTCAATTAAATATCTCTTAAATCTGTTATAAAAATGTCACTACTTCATTTATTCACGTGAACCGTCTTCTATTGTATTGCGTTTACGCAGCAGGATCGCGTTCGATGAGCGATCCTAATTCAGTCGAAATTAGATGTTTGGCGTGGAACCTGTGTCTCTTTGCTCTTGAATTAATTTACGGAAATCTTTTGTTTATCCTTATAATTTCAGTTCTACAGTGTTTTAAAACTTTGTAGTGATATACTTAACTGAGTGTACAGTGTAAAAACTAATTAATTTGTATATTACCATCTTATGTAAGAACTAGAATTAAAGCCTATTGCGATAGTGCTTACGTGTTTTCTTTAAACTCTGGACTAAAAGGTACTATCACTATATGAACTACTAGCTTTATCCCGCAACTTCGTATGCGCTTAACTACCCTTCTCGTGGAAGTTTCAGAAACTATACAACCAGACACCCACTGAAAGAACCTTTATACCAAGTATCGCACCCATGCACTCAAGGAATAAGTTTTTTTCATACAAACTAAAAATCATATATTTCCCGTGCCCGTGGGAATTTTGGGAATTTTTTTTCGTAGCACAACCAGTCACTCTTTGAAGAACCTTCATGCCAAGTATCACATCCGTACACTCAAGGAATAAGATTTTTTATACAAACTAAAAAGTCCAACCGCTTCCCGTGGGAATTTCGGGAATTCCTTCCATAATACAAACAGACACTTATTGAGGAACCTTTATATCAAGTATCACATCCGTGCACTCAAGGGATGGGATTTTTTTAAACAAACTAAAACATCATATATTTCCCGTTCCCGTGGGAATTTCGGGAATTCCTTTTATAACACAACCAGACACATATTGAAAAATCTTTACACCAAGTTTCACATCGGTGCACTCAAGGAATAAGATTTTTCATACAAACTAAAAAGTCTTATATTTCCCGTTCCCGTAGGAATTTCGGGAATTCCTTCCTTAGTGCACCTCTACATCCCCTAAAGAATGTATGTTCCAAATTTCAGCTCTCTTCGCCTACTAGTTACGGCTGTACGTTGTCTGTCAGTCACTCAGTACCTCAGTCACTCAGTCAGTAACGGAACAGTTTTATATATATCGATTTATCCAAATCTATAAACTCTTTTTAAATATTATAGTCAAAGCACTATAACTTCACAGATTTAAGTAAAAATAGAGACAAAGATGACTTACACCTTGTATAAACTTTAGCCGTGGGTGCCAGTATCAAATATACTCAAGCTCAATTAGCAAGCTCATGGAATGTTGCTAGTGCAAAATTTACCTAATTAGTTCAAATACAGCCCTTTACACATGAAATTGTTTTCGTTGCTAGTTGAATAAACATTCTACTTGTTCGAAAATGTGCTTGTAGAGTAAAATTACATGATAGAGGTATGCTTAAGTAATTTTGAACATGAGAGTCTAAATTGTATCGCTTTATGTAAGAGTAAGTTAATTCTAATGTTGTTTTCGGGTAGGATTTCGTCCTGTTTACTTAAATTTAAGTTCATTTTTGTACTTTTGAGGTAATTAAATTTTCAACTAAGTAGAGCATGTCATAGAAGAACTAACAGAAGATTAAACACTTCAATATAGTTTCTGTAAACATAAACATAAAAAAAAAACAATCTAAAAAAAAGCCTCATATACAGAGTGGAATTTTTGAATGCCTCCTGAAGTACTCTAAATTATACAGATAACAAATTTTACTCAAAAGAAACGTTCCTTTATTTATGTATAGAAATAAAACTGCGTTAAAAGATTTTCAAGTATTCGCATGTGATACATGTGAAAGTAATTCTGGTTGTCTGTTTGGTATAACGTGAAATATCTCCTATTATAGCCCAACTGGCTGTTTTATCCGCGCCATTTCAAATCCCGCGCGAATATCGAGATAAAAAGTAAAAGACTGTAAACTATCATTATGCCAAATTTCATCCAAATCCATTGAGCCGTTTTGCCGTGATAGAGGAACAAACATCCAGACATGCAAACATCCATGCATCCAAACTTTCACATTTATAATATACAAAATTTTAGTTTGCTTTTATTCGATAGATGTCGCTGTACGTCGATTAAATCACGCAAGAAGAGTTATAAATGACTTAGCTATATTTACTTTGTAGACCTACCTAACCTTTCACAATTATGATATTAGTAGGATATCACCACGCAATTAAGATTTACCCGGGAAAAGTCGGGACAGTTAGTGTTGTTGTAGATACACTTATAATTTATGTAGGCGCCGCTAATATATCATGATAATAATCAGATGCCAGAATCTAACTTCATAAAAACATGTAACGGGACAAAATTTATGATGCTATGTCACGAAAAGCTTTTTGACAAAGTGGAGTAGACATATATCCATGATGTTGATATCAACAAACTTAAACATAAGTTAAAGAGGATAACTAACTATAGCTAATTTTAAAGAATAGAGAGTTTTTATTCTTAGATTTGAAATAAGAATTGTTAAATTTATTCACATTAGATGGCGCTGAAAGAAAATTGTTAAAAAGTAAAAGAAAAAATACTTGAAAATGACACTTCGCTCGTTAAAATTGAATTTGGCATAAGCCTTGCGTACTACGCCATCTACGAATTCGTTTTTTTTTTCAATTCACATACGAGATCTCCTCATGACTTTAATCAAAAATAAATATACATACATAACTTCACGCCTGTATCCCTTATGGGGTAGGCAGTACACCAGAGGTCATCAAACCATCTGATGTCACGTTTGACAAATTTCGAGGTATTATAATGATGGAGAGAGACTATTGCAGTGACAGGGAGTCAGCCTATTGCCCGCAAAAAAACGCCAATAAAAACTCTGTCCCTTAACTGACTTTTACAGTATACCCGGGAAGAGAAGCAGCTGGCACATTCAATGTTTTTCTTTCGCTCCCAGTCCAGCATGGAAGCAATATATACACTAGAAATAATGCCAAAAAGTGCATATTACGTTGCTAACCTGATGTTTATTAATCACCATCATCCCAGGACTACTTGACGTAAACAGAACTTCCCAGCATAGTGGAAACTACTAAGTCAAAGTCAAAAAAATATCTTTATTTCGTAGGTATTTAAATACACTTGAGAATATTCAAACTGTTTACAAATTGAACTGAATCTACCACCACTTCGGAAAGTCGATCTATTGAGAAGAAGTGGCAAGAAACTCAACAGCAATCATCTTTTAAAAATACTCAGTAACAATTTTCAGATAGGGAATCCCATCTTCTTGCATCAGGATATCTTATAGTAGACCTTTTCACACAATTATCCTTAAATATATCGTAGGGTTAATCTTAAATATTTTTGGAATTTTATTATAAGAGCGTACATATTGACCCATGAACGAGTTAATGCCTTTTTGGGTCTACTATTATATTTATACACTAGCTTTATCCCGCAACTTCGTATGCGCTTAAATACCCTTTTCGTGGAAATTTCAGAAACTATACAACCAGACACCCACTGAAAGAACCTTTATACCAAGTATCACACCCATGCACTCAAGGAATAAGTTTTTTTCATACAAACTAAAAAGTCCAACCCCTTCCCGTGGGAATTTCGGGAATTCCTTCCATAATATAAACAGACACTTATTGAGGAACCTTTATATCAAGTATACATCCGTGCACTCAAGGGAAGGGATTTTTTCATACAAACTAAAACATCATATATTTCCCGTTTCCGTGGGAATTTCGGGAATTCCTTTCATAACACAACCAGACACACATTGAAAAACTTTTACACCAAGTTTCACATCGGTGCACTCAAGGAATAAGATTTTTCATACAAATTAAGAAGTCCTATATTTCCCGTTCCCGTAGGAATTTCGGGAATTCCTTCCTTAGCACCCCTTCATCCCCTAAAAAATGTATGTTCCAAATTTCAGCTCTCTACGCCCAGTAGTTACGGCTGTACGTTGTCTGTCAGTCACTCAGTCACTCAGTCACTCAGTACCTCAGTCACTCAGTCACTCAGTCAGTAACGGAACAGTTTTATATATATTGATTGGATAAAGAGGTACTAGATAGAAACTTAGACATAGATATAGAGGTACAGATAGAAGTACAGATAGACCTAGCGATAGAGGTGAGAGAGAATGTCGATGATATGGAGTTTTATGAGTTTTATTTAGTTACCTATGTATTTATCAATATGTATATATTGTATTATTTTTTTAATGTAGTATTTATAGTCATAAAACTAAACATAGGCTTTACTATTGCCAATGTTTGTACAGTTTCTTTTTTTTTCTATACAACTTGAGGTTGTCTGGTAGAGATCGCTCTGAAGCGATAAGGCCGCCCATTGTACCATTCTTAAGTTTGTCTTATCATTGTATTTTTTTTCTCCTTTTGTAATGTGTGCAATAAAGTGTTATAAAATAAATGGAGATAGATGTGGACACGGACAGGACACAGACAGAAAATATCGAACAAAATGCTTCGACCACGGAACATAAAACACATGTTCCGTGGCTTCGACAGTTCCGTTTTGGCATGGATTGCCAAGGCGTGAAAAAAAACTACCTGCGTCTTTTGTTCCTGATCACCACAATCCTTGTACTTTCAAGTGTCAAGTGAAAGTTTTTCGTGTATGGAGATGCACAACCTTGGTCATCATGATGACTTTTCAACAACTGATATGAAAGGCTTATGTATCTACCTTTATTAGAAAACACCTAAGCTTGTCAAAAGTCCTTAAAAACCAAACTGTTTTGTATAAACCCAACTTAATCCCAACTTGTAAAGTTACAGTACACGTAACTTGCGGTAATTGGCTTACATCGACATAAGCTGAACTTCAGTTGTTGAATATTCTATTCGGATTATTAATATTGACATATCGTAATCTTGTTAAGTCTGTGGCAGTAAATTCATATTGGGCGGTCTGCTTTGCAGTGTTGGCATTTTAATAGAGTGTGAATTTACTTTTTGTTACTTATAATAGGTATTAATGTATGCTTATCTATACTTATATATAAAGATCAAGAGTTTGTTTGTTTGTTTGGGTGGTTGAACGCGCTTATCTCGGGAACTACTGCTCTAATTTGAAAAATTCTTTTTGCGTTGAATAGTCCATTTATCAAGAGAGGCTATAGGCAATATTTTATCAAGTAGTTCCCATGGGAACGGGAATAATACAGGGGGAACTACGTGGCCCGGCAACTGTATTATAATCTTTCATGCTTAATTATGCTTATCTTTTTATTTGTTTTTTAAAGACATTGAAAAGCTATCGTTGTAAGTTGACGCGGTTAGAACACAAACAGTAAACAGACTTTTGTTTCTATAGTATTTTTAGGAAAATTATTGCATTAATATAGACACAAACACTTAAACTTTATTGAAAATAATTTTAAATAGTAAAAACTCCAACCTTTTGGTCACCTTAAGGTTGACTGATTAATTTTACTACAAATGCAATGGGTCCACCACAGTTAAACCACGGTAATATAATCTATACAGTATTGCAACTCGGCCACATCTTTGAAATAAATGCCAAATGCATGCCGTGATCGAGTTGCGTAGGTATAGCTCGCCTTTGGTTCTTTTGTATGAAGTTAAATTACTGTATAGATAATATTACCGTATTTAAACGTAGCAATTAGGTTGACCATGAAGCTTTGTAATTTAATTAACTAACAGTCAAATAACGTTTGCATATTTTGACTGTTATCACGTCCACATTTTTAAACTAGAATTCAACAGTAAGAAGCACAGTATATTTCTGTCTACCACTTTTGCTTCACCCTGTATAAATAGGCTTTTTCCTTGTATTATTTTCGTCATGTTGGTATTTCATAAAGTCAGATACTTTTGAACTAGATCTAGTAAAAACAGACAATCTGTCCCATTTACAGTCCTATTTCGAAATACTCAAAATGTTCCCATCTAGTTGTTAACACTTTTCATTTTGAAATTGCAACACTTTTTTTCACAAAGTGCAGATTTCAAATTTGACAGTCAAATGACATTTGTTACAGTTTTACGAAAAAAAAAGTCAAGCGACTGCTAGAGCTAGGATGTCGCGTAACTTTTAAACGGGCATTTGAATTCGAAAAATTTGAATTTGAAAATAGACTCGTTTTAAATTTTCATTCGAAGGTAAGTTTTTTTTTTAAATGATGGATATGTTCTGAACTGCTTTCAAACAAAGTTTATTAGTGCTGGCATAGTTTTTGATATTCTGTGTTATTTGAGTATTTTTAATATGCAGATAAATTGTTATAGACTGTGATTTTTTTGTAGTTCTCTACATATTTCGACCATTTCTTTTTACCCACGACGGAACGGAGACGGTATATGCGTTTGGGGTGAGAGGGTGTTTGTGCAAACAATGTTACCATTTATCTCCAGAACCACTGGTCCGATTTTGATGCAGTTTTCAGTAATCGCTTTGGATTTGCTTGGTGCATGTTCTTAGATAGGTGTAGCGGTAACAACTCACCAGGGGGCGCTGCAGTAAACATTTGTTTGTAAAAGCCAATGTTACCATTTATCTCCAGAACCACTGGTCCGATTTTGATGG
The DNA here is from genome assembly GCA_944452665.1 of Stenoptilia bipunctidactyla. Lineage (NCBI taxonomy): Eukaryota > Metazoa > Arthropoda > Insecta > Lepidoptera > Pterophoridae > Stenoptilia > Stenoptilia bipunctidactyla. The sequence continues at coordinate 1,845,502 of OX101745.1, read as the reverse complement.
GGTTTTCAGTAATCGCTTTGGATTTGATTGGTGCATGTTCTTAGATAGGTGTCGCGGTAACAACTCACCAGGGGGCGTTGCAGTAAACATTTGTTTGTAAAAGCCAATGTTACCGTTTATCTGCAAAACCATTGGTCCGATTTAAATGCTGTTTTCAGTGATCGCTTTGGATTTGATTAGCGCATGTTCTGAGATAGGTGTTACGGTAACAACTCACCAGGGGGCGCTGCAGTAAATATTTGTTTGCAAACCATTGGTCCGATTTGAATGCCGTTTTCAATTATCGCTTTGGATTTGATTGGTATAATGTTCTTAAATAGGTTTAACGGTAACAACTCATCAGGGGGCGCTGCAGTAAACATTTGTTTGTAATAACAACCATTAATTCTTCAAAACCATTGGTCCGATTTAAATGTGGCTTTCAGTGATCGCTTTGGGTTTGATTGGTGCATGTTCTTAGATAGGTGTTACTGTAACAACTCGCCAGGGGGCGCTGCATGTTACCATTAATCTTTAAAACCGCTGGTCCGATTTTAATGCGGGTAACAACTCATCAGGGGGCGCTGCAGTAAACATAAAGCCATCACTGAAAACCGCATTAAAATCGGACCAGTGGTTTTGAAGAATGGTAACATTGGTTTGCACAAACCATTCTACGTAATATGATATCGAGTTACATTACAACAAAGCCCCAGCAAAGTTGAGCCACCAGCAAAGTTGAGTTGTAAATACTTATTATAATACTTCACTATGTACTTAAATAAACAACATGGGTTTTCCAGCGGTGGTGGGGACATTAGAGGGCTGATGAGGAACGAGGTATTGTGTAATGTAATGTATGGTACCTATATTATGCTCTTTAAAAAGTTTGAAATAAAAAACAAAATAAAAATTTTGAAAAACCCACGACGCAACGGTTAAAAAGTAATTGAAAAAGAATAAAATAATTTAAAATTCCCCGACTGAAATAATTTATGTGACGAGAGATAATTAACGTGAAAAGCTTTTTTAAAAGTTCACTAAATCTCACATAAAGTCGGACATATTATGAACAACATACTATTCGTTTTCATAGCACTTCCCTACGCTTACCTATTCGGTTCTCGAAGATGTAGATGTCGCAATAACATAGGTATTCAACTCCCTATGAACTTTATAAGAAGAGCAAGAAAATCCGTCTGGGGCTGCCATTGAATGAATTCGTTTTGTAGTTTTATATTGAAATTTAAAAAATTGATGGCAGCGCTCGACGGATTTTCTTGCTCTTCTTATAAAGTTCATAGGGAGTTGAATACCTATGTTATTGCGACATCTACATCTTCGAGAACCGAATAGGTAAGCGTAGGGAAGTGCTATGAAAACGAATAGTATGTTGTTCATAATATGACCGACTTTGTGTGAGATTTAGTGAACTTTTAAAAAAGCTTTTCACGTTAATTATCTCTCGTCACATAAATCATTTCAGTCGGGGAATTTTAAATTATTTTATTCTTTTTCAATTACTTTTTAACCGTTGCGTCGTGGGTTTTTCAAAATTTTTATTTTGTTTTTTTTTAAATAATAAGTATAATTTGTAGAAAAGATGTTTGCAAAAATGCTAAATTAGTCGATAATTATAGTTTTTAAGGCTTTCAACATTTAAATTGTGATTTTATTTTATTTTAAATGACTTATGAAAGAAATGTAAAAAATAATCTATAGACATGTGCAATAAAAAGTTGACAATTCATATGCCAATATGGCGATTCTGCGCCCATAATATTTGCAACATCTCTACTATGTAACTACCTATGATTATGAATAAATTATTTGAATTTAAATTAAAAAAAAAAATTGAATTTGAAAAGTTTACGAAAAATATACAACAAAACTTCATTCAAAGAACTTAAATAGCATAATATATAGGTTAAAATATAAGTATCCTATGAAAGATTTATACAGACATTTTGACGTGTCCCGGTAAATGAACCTTAGACAACTATGCCTTTAGTACTAACGATCAGGTAATCAGGAAGATAAAAGGTGTTAAAATTAATGTTACAAAATTTAAAAAACATTCCTGTGACTAAACTGTTGCTAACATTGATCTGATTTTTGTTGTGAAGCCTGATAATGATACACAATATATGTGGTTTCATTTAATGCCTCTCACTTGAATCAAAATTGTATTATAAAGCTCAGTAAACTCACACATCATCATCATCATCACAACTCTTTGTAATGAGCCCACTGCAGGGCATGAGTCTCTCCCCTGGGTGAAGAGGAGGTATAGGCCATAATCCACCAAGCTGGCCCAGTGCTGGGTGGGGGATGCCAGAATTTTTAGGGCGCCTAGATGGCTTCTGACAAACCCTAACGACTACTATATACAAGTATACAGCACCCGGGACCGACTGCTTAACGTGCCCTCCGAAGCGCGGAAGTCGTCGTGAGATATGAATGGTCGGCGGTCACCCATCCAAGTACCGACCGCGCCGAACGTTGCTTAACCTGTGATATCGTATGATTCTCACAGTAACCACGGTGCCACGACGAGTAGTAAACTCACACACATAAATATAATCCATTTTCTGTTTAGTTGCTTTTCTCTGTCAGAAAAAAGCAAACGTTATGTTTTGAAACGGCACATCTTCCAATTTCAAATAATTTACCTGAAACAATGAAAAGAAAACCATTTAATCCCAAACACAAAAAAAAACAAGAATTACACTCGTAGCATCATAAAAATTCATTGGAGATGACAATCTGTAAAATAATTCGGGAACACTGCTGGAAGGCAGTTTTAAATGTTGCCAATTTACATAAAAATTGGACATTTACACATTTTTCCTGCTTTTGAATTTGAAAGTAAATTAGCGATAATAAGACGGGATAATTTGGACGCCATTTTCATTTAATTTTTAATAAGCCTTTTAGACTTTTTAATCTTTAGAAAATGGGTGAAAAGAGATCTTAGTAAAATTCGAAATATTTTTTGTGAAAGTTTTAATTTGAAAGGACGGCTGTGATTTATTTTATTCAAATTTAGTTATTGGTTGGTTTTAAAAGGATGAAAACTTTTTGTATTTCAACGACTTGAAATTTTGATGAAGCTTTTCTACCGGTTTCATTGAATAGATATTAATAGTTTTATGTTTAAAATATGTTTTTTAATAGTTATGCAAAGTTTGTTATTTTTTCAGTATGAATAAACTAGACAATAACAAATCGTTAGAACGATTCATGGCCCACAAAAGACTTTGATAGTCTATTCTTTTTGATCCTAGTTTATTATTCCTAGTATCCTGAAAATTACTAAGCTTACATACATACATAACTTCACGCCTGTATCCCTTATGGGGTAGGCAGAACGCCAGTTATAAAAACATCTTTTGTCACGTTTGACAAATTTGGAGGTATTATTATAATGGAGAGAGGCTATTGCAGAGAAAGAGAGTCAGCCTGTCGCCGAAGAAAACGCCAATAAAACTTCTGCCCCTTTACTGACTTTTGTAGTATGCTCAGGAAGAAGTTCTATATTTCTGTACAACTTACGGGTGTGTTATAATTAATGATTTATTTAACTATTTTTGAAGCTAATACGATCAATCTTGTAGGTACTTGGATTTAATACGCACTAGCCTTCATTTTTCATGATATTTCCTTGATTCTGGCAGTATGTTGATAAATGTTTTTCAAGCACGCAATTTACGGTTTGAATTTATGGTGATAATTTCGTTATTTACTATGAAAACGTAATTTGTTTTCGGTTTGTTTGATTTGAAGTTAATTTTGTTAGTTTCCTTAATTTCGTGTTGCAGTGTTGTTGAAAATAAATCATGCTTTTTTTGGCGACAGATTTTATATGAAGGGTGGTCGCTAACTTGTAGGACCTTGAAAGGATCCTACCACCAAACAGTACTCACACGAATTAGTCGCCTTTTATGACACGATTATCCAAGGGTGTAAGGGCAATTTTAAGCCCTACACGTAAAAATGCTGCAGATTTCTTAGTTGGCAAATAATAATTGTAGCTTACTTTAAATTAACTAAATTTACAAAGAGTCAGAGTGAAGTCGTCGTGGCGCTGTGGTTACTGTGTGTATCATACGATATCACATGTTAAACACCATTCGGCGGGGTCGGTACTTGGATGGGTGACCGCCGACCATTCATTTCTCACGACAACTTCCGTGCTTCGTACACGTTAAGCAGTCGGCCCCGGATGCTGTATACTTGTATACAGTAGTCGTTAGGGTTAGTCAGAAGCCATTTTGGCGCCCTGAAAATTCTGGCATCCACCACCCCGCACTGGGCCAGCTTGGTGGATCATGGCCTATACCTCCTCTACACCCAGGGGAGAGACTCATACCCTGCAGTGGGCTCATTACAAGAGTTGTGATGGATGGACACAGAGTCATAGAAAAACCTGGAATGACAATATATATAAAACAATATATTTTTTCATAGCATTCACATGGTATAAGGATTTGCGTGAATGGAATCACAAGAATAGTTCGTTTTGAAGCTATAGCAAATTGACTCCAGACATAACATATTTCAGTTCAAGTTAATGTCATTGCATCTTTATTAAAGCTCAAATAACTTCAAACATTACATTAAAGCAACGTTACCTCATAATCTCAACCCATTAAAAATTGTAAAATATTACACAAACTCCCACTTTTATTCAAAAGCAAAGGTTGAGAGCGAGCTCTTTGCTTCACTTTTTTAAAAGGCGCCACATACGGGAATTCATTCAGAGTTACCCCGAGTTATCCAACCGTATGCTGTTGTGATAAGTGTCATCATAAAAATACTTTACGATTAAAATAATATTAAATGTCGTAAATGAATTTTATTTTAAGAGTTGAAGTAGATGCGGCGTAAATGTAGGATGAAAGATAACGAGACAGCAAATATGACTTTTATTTTTAAGGGTACTTTAGAAAACTACTGATGCTGACGTTTTATTTAAATATGGCGGAAGCTATTAAAGGGCTGTTACATCCAAAAGCCTTAAATAAGTAAATTATACCAGTTTTTATGTACCTAATAGCACACACTTTTGAATTTTGCTTTAGTCAAAACTTTCCAGTCACAGATCTGCTGGTAGAAATTTCTTTTATAAACAAGCAGTACTTTTCTACATATCTTTGTAGTTAAGTAATATTGTATTTTTATATCTGTATGTACATATATAATTAAATAAATAACTACTACCGATTTTCGCATCGCATGTAAAAACATGGATTCACTTATACTTTTCTAGACCCTAAAGGAATATCGGTATAAAAAATTCATGTGTTAGTCACGCCATAGTATGGTCACGTGGTATCAAACAGCTCCGCTAATAGACGTTGTAAGATTGTATCTAAAATGTATTAGATTAAGGAAATAGTTACGAACTGACATAACTATAAACAACTTGTGTTATTTTTCTTATAACAATTGGAAAGTTGGAAACCTTAGAAACAACCAACGTCCAAGAAAAAAAAGTTTTCTTTTCTTTGAAGCTTTTCATTCATTTATTCATTCGAAGATGTATCACTAAACTCATCATCCAACAACTTTTACCACAGAAGTGGATAATGAAACTCACGCTCATACACTTTTGAACATTTTGTGTTGCTTCGTGGTATGTTCATAACAATATACAGGGTTGATTTGTAGTCACCGGCCAATTTTTTTTTACGCAATAAGCTTCATTTATACAGACGATTTTTGCAAAAAAAACGTATTTTTTTTACAAGGAAATTATTTTTTCCGCTACCATATTAACCAAGGCATGGTCACTCTAAATTACCATTAAAATAAAGATGACTTCGCGCTACTACACACATTTTGTAGTACTATATCATAGTATTATCAAGGAAATGCCGCGTCGTAGTAGCTATGCTCATCAACAGTGACTATTTTTTTAAAAGTTAGTGATTCCATATTTTTACTTTGTGTATTGAGCGACGCTTAAATAAATATGCAGGTACGTTTATATCATATCAAAGAAACTAACATTTAAATTTGGCTGGTGACGAAAAATCAACCCTGCATAGATGTAAAATTTCAGAAATCGCATTCTTTACATATCCATACAATTTATTCATTTCTACAGATTTGTGTATAGCACACAAATATCCCTACTTTGAATAGAACTCAGAACCTCTGGCATAGAAAGAAACGTTTTTACTAATACACCAAGAAACCTTTTTTAGTTTCCATTGTCTACTTCTGATAATCTTCACCAGCAAAGCACCAGTAAAGCACTTATCATAACCTTTTCTATAATATGTTTAATCATCAACATCTCAACTCTTTTGTAATGAGCCCACTGCAGGGCTATGAGTCTCTCCCCTAGGTAACGAGGAGGTATAGGCCGTAATCCACCAAGCTGGCCCAGTGCTGGGTGGCGGATGTCACAATTTTCTGACAAACCCTAATTACTACTATATACAAGTATACAGCACCCGGGATCGACTGCTTAATGTGCCCTCCGAAGCACGGAAGTCGCCGTGAGAAATTAATAGTCGGCGGTCACCCATCCAAGTACCGACCGCTCCGAACGTTGCTTAACCTGCGATATCGTATGATGCACACAGTAACCATGGCGCCAGAGCCGTAATAGTAAATATTATTGAAATCGTATTATTAGTACTTTAAATAATCGCGGACATAGAAAATAACATTTTTAGCCGTGTAAGGGTGGCTTAGAAAAAGCCCTTCTGCCACCGAACAAGCATGTCGTAATAAACGAATAATTCGAGTACCTACCTTAGCCCTGTTGATGGTAGGACCTCTCCAGAATTTGTCTGGCTAGCGACCACCCTTCATATATCACCACTCCGGTGGTAGGTGAAATCATTTATGAGGAGCCAGATCTTTTCTTAATCCATCCCATATTGACTTGTAAATGTGAAAGTTTAGATGTAAGGATGTTTGTTCCTCAATAACGGCAGAACGGTTCAACGGATTTCGATGAAATTTGGCATAGTGATAGTTTGGAATCTGGAATAGCACATAGGCTACTTTTACTCCCGATATTCCCGCGGGATTCGAAATTGCGCGGGTGAAACCGCGCGCAACAGCTAGTAAGGTAAAACATAGCTACAGCTCGAATAAACTCTTTTGCCAGTCAAAATTTAAAAGTCCATTTGCATATATTAAAAAAACTGTCATCCCTTACAATGTCAATCATCCCCCAGGATAGCTGACCAGGGGGTAGGTATTAATTTAAATGCTTTATTCATTGTCCCGTCCGAACTAATCGGTTTTAGAATAAAATTGACATTTATTGAACTTTTTAATTTCCTGTCCTTGATATTTTTAAATATTATTTCGAGTTGTGATTTTACTTCTAATGGAATACTTATGAAAATTGGACTTTTTGTGTTTCTGGAATCGTTACATGAAAATTAAATTAATAGTAAGTTCTTTTGAATTGAAATTCATATTTAGTTACGCAAAAGGCTTCCGAAAATTTTGATTAACTGCTGTTTTTAAACAACTTCAAAAAAAGAGGAGGGGATCTCAATTCGTCTGTATTTTTTTATATATCATAACTTTTGACTGAATGAACCGATTTTGATGATTCTTTTTTTATTAGAAAGCTGTCGCTTTTTTATTCCATTAGTCCAATTTCTATTTAGTCTTGTTCTGATAAAGGTATCCATAAGAAAACCATATAAGTCTTAAAATTGCATTAAGAAGTCGGTTTTTTAATGCTCTGCATTGATTCGTTGATTATGTTAAATTTTATTCCATTTCGGAACAGCTTTTCACAAGCCATTGCGATATTTCAATACCTTAGTGAATATTAAGACTATAGTGACTATAGTGTGTGACTATAGTAATAGTATAGTGTCACCGAAATGTCGAGTTCCAGGGTCAAATATGGTGGATATTCCAGTAAGTCGAACTAAGCGCTTTAACAGTTCCTTTTTGAAACGGGTCGCCAAGGTTTGCAATGAACTAACTGCCTGCGTCTATTTTCCCTCACCAGTATAGTTCTGTTTCTTTTAAGCGTCGAGTGAATATGTTACTCGTGTACCTATGTAGTTACGTGTACCACCACTAGGTGTCATGGAAGACAAACGTCCTATACTTACTTATATTGTGAAAAAAAAATAACGAGATAAAAATATCCGTATAAAATCGTTTTTTTGTACATCCATACATACATAACTTCACGCCTGTATACCTTATGGGGTAGGTAGAACAGCAGAGGTTGAATCTGATGTCACCTTTGACAAAGTCGGAGATTTTATAATGATGGAGAGAGACTATTGCAGTGACGGGGTCAGGATATCGCCCGCAAAAGCGTCAATAGAACCTCTGCTTGTTTTTTTTTTTATAAAAGCTTTGTTCATAGCCAGCTTACAATCTGCCAGTATCATTATCATAAGGTTGTTTGCTAATAAATCTAAAGCCTCCAACTTGGAAGTACTTCATGTCTCTATTAGTTGTATAATTTTCATGAACGTTGTTTATCCTGGACTGGGAGCGAAATAAAAACATAGAATGTGCCAGCTGTTAAATAAATGAAAAATGTGATAAATAAAAATTACCCGACCAGGATTCGAACCTGGGACCTCTCGTTTGCCGGACGAGTGCTCTTCCAACTGAGCTATCGGGGCCTGGCGCTACGCCTCGAAATTACTTACCACATTTTTGTTTTTACGTTATATTGCTAACGTAGCTCCATCTAATGGTATAAGCTTTGCAGCTAAGACCACCCGAGATCAATTTCTTTACAGAAATTGTGAATCCCAGTTAAAGTGAAGCATTGCAATGTTTTTAATAATGTTTCTAAGTTTTTTTGCATTTAAAATGCTCAATTATTCTTAAATAAATGAAAAATGTGATAAATAAAAATTACCCGACCAGGATTCGAACCTGGGACCTCTCGTTTGCCGGACGAGTGCTCTTCCAACTGAGCTATCGGGGCCTGGCGCTACGCCTCGAAATTACTTACCACATTTTTGTTTTTACGTTATATTGCTAACGTAGCTCCATCTAATGGTATAAGCTTTGCAGCTAAGACCACCCGAGATCAATTTCTTTACAGAAATTGTGAATCCCAGTTAAAGTGAAGCATTGCAATGTTTTTAATAATGTTTCTAAGTTTTTTTGCATTTAAAATGCTCAATTATTCTTAAATAAATGAAAAATGTGATAAATAAAAATTACCCGACCAGGATTCGAACCTGGGACCTCTCGTTTGCCGGACGAGTGCTCTTCCAACTGAGCTATCGGGGCCTGGCGCTACGCCTCGAAATCACTTACCACATTTTTGTTTTTACGTTATATTGCTAACGTAGCTCCATCTAATGGTATAAGCTTTGCAGCTAAGACCACCCGAGATCAATTTCTTTACAGAAATTGTGAATCCCAGTTAAAGTGAAGCATTGCAATGTTTTTAATAATGTTTCTAAGTTTTTTTGCATTTAAAATGCTCAATTATTCTTAAATAAATGAAAAATGTGATAAATAAAAATTACCCGACCAGGATTCGAACCTGGGACCTCTCGTTTGCCGGACGAGTGCTCTTCCAACTGAGCTATCGGGGCCTGGCGCTACGCCTCGAAATTACTTACCACATTTTTGTTTTTACGTTATATTGCTAACGTAGCTCCATCTAATGGTATAAGCTTTGCAGCTAAGACCACCCGAGATCAATTTCTTTACAGAAATTGTGAATCCCAGTTAAAGTGAAGCATTGCAATGTTTTTAATAATGTTTCTAAGTTTTTTTGCATTTAAAATGCTCAATTATTCTTAAATAAATGAAAAATGTGATAAATAAAAATTACCCGACCAGGATTCGAACCTGGGACCTCTCGTTTGCCGGACGAGTGCTCTTCCAACTGAGCTATCGGGGCCTGGCGCTACGCCTCGAAATTACTTACCACATTTTTGTTTTTACGTTATATTGCTAACGTAGCTCCATCTAATGGTATAAGCTTTGCAGCTAAGACCACCCGAGATCAATTTCTTTACAGAAATTGTGAATCCCAGTTAAAGTGAAGCATTGCAATGTTTTTAATAATGTTTCTAAGTTTTTTTGCATTTAAAATGCTCAATTATTCTTAAATAAATGAAAAATGTGATAAATAAAAATTACCCGACCAGGATTCGAACCTGGGACCTCTCGTTTGCCGGACGAGTGCTCTTCCAACTGAGCTATCGGGGCCTGGCGCTACGCCTCGAAATTACTTACCACATTTTTGTTTTTACGTTATATTGCTAACGTAGCTCCATCTAATGGTATAAGCTTTGCAGCTAAGACCACCCGAGATCAATTTCTTTACAGAAATTGTGAATCCCAGTTAAAGTGAAGCATTGCAATGTTTTTAATAATGTTTCTAAGTTTTTTTGCATTTAAAATGCTCAATTATTCTTAAATAAATGAAAAATGTGATAAATAAAAATTACCCGACCAGGATTCGAACCTGGGACCTCTCGTTTGCCGGACGAGTGCTCTTCCAACTGAGCTATCGGGGCCTGGCGCTACGCCTCGAAATTACTTACCACATTTTTGTTTTTACGTTATATTGCTAACGTAGCTCCATCTAATGGTATAAGCTTTGCAGCTAAGACCACCCGAGATCAATTTCTTTACAGAAATTGTGAATCCCAGTTAAAGTGAAGCATTGCAATGTTTTTAATAATGTTTCTAAGTTTTTTTGCATTTAAAATGCTCAATTATTCTTAAATAAATGAAAAATGTGATAAATAAAAATTACCCGACCAGGATTCGAACCTGGGACCTCTCGTTTGCCGGACGAGTGCTCTTCCAACTGAGCTATCGGGGCCTGGCGCTACGCCTCGAAATTACTTACCACATTTTTGTTTTTACGTTATATTGCTAACGTAGCTCCATCTAATGGTATAAGCTTTGCAGCTAAGACCACCCGAGATCAATTTCTTTACAGAAATTGTGAATCCCAGTTAAAGTGAAGCATTGCAATGTTTTTAATAATGTTTCTAAGTTTTTTTGCATTTAAAATGCTCAATTATTCTTAAATAAATGAAAAATGTGATAAATAAAAATTACCCGACCAGGATTCGAACCTGGGACCTCTCGTTTGCCGGACGAGTGCTCTTCCAACTGAGCTATCGGGGCCTGGCGCTACGCCTCGAAATTACTTACCACATTTTTGTTTTTACGTTATATTGCTAACGTAGCTCCATCTAATGGTATAAGCTTTGCAGCTAAGACCACCCGAGATCAATTTCTTTACAGAAATTGTGAATCCCAGTTAAAGTGAAGCATTGCAATGTTTTTAATAATGTTTCTAAGTTTTTTTGCATTTAAAATGCTCAATTATTCTTAAATAAATGAAAAATGTGATAAATAAAAATTACCCGACCAGGATTCGAACCTGGGACCTCTCGTTTGCCGGACGAGTGCTCTTCCAACTGAGCTATCGGGGCCTGGCGCTACGCCTCGAAATTACTTACCACATTTTTGTTTTTACGTTATATTGCTAACGTAGCTCCATCTAATGGTATAAGCTTTGCAGCTAAGACCACCCGAGATCAATTTCTTTACAGAAATTGTGAATCCCAGTTAAAGTGAAGCATTGCAATGTTTTTAATAATGTTTCTAAGTTTTTTTGCATTTAAAATGCTCAATTATTCTTAAATAAATGAAAAATGTGATAAATAAAAATTACCCGACCAGGATTCGAACCTGGGACCTCTCGTTTGCCGGACGAGTGCTCTTCCAACTGAGCTATCGGGGCCTGGCGCTACGCCTCGAAATTACTTACCACATTTTTGTTTTTACGTTATATTGCTAACGTAGCTCCATCTAATGGTATAAGCTTTGCAGCTAAGACCACCCGAGATCAATTTCTTTACAGAAATTGTGAATCCCAGTTAAAGTGAAGCATTGCAATGTTTTTAATAATGTTTCTAAGTTTTTTTGCATTTAAAATGCTCAATTATTCTTAAATAAATGAAAAATGTGATAAATAAAAATTACCCGACCAGGATTCGAACCTGGGACCTCTCGTTTGCCGGACGAGTGCTCTTCCAACTGAGCTATCGGGGCCTGGCGCTACGCCTCGAAATTACTTACCACATTTTTGTTTTTACGTTATATTGCTAACGTAGCTCCATCTAATGGTATAAGCTTTGCAGCTAAGACCACCCGAGATCAATTTCTTTACAGAAATTGTGAATCCCAGTTAAAGTGAAGCATTGCAATGTTTTTAATAATGTTTCTAAGTTTTTTTGCATTTAAAATGCTCAATTATTCTTAAATAAATGAAAAATGTGATAAATAAAAATTACCCGACCAGGATTCGAACCTGGGACCTCTCGTTTGCCGGACGAGTGCTCTTCCAACTGAGCTATCGGGGCCTGGCGCTACGCCTCGAAATTACTTACCACATTTTTGTTTTTACGTTATATTGCTAACGTAGCTCCATCTAATGGTATAAGCTTTGCAGCTAAGACCACCCGAGATCAATTTCTTTACAGAAATTGTGAATCCCAGTTAAAGTGAAGCATTGCAATGTTTTTAATAATGTTTCTAAGTTTTTTTGCATTTAAAATGCTCAATTATTCTTAAATAAATGAAAAATGTGATAAATAAAAATTACCCGACCAGGATTCGAACCTGGGACCTCTCGTTTGCCGGACGAGTGCTCTTCCAACTGAGCTATCGGGGCCTGGCGCTACGCCTCGAAATTACTTACCACATTTTTGTTTTTACGTTATATTGCTAACGTAGCTCCATCTAATGGTATAAGCTTTGCAGCTAAGACCACCCGAGATCAATTTCTTTACAGAAATTGTGAATCCCAGTTAAAGTGAAGCATTGCAATGTTTTTAATAATGTTTCTAAGTTTTTTTGCATTTAAAATGCTCAATTATTCTTAAATAAATGAAAAATGTGATAAATAAAAATAAAAATTACCCGACCAGGATTCGAACCTGGGACCTCTCGTTTGCCGGACGAGTGCTCTTTCGAGGCGTAGCGCCAGGCCCCGATAGCTCAGTTGGAAGAGCACTCGTCCGGCAAACGAGAGGTCCCAGGTTCGAATCCTGGTCGGGTAATTTTTATTTATCACATTTTTCATTTATTTAAGAATAATTGAGCATTTTAAATGCAAAAAAACTTAGAAACATTATTAAAAACATTGCAATGCTTCACTTTAACTGGGATTCACAATTTCTGTAAAGAAATTGATCTCGGGTGGTCTTAGCTGCAAAGCTTATACCATTAGATGGAGCTACGTTAGCAATATAACGTAAAAACAAAAATGTGGTAAGTAATTTCGAGGCGTAGCGCCAGGCCCCGATAGCTCAGTTGGAAGAGCACTCGTCCGGCAAACGAGAGGTCCCAGGTTCGAATCCTGGTCGGGTAATTTTTATTTATCACATTTTTCATTTATTTAAGAATAATTGAGCATTTTAAATGCAAAAAAACTTAGAAACATTATTAAAAACATTGCAATGCTTCACTTTAACTGGGATTCACAATTTCTGTAAAGAAATTGATCTCGGGTGGTCTTAGCTGCAAAGCTTATACCATTAGATGGAGCTACGTTAGCAATATAACGTAAAAACAAAAATGTGGTAAGTAATTTCGAGGCGTAGCGCCAGGCCCCGATAGCTCAGTTGGAAGAGCACTCGTCCGGCAAACGAGAGGTCCCAGGTTCGAATCCTGGTCGGGTAATTTTTATTTATCACATTTTTCATTTATTTAAGAATAATTGAGCATTTTAAATGCAAAAAAACTTAGAAACATTATTAAAAACATTGCAATGCTTCACTTTAACTGGGATTCACAATTTCTGTAAAGAAATTGATCTCGGGTGGTCTTAGCTGCAAAGCTTATACCATTAGATGGAGCTACGTTAGCAATATAACGTAAAAACAAAAATGTGGTAAGTAATTTCGAGGCGTAGCGCCAGGCCCCGATAGCTCAGTTGGAAGAGCACTCGTCCGGCAAACGAGAGGTCCCAGGTTCGAATCCTGGTCGGGTAATTTTTATTTATCACATTTTTCATTTATTTAAGAATAATTGAGCATTTTAAATGCAAAAAAACTTAGAAACATTATTAAAAACATTGCAATGCTTCACTTTAACTGGGATTCACAATTTCTGTAAAGAAATTGATCTCGGGTGGTCTTAGCTGCAAAGCTTATACCATTAGATGGAGCTACGTTAGCAATATAACGTAAAAACAAAAATGTGGTAAGTAATTTCGAGGCGTAGCGCCAGGCCCCGATAGCTCAGTTGGAAGAGCACTCGTCCGGCAAACGAGAGGTCCCAGGTTCGAATCCTGGTCGGGTAATTTTTATTTATCACATTTTTCATTTATTTAAGAATAATTGAGCATTTTAAATGCAAAAAAACTTAGAAACATTATTAAAAACATTGCAATGCTTCACTTTAACTGGGATTCACAATTTCTGTAAAGAAATTGATCTCGGGTGGTCTTAGCTGCAAAGCTTATACCATTAGATGGAGCTACGTTAGCAATATAACGTAAAAACAAAAATGTGGTAAGTAATTTCGAGGCGTAGCGCCAGGCCCCGATAGCTCAGTTGGAAGAGCACTCGTCCGGCAAACGAGAGGTCCCAGGTTCGAATCCTGGTCGGGTAATTTTTATTTATCACATTTTTCATTTATTTAAGAATAATTGAGCATTTTAAATGCAAAAAAACTTAGAAACATTATTAAAAACATTGCAATGCTTCACTTTAACTGGGATTCACAATTTCTGTAAAGAAATTGATCTCGGGTGGTCTTAGCTGCAAAGCTTATACCATTAGATGGAGCTACGTTAGCAATATAACGTAAAAACAAAAATGTGGTAAGTAATTTCGAGGCGTAGCGCCAGGCCCCGATAGCTCAGTTGGAAGAGCACTCGTCCGGCAAACGAGAGGTCCCAGGTTCGAATCCTGGTCGGGTAATTTTTATTTATCACATTTTTCATTTATTTAAGAATAATTGAGCATTTTAAATGCAAAAAAACTTAGAAACATTATTAAAAACATTGCAATGCTTCACTTTAACTGGGATTCACAATTTCTGTAAAGAAATTGATCTCGGGTGGTCTTAGCTGCAAAGCTTATACCATTAGATGGAGCTACGTTAGCAATATAACGTAAAAACAAAAATGTGGTAAGTGATTTCGAGGCGTAGCGCCAGGCCCCGATAGCTCAGTTGGAAGAGCACTCGTCCGGCAAACGAGAGGTCCCAGGTTCGAATCCTGGTCGGGTAATTTTTATTTATCACATTTTTCATTTATTTAAGAATAATTGAGCATTTTAAATGCAAAAAAACTTAGAAACATTATTAAAAACATTGCAATGCTTCACTTTAACTGGGATTCACAATTTCTGTAAAGAAATTGATCTCGGGTGGTCTTAGCTGCAAAGCTTATACCATTAGATGGAGCTACGTTAGCAATATAACGTAAAAACAAAAATGTGGTAAGTAATTTCGAGGCGTAGCGCCAGGCCCCGATAGCTCAGTTGGAAGAGCACTCGTCCGGCAAACGAGAGGTCCCAGGTTCGAATCCTGGTCGGGTAATTTTTATTTATCACATTTTTCATTTATTAAAGAATAATTGAGCATTTTAAATGCAAAAAAACTTAGAAACATTATTAAAAACATTGCAATGCTTCACTTTAACTGGGATTCACAATTTCTGTAAAGAAATTGATCTCGGGTGGTCTTAGCTGCAAAGCTTATACCATTAGATGGAGCTACGTTAGCAATATAACGTAAAAACAAAAATGTGGTAAGTAATTTCGAGGCGTAGCGCCAGGCCCCGATAGCTCAGTTGGAAGAGCACTCGTCCGGCAAACGAGAGGTCCCAGGTTCGAATCCTGGTCGGGTAATTTTTATTTATCACATTTTTCATTTATTTAAGAATAATTGAGCATTTTAAATGCAAAAAAACTTAGAAACATTATTAAAAACATTGCAATGCTTCACTTTAACTGGGATTCACAATTTCTGTAAAGAAATTGATCTCGGGTGGTCTTAGCTGCAAAGCTTATACCATTAGATGGAGCTACGTTAGCAATATAACGTAAAAACAAAAATGTGGTAAGTAATTTCGAGGCGTAGCGCCAGGCCCCGATAGCTCAGTTGGAAGAGCACTCGTCCGGCAAACGAGAGGTCCCAGGTTCGAATCCTGGTCGGGTAATTTTTATTTATCACATTTTTCATTTATTTAAGAATAATTGAGCATTTTAAATGCAAAAAAACTTAGAAACATTATTAAAAACATTGCAATGCTTCACTTTAACTGGGATTCACAATTTCTGTAAAGAAATTGATCTCGGGTGGTCTTAGCTGCAAAGCTTATACCATTAGATGGAGCTACGTTAGCAATATAACGTAAAAACAAAAATGTGGTAAGTGATTTCGAGGCGTAGCGCCAGGCCCCGATAGCTCAGTTGGAAGAGCACTCGTCCGGCAAACGAGAGGTCCCAGGTTCGAATCCTGGTCGGGTAATTTTTATTTATCACATTTTTCATTTATTTAAGAATAATTGAGCATTTTAAATGCAAAAAAACTTAGAAACATTATTAAAAACATTGCAATGCTTCACTTTAACTGGGATTCACAATTTCTGTAAAGAAATTGATCTCGGGTGGTCTTAGCTGCAAAGCTTATACCATTAGATGGAGCTACGTTAGCAATATAACGTAAAAACAAAAATGTGGTAAGTAATTTCGAGGCGTAGCGCCAGGCCCCGATAGCTCAGTTGGAAGAGCACTCGTCCGGCAAACGAGAGGTCCCAGGTTCGAATCCTGGTCGGGTAATTTTTATTTATCACATTTTTCATTTATTAAAGAATAATTGAGCATTTTAAATGCAAAAAAACTTAGAAACATTATTAAAAACATTGCAATGCTTCACTTTAACTGGGATTCACAATTTCTGTAAAGAAATTGATCTCGGGTGGTCTTAGCTGCAAAGCTTATACCATTAGATGGAGCTACGTTAGCAATATAACGTAAAAACAAAAATGTGGTAAGTAATTTCGAGGCGTAGCGCCAGGCCCCGATAGCTCAGTTGGAAGAGCACTCGTCCGGCAAACGAGAGGTCCCAGGTTCGAATCCTGGTCGGGTAATTTTTATTTATCACATTTTTCATTTATTTAAGAATAATTGAGCATTTTAAATGCAAAAAAACTTAGAAACATTATTAAAAACATTGCAATGCTTCACTTTAACTGGGATTCACAATTTCTGTAAAGAAATTGATCTCGGGTGGTCTTAGCTGCAAAGCTTATACCATTAGATGGAGCTACGTTAGCAATATAACGTAAAAACAAAAATGTGGTAAGTAATTTCGAGGCGTAGCGCCAGGCCCCGATAGCTCAGTTGGAAGAGCACTCGTCCGGCAAACGAGAGGTCCCAGGTTCGAATCCTGGTCGGGTAATTTTTATTTATCACATTTTTCATTTATTTAAGAATAATTGAGCATTTTAAATGCAAAAAAACTTAGAAACATTATTAAAAACATTGCAATGCTTCACTTTAACTGGGATTCACAATTTCTGTAAAGAAATTGATCTCGGGTGGTCTTAGCTGCAAAGCTTATACCATTAGATGGAGCTACGTTAGCAATATAACGTAAAAACAAAAATGTGGTAAGTAATTTCGAGGCGTAGCGCCAGGCCCCGATAGCTCAGTTGGAAGAGCACTCGTCCGGCAAACGAGAGGTCCCAGGTTCGAATCCTGGTCGGGTAATTTTTATTTATCACATTTTTCATTTATTAAAGAATAATTGAGCATTTTAAATGCAAAAAAACTTAGAAACATGTGCCAGCTGCTTCTCTTCCCGGACATACTGTAAAAGTCGGTTAAGGAACCGAGGTGTTATGGGAGGCTTTTTTGTGGGCGATAGGCTGACCCCCTGTCACTGCAATAGCCTCCCTCCACTATTATAATGCCTCCAAATTTGTCAAACGTGACATCAGATGGTCTTATAACCTCTGGTGTTCTGCCTACCCCATAAGGGATACAGGCGTGAAGTTATGTATGTATGTTCTTTATCATACTCACATAGTTTCTTAGTTGTGTCACTTACATTTGAACCAAGATATGATCGTGAATTATATTTTTATTTAATTAAATCTAAAATTTCAAGTTTTAAGGTTTATATTTTTCATTATAGAGGCTTTTTTTTTTCAATATAGTTTTTGTTGAGTGTCGTAGTATTTTTTTAGATCAGAGATTTCAGCAAATATTAATCCTCGAGGTTGACAGTTATTTCATCATTATCATAATCATCATCTACAGCCAGTAGACGTCCACTGCTGGACATAGGCCTCCCCCAAGGTGTTCCACGAAGCTCGGTCGCGCGCTGCCCTCATCCAGCATTTACCGGCGACTTTGACCAGATCTTCGGTCACAGTTATTTAAATTTAGATTAACAATAGGGAGTATCAAACTGACTTAAATTGTAAACAAAACAACAAGAACCAATCAATACAAACCAAAGAATGAAAAAACAAAAACAGAATATAATTATTTGTATTTTTTGAAAGCAAAATACCATTCCACCAAAAACAACCGAGATAGTCCTTCCAAATTAACCCATCATACCAACAATCAACACCATTATACCCAAACAAACAAAAATCCTTAAAAATCTAAACTCTACCCTTAAAACACACCCAAACATAATTAAAAATTAACCCTCCAACCCCTGAATGCTGGGGTCAATTAAAAAACAGGCTCATTTTTCTCCCAGTATGAATGAATGGTCTGACTTGAAACTTATCCTTTCAGGTTGCTGAATGGCCACTTAACCCGTCATTCGTAGATATAATACCGGATGGTATTTTACCTCCATTGTACTCCCATACCCCCGCATTTGTTGACGCCGTTGGAGCTTAATTTACGTGTAAACTAAAGTGTAGTTTTGAATGGTAAAAGTTTTTAATGCTTGCTAATAAAGATAAGATAATGGTCGGCTTTTATTGTTAATAATGTTTATTTTTGTTTTGTTTGTTACTGAGGTGGAGTTAAAAAGTTTTTTGTAGGCGTAATAAGATATAATGGAAAATTAAACGCATATTTTTTATAAATTTTAATCGAAGATTACCTAAGGTACCCGCGGGTATCAAGGCCTATGGAAATTTGCTATAAAATGAAAAATATGCATCATAATCAAGAAGTTTTATTATTTTTCAGTTATGTACTCTCCGGCTAAAAACTTAATAAACATGAGATTTCTTTAAAAACTCAATCTTAAGGCCTTATTTTAGTAGGGTAAACTTACTACTTAATACTTTGTTACTTAATACTTTGTTTTTACATTCATTAAATACTTTTTTATTTCTATTTTCATTCGTTTACACCAAAACAATTCTAGACTCAAGATGAAAAAAATTAAAAAAAAAAAACAAAAAAATTCAAAAAGTTTTATTCATCTTAGAAATTTTACAAAACACTTGATGAAGTCAGTCATCACATACTTCGGCTTTAACTAGTTGTTGATAGTTGTTAAATAAGATATTACAGTAGACCAAGAGACAAAAAAAGCCGGCGGAAAAAAACTCTTGGCACTCTTTTTCAGTCAGAATTATCAAATTAATACAAATAGGTACAGTACAAATTGAGCGTGACATGATTTTTTGATATTTGCTTTATAAATAAAATTTAATAATGTGACAGAAAATAACGTGACAGAATTGTTTTTACAAAATTTAACCAAATGGCAAACTTTTTAATCATAAAAGAACAACAAAATGTCTATCCTTTACATTTAAAATATTATAAGAATGCCAATTGATGGTAAACCAGAAAATTATTCAAAATCGCTACGTTTCATACACCGTAACACCCGAAATATTTAAACAACAAAAGTTTTAAAAAATCCGAATACAGCATCCATTTTCAGGAATACGAAGTATGGATTTAAACAATGGGTAATCTTAAATCCGACTCAAGCGGCCCTTATCGAAGCAAAAATAATTAACACCCATTCAAAAAATTCCACGGCATTTTTCCCATTTTTTTTCTTACAAGAAATGTGAAAAAGCTCTTCTAAAATAATAGAGCGGGGGTATGAAGTGGACACTTGTGGTACAAGCTGGTGCTTGAGTGCACTTTCATAATGCTATACGTATTAAGGGTTAACTGTTAGACGTGACAGGATCGGACGTACAGAAGTTTTTTTTCGTGACATTTTTTGTTTTATTTCGAAGGGAGGCTGGTGTAGTGGTAACATACATTACCTTCTATGCCAGAATGTTCTGGGTTTGTGTTCCAGTGGGGTGAACATTAATTGTGTGATGAACACAGATACGATGGAACGGGTGTCTTTAAACGTATTGTTAAAAATATTTAGTGTCTGTCGATTTTAAGATTGAAATTTTGTATTATGATCGTTATTGGTCACATAAGAATATTATGTTTACCCTTTTTCAAACATCGTCATGAACTGTTATGCCCTTCTCAATTATGTCGCCTTATAAATAACTATTCTAGAAGTCGTCGTGGCGCAGTGGTTACTGAGTGTATCAAACGATATCACAGATCAAGCAACGTTCGGCGCGGCCGGTACTTGGATGGGTGACCGCCGAACATTCATTTCTCACGGCGACTTCCGTGCTTTGGAGGGCACGTTAAGCAGTCGGTCCCGGGTGCTGTATACTTGTATACAGTATTTGTTAGGGTTTGTCAGAAGCCATTTTTGGCGCCCTGAAAATTCTGGCATCCACCACCCAACACTGGGCCAGCTTGGTGGATTATGGCCTACGCCTCCTCGTCACTCATGGGAGAGACTCGTGCCCTGCAGTGGGCTCTTTACAAAGAGTCGTGATGATGATGATAAATAATAATTCACTTTTTTCTTTTTCATATTTAAATAACTCTATGCTTTTACACCCGCTGACTCTAACTGCCTAACGTTGGCTCGAAAAGTATCACTGAATTTCAGTTCATTCATTTACACAACTTTGCAAAGGATACGATACAAAACTATCACAACCGGGCTATACTAAATTAAGCAAAGTTCTTATCTTAGAGCACTTTGTATTTTTAACAATGTATTACTTACTAGCGCAATTTTGATTCCCGCGAGAATTTCGGGATAAAAAGTATCCTGATTGCTATTCCAGATTGTACTCTATTACTATGCCAAATTTGATGAAAATCCGTAAAGCCGTTTTGCCGTAATTGAGGAACAAACATCCACACATCCATATATCCAAACATTTATGATATTATTAAGTTAAAGTTATCTAAATATGACAAAACTTATATGAATTTTAAAAAAAAGTGTGATTTTCCTTATACAGTAGGCCCAGAGTTATTTACTTACATACATACATAACGTCACGCCTGTATCCCTCATGGGGTAGGCAGAACAACAGAGGCTATAAAACCATCTGACGTCACGTTTGACAAATTTGGGGGCATTATAATGATGGAGAGAAACTTGCAGTGATAGGGGGTCAGCCTATCGCCCACGAAAACGTCAAAAAAACCTCCGTCACTTAACTGACTTTTACAGTATGCCCGGGAAGAGAAGCAGCTGGTACATTCTATGTTTTTCTTTCGCTCCCAGTCCAGCATGGAAGGTTTATTTACTTACTATCTATTAATTTGTAAAGTTTTTGTAGATTTATTTCCGTTTAACTGTTATTGCTACACCAAATGACTTAATAACAGTTCACTTAACCATGAATGGTGAGATCATAAGATTTTCCTCCTGTTTCGAGTGTTAATATATTTTGGGTGAAATAAGAAACTAAATATTGTCTCTAGAAAGTAAAGTGTTGATATAAATCATTGTTATGTGCGCCGTCTTCTTGACTGTATTAGGGTTTAAGAGATAAGATTTATTACTAAGTGCAAGGAAACAAATTAATTATATTTCTTTTAAGAGCACGCTCAGACCACGCACCCTGCTAATAATACTATGACTATTTTATTCAAAATTCAAATATATTTATTGCTTCATAAAATATTGGTACATAAAATTAGATCTTAAAAGGATTATAACAGTTCTACATACTATGCTGTACAACAGCATGCAATATTATTATACTTAATATCTAACACTCATTCACCTAATTTTTAGTTATGTATTATTATATATTATTTGTCATTATTTATATGTAACCCACCACCATTACAATATATTTAAATATCTATTTGACTGATAAGATCTTACAATTTACATTTAAATAATTCATCGATTGAGTAAAAGCACTTTTCCTTCAACCAGTTTGATAAATTATGTTTAAACTGACTTTTAGGCAATGACTTGAATGTTCTAGGTAAAGCGTTAAATATTTTCACACACATTGCGTAACTTTAGTTACGCATATTAAATCGGATATAGTTCGTTTTCGTCAAGTTAACGTTAAGATTATTTTTGGATAGCCATTCAATGATCAAATCAAAAGTATTATTTATTTCATTTTCATAATCATTTATATTATTTTTAAAATTAGTCAAAATTACAGAAATGTCATCAGCAAATAAGAAATATTTATGATTTGTTAATTTAGGAATGTCATTTATTCCATTCTTGTTCATATACTCTGGTCCCCGTTTGTCATGTTCATATTGTGCATCCATAGCTCATTGCACCTACTATGTAAGCAATTTGGTTGTGGCATGACATTGGCTCTCACAATTAGCTGTCTTGTTTTTGTTTTTTTTTTTATTTCGCGGTCAATTTGTACTGTACCTATTTGTATTAATTTGATAATTCTGACTGAAAAAGTGTGCCAAGAGTTTTTTCCGCCGGCTTTTTTTGTCTCTTGGTCTACTGTAATATCTTATTTAATAACTGTCAACAACTAAATATATGAAAAATGAGATAAATAAAAATTACCCGACCAGGATTCGAACCTGGGACCTCTCGTTTGCCGGACGAGTGCTCTTCCACTGAGCTACCGGGGCCTGGCGGTACGCCTCGAAATTACTTACCACATTTTTGTTTTTACGTTATATTGCTAACGTAGCTCCATCTTATGTTATAGCTTTGCAGCTAAGACCACCCGAGACCAATTTCTTTACAGAAATTGTGAATCTCAGTAAGCATTGCAATGTTTTTAATAATGTTTTTAAGTGCAAGAGCACTCATCCGGCAAATGAGAGGTCCCAGGTTCGAATCCTGGTCGGGTAATTTTTATTTATCACATTTTTTATGTATTTAAGAATAATTGAGCATTTTAAATGCAAAAACTTAAAAAAAATATTATCAACAACTAGTTAAAGCCGAAGTATGTGATGACTGACTTCATCAAGTGTTTTGTGAAATTCCTAAGATGAAAAAAACATTTTGAATTTTGCCTGCCCAGCGCATGCCACGCGCCTTATCGCGCACTTTGCAACTTTGCATTAGGCAAACTACGACGATGTAAACAATGCTCTCGCAAATGTTGTTCAGTGGTTCAATATAAATAATCTAGCGTTCAATGATAAAAAAAAACTAAATGTATAAAATTCTCTGCACCAAATGTACAACAAGTTGAGTCTGATCTGCGGCTTAATGGGAACAGATTGAATCTAGTAGATCACTCTGTTTTCTTGGAATTACCTTAGATTCTAAATTGCAATGGGGCGCCCATATCTCACAACTAGCGAGTAGACTTAGTTCTGCAGCGTTCGCGGTAAAGAAAATTCGCTCATTGACTGATGTTAATACAGCGAAGCTGGTATATTTTAGTTATTTTCATAGTATAATGTCCTATGGCATCCTACTTTGGGGCAATGCTGCAGATATTGACTGTACATACATTGGTTGTACATAATTTGAGTCTTATTTTACACCTCGATACTTGTCAAATTGCATTAATTGAAGTCCACTTCTAGCGACCGGCGCTTGTAGGGTGTTACCGGCGTTTTTGGCCTTGTAAAAATTATCGACCAACGTCGACTGTTCCATTCTGCCATATTTATTTATTTTATATATTTAATAATACTTATTCATTTACACTTGTAAGTAGCTGCATTAATAAATTTTCTTTATCATTAGCGCATGTACAAGTGTAGTCCTAGATTTCCAAACTAGTTTAAATTTAATGTTTTTGTTCTTAACTTAACTTGTTTTTGTATAATTTCCCCTACTCTCCGGGACTAACAGAATACCAGCGCCTCGAGCCCTACCAGACTCCTGGCATATGCTGAGTTAGTCCTTTTCATATGATTATGTATCTATAAATTGTATAAAATTGCGTTATGAGTGATTGTATTGTTTTTCGACGATCGACGCCGTCGGTCAATCGTCGATCGACATCGATCAATTGGTGTGATCACACCCTAAGACTTTTTAACTTTAACACATATATGTCCTAGAGCCTTATAGTTTATTTGGATTGACTTCGGATGCCAGTACCTTCTTGGCGCTTGACAGAGTCTACGTCACGAGTTTGTGTATAAAAATACAGAAGATGGACACGAGAAAAGTGTCCTTCAAGCAATTATTCAAGAGAAGCTGATCTTCAAGAATGTAGTGACATGCCAGTGAAGATGTAGAACTGTCATACACCGAAGATCAATCAGTTCAGCATCACAAACATTGTCGACGGTAGAAAAACCGACTCGCCCTAAAGACGCCCACACAAAAGACTGTATTAGAGAATCATGATTGAAATCCCCAAGAATACCTGATGTTGAATAAAAGAGAGGAATTACCCCGATTCCGACCTACATAAAGTTATAATCTATGTTGATACTTTGATCAAATCACTATTAAAAAGATAACAAAACATTTTTTAATATTGTCCTATAGCTATTATAAGCACATAGGTAATTATCATACAATAACAATATAGGCGTACAAAATAATGACAAATATTAACCTACCAAACCAAAACCAGAATGACCCCGATTCCATGTCCATCAATCAAATAAATCATTATACTGGATTATATGACTGTGGTCACAAAAAATAACATCAAATATCAATTAACTTCCCAACTGTTTGTTTTTGTTCTGTCTAAGGGACACCCTATTTTATATGTTGCTAGCTTAGTAAGCTCGGTTTTACACACGTTAATTATTAAGTTATCTTCTCAACTTAAGTTTTGCGATGGGATAAACCTGTCTGCCTCAGACGCCAGTGGTTGCGGGTTTGATTCCCGCACGGAACAAGAAAAAAAATTATTTAATGTATTTACGGGATTCTATCGGGATCGTCCGCGATCATGGTGCTTGTAACAGCATCAAAATATCGGACATGCGAAAATAAAATCGGAAATCGTGGTAAGAATCCCGTAAATACATTAAATCATAGTGAAAATAACCGCGATAGTTTAAAACAATTATTAAGAAAAAAAATGTTCCGTGTCTGGGTGTTTATTTATGTATTTATATTGTAGGTTCCCCCCTAGTTCGCTACATGGTATCCCATATCACAAGCTCTGCTTAGTTTGGGGCCATGTAGTTGGTGTGATTGTATGGGTTTTTTTTATATTGTGAGGATAGGACGTTTGTCTTTTGTTGTTTGTCTTCCATCTTACCTAATGGAAAGTGCACATAAAGACTCCACCAAAGTCACGTCCATCCACGAGAAACCTATTCACTCGACACTTAAAAGTTCCAGGACTGTAGGGGTCACGAAAAACAGACGCAGGCAGAATGTTCCATACTTTTTCAATCCGTACCAAAAAGGAACTATCGAAGCGTTTTTATTTATTTATTATTATTATTTCATTCTCAAGTTATCCTAAGGAATTGAAAACTTACATAGATAGTCTCATTGGTCTAAGCAATTTCTTCTATTCATCCTTATTTACAATTTAGGAACATTTTGTCATAAAATAAGTATGGGATATTAGTCTTACATGATACCTAATAATAATGAGGACTGAGGTCCATCCAAGGCAAACCTATTCACTCGACGCTTCAAACTACAGGGACTATATTGATGAGGAAAAAAAGAACGCAGAGTATTTGATAAACTAAAAAGCTCATAACTATATACATAACTTCACGCCTGTATCCCATATGGGGTAGGCAGAACACCAGAGGCTATAAGACCACCTGATGTTACGTTTGACAAATGAGGTATTATAATGATGCAAAGAGGCTATTGCAGTGACAGGGAGTCAACCTATCGCCCACAAAAATGCCAATCAAATCCCGGGAAGAGAAGCAGCTGGTACATTCTGTTTTTCTTTCGCTCCCAGTCCAGTCCCAGTCCAGCATAGAAGCATCATTAAATACGGCTATAGAAACAAAAAATCCTGTTCACGACTGCATAGGTACAGTGTTATTTCAGCGTTAACAGTTCGTTCAGTATCGGTAATAGAATCGATTGGAGTTTTTGCAAAGTATAAAGGTAAATCAACTGACAATTTCTATGACATAATAACACTGTAATAACGTGTACCTACGTATTTCTTGGCAAGGGTCTTCTCTAAGAAAGACAACGCAACACTTAACAGTTCCGTGATTTTGCGAGGAACTATGTAAATTGTGCATGTGCGAGATCACATGAATTTAACTCCCCATCTAGTTCCACGAAAATGTTACCTGCACCTAGTTCCGAGAGTGGAAAGAAACGTTCCATGTTCAATCCGCTAGAGGACATGGTTAGCACATCAATATGAAATGAATAAACATTGTGTAAATAACAAAATAGGTATACCTATCTGATAAAAGAATCTATATTCTATCAGTCTATGTTATTCATATTTCTATATTCTATCAGTCAATTCTATATTCTATCTTCGTACAACCAAAAACTGCATCTCTTAACATCTTAGCAAAAACCTATTTCATACATCCAATTTACTTAAAAGCCAACAAATTCCCAAAAACATCTTCCTTAACCGTAACCATTCCCGTTACCACTCGATTTGGCAGTTTTAACCGGTTTTATAACCAGTTTACAGCCGGATAGAACTGGTTTCTTTCAATAATTATGAGCCTCTGGATTGTGTCTGGGAATATTTTGGTTATTTTGTAAGGTTTGGAGGTTTCTTGAAAGGTCATGTTTATTCGTAGGTATTTTTACTCTATATTTTCACTGCTAAAGTAAAAGAGGGAATAAGGGATACGAACTTAGAGTTTGATCTACGTGTCTGTAATATTGTCTTCAATTTTCACGATTTTCAATCATAAATAAGATACTTTGAAATGGATTTATCATTTACTAGCCACCGCGCGTGGTTTTACCCGCGTAACTTTTGATCCCGTGGGAATTTTAATAAAATATAGCCTATATAACCTTCCTCAAGAGTTGGGCTATCAAATGCAAAAATAATTTTTCAAATCCCACTTGTAGTTACTGAGATTAGCACGTTCAAACAAACAAAAAAGCAAACTCTTCAGCTTTATATATTATTATAGATTATAGATAAGACCTAATGTACTTTCGAACAGACAGAATCATGACCTACAACAAGCTCATTTTGGCAAATCGTCTTAATGCTAGTAGGTCCTTTTTTTCCTTGGTGACGAACTTGTTATCAGTTCATTCGACACTGACATTTAATGAGCACAGCCTTCTTACAGTATCTAAAAAGTCATAAGTGTATTATAAGCAATTATACGCGATAGACCTTACAACTTTGACAGTTTTAAACGAATTTTCAGCTATACGCTTTTATTATTACTTAATATTTGCTTTTTTGTAAACTTAAATACTATAAAAAGGCCTTATTACTTAAATAAGATTTTTCCACACAACATTTTGTATTTTAAAAGAATATAAATTATTATTCAATTCTAAGTAAAGTAACGGTTTTACATTGAATTTTGTTAATAGTTCTACAATATAATAATAAAAGAATTCGTTAGATTATTTGCAAAACTTTTTTACGTTGAATTTCATTCATTGTTAGTTGTAATTAATTTATTTTATTTCCTTTTATAAATATGACATGATATATAAGAATAATTCTCAAATAAAACGTAAGTTATCAAACTCCTTTTCAAAAAGCACAACGTCTTTTAACTTTAACATAAATTCCTTGGCACCCCTTCCTTATAAAGTGGCTTGACGGGAACAGGATACACACTCCGTTGCACAGTCGGGTAACGTATTGTAAAGAAGGGTGAGGTTAATTCTAGGATGTATCGTTTTAAATAATAATTGTTTGTGGTAATATTATCTGACTTGTACTCATATAATATAGATGAAGAGTTTGTTATTTTGTTTGCTCTTGTCTTTGACAGTATTACTAGAAAAAAAAAAAAAATCTGACACTCACACAACATTATCTAGCCCATATTAAGTTTCTTAAAGAACTTGTGTTATGGATACTAGATAACTGATATACTTAAGAAATATATAAACATACATATTGAATAAATACATATTTTTTATTAGAATAAACTTAAATAAACATATAAACATCCATGACTTAACGGCTAATATCAGTGTTCATCACAGAAATATCCGCCCGCCGCCGGGATTTGAACCCAGGACCTCTGGCATAGAAGGCAAAGTATGTTACCACTACACCAGCTGGTCGTCGTAGAATAGATTCTAAAGAAAGCTATACATATCTAGGCTTGATCAGAAAAGGGGGATGATTAGGGGGTTCTGAGAACTCCCACCCTGTCAGGGTACAGATATCGCTGTACAGTTCTATAGCTGCTAACCTTCGGACTAACAGGCCTATAGATACCCTTTCACGCGTAACGCATCCATCCTCCTTTGCCAAGTCTTTCATTGGCGGAAAAAAAAATAAAGTTTTGTTGAAAGAAAGAAAGTGAAGCTGGTAGAATCCTTCAAGGCTACTGTTATAGTAAATAACGCATGGTCAAAAGTAGGTTATATCAGTGAAGGGACATATTTAAAATAGAACATAGGGACTTACAAATTTCAATAACTATTAAATAATAACTATAAAAAATACAATTACAAAATCATAGGTAATATACTATAATATCTTAATTAAATATAGATTACATTTATATTATGTACCTATTATATAATATACATTATGTACCATACTCATATCTCATATTTATATTTCGTACCATATCAAGAACCATGCCATATCTAAAATTTTATGTATCACTGGAGCTCTGACAACTTATGCGTAATATTTTTGTATTTTTGTGCATTTCAGGCAATCATTCGAAATCTTGTTAATACCACATTTAATTTATAAATAATAACTGTGGTATTAACAAAAAATACTTAATTTAACGGTATTAACAATAAATAACCTTACTTTTAATTTTGTTGCTTTGTTGAATTATTAAGTAAGTGTTTTTCTTTATAGATTTGTAATCTGAATAGAACGTAAGAGCAGAAATCTCCTAATACAGGTTTTTAAAACTTAACAGGAGACTTATCCTACAAAAAAACTTCATTGGCTTGAGTAAAACAAACGATATTTAACTCTCATACTTGCTCTTATTCCTCATGAGAACCGTCAAATCTTTCAATAAATCGATCATACACAAAACCTACGTACCCACATGCTCTGTGATGAATAGAAATGACAGTTTCCCGCGTATTTTGACACTTTCCCGCGTATTTTTGCCACGTCCCCTCTGCCATCAATTTGTTTATACAGCCATACAACCCGACCTTGGTTGCTCGAAGGATATAGGCTTGACTGCACACTCCTTGAGCTGGTTACATGTGACGATCCGATGTCAGTACGATTTGAATCGTAGGGTGTTGGAATGATGTTACGTTTGATTTCTCGAATAAAAGCAGGTAAAGTTATTAAGCAGTTTAATTATTGGGTGTAAAATTAAATAGGTCATTCTTTTTTAGGTCTCAAAATTACCTATGTTTATTTTTGTATTGACCAATAAGTTATAAAAAAGCGATATCTTTTACCCTTTTTAAAAAAGTTAGGTTAACTTGCAAAGTTTGATTGATACCTATCTATTATATACCTACTATTTTCAGAATTCGCGCACAGAACTTTGTCGACTGTTCGTATAATATGGAGTCGGTTGCAAGTTTTTACTAACATTGTAATTTTTTATTTTACAGTTCTCTTAAATAGCTTGTTTACAAACATTCAAAATTAACGAGGCACATATTTATTTAAGCTGGCTGTGCGTGCGGCAATGCCTAGATTTCAATTATTGATTACAAACCATCTTCATACCATGCGAACATTCGTAAACATACGAGTTGATAAAGTTCTGTGTGCGCACTGCAGTATCGTAAAAGACACCAAAATATCGAGTTATTATGTGCAATAAAAGTACCTAAGCGCGATAAACATCGGTTTAAAAAGTGTTTCAGTAAATATAATGATTTAAAGATTCCTGAAAACTTAAGACAATATTATTAGGCGCTATTATTTAACTTTTTGCACCTAAAGGAAATAAAATAAATAATCGTATGATGTAAAGGAGACTCCAAACGGCGTAACCGCTAGGATGCTCGGTTCGATGCGTCGACTCCTTTTACGAAAGTCAAGCTCTCGATTGCTGACAAATAACTTCTTTTTTATTTTTACTTCATTATAGCGGGCTTTTGTTATCTTTGTTTCCTTACTTTCTATACAGAAAAACTAGGGTCTGAGACTATGTGGGTAGTTCTTTCTATTTGAGATGTTTCGTTCTTGATATTTCTAGCATTGATAGTTATTATTGAAGTGGAGGGAGTTTCCGCACTTCTTGGTTTTTTACTTAAACAAATGAAGTTAAAACAAATGAAGACCAGTAAGGTTGCCTGAATGTAATAAGCAGGGGTTCATTTTGACAAGTTATTTGCTTTTATATGATTTGTACGCATATAATACTCAATTATATTATAATAGCAGATTAAGAATGATGAATTTGTGTGAATTTCGAAAAAAAAATCTTTTTTAGAATATATTTTTCATAAATTAAAATTTGAAAATTCTTCTGAGTGAGTAAAGTTTGATTTTGATGTTCATTTTATGACTACAAACAATAAGATGGAAATGTTTTTATTACTTGCTGTATAGACGTTACAGATTAAACTTAAATTTTGAAGATAATACGAAGAATTTTGAAATTTTTATTTATGAAAAATGTCAAAAAATTTATTTTATTTCGAAATTCCTACCTACTCATCATTCTTTATCTGCTATTAAAATATAATTGACTATTATGTGGCGACCCTATATTTGTATGTTTTAGATGATACAAATTGACAATTTCTAAATTTCTCTCTCCATCTCCATCTTTATAATGTAATACCATTTTAAATTATAATACCTCCAAATTGTCAAACGTGACATCAGATGGTCTTGTAACCTCTGGTGTTCTGCCTACCCCATTAGGGATACAGGCGTGACGTTATGTATGTATGTATGTATGTATGTAAATTGACAATTATTACGGTCTATACATTTTTATGTACAGTTATGTACTCCCTATTACATTTAGTCAATTTACTTTAAATCATAAGTCTGTTTCACTGTTTTTTTTTGATCTAGTTATTGAGATATATGAGAGATATCCATTATGGGATAAGCAAATCAATAATATAAATATTGTTTCTAATACTGTCCTATGTCCTAATACAGTTTTTAAGGATGAATGAATTATTTGTTTTGCCTCTCACTTTGAATCGTTAAAATTATGAATACACGTACGAGTAGATAAAAAAGGATATTTTTTCTTCACGGCGCGGCACAGGAATTTATGCGCGTAAAACCGCAAGGATCAGCTATCGTGACTGTACCATTACTTTTACCATACTGCGTGTCCTGTGTCTCTTTCTTACCTGTGAACAAATAAAAATTACATTAATTTAATTTAACAAGATGGCGGGTCTGTTTTCAAACATAATACTAGCAGTAGTGTAACATGTATGTTGTAATACTAATATTTTATAAGATCAAACGAACTTTCATAAAGTGAAGTTCGATCGATATTATATGAGTCGCTTCATTTGAAGATATAATATTAACAACGTAGTTTCCTTATTCAACTAGGCAACTTCGCGTGTTTTATCTATTTATTTTTATTTTAAATAAATACTTCATTTGACTAATTTCCGCTAGACACCACACCAGCGCCATCTATAACCTACCATACCATGCCAGCCCAGTCCGCCACGCCTGTAACTCATTCTTTAGAGATATATAAATTTTACGGCAACAAAACCTGCTATACTCGGGGTCAGGGTGGGGAGGGATCTTATATCTTCAAATGAAGCGACTCATATAATATCGATCGAACTTCACTTTATGAAAGTTCGTTTGATCTTATATTATATTTCTTCGCTTCATTTTTCAGATATAATATTAACAACGTAGATGTTTAGAGATTATCCAGCAGGTTTTGCTTTCTGAAACTGATGTTGTGATGGTTAAATCGAAACAACATAATTACAAATTAACATATATTTTAATTATATGATAAATCAACTTTATGTATATTACATTATTTTTATTTCGTTACGTAATATGATCCCGTGATTATGTACTTGAAATAAATATTGTTACCTAACTAAATCATTGTTACTGTCTACGAACGCTTCTTGCAAAAGTAGAATCGTCCAAAATTGGGCGATTATAGAATTTCGCGAAACATTGGGATGATGACGTCCAACCGGCCGCTTTTCTGATGGTGTCTATGGACACTCCTCGAGCGTGCGCCGCTGACGTTGAAGCGTGACGCGTGCTATGCGCGCCAAACACGGCAACGTCAACGCCGCTCGCTGCCAACGTCGCCTTGATCCAGCGGCTGATCGACTGTACGGTAGCCGCGCGGTATGGCCGTTTGTACGTCACAAACAATTTATTACAAGAAACGTCCTTTCTAATTTTATTTGTTATTGAAAGGTAATCCTTCAGTGTTGTAGCTGGACAAATATCTTTATTTTCGTTAAAATAAGGGATACTAATAACAGGCGCTTCGCGGCCATAAGCAGAAGTTTTGATAATTTCTGAGACTTTAATTGTGGCACCGTTAGGAACAAATCTAATATTTTCGATTCTAATTGAAGCTAATGTTTGAGCGCGGTGTCCTGAACAAAGAGCCAGTAGTATGACAAGTTTCTTTGTCAACAGTTCTAATGACAAGTCGCTATGGGGAACCCACTCTGATATATGATTTAAAACGATTTGTGGGTCCCAGGTCCCAATGTATTTAGTCACACATGGTTTTAATCTATAGACACCCTTAAAAAATCTCTTGATTTTTTCATTTGATCCAATGAAATCACCAATTAGTACAGATAGGGCTGACCTATGAGAATTAAGTGATCCATAGGCAGCTCCTTTATTGAATTGATCGTTCAAAAATAATAAAACTTCTGATAACGGGCAGTCGTAAGGATTGAGGTTATTATTTTGACAGTATTCCCACCAGAGCTTATATGTGCAGTTATATTGCAATTTTGTGTTTGGGGAAAGGGATGCTAGCATCACTTCTAGCGTGGGTCCTGGCGAGCCGCGGCGCGTAAACGCGATCCGGAGAGCCTCGCTGCAGCCAGGGTAAGGCGATCGTGAAGGTGATGTGACACTCTGGAAGGACAATGTAATAAATTTACATCAGGCTTGAAATATATTATTTCAGAGGTGATCATACTTGTAAGAAGAGGGAACCAAGGCTGTGATGGCCAGTATGGGTAAACAAGTATTCCTTCTGCTTGGTCATTTAAAATTTTTTGAAGGCATGTGAGGATTAGTGCGAACGGTGGGAAAGCGTAAAAGAAGAATGGATGCCAACTAAATGTAAAGGCATCTACTTTCCAAGCACTTGGATCTTGCCTCCAGGAGACATATTTTTCACATTTAGCATTGGTACGAGATGCGAAGAGGTCTATTTCAGGAATACCAATTTTTCTTTTGATAACTTCGAATGCATTGCAATTTAGAGACCATTCAGTGTCTAGATTTACTTTTCTAGATTCCTCATCGGCTTCTTTATTGTCTTTGGTATTTATGTATGATGCTACAAGCCAGATCCCTCGCACCTCACACCAATGCCATATAGACCTACACAATTCGCTTAAATGGGGAAAACGAATACCACCCATTTTATTAATATAACTGATAGCAGTTGTGTTATCAACGCGTAATAAAATGTTGCAATTAGTCTTATTCCTCGCAAAGCACTGTATTCCGAAAAATACTGCTAAAAGCTCTAAGTAATTTATATGAAATGCACGTTCAGCCATATTCCATTCACCGCCGGTGCGGGTTTCACCACAAAATGCGCCCCAGCCACTTCTAGATGCGTCACTAAAAACCTCAATATCAAATTTTTTTATTTGAAAGTAGTTGAAAGTAGTATTAATATTACGTAACCACCAATTTAAATCGTCTAGTATTATTTCAGACGGTTGAAATTCGGCTTCGTAATCGTTGTATTTTTGCAATGCCAAAAATTTTTCCCGCTCTAACCGTTTTGTATACAGCCATCCATACCTCGCGGCTGGACAAGCTGCTGTGAGAGTTCCTATTAATTTAGAAAAATCACGTATCGAACATTTTCTAAGTAACAAATATTTAGTAATTAATTTTGAAATGGTTTGTCTTTTTTCAACGGGTAAATGCAATGTTAATTCTTTAGAATTAAAAATAAAACCTAAAAATTTACATTCGGTTTTTGGTACCAGCTGGCTTTTTTCATAATTGATTACAAATCCGAGACATTGTAACAAACGTAACGTTTCTCGAACGTTGGCTATACATTCTTCGTAATTGTTACCTATACATTGTACGTCGTCGAGGTAAACAACAGATTTGAAACCGCGGCGCCTCAGACTTGTCATAACTACCTTCATCAATTTACTAAACGTTCTAGGTGCAACCGAAAGACCGTACGGCATGGCATTAAATTCATAAGTTATTGGACAAGAATTATTATTACTAGCGAATTGAAATCTGAGGTATTTTTTACAACTATTGTGTATCGGGACTAATAAATAGGATTCTTTTAAATCGATGGTGGCCATGAAACCGTGTTTTGGAATTAGTTTTGAAGATGTTCGATAGTCTTCCATCTTAAAATGTGTGTTTTTGACAAATTTGTTTAAACATTTTAAATTCAAAATAAAACGTTTGTCACCGTTCGGCTTTGGTGTTAAAAATATACTGGAAATAAAATGATTTTTACACGGTTGACAAGGCCTAATTGCTTTCAAGTCCAATAACTTATTAATAGCTAAATTCATATCATATTTTTCCGAGTCTGTCCAGGTACGAACGGGATTACACATTTGAGTAGGTTGAGTTTCGAAAGGGATTTTAAATCCATTTCGAACCCAACTGAGTATTATTGGATTAGAAGTTACATTTAGCCAACAATTATAATATAAAGATAATCTGCCTGCATGTACCTCTATTGCGGTGGCTGATTGGACGCACGCTGGTATTTGTTCCACGGCCTTGAATTGTTGTAAGATTGGGGATGCCCTCTGCGTGGTGTGTTGGACGGTCTGATGCCCCCCCTCGCCGCCCCCCTGATGAACGGGCGAGAGGGGGTCCTCAAGTTTCCCTGATACCGAGACTCTCTAACCGTTGAAGGTCGTGGAGCCCTTGACGTAGAAGGCTTCACCTCAGATCGCTTAATTAGCGCTCCTTGTTTTTCTATGGCCTTTGATGCCTTGATTTTGTCGCTTAACGAAGTGCCAAATATAGTTTCATCTCGTTCAGTATCTTGAATAATGTTCAAAAATTGTTTGTCTAAGCCGGTGGTAGCAATTTTTATTCTGTTTTGGGTTTCTTGATAGTGCAAATCTGATAATATTCTACATGCCTCGGAGAGTGATTTCAACACCTGAATTTTCTGATCATCACTCGTCAAAAGTAGGGACATTGCCCGATTTATGGCAGTAATGCCTAAGCCCAGTTGGTGTTGACAAAATTCAAGTTTTTTGTCTCGAACGCGTACAGTATCAGAGACGGCTGCTGCTATTTCTGGATTCATTGAGGGAGCCCTAAGTAATTTACAATTTTCAGGAATAGTTATTTCTTTTGCTAGCATTTCCCGGGCTTCCTTAGTAAGGCCTTTTCGTAAAATAGGCAACCAACGTTGTGCCAAGTCTTGGTGTATTTTTGGCCCGTATACGGGCAAATCGGGCACGGCGTCACCTAGCGCTGAGAGGATTACGGGGTCAAGTGTAACACATGACTCATCAGGTAAATCGGTTTCTACATGTTCCGTGGCACTGGCAACGATCGGGCAATCACTACTTGTTGGTTCGGGCTCAATTTGGGCTTGTTTGTTTATCTCATTATTCGGTTTCGGAACTGTAACAATGGGAATTTTTTACTATGTTATTTTATGATTTAATTTAACTTTAAATAAAATTTCTTTTACGTGTTAACTTTCTATGAATCCATCGTGTTGGCTCTCGTCCAACCCCCAGGAAGCAATATCCATCGTGTTAGCTCAAGGCTAACCCCCAGGAAGCAATTTCCATCGTGTTAGCTCAAGGCTAACCCCCAGGAATATAAGTTCATCGTGTTAGCTCTCGGCCAACCCCCAGAACAAAACGCTGTCGAGTCTACCCACGGTTGACTCATAGCTTAATTACGTTAATATTTCAACTTTATTTAAGAATAGTCGGCTCAACATAATAGTTTTCACTATAACGAACAAAAAGGGGAAAAAATACTCACGTGATCCAGTTTCACTGTCTGACGAATCCGAATAAACTATAATCCTACGTCTTTTAACGTTTTCTAATCTTTTTAACTTTTCACGGTAAAACTCAATAAGGTCTTCAGCACTTCTTTTCTTCGACATTTTTACACGAAATGATTACAAATCGAACGCGTATTAACGTTGCCTCGCGTGAATAAAGAATGAGTTACAGGCGTGGCGGACTGGGCTGGCATGGTATGGTAGGTTATAGATGGCGCTGGTGTGGTGTCTAGCGGAAATTAGTCAAATGAAGTATTTATTTAAAATAAAAATAAATAGATAAAACACGCGAAGTTGCCTAGTTGAATAAGGAAACTACGTTGTTAATATTATATCTGAAAAATGAAGCGAAGAAATATAATCAGTGTTATATTAAAATAAATCAGACTGGAGTCAAACAGTCAGTAAATATAACAAAAAATAGACACAATAAACAATGGATATTGTTGTGAGCCTAAATTAAACAAAATTAACGCTTTTCATTTGTTTTCACCAAAACAATTGATTTCGATTTCCTTTACTATCATTTGCTTTGAAAAATCTGACGAAATTCAATATCATTGTTTTTTAGTGCTTCGACTTACGCCCTATCGAAGTCAGTTATTTTAACAGAAAGGAAAATAAGATTTGAAAGATATTTATATAAAAATTGGGCTTAAAAACAATTTTTAGCACAATACTCAGGAAATTGGAAAGTGGTGACGACGCCATTTTTGGTGTAAGCGTCATCATAGAGCCACAAGTCTCCTTTGAATAAATAGTCAAAAAAGAAATATATCTTTGTGAAAGTCATTACACTGTGATATGAGGTTTTCAGGTGGTTAAAATAAGAAGACGTGTAGTATATCAGACGGAGATTTATTCACTAAATTCAACATTACAAAGTTTTACACGAGAACACAAGTTTTAAGGATACAACATCAGCATAACGTGACTTATGCGAACGATGCAATCTGATACATTTGTTTACTTCAATTTAAATCTATATAAATGTACCTTCTCACATACTACAACACATTAAAAATAATGATTAATAAATAATAAATATTTCTGACACTCACACAACATTGTCTAGCTAAAAGCTTAAAGAACTTGTGTTATGGATACTAGATAACTGATATACTTAACAAATATATAAACATACATATTGAATAAATACATATTTTTTATTAGAATAAACTTAAATAAACATATAAACATCCATGACTTGACGACTAATAATTGTGTTCATCACCCAAATATCTGCCGCCGCCAGGATTCGAACCCAGAACCTCTGGCATAGAAGGCAATGTATGTTACCGCTACACCAGCCGGTCGTCAAAAAGAGGTTATTGCGTTTAAAATAAGATTAAACTCGTGGTGAAAGGAATTCAGTAATTTAATTACTTATTTAACTAAAGTATTGTTAAAGACTTCAAAATACAAGTTCTTTTATATCATCATCCCCCTGATAAGTTATTTTAAAAGGCCCACTGCAGCAAAATCAACCTTAATTTGCGCTCCATAAGATGGTGTGGCAGAACTATGAATTCTATATAATTTATGCGATAACTTTCATTAAAAAAAAAACAATCATTTCATTTGTAAACGTAAAATCTCTGCTTTTTATTTCTTTTTATTTCCACGCCACTATAACATCTGCTGCTAGTAAAATAAGGTTGTAAGTATGCCAGCTAAATATTCAACCCAAGGGTAGTAACAGGATAGTGAAGCCTTAGAAAAAAACGGATAAAGATGTGTTACGCTTGTCATTCGATCTGCTGAGATATTTTTTATCCCCTGTCATCAGGTTGGCAGGATTTTTTGTACGTATCAGGTGGTTAGAAAGTTATACATACATAACTTCACGCCTGTATCCCTCATGCATGGGTTAAGCAGAACACCAGAGGCTGTAAAACCATCTGATTTCACGTTTGACAAATTTAGAGGCATTATAATGGACTATTGCCGTGACAGGGGATCAGCCCATCGCCCACAAATAAAATCTCCAATAAAACCTCTCGCCCTTAACTGACTTTTACAGTATGCCCAGGAAGAGAAGCAGCTGGCACATTCTATGTTTTTCCTTTGCTCCCAGTCCAGCATGGAAGAAAGTTATAGAGTTTATAAATCGTTGTTTAGATTATAAAGATGGATTTTTATTGTATTTGTTTCTTTATTGTGAGGTATTTTTTTGATTTATTAGATTTTTTATATTGGTATATAGACTTTGCTCG
Organism: Stenoptilia bipunctidactyla; assembly: GCA_944452665.1. NCBI lineage: Eukaryota > Metazoa > Arthropoda > Insecta > Lepidoptera > Pterophoridae > Stenoptilia > Stenoptilia bipunctidactyla. The sequence goes on along the minus strand of OX101745.1, from coordinate 1,806,804 downwards.
GACTTTGCTCGGAAAGGGCTATGCTCGGAGTTTCCCTGTGGGATCGAATCAGGAATGAGGAGATTTGAAGGTGAACTAAAGTCACCGACATAGCCAGAAGGATTGCAGAGCATAAGTGGCAATGGGCACGGCACATAGCTCGCAGAACAGATGGCCAGTGGGGCAAAAAATTTCTTGAGTGGCGGCCACGTACTGGCAGACGCAGCGTAGGCAGGCCCCCCGCACGATGGACCGACGACCTGGTCAAAGTCGCCGGGAAACGCTGGATGAGGGCGGCGCGGGACCGAGCGACGTGAAAGACCTTGGGGGAGGCCTATGTCCAGCAGTAGACGTCTACAGGCTGTGGATGATGATGATGATCTAGACTTTCGCTTAACCCCAATCTCGACTGATGGTTAATAAAGATGAGGTCGAAGAAGATGGCACATGGGTTATGGAAGGTCCTAACTTTTCATAAAATACACATTTCACCGCAGATGCAGTGATATTTGGCTGCAGATTTCGATAAAAGACGAGGGCCACTAGGATAAGTCGCCTTTTACGAAACGCTAATCCAAGGGTGGTAGGGTCCTCTGCATCAAAAAGTTGACTTTTGGGGAAGGTTATATTCTGTCAAGGAATTCCCACGGAATTAACCTATATCTGAAAATTGGCTTCTTAACTTTCTTAAAGAATTTGTAAACCGTACTTGCAGGGACTGCATATCAGTATATTTTTTTTAAATAGTACTAGTAAAATTTCAGTACCCTTATTAGTGTACTGCTTCATCAAACACAATACCTGTAAAAATTATTAAAATCTAACTTAATTATATCAGTACCCAAATAACGTATACCAGATTAATTTCTGTAGATGTTTTTAGTACAGAAATATTTTAACCTATTTAACTACTGTACCGAAATGTATACGACAGCATATGTCCCTACGCTTCATAGGCTTCAATTATCAAACATACTACAGTTATTTAAAAATAAAATTTGAATATCAATATTAATATTAATACCGGAAAATTTCAGTTACCGCAAAAAAAAATCAGTTATGCTACAATAATAAAAAAGGTACACAAATTATTTCAGTATGAATTCCTGTACTGTTATTTTTAAATACACCTAATTTAACGGTATGACGTCATACAGAAAAAAAATGTACAGAAATTCATACCGGTATGCAGTCCTTGCTTGGGATCGTTTAACGCTTAACACGCTCTACAAATCATGTCCAAGCATGTATTAACTTGTAATAACCTGCGTTGTTATTGCTTGATAATAGATGCGCAGGAGTCAAATAAAGGTAAAATAATACTTTTGGTAATACTGCTAATAAATTTGGTAAGATTGAAAAGTGTATGCTACGGTGGTGGTTTAGACATTTGGAAAGGAAGGATGAAAGTAGATTTACGAAAGAGGTGTACAGAGCAAGAATGGATAGTGCTGTCGGAAGGGGCCGCCCTAGGCGAACGTATGACGACCAAATTGGCGACGTTCTTAAAAAGGGCCTAGTTAAAAGATTAATGATTAATGAATGTGGAGGAAGCGAAAGAGGTATGTCTGGATCGAAGCAATTGGTGTTCCCTTGTCTCTGCCTACCCCAAAGGGAGACAGGCGTGAGGTTATGTATGTATGTATGTAGGTAATACTGCAGGTAGTGCTGATGCCGTCCTTACACGAATAAAACGTAATTGTTCTGACCGTCAATGAAAACAATACTAGGCATTAAATAAATATACTACTATTTATAATAACTATTATACTAAATAACGAAACACTTTTGTGAATTTTTCAGTGTTTCCAATCAACAGTTTTTCTAAAATGCAATTGCATATAGCTCGTTAACATTTTAGTCACGCATTTGAGTGATCCCAATTATTCAGAAACTTAACGCATTGCAAAACAATGTTTTTATTTTATTTTCAAAACTGTTCATGTGCCTTTTTATTACCAGGATTATTTTTCATTGAAATTCTATTGAAACTAAAATTTGAGATGTTTTAACTTGCATAATTCAGATAATTTATGTGTTAGCTCCGCTCTTGTTTTATAGTACCTACCAGTTAAATAATTTGGGGATGAATTTTGAACATTTTTGGAACCCTGTCAATAAGTTTATATCTTTATGAAGTCTTTATTACAGAAGCACGTTTCATGAAATTCAAAGGTTTAACGGTTTTAACTCCGTAACTTTGAACCTTTGAGAATTTCTTGGAAAATATATTCTTAAAGTGCTGAGCTATCGAATGCAAAACAGCTTTTCTGAATCTGTCAGCTAGTTTCGTAGATGCAAAAAGAGGAAAACTTATTTAGTTATAGATAACATACATTTTATAGGATACAGGTATTGCAATGAAGCGTACATTCAAATCAAATCAGCGTCGTAATACAAAAACAACCATATATGTACGTACATTGTGATACGTGGGAAGAATACTCGACAAGAAAGTACGAAATTTGACCCAATAAATGTAATTATAAGTGTCGGAGAGTAACAAAAATGGCATGTTTTAGTTTATGACTAAATCATCACTTTTCTGTTACCCAGTAATGAGTCTGTAGGTTGGGATATAATCTGGGCTTTATTTACAACAAAATATCATAATTATATCAAATTCAAGTGAAAGTATCAAAGCGCTGCAATTAAATGTCACTCAAGCTTTAATTGCATTCAGTGCCATCTATATATAACATCGTAAGTTCTTTACCATCAAACATATTAAGGCTGCTCGTGAGAATCACTGAAAAGAGTGTTACATTTTTTCATATTTAATCTTTTTAGATATAATTGATTATGGTGATAATTTGCAAATATTAAAATAAAAGATCAAAAATTATGTTGATGCTCATTTTAATTTTTAAACCTTAATAGTTATTATATAATTAACGTCAACAAACGCTCAAAACTGAGAAAAATTGCAAGAATATGCCTTCGTATTTTTCAGATTTCACCCAGTAAATCAATACGAATTGATTAAAAAAAAGTACTTTTTGAATATCAAAGAAAGCAGTAAACATATTCATGTACTTTTTTTGCACCTTTACATACAAAATCTTCTTTTTTTAAAGCCCTAGAATTTAGATAAATTTTACGTAAATTCTTTATAGAAAAATGTATGAAAAATCACGCGCATCCCGAGCGTACGATTTAGTACTCTCACCGCCAAGCGCCAGTGTATTTTTGGATTTCAAGGCGACACCATGCGTGTTTGATGCACCAGCAAATTAACATGTTATGAATTTGTGTACTTTGTGATAAACTGTAAGTTATGATTAAGTAGTTATTTTTATAACTTATTAATTTCAGTAAGTAAGAGGTACCGATACAATGAAATTTAAAAGTAAACAAAGATGCCAAACCAAGTTATAACCAAACGACACCAATTTCGCGGTCGCGCGAAATTGGTGTCGCTCGGGTACGGCCTAGCCCCTTAATATCAACAACGTATCTTTATAGATATAGATGTTGACATTATGTAAGTAACATTTTCTTGTAAGCTTGCCAAAGCACGCCTTTTTCTCGTATGTAACATGAGATTTCCAAGAAAACCATTAAACATCTCCTATTCTTAATCTAAACAATTTGCAACACATCAATAGTAAGACGCAACAATATTCAAATACCAACCTTTACGCAAACTTAACTCAACACTTCAGTAAAACCTAAAAGATGCTACAAAACAAACCAGTTCAGAAAACACACTCTAAATTTACCATCTTAAAGTTCAGAATCAAAAAACAATCGCAACACAAATGGAAACCCTTTTGTTGGAAATTCAATTTTATTTCAATAACGCCAGAGTTGACATTTCATTGTGAATTTAGTTCTCTGCAATTCAGTTTCTTTCGTTGAATTCTCGTTTTAGCGTAATTGTGTTAAAGTTTGTTTTGTTTTGTATACGTTCAATCGTATTATTGTGCTCCGTCAAGAGTAATAAGTATTATTTAAAGGTTTTTTACGTGGAGAGGAAAAGTTTAACTACGCCTTCCTCCTTCTCAGCTTGAGATTTTTGATTCGTTATATTTAAGTAGCAAAACTAATTAAGGCTTTTAAGTTAGCCTACTGAATACATTATAGTATCATCTGTCATCATTCAGACAAGGACCCTCACTGCTTAACAAAAGCCTCGATATAGAGTATCCACACCGATCGGTTTTTTGACGACCACTCTGGCGATGCGGTAATCCTGTTTGCCTCAGACGCCAGTGGTTGCGGGATCGATTCCCGCACGGAACAAAAAAAAAATGTTCCGTGTCTGGGTGTTTATCTATTTATGTATTTATATTCTAGGTTACCCTAGTTTGTTACATGGTATCCCATAAAACAAGCTATGCTTACTTTGGGGCCATGTAGTTGGTGTGATTGGGGATTTTATTTATGTTTTTATTTTATCGGTACTGCGCTGTCTCTACCCCATAATTTTATAGAAGGAGTTAAATACTGCGTGGTAAAATTGTGTTAAGTTTTCGCGATTCATACTATTAAATAAAACACTTTTAGTCGACGTGCCCAAATGGCTAGTAAAAACCCCTATGACGACTGCTTAACGTGCCCTCCGAAGCACGGAAGTCACCTAAAAAAATTAATGGTCGACGGTCACCCAACCTTGTACCGACCGCGCCGAGCGTTGCTTAATATAATAGTAGACTCCAGAAGATCACCAACTCGTTCATGGGTCAATGTGTATGATTTATTTTATAATAAAATTCCAAAATATTTAAGACTAGCTGTGACCCGCGACTTCGTCCGCGTGGATACAGTTTATTAGAGTTGGATAAATACTATTATTATATCCTCCTTGAAGTTAAAACTTACCTTATTCTAAATTTCGTCAAAATCGACTCAGTAGTTTAGCTGTGAAAGCGTTACTGATAGATAAACAGACAGAATTACTTCAAAAACTGTTACAATAAAGCAGTGATCCGCAGTTTCACCTAGGTTTTGTGAAAATGTATAGGTAGGTAGGTATATTACATAGATGATGCCCGCGACTTCGTCTGTATTGAATTAGTAGTTCAAGTAGGTTATTTTCTTCTCCAAGGTCCTAACTATCTTTAATAACAAAAATAAAAATGAAGAATCTTCGCCCATATAATATGTATAACTCCTAACCACAAACATAGGTAGGTAACTATCTATTAGGTACATTACAAAGGCACATAGCGTTATAAACAAATCGGGTGCCAAAGTGCCTTAAATTTTAATATTGTCTTAAGTTTTCGCGATAACTATTATGTATGACTATTAAATAAAACACTTTTTAACCGGATTTATCGCGTACCTATATTTACATTTTAAATTTGAATAGTCGCTCGTGACCACGGGGTCTGCAAAGACACCGAAACGTCGAGTTAAAATGTAAACTATAAATTATACGCCATTAATCCGGTTAAAAAGTGTTTAATTAATGCCTTCAATTTTACTTAATTCATGCAATATCTTCATTAATTATACTTAGCTTAGGTATTGTTATTCTATGTAAAGCTAAGTAGTTTTTGCGTGAAAGAATAGCAAAATCCATCCATCCAGCCATTATCAGTGTAAATACAATACTACCTATAGTTATGTATGGCTGCTTTTCACTGCCAAACGGCTAAGCCAATATTAATGTAATTTGGTATAGTAGTTAACACATACGTTACTTTTTATTCCGAAGAAATCTACGGTTTCTGACTTCCAAGAGGCAGACACGATCATGGAATAAACAAAACCTTGATTTCCATTTTATCTCTGTATGTACAGAAGGCAGCACATCAAGCGTTATAAGTCTGTCAAATTTTTTTACTTGAATTTGAACTCTATGCCCTCGATAATAAGTTAAAATTGGTTGGGGAAATTTGACAGGTAATGTAACGCTTGTTCCTTCTGTACCTACCTATATTAAATCGCGCAAAAGCTTGCGCTCGCCTCCCGCCTTTTTATACCTTACCGCCGCGATAATCCCTATATCATTCAGTATTCACGCGCGATGGGTTATTAGCGTATTTCATGTATAAGTTTGGTGTTTCTATACCGATTTCTATGATTCTTTTTTTATTGAATAGGTAATAATGTTATTTTTTTTAATTATGGATGAGTGTGAGTATTATAAACGTAAGAGTAAACAAATATAATCAGAAAGCTCCGATCTGCTAAGCTATCCGGATTTACACGTGTTATTGTGAGTCAACCATAAAATATAGATATATACTGTTGTAGGATATTTTTTATATAATTTTATGAAGAATATTTCTGTGATACATGATTTCTATGTAGCTTTAACCATTAAGGCTGCACACGCGACGGAAGCTTAAAAAATGAAGTAACTTCTCCCGTTTTTCCAACATTTCCCTTCACTGCTCTGCTCTTATTGATTGTAGCGTGATAATAAGTATACTATAACCTGCCCAGGAGTATGAAGAATAAATTTACCAAGTTTCGTTAAAATCCGGTTAGTAGTTTTTGTTTCTATAAGGAACATACAGACAGACAGACAGACAAAAATTTTACTGATTGCATTTTTGGCATCAGTATCGATCACTAATCACCCCCTGATAGTTATTTTGAAAAAATATTTCATGTACAGAATTGACCTCACTACAGATTTATTATAAGTATAGATAGATTAACCCTTGTATGATTTATTTTATAATAAAATTCCAAAATATTTAAGAATAACCCTTCGATAGATTTAAGGCTAAGTGTTATTTGAATAGGTTTACTATAAGATATCCGGATGGAAGAAGATAGGATTCACTGGCTGTGAATTGTTATTGTGTATTTTTTTTTTCTTATTTTAAAAGATGATTGCTGTTGATTTTCTTGCCACTTCTTCTCAACAGATCGACTTTCCGAAGTGGTGGTAGATTCAGTTCAATTTTTAAATTGATTGACTTATTTCAAATGTATTTAAATACTTACGAAATAAAGAATATTTGAGTTTGTGTTTGACCTCCGATATTGAACTGTGCCACGACGAGTAAATACCGATGTCAAATAAAACATATAAAAAATCAATTGTAATTAATTTTATTCTGAAAAGATACTTTGATTTTATTCTGACACTAATTGGAATAGAGCCTGAGCAAGATACGACAGTGGTTCGAAAACGGGAAGGTTGCAAATCCTTTTTTAATTAGACAATTTTCCATATTTGCAGCGATATATTTCTTTTACTGATCAAATTGTCTATGTCAAGCCGAGATTGGATATTTCCTTTGAGAACATCAGCCTCTTTGGTATTTCTATTCATTGCTTCTTGCTAGAGTATTTATTTTGCGCTATGTACGTACACTATCACTTATTGTCAAGTTGAGTTTGGTATTAATATTGACAACTTCTTTCGTTCTTAAAGGTCAATAAACAAAAATGTCTATCGTACAAAAAGCATTAGTCTTAAAACGTTTAGAGGCCCCATAAATAATGTTCATTTCTAGACCTTAACATAAAACGAACTAAGATACAATACATACTTATTATTTTCTGACACTCACACAACATCATCTAGCCCAAATTAAGTTTCTTGAAGAACTTGTGTTATGGATACTAGATAACTGATATACTTAAGAAATATACAAACATACATATTTTTTTATTAGAATAAACTTAAATAAACATATGAACATCCATGACTTGACGACTCATATCTGTGTTCATCACACAAATATCCGTATATTAGGCAAACAATTTCGATACACAGATATTTTTTTATTACTTACATTTAAACTTATAGAACGGAAGGTGACAATTACAATTACAAAACAGCAGACGCTTCCAAAAACACATTCCCTTTAAAACCATTAATATATTTAGCACAAAAACTTCTCTGTCGGCTAAAAACTAATTTCGCAAATGAAATCTTGTCGTATCACATTAAAACAAGGGTGGAAGCTTTTCGTAGATTTGAAAGTAAAATTACTGTCCTTTTCAAGAAGCACTCTTGGCAAACTGTTTGTGAAATTTGGCAACACGGTAGTTTGTAGGTAACAAAAGAAAATAGCAACACTGGGAGGTGATGGAATATTAAAGTTGGCAATAAAATTGCGAAATATTTGAGGATTTCCGCATTAAAGCGGAGGTTTCAATAACAGCTGCGTCGGATGGAACAGATAAGTTTGAATTTTTATTCCTTTTTGTTTACTTATAAAACAAAAAGTCGTTTTGTTTCGATATGATCATAATGTCATAGATTAAATTTAAGAAGTTCGTGGCGCCGTGGTTACTGTGCATATCAAACGATATCGCAGGTTAAGCGCGCTCGGTGCGGCCGGTATTAGGATCGGTGACCGCCGACCACTAATTTCTCACGACGACTTCCGTGCTTTGGAGGGCATGTTATGTCTGTGGCTTACACAAACTAAGCGCCATGATATCCTGTTACAATAAGTCAAAACAAGCTCTTCACTTCTACTGTATACAGTATTGATGTTAAAATTAGCAAAGTCAGCTTGGAAACTACTATTTTGACGTACATTGCAGAATAAGATAAATGGAACAGTACAAGATAAATGGAAGGTGTTTCTTGATACTTACATACATAGATTAAATTATGTTCAGAACAAATAGGAAGGTATTAATAAAAAAAAAAAAGCATTCAATTCGCAAATCCTAGAAATGACAGTGGCGCAGTATTTGGCTGCAGCGTGAGAGCTCGAACACAGGACGAGTTCTAGACGGACCAATTTAGGGAATTATATTTTTTAAACTGGCCCGGGTCTGGGTATATTTATACTAAAATCCCCCTAGTCCACTCAATAGCACAAGCTTCTACTAAAGCTATCCTAAGTTTCTGGAGCATCGACGTAAGGTTGCTTGTTTGACAGTATTTTATCGGCTACATTTTGGTGAGTGTGCGAGTGCTCTTTTTGACCAAATTGAACCTACTCCTTTTTACCACCGGACTACCAGACGCAGACAGAACTTCCATCCCTTTACATATAGTGGATTTACTAAAAAGTCGAACAAAACGCTTCGATAGTTCCTTTTTGGTACGGATTGCCAAGGTGTGGAACAATCTGCCTGCGTCTGTTTTTCCTGACCACTACAGTCCTGGAACTTTTAAGTTTCGAGTGAATAGGTTTCTCGTGGATGGCGCACTTTCCATCAGGTGGCATGGAAGACAATCGTCCTATACCTACGATATAAAAAGAAATGTAAGCCAGAAATATATTAATGTCACTTGCTAGTGTCATCAATAGTTAATTATGCAGTTATATTATACAATGTTTATTTATGTTACTCAATTTTTTTTTTTTTTTTTATAAGTGACTAAACCCGCGTTTGACCTCAATCTCACCTGATGGTAAGTGACGATGAGGTCGAAGATGAAAGCACACGGGTTTAGGAAGGAACTGGCTCTTTATACAATATTGCCGGAACACATTACCGCCGGAGCGGTAACATTTGGCGGCAGACTTTATATAAAGGGTGGTCGCTAGCCAGGCGGACCCAGAAGGGATCCTACCACCAAGCAATGGTGGTAATTTAGTTATTCTAGTATGATTTTTATAAGTAATAAATGAGTTAGTCTATTGGCTTTGTTTTTTCCGGAGAGCAGACTGACACGACGGTTGGTAGACGATGACATAGCAAAACGTGGTCCGATAGTTATGGCGGGAAAGTTATGGGAGGGGAAAGAGAAACCGGGATTGATTTAGTCAGTCTACTCTCCGCTTTTAGAGGAGAACGAGCCGCTTTGTGATAAAGGTCAGTGTCGTTAAGATTGTGATATTTACTTATTTATTGTTCTCTGGCTGTAAACTGTTACTATGTATTTTACAAGATAATTGCTGTTGAGTTTCTTGCCACTTCTTCTCAACAGATCGACTTTCCGAAGTGGTGGTAGATTATAATAAATATAAAACTTAAACTGATAAGTTTTTTGATTGAGTGACTCCCTTCTGAGACGTTTTCTAACACTAGCATCATACAGTCAATGGCATTGCAATCGAATGTCACAGTCATTTATTGCATTTTGCGACTTCTACAATCGCGAAACTGCCATTACTATGAAGTCATGCTAACAATTTTACTTCATAAAATAAAGGTGATGTTACAAACAAAATATAAAAAAGACATTCGAATTTTAAAACCAATATTTACATGTTTTCACGTTCCACTAACAAATATGGATGCTTCAACATCAAAACTAAACATAAGTAATTCGCCCACACGGCAAGTTCCAACATAATTTAATATTCCATCCATTGAAATTTATTAAAAGCTGGCAACCCGAATGCGGTGCGGAGCGGTTATAACTGCTTTTCACCGCTTGCTCGAAAGTATTTATATTATAACTACATTTTCTGGTAACACTGAGAATGCGATATTACAAGTTTTGAGTGACAAATTTTTGAAAATATCCTTTATGGTTGGGAAATGTGATATTCTTTGAAGCTTGTGAAAGTGTGAAGCAGCGAAAATGGGCTATTTCACAAGTTTGTGTTTTGGATTTAGGGGTATGATATATTTGTGGTTTTTAAATCGTTTTGCGTTTTTGAGATTTCGGAATCATTGCAAGCAAAAATAAGATAATTTAATATTAAATTATATACATTAATTGATTTTTGGGTGTTTTGTACATTTCTTTCACGACGTTTTAGTATCTTTGCAGATACCGTTATTTGGGATGGATAGTTAAATTATCTTAATGAAAAAGAATATGCTGTAGGAACATCGTGTCATAATCTCCCTAGTGATTTTCCAAGTGCTAGAAAGTTCACTATTTTCAAATACGACTAGTAGATTGCTAAGTTATCAATCAACATATTACATCCGTTTTTTTTTTAGATGGTTGGTAGTATCTACTTTTCTACGCAACTATGGCTACTGAGGATTAAGATGAACTTTTGCACAAAAGCTAGACAATTTTATCTCCATTAATAGTAGATTTTTATGTGAAATCTATTTTTTCTATTCAAAATTCTTACATAAAAAACAAAAATCTCGATTATGTCATATTTAAAAGTGTACAGTGGAATATTTAAAATCACATACCGAGGGCTGTCCATTGAATAATTAGTGGACACGACAGCGCCATCTCACCCCAAAAAAGCTTAAAAATTCAGTGCTTGTTATACCAAAATTTACACCCAGACATATTAATGCACTCAAAAATTGCATTGTGAAAGGATTATACCCACGAGCAGCAGTGCCTGAAGCAGTCAGTGTTACTCCATCACGACAACGCTCGTCATGAGAATAATTGAGGAAGCATTGCATGCCATTCATATCTCACGGCGAATTTCGTGCTTCTAAGCAGGGACTGCACACCGGTATGAATTTCCGTTGAATTTTTTTCTGTATCTACGTCATATTGTTAAATTAGGTGTATTTAAAAATAACAATACAGGAATTCATACTGAAATAATTCGTGTACCTTTTTTTTATTGCAGCATAACTGTTTTTTTTTTAAGTTAACTGAAATTGTCCGGTATCAATATTAATACATACATACATACATAACTTCACGCCTGTATCCCGTATGGGGTAGGCAGAACACCAGAGGTAATAAAACCATCTGATGTCACGTTTGACAAATTTGGAGGATAATAGTGGAGAGAGACTATTGCAGTGACAGGGGGTCAGCCTGCCGCCCACAAAAAAGCCTCCCATAATACCTCGGTCCCTTAACTGACTTTTACAGTATACCCAGGAAGAGAAGAAATATTAATATTGATATCAAATATTTATTTTTAAACAATGTAGCGGATACTTTAGAATGTTCGATACTTTAGTTGAAGCCTATGAAGCGTAGGGACATATGCTGACCTATACATTTCGGTACATATATTAAATAGGTTAAAATATTTGTGTACTAAAAACATCTACAGAAATTAATCCGGTATACATTATTTGGGTATTGATAGAATTGAGTTAGATTTTAATAAGTTGTATAGGTATTGTGTTTGATGAGGCAGTACATTAATTGGGATACTGAAATTTTACTGGTACTATTTAAAAAGTACACATTAGGTAGCCGGTCTCGGGTGCTGTATACTACTGCGCAGCCTCTATTTACAGATTGGCTGTAGCTCCGATGACGATCGCTGGCCCCTTAAAAGGCTTCATCAGCAAACAGGGATGTTTAATAGGTATACTCACTATGGTTACTGAGGAATTTATTCAACCCCATCGCCAAAGTGGTTTTGACGACCACTTTGGCAATAGGGTAAACCCGTTTGCCTCAGACGCCAGTGGTTGCGGGTTTGATTCCCGCACGGAACAAAAAAAAATGTTCATGTTCTGGGCGTTCATCTATATATGTATTTACACTCTAGGTTCCCCCTAGGTCGCTACATGGTATCCCATAGCTTGGGGCAATGTAGTTGGTGTGAATGTCTGGGGATTTTATTTATGTAGGTATTTATTATTTATTAATGGTTGCTCACGCAGTCTCCACTGCTGTCAAGGAACTGTCTTCGCTGCACAGTTTTATAGCTACTAACCTTCTGCTAACAAACCTATAGATACCCTTTCTTGCCTAAATGCATTCTTCCTCCTCCTAATAGAGCTTGCTATCTTGCGTGCCAAATCTTTCCTTGGCGGAAAAAATACTGTATTCACTTGTTTTAAAGTTTGTCAGAACTGAATTAGCTCAGTGTTTACAACCTAAACCTCCTCTATATCCAATGGAGAGACATAGGCCTTAAATAAGCGCATTACAAAGAAAAAGACGAAGAAATTCTTCGTCTTTGGTACCTATTTAATAATTAAATAGGTACCAAAAGGCAATTATAATCTTAGTTTTCATGTATAAAGGATCATATTTCCCCAAAAGCCAACATAATTTTAATTATAATGATTATGTAACAGCATACAATAATGTTTAATAACATATTATTCAAGTAACTCAGCACCTGTTACAAATTAAATACTGCCTCAGAACTTGGAACTACGATATATTATGTGGGTACCTTTGCGACACACCTAACAGATATGGTTAGCAAAAAAGTAAGATATTCGTCTTATAATATATATGTTTTTTTTTCATAAATGCTTTACTATTTTTAGATATATCTTAATTGATGTGTCTATGTGGGTTTAAGTAAGATCTAGAGTATAATACAAATTATTACTAGAAGATACCAGGCAGGTTTTACTAAAGGTGGTGAATGACCAAAAAAAGTTCGCCGTATCGCAAGTTGTAAATTCGCGGCGAGCGTGGACGTTACGGCATTACGTGACTGACTTGTACTGTGCACTGTGCTCCAACTCCATGCTCATTTAAACTGTGATACCTAATTTAAACATGCGCTCGCGACGACGCTCGGCTTTGTAATGACCTAAAATTTCGGCGTAACGTAACACTCACAGGGCTTCGGGAAAATAACGACAACCGCTTGAAGCACGCAGTGCCCGGAGCGAGCGGCTTGGCTTGCTGTACTGAGCGAAATGCAACCTGACGTTACGCTGAAATTTTCTGGTCAATCGCCACCTTGAGATTCATAATTTCTAATTAACACTTTATATGAAAGTTTTTTTCCTTTCGTTATTTTTTTGTTAACAGAGATAAATATAAAAAAAAATAATGAAACTCGAAGAACAGTGATGAATTAAAATACTTGTATAAGCTTATTTACGGAAAAAATCTTACAGGAATCCTGTGACTGAACAAATTAATCATAGTAGCAAATTTTGTTTACTTGAGTCTCTCCTCTGGGTGACGAGGAGGTTTAAGCCGTAATCCACCAAGCTGGCCTGGTGCTGATTGCTGGGTGTCAGATATTTCACGGTGCCGAAATGGCTTCTGACAAACTCTAATGACTACTGTATACAAGTATCCGAAAGCACGGAAGTCGTCGTGAGAAATGAATGGTTGGCGGTCACCCATCCTAATACAGGCCGCACCGAGCGCGCTTAACCTGCGATATCGTTTGATATACTCTGTAACCACGGCGCCACGACGACTTTACTTTCGACTTTCTGAGCGTATCAATACCTATATTAAGTTTACAATATGACAATTTCCATTTAAAACCTACGTTAAGTTATCTATATCTTTACTAATATTATAAAGAGGAAACCTTTGTATTTTTGTATTGAATAGGCTCAAAAACTACTGGACCGATTTCAAAATTTCTTTTACCATTACTTAGAGGGATTCTTCCGAATCCGTATAGGCTACTTTTTATCCCGAAAATCCCGCGGGAATCGAAATTGCGTGGGTAAAACCGCGCGCAACAGCTAGTTCAAAATAATTTCGAATTCTTGTTAGTTACTAAATATAACTTATTTTATTGACTCAATGTACCATCTGTTAATAGAAAACTGCTCAAATGCTGGATAAAAACAATTTGCCTCAAACGTCACTTATTATCTTTACAAACTATGATAAAAATACAAGATGATTTTTAAATCAATGCAATCTCAGTTCTTACTACTTTGCTGACCGTACCAACACCCCTATCACTTGATTTATAAGTCCCCAAGCGCTCGCCAAAACTAGTGTCATTAGTCACTTCACTTTTTTGCTAACGGTACCGAAAGTGATTACTGAAAACCAAATTTGAGTGATAGTCGTTTTGGGCGAGAGTTTCTATGATTAGTCTGAATGGACCACTTTTTGTCTTTAGTTGCCAAAACCCCGGTAGATTTTGTACCCTTTGTTGTTTTGCATGAGGGTTAGGTAATTGTTATCATTGCTGAGAGCTTTCACTTAATTTGATTAATTTGATAATTTTGTATTAATTTTACGGTTGTTTATCACAGAGCGCCATCTAACCTTAAATTAAGCTTAAAACTTGTGTTATAGGTACTTGGCAAACACATGTTTAATATGTTACATAATATTATATCCAGGCAAACACAATGGAACAATATTTAAGATCTATATAGAACAAAACCTGAGACATCAGGTTTTGTTTTGGCTTTCATTTTTAAGATTTTATTGATTTAATAAACTATCGCGGTTATTTTCACTTATCACCAATATTTCAATGCTGTTACAAGCACCACACAGAACCCGATCATGGTGCTTGTAATGGTGCGTACAGATTGCTAGTAATGTAACATTCTGCGCGTATTTGGACGTGTGGTGCACAGAATGTTACATTACAAGTTCCATTACAGCAATCTGTATGCATCATTAAAGCACCAAAATACCAGACGCGCGAAATAAAATCGGAAATCGTAAAAATCCTATAAATCATAAGGTTTTTTTTTGACTAAGCCCGCATTTGACCAACATTTCACCGAATGATAAGCTGAAATGAATCCAAAGATGAAAGCGTTAAGATAGAGACTGGCTCTTCATCAAACAAAGCCGGAACATATCTCCGCCGGAGCGATGATATTTGGCGGCAGATTTTAAATAAAGAGTGGTCACTAGACAGGCGAACTCTGAAAAGGTCTAACCACCAAGCGGTGGTCACTTAGATGAGTCGCCTTTGACGAAATGCTTATCCAGGGATCTTCACTGGGAGTAAAGAAAAACATTGGATGTGCCAGCTGCATCTCTTCCCTGGCACACTGTAAAAGTCAGTTAAGGGACAGAGGTTTTATTGGCGTGTTTTGTGGGCAATAGGCTGACCCCTTATCACTACAATAGTCTCTCTCCATCATTTTAATACCTCCAAATTTGTCATCGTAACATCAGATGTTTCATAGCCTCTGGTGTTCTGCCTACCCCATAAGGGATACAGGCGTGAAGTTATGTGTGTATTATACAGGGGTAGTGATGCTATTCTTAGCCAAAATTTCACAGCTAAAGGTAGATAGAAAAGGTAAGGATTATCTGGAATGCGGGTAAGGCAACAGGACTCGGCTAGTCTTTCATACATCAAATTTACAGATAATTTAGAGCGATTCCGATCGTGTCCCTGATTTATCACCATTGTGCACAGAGTGAGTTATTACTTTAGTGAAAGCTACATTATGGGAAGATACCCAGTGAATTGTAGGTTTAAATGGAAAGATAGCGATGATACTGCTTGGTTTTAGTCTAATAATATTGTCTTAAGTTTCAGGATGCAATAGCTGTTTTAAATGAAATACTTATCAACATCATAAACAAAATGACGACCACTTTGGCGAAGGTAAACCTATATGCCTCAGACGCTAGTGGTTGCGGGTTCGATTCCTGCACGGAACAAGAAAAAAGAAAGTTCCGTGTATGGGTGTTCATCTATTTATGTATTTATATTCTAGGTTCCCCCCTAGTTCGCTACATGGTATCCCATGACAAAAGCTATGCTTACTTTGGTGTGTTGTAGTTGGTGTGATTGTCTAAGGAATTTTATTTTTTATTTATTTTTTTTATAATTGGAACAATGATATTTAAAAACCTTTATTGTAAACTAACAGTTTTATCCGCACAGTAAGTGATCCCATAAGATTTAATAAAATATAGCATGTTACTCGTAAATTAATTAGTTTTTAAATACTTGAAGAGTTTCGAAAACTAAGTCTTGTAGTTTCGAATTTGTACACCAAAAAAAACCTTGCTCTTCATACGAGATAACACTTAAATCAAAAACAATTAAGCAAAACAAAAATTAAACCAGCAATTTCAAAATCTAGCTTATAGCTCTGCAAAGAATAATAAAATTAATTACCAACTTACAAATGAAAAAAGCCTCCTTGAGTGAAAGTTAGCTAAAAACCAAACAAAAAATTTCTCGAACCTACTTCGTTACGCCAACCACAGCATTACACTGTCCTGTACCATGACACCTGCCGTAACTCAAAGCCGCGTAAATCACTCGAGCTTTGTTCGCGTGAATTATGGTCCTAGGACATGATTAGTTTTCGTGGTAGAGAGGATTGAAGTGCTTAGCAAATTTTTTTCAGGCGTATATTTTTGATGTTTGAGATTTTTGAAGATCTCGTATCTTAGTACTTTTGATTTCACAAACTTATTTCTGTGATACTTACATAATTAACTAGGCCTTTTGGCCTTTATTTATAAGTAGGTTATATGAAAATACTTACTTTTTCATACTATCATATTATGCACAGGGTGTGAAATTAGCGCTCCCTATATGAGTATGATTATAGACGTTGCAGAATAGTATTTGTTTTCCATAGACAATAGTAGTTTATTAATATAATTTAATAGCAGTTTACGCAGACTGTATTTTTACATATTAAACATGGAAACTTGTCCTCCATGCCACTTGTTGCTAAGTAAACATGAGGACTAAAATGCTACACGTCTATCCATAAGAAACCTATTAACTCGACACTTAAAAGTAACAGGACTGTAGTGATTAGGAAAAATAGACTCAGGCAGATCGTTCCACACCTTGGCAACCCGAACTATAACGGAACTGTCGAAGCGCTATTACATGACATAGTAATATTACATTACATTAATACCTTGAAGACAATCGTGTTTTGGACGTCAAGTTAATCCGTCTGAAAGCCTGTGTATCGTTGTTGTAAGGGTTTAGTAGAAGCCATTTTGGGGCACTAAAATTTGATTAAGCTGATATTGTACAACTTGAAATAGCAACTATTTTAAAATAAAGTTAACGTAAATCGTGGTTATCCAATGTAAATTATTTATTCTTGGTTTATTTTCATCAATCATTTCACTCATTATAATGATACAATATGGATCTCCCTGTATACACCCAGCATTAGGACTGCTCGTTGTGGATAAAGACCCCAAGAATATAAAATTACGAGTAAAAATAGAAAATTAATTGTAGGAACTTTGGTAGTTAATTAAGTTCTAATCATGCAATTTTCAGTTTTGTGCAATTTAAATACATTTATTGATCTAAATTTCAAATTTTAATAGCCTTACTGATAGCAATGGATATGCTAAAGGAGTTTTATCGGCCCTTTGTTTATACTACCACATAACAAAACAAAATACACAAGCGTACCTTCACGCACGAATGACCCCCGAAACACAATTCAAAACCCTTTGATCAGAAACATTCGTAAAGAGAGAAACCCTTCAAACCATTATATTTGGCAACATTCAAAAATTACGGGAAAAAAGAGCCTCAAAAGTGTATCCGAACGTAAAAATACGCGATTTAACCTAACCATGTACAATGATGCACAAAAGTGTTATCGTTCAACAAAATGGCGGACGTCCGCCCGTGGTATATCGTGGAACATTTTTGTGTGAGATTGTTAGGGCGCGTACAGGAAATGTACATGTTATGATAAAATTACATAAATCTGTATTTTTGAAATGGTTTTGATAAACCTTTTGTGCTTTTAGCGTTGTATGTAATAAAATGGACATTCCGTTTTTGGAATACTAAAGTGTGTATTTTTTTGCAATTCAATTATTGTATCTTTGATGGTAATCGTTTTTTCATAATATACCAAAAAATATATAAACCTCGGGGAGCAATGTGAAAATATTTAGTTAAAACGCAAAATAATGCAGTTTCAAACCACTTTGCAGGACAATAAAATCATTTGTAATATTTAATATCTATCATGGGTCTAAAGTTTTTATACGTGTAAAAAAGTTCTATCCTTTATCTGGTTTCTATATATTTTTTATTGGTCTTATTTATTATAGTGTTTCTAAAGAGCAAAACACGTGTATACATATTTATTTATACAGCTTATTTGATATTTTAAACAAAACTACTTTCGTCATTTAGACACCTCGTTCGATGTTTAACACAAATTGTTTAATAATACATTAATATATATTTCTGACACTAACACAACATTATCTAGCCCAAATTAAGTTTCTTAAAGAACTTGTGTTATGGATACTAGATAAATAATATACTTAAGAAAAATATAAAATACCTATTGAATAAATACATTTTTATATTAGAATATGAACTTAAATAAATATACAAACATCCATGACTTGACGACTAATATCTGTGTTCATCACACAATATCCACCACCCCGCCGGGATTCGAACCCCCAACCTCTGGCATAGAAGGCAATGTATGTTACCACTACACCAGCCGGTCATAAATCGTAGCTAACGTTGATTTAGTTATATAAAAAAGGACCATTAAATATGTATATAAATAAAGAAAAAACATGTTGTATCTATAAAAGTC
Source organism: Stenoptilia bipunctidactyla (assembly GCA_944452665.1). Lineage (NCBI taxonomy): Eukaryota > Metazoa > Arthropoda > Insecta > Lepidoptera > Pterophoridae > Stenoptilia > Stenoptilia bipunctidactyla. The sequence continues at coordinate 1,787,844 of OX101745.1, read as the reverse complement.
TCAGAATTAATATACTCGCACCCTTATCTCCAGATTGTATCATAAATTTTATTTAACTTGAACGTTGTAAAATTTCACCGGTTTACGTCTATTGAAATTAACAATTTCATTCATCACTGTACCTCGAGCGTAAACACCTTTACGGTTTGGAAAGTCCGCGTCATTTCGAATTATTATTAATAATATAAAGTTTATGTGACACTTTTTGTTTTACTAGCCTAAATTATTACTGACGAGGCAGGTTTTGGTAATACTTTTTTTCACTCTAGTTTGTGAAAGGCTGTAAAAATCTCGAATGGCGAGTTTCGAGTGACCATGTAATGGGAGACGCAGCGTAGACAGACTTTCAAAGTGTACTATCTTGTCAAGGCCGCTAGTAAACGATGGATGAAGGCAACAAAGGGCTGAGGGTTGGGGAGAAACTTACACTTCCCGTTTGCGTTCGCTCCCGAACGGTCGTGTCTGCGGCCGCTCCCGAGTGTTCGTATTGCGCTGCCCTTGTTCCCTCCCCCGCACTCGTGCGGGTCAGGTGCCAAGTTAAGCTCTTTCGGAAAGTTTTCTCTTGTGGAGGCTGTGTGGTGTCGGGGCTAATTCATCTGCCCTTTTCAGGGCGGACCCGACTGCTGCCGGCCGAAGCATCGCTGGTCAGGTGGATACGTAACCGTGCCAACGAAGCCTGATCGTCCGCCGTTCACCGGCAATAGGTCCGGACTAGGTCGTTTTCTTTTTCAGCGCAGTTTGTTTTCGTTAGACTTTCTTTCAGCCCAGCATTATGCCTCGTCACCTTGGGTGTACCGGGCTTGAATGCGATCATTGCGATCAGATCCTTCATGATAAACAATACTTTCAGGAATATTCGGATAAAGCCTACCTTGAGCTTAAACAAGTTAAGGAGGAGTTAGATACCGAAGAAAAAGAACACAGTGACAGGATCGAATTGTTCAATAAATTGGTTGGAGAATTCAAAGAGTTGAAAAAGGACAGAAATGCCCTTTCCGCTAAATACAAGTCCTTGCAAAAGCAATTGTCCGCTCGTCCTCAAGTCGCCTCCGTTTCTCAGGGGTTCCAAACCGACTCTCCGGCGTCTCCAGATCCATCTGAATGCGTCGAGCCTCCTTCAGATCGCATGTCGGTAGACTCCACCGCATGCAAACGGAAAATTACCCCGCCGGGTAGTGATTTCGACTCCGCTCCTTTAGTTCCAGAATCTCCTGCTCCGTTCACCGAGGTTCGCACAAAGTCCAAGTCTAAGAAGAAGAAGAAGCAAGACGCTTCTTCGAACTTATCTCCATCAGTTTCAGCTGCTTCAGCCGCTGTTCCTGCTCCGCAAAATGTCGCACCGGCGTCTCCTCCTGCGCCTTTTGTTTCAGCGATCCCGGCGTCACAGCCCGCGTCGCAATCAGATTCGGCTCCGCCGAAAGTCAAGTCTCCGCCCCCCGTCTTCCTACGGGACAAGAGCCGCTGGACCGAGGTCTCAGCTCTCTGCGGTAGACACAATCCCAAGATCCAGTATAGTAAGGCATCCAACGTGGGTGACTCTATTAAGGTCGTTGTCAATTCCATTCCCGATTTCAGGAATCTCACTCGGCTTCTTGCTGATCAAAAGCTCGAGTACCACACTTACGCCCTCCCTGAGGAGCGTAAGATTCGTGCCGTCCTCAGGAACGTGCCGTTCGAGCTCTCGAACGAGCAAATCCAAGAGGACTTGTCTTCTCAAGGCTTCCCCGTTGAATCTGTGCACAAAATGCACAGCCGCCGAGGCAAGCAGTTCCCACTAGCGCTAGTAATCCTAGCGAGGAGCCCGCAAGGGCAGTCCATTTTCAGAGGCAAGCTCACCGTGTGCGGTCTATCCAACATCCGCGTCGAGGTACCACACAAGCGTGGTTTTCCAGGTCAGTGCCACCGCTGCCAATTGTATGGTCATGCGGCGGCAAATTGTCATGCTTCCCCTAGGTGCGTCAAGTGCCTAGAACCGCATGGGACTAAGGAGTGCTCTCGCACTCCCGAATCGCCCACCGCTCCGTCCTGCGTCTTGTGCGGCCAGTCAGGCCACACAGCAAACTTTCGCGGCTGCCCCAAGGCACCGCGTGCTGCCAGGGCTACCGTGAAGCCCATCGAGAACTGGAGAGAGCGACCGCAGCCTAGCTCGGACGCCCCTCCAGTCAGTTCAAAGGCCCCTAAGGCCTTTACTTCTATCGTTCCAGGTCAGCGCAGCCGGGTCGCGACTCAATCGCAACCGGCCGCCAAATCGGCTTCCCAGTGCCAGAATGCAAATGGTTCTCAAGACCACATGGCGTTCTGGATCCAGCTCGCTCCCATCGACGAGATCCTGGCTTTCGGCGCCGCTCTCGACGCCAGCCCAGAGGGTTTCAACGGTGCTCTTCCGGTCCTAACCAAGTTCGCTCCCCTTATCAGGAAACTCCAGCAAGCTCAACGTTTCTAAACGTAGTCCTTCTTTCCAGCATTCCTATCTCAGAGTGAGTCTGATCACCCTAGATAATATCTTAGTTTCAGCTTTGTCATTTCTGCTAATCTTAGCTTTGTTCTTTTCTCACTTTCAGTTCCTTTTGGTGGCAGCCGTCTGGATGCCGCTCACTGCGCAGCCTCTCTCTCCAATTGGCTGTCGTTCCGATAAATGATCAAGAACCTGGATTAAGGTAGGTCGTAAAGGGGGATGTTTAGTGGGTATGCTCGGCTTCACTGAGTGAGTCTCCACACTGTCTGGGCATTCTATTTGCCGTTAGCCACCGGGGTTAACAGCTTATAGAATGCCCATTCGTCCGTAATAGGATTCATCCTCCTCCCGCTAAAGCTTGCTTTACTGGTTAAAGCTTGTTTTAGGGGGTGCCCAAAATTTTCTGTGGCGGAAAAACAAAAAACAAAAAAAAAAAGAGAAACTTGGTGGAGGCCCATTTCTAGATGTTATGATGATGATGATGATAAGTTTTTTTAGTTTACTAGCAATCTTATGTAGCGTTGCTCGTAGACCGTATTTGAAGTACAGTCTGCAACAGAATTATGTGTACCACCCAGTCTCCTGAACACATATTATGTAATGGATTGTTATAGACTGATATAATGGATATTGTCTATAGTTTTCACGATTCATTATTAAAATAAACCAACTATTTGACTGGATTTATCGCGTACAATTGCCCGAATTGCTTTTTCATTTACATCGACGTTTCGTTTGACCATGGGGTCTGCAAAGACACCGAAACGTCGAATTAAAATGTAAGAAATAAATTATACGCGATTAATCCGGTTAAAAAGTTGTAATGGATTGTGTCAAAAGGTTTTGTGAAAATTTACGAAAATAGTTGAAAATGTCCAAAATATTCCTACCATATACAAACTGCATCAGAATTATGTTTACCACCAAGTCTCCCGCATACATACAATATGTATACGCGTTATATATGATAACCATGTAGAAATAAAATCGCTGATTTCTGAGTTGTCTGAATGTAGGTAGATGGAAAAATGAATGAATAAAATCTGTTACAAGATACATAATTTAAAAAGGCAACTGAAAGGAAATCTAAATTAAACCATAAATTCATCTCGCTAAGGCATGCATTGTAGTAACAATAGACTAAAGCTCAGTTATCTTCTTGATGTTGTCTTGAGTCAACAAGGCACTGGTTTTCAGTATAGCCCGTAGATTCTACTTAACGTCCTAGGACTGTATTTGTGTGAGTGAGAGAGAGAGTCTGATGTAGATAGCAGCAGACTTGATTAATACTGGCTCTTGTATTTTCAACCCATTTACAAAAAAGGTTCTCAATTCGTCTGTATGTTTTTTTTTGTGTCTTTGTTAAATATTTCGGACACTTATGTATTTATTTAAAAAAATGTTATTTCATATGATAGAAGTCATAGTTGGTCCCATTTAAATTTCATCGAAATCAGTTAAGTATTTCATTGAAAATTTAAAACTTTTAAAAAACATTTACATGATTTCGGAGAATTTTTACGTTGATGACATTCTCAACTCAGCCAAAGTTTTGACGTGAAGTTGTTTTTTTTAATGGTTTTTTTAATGCTCTGCTTTCTTATCTGATGGTAAGAAAAGACGAGGTCGAAGAAGAAAGCACTAGGGCTTAGGAAAAAATGGGCTCTCTTTAAAATATTGCCGGAATACATCACCGCTGAAGCGGTAATATTTAAAATAAAAATAAAATAAAATCCCCAGACAATCACACTAACTAATGGGCCCCAAAGTAAGCATAGCTAGTTTTATGGGATACCATGTAGCGAACTAGGGGGAAACCTAGAATATAAATACATAAAAAGATAAATAAACATAAACAATAAAGAGTTCTATTATTATTCTGCATATTTACAACTTCACGCCTTTCGGAGGAAAGGACCCAACAATCGGACCAGTCGGTCGGGTATCAGGGCAAGAGAGAAAGAAACCGGCGAACGATTCGGGCAGTATCGAGCAACACCGCTTTCTGCATGCGTGCTGGAAGCGAACCACCGCCAAATATTATTATTATAGATAAACACCCAGACACGGAACATTTTTTTTTTCTTGTTCGTCTGAGGCAGACAGGTTTACCCCATCGCCATAGTGGTCGTCATTTTTGGTAGCAGATTTAATATGAAATGTCTACCCAGTCGAACTCTGATGGGATGCTACCTTCAAGCGAGGGTCACTCGCATCTGTGACATTTTACTATAGGGCTATTCTTAGCCCTATAGTATCTTTTCTTGGTGGTAGGATCCCTTCTGGGTCCGCCTGGCTAGCGACCACCCTTTATATAAAGTCTGCCGCCAAATGTTACCGCTCCAGCGGTAATGTGTTCCGGCAATATTGTATAAAGAGCCAGTTCCTTCCTAAACCCGTGTGCTTTTATCTTCGACCTCATCGTCACTTACCATCAGGTGAGATTGAGGTCAAACGCGGGTTTAGTCACCTATAAAAAAAAAAAAAAAAAAAGCCAACTCAACAACTTAGAAAACGTGATAATGTATTTGTGAAATTTTTACTACAATTACATAAATATGCAACATTTAAATATACATACGTCACGCCTGTATCCCTTATGGGGTAGGCAGTACACCAGAGGTTACAAGACCATCTGATGTCACGTTTGACAAATTTGGAGGTATTATAAAGATGGAAAGAGACTATTGCAGTGACAGGGGGTCAGCCTATCGCCCACAAAAACGCCTTTAAAACCTCTGTCCCTTAACTGACTTTTACAGTATACCCGGGACGAGAAGTTTAATTAGACGACCACTTTGGCGAAGGGGAAAACCTATCTGCCTCTGATGCCAGTGGTGCTTCGATTCCCGCACGGAACAAAGAAAAAGAAAAAAAATGTTCCGGGTCGGTATATCTTTATATGTATTTATTAGCTGACCCGGCAAACGTTGTTTTGCCATATAAATAAAAAAAATAGATGTTGGCCGATTCTCATATATATAAGGATAAGCACAAAAAATTTCATCAAAATCGGTCAACCCGTTTCGGAGGAGTATGGCAACGAAAACTGTGACACGAGAATTTTATATATTACATAATCTAGGTTCCCCTAGTTCGCTACATGTTATCTCTTGTCACAAGCTTCGCTTACTTTGAGGCCATGTAGTTGGTGTGATTTGTCTTGGGATTTTTTAATTTTTATTTATTTATTACGACTGGTGTGCTCATTTTAATATTTTTTGTTTAATCAGATGTGTTTACTATAGTGTACGATTAATTTATTTCAATATTCCGCAAAATTCAACGAAACATTACTACTTTAATTCAGATTTTTTAGTACTTAACTAATTAGAAACGCAACATTTCACCACCCATTCGCACCAATCACTGAATTTTACACCAGGCCTAACAGAACCAATCAGAATACTCAACGAAACGAAATTACTGAAAAACATTTACAAATTCCAATCAGGGATCCGCATTAAAAATTAAAAACGCAATAAATAAAATAAACAACCACTGTAACTGTGAACTGCAGCAGTTTAATTAAAGAAGTCAAATAGAACAATCCAGTGTAATCACAGCAAATTGACGGCGCTGGCCGTGACTGTACACTCGATGCGTTTCATTTCATATTATGTTTGTTTTAAAAGAAACATTGTTTTGATTGATTTAGTTTTTGTATTTAAGTTGCACGAGGATTATTTAATTTCGTTTTGTAGTATAGAGGAAGATAAGAGGATGATTAGAACTTAATAAAGAGGGATTAGTTAACTACTGAAGAAATGTAAAACTATTTCTTTCTCGTCAGTAACATTGAAATTTAAATAAAAATAATAATTATATCATATTTTTTTTAAAATCTATAAGTAAGTCATGCCTGAGCCAAAAACGTTTTGGTATACGAATTATCTCCATAACACAAGTTTGACTAAGCAAACTTTTTGACAATTATTCATTTATTTTTATTTAGGTTACTCTATAAATATTTATTTAATAGTTTGTTTCTACCATTTCAACGAATTTCAAAAAGTTTTTATTATTATACATTAAGAGATATCCAGGCCCATGACAAAAAAAATTAGCAGCTAGCTTTTCACCTATTCCACTACGTGGCCATTAAAATTGTTTCCAAATTTTAAATCAGATTACTAGTTTTATGACATGAAAAAAAGTAAATTCCATTTTCTCCATGTGTTATCACGAAACTTTAGTAGGTAACTTTACAGAAACTTGGTGTCGACTTTATCAAAGACTAAGTTTACTCAACTATGTCAATTGAAATGTTAGTGTTCGCGTGAGAAAGTTATTTAAAATATTACTTCTTTTTTAAGAGTTTTTCGTATACCTACTTAAAGTTTTATTCAACCGTATATTTTTAAATTTGTTGGCATCGCTATCCATTCATATATTTTTATCTTTGACCATTGATAAATGTTTCGTACAAGAATAATGATTTGTTTACATTAGTTCAAAATCATATCGCAACAAAATACATCAAAACTTTAATTTATCTAGAAAATTACAAATTGGAACTAAATTTAAATTTACAGTTTATGTATTTGTTTACAACTTGGAAACATTCGATACAAGTTCATCATGAAACTTGCTGAAGTTCAAAGTTTAACTAGCTCAATTTGATGGCAAAAACTTAGTAAATGAAGAAACTTAGCTATGAAAGCTATCTCTTGCAATGTAGTGGATCTAACACAAGAGAATATTGTAGCGGCGTTGTTTTAAAGGCATTTTCTTTAATTTGTTTTTGTAAAACTTGTGAAAAATTATGTGCAAAATGCAAAAATTACGATCTATTTAACTAAGGTTTATTTCTGAAGACATTCGGAGAAAAAAAATGGGTTATTTAAGCCTTCTGAGTTACTCACTTTTCTTAGTACAGAAGTCCTCTATTCCGTAAGACTGTGTCTAATGAATTTTCAAGAAAAACACGTATTTTAAGAAAAAAATGGCCTTCATGAAACACGACAGCAAAACATCCTCAAGTAGGTATGCAACCTTATTTAAGCAGTAATTTACTATCCCTGTAGCTCTAAAAGGGTAAAAGGGCTATTTTATAACTGTTTTCTATTTTCTGGTGACACATGTTTTTAACTGACTTCAAAAAAATAAGGAGGTACTCAATTCGTCTGTTTCTTTTTTAAGTTTGTTACCTCATAACTTTTGACTGGGTGAACCGATTTTGACAATTCTTGTTTCATATGATAGAAGATCAAAATAGACTGATACTACATTTTTTTAAATATTTATGAATTCGGAGATCGTATTCCTTGACGACCTTATACCAAAGTTTTGACGCGAAGTCGGTTTTTTAATGCTCTGCATTCGTTGATTATTTAAGTCCTGATGTTAAGGATCGTTTAACTTTAAGTTCTTCAGAACAACACTGAACGACCTTATCTTGTTGAAAACGACGGACCTTATAGCTCTCCGTTAAGCACCGGTTACACTGCTTAACTTAACTTAACTTAAAGACTTCCAACAAAGGTGATTTTGCTAGTTTACAACAGTGTAGACCACTGTTTGCAGTCAAATTGTGCTTGACCTTGGCGGTTTAAATTGACCTTGGTTGGCGAAGCTTGTTGTAAACGCCGTTTACAGATACTATTGCAGTGATAGGGGTCAGCCTAATGCCTACAAAGAAACCTCCAATAAAACCTGTGTACCTTAATTGAATTTTACAGTATGGGCTTTGAAGAGAAGCAGCTGGCACATTCTATGTTTTTTCTTTGCTCCCAGTCTAGCATGGATGAAACTCGGCGTTGGTTGTTAACAAAAGTCACCTCGGTTCGAAACCTTGTTTAAAACAATCTGGCCTGGGCTTTCTTCAACATCTCAAGGATTGCAAGCGTTCTCTATGATGCGTAAAAAGATCGATACTTATAACCTCAAGTCAGAAATTCCTTGAGGTTCTTCATTTTGGGTATCTTTTTTCTGCATAAACGGGAAAATGCATACCTTAGAGGTTACGCATTACATCCATTTTAATCTGGTTCAATCTGAGCTTCTTTATACAATTACTAATTTGGATAAATGTGACGCTTAAATGGAGCAAAATATTCCTACATCACACGTATTTATGTCGTCATAATTACGTGTGACACATTCCATCAAAATATGCTGCACATCTCCAGCTACTCCACAATCTGAACAGTCAGGAGATGGTACCTTTTTCACCAAAACTGCGAAGCCATTGAGTGGGACTTGTCCAGAACCCCCTTAAGTGACAGGTTTACCCCATCGCCAAAGTGACGACCACTTTGGCGATGGGGTGAACCTGTCTGCCTTAAACGCCAGAAAATGGAAGACTATTTATGTATTTATATTATATGATCCCCCAAGTTCGCTACATAGTATCCCATAAACACAAGCTATGCTTACTTTGGGGTCATGTAGTTGGTGTGATTGTCTGGGGATTTTATTTATTATTTATTTAAGTTAAAAAAAAAGTTCAAATAGTTTTATTCACCTTAGTAATTTCACAAAACACTTGATGAAGTCATTCATCACATACTTCGGCTTTAACTAGTTGTTAAATAAGATATTACAGAAGAACAAGAGACAAATAAAGCCGGCGAAAAAAAACTCTTGGCACTCTTTTTCAGTCAGTAGTTTTTCAGTGTACTGTACCTATTTTAATACAAATAGGTACAGTACAAATTGACCGTGACATAAAAAAAAAACAAACACAAGACAGCCAATTGTAAGAGCCAATGACACGCCACTACCAAATTGCTAAAATAGTAGGTAAAATGAGCTATAGATGCACAATACGAACATGACAAACTAAGACCAGAGTATTTGAACAAGAATGGAATAAAATAGTCATAGTATCATTAGCAAAACGACCTGGCACCGCTAGCAGTACCCGTTCACGAGAATAACGCAAGCACCAGCCAACACCCTCCTCAACCATATTTTAGGGAAGAGGGTGACCCGATACCCGACGCTACCGCTAGCCATGCCGCCTGAGGGAGCATGACGTTCTTGCTGTTGTCTTGACAAGATAAAAAACAAAATAAAAATTTTGAAAAACCCACGACGCGACGGTTAAAAAGTAATTGAAAAAGAATAAAATAATTTAAAATTCCCCGACTGAAATGATTTATGTGACGAGAGATAATTAACGTGAAAAGCTTTTTTAAAAGTTCACTTAATCTCACACAAAGTCGGTCATATTATGAACAACATACTATTCGTTTTCATAGCACTTCCCTACGCTTACCTATTCGGTTCTCGAAGATGTAGATGTCGCAATAACATAGGTATTCAACTCCCTATGAACTTTATAAGAAGAGCAAGAAAATCCGTCGAGGGCTGCCATCAATATTTTAAATTTCAATATAAATCTACAAAACGAATTCATTCAATGGCAGCCCCAGACGGATTTTCTTGCTCTTCTTATAAAGTTCACAGGGAGTTGAATACCTATGTTATTGCGACATCTACATCTTCGAGAACCGAATAGGTAAGCGTAGGGAAGTGCTATGAAAACGAATAGTATGTTGTTCATAATATGACCGACTTTGTGTGAGATTAAGTGAACTTTTAAAAAAGCTTTTCACGTTAATTATCTCTCGTCACATAAATCATTTCAGTCGGGGAATTTTAAATTATTTTATTCTTTTTCAATTACTTTTTAACCGTCGCGTCGTGGGTTTTTCAAAATTTTTATTTTGTTTTTTATTTCAAACTTTTTAAAGAGCATAATATAGGTACCATACATTACATTACACAATATCTCGTTCCTCATCAGCCCTCTAATGTCCCCACCACCGCTGGAAAACCCATGTTGTTTATTTAAATACATAGTGAAGTATTATAATAAGTATTTACAACTCAACTTTGCTGGTGGCTCAACTTTGCTGGGGCTTTGTTGTAATGTAACTCGATATCATATTACGTAGAATGGTTTGTGCAAACCAATGTTACCATTCTTCAAAACCACTGGTCCGATTTTAATGCGGTTTTCAGTGATGGCTTTATGTTTACTGCAGCGCCCCCTGATGAGTTGTTACCTGCATTAAAATCGGACCAGCGGTTTTAAAGATTAATGGTAACATGCAGCGCCCCCTGGCGAGTTGTTACAGTAACACCTATCTAAGAACATGCACCAATCAAACCCAAAGCGATCACTGAAAGCCACATTTAAATCGGACCAATGGTTTTGCAGAATTAATGGTTGTTATTACAAACAAATGTTTACTGCAGCGCCCCCTGATGAGTTGTTACGATTAAACCTATTTAAGAACATTATACCAATCAAATCCAAAGCGATAATTGAAAACGGCATTCAAATCGGACCAATGGCTTGCAAACAAATATTTACTGCAGCGCCCCCTGGTGAGTTGTTACCGTAACACCTATCTCAGAACATGCGCTAATCAAATCCAAATCGATCACTGAAAACAGCATTTAAATCGGACCAATGGTTTTACAGATAAACAGTAACATTGGCTTTTACAAATAAATGTTTACTGCAGCGCCCCCTGGTGAGTTGTTACCGCGACACCTATCTAAGAACATGCACCAATCAAATCCAAAGCGATTACTGAAAACCGCATTAAAATCGGACCAGTGGTTCTGGAGATAAATGGTAACATTGGCTTTTACAAACAAATGTTTACTGCAGCGCCCCCTGGTGAGTTGTTACCGCTACACCTATCTAAGAACATGCACCAAGCAAATCCAAAGCGATTACTGAAAACCGCATTAAAATCGGACCAGTGGTTCTGGAGATAAATGGTAAATTGGTTTGCACAAACACCCTCTCACCCCAAACGCATATACCGTCTCCGTTCCGTCGTGGGTAAAAATAAGTGAGTGGAACAGTCACCAGTATGTCATATGTATGTCAAGCCGTAAACAAAATTATTAATTAGAAACTTTTAGAAATATCCTGTTGTGCTTAATCCCATGCCATTTATCGTCTAAGTAATCTTCAGTTTTTTAATAAGCTTTTCGATTTAGTTGTGTAATGCTTGCATCCGAGAAATGCCGGTCCGACGTAGTCGACTATTTCTTTGGTAGCTTACGCACATTCGGTATCTTTTATTACATTCTAGATTTCTAGATTTTCTCGTATTCGGATCGGGTAAGAATCGAATATATTGCGTAACAACTATTAGCTGGTTTTTTTTTCAGTTCACATTTAAATGAAACTCCGTGTAGCTGAATGTACTTTCCAATTATTTTCGAATTAAATTGACAGCCAAATAGTAAAATGCATTTTCGCGCAAAGATTAACATTTCTGTGCGTTCGGCTCAGTTTTCATTTTACTTTAATTAACGCTCCTCATTATGTAAAGTATTGGTCAGAAATTTATCCAATTCTATAAATTACGTGGCCAGGGTTATCCAATTGTCAACGCAGCGGATATATTAAATTTGGATGATTAAACTGTTGCGAACAAACTCTGTGTGAAATACGTATTTGGATTTTACAACATGAATTAAATTTGCAGCTGACAAGAAATCTTCTTTAGCAGTTGATGAGTTTTGGGCGAAAATATTAGGAAAGGTAAACTTATTATGCATGTATTTTCTTTCATTTATTAAAAATGTCCCTATAGACACTATTATTTTAATAATATTTTTTTATATAGAATCATGAAACGTGAATACTAACCATAACAAACACAGGCTGTGTGAAAATCTACAAGTCTACTCTATTATAATAAATTAACTTTAGAAAGTAGATATTTGACATGTTTTTTTATATTGAGTTATCGTTATTTCGGCACTATTGCACTATTGCAAGTGACCATCTCTTAATATATCTGACGAGCGTTTGCCCACGACTTCGTACACGCATAAACTCAAAAGTCCTATTTTCCGTTCCCGTGGGAATTTCGGGAATTCCTTCCATAATACAAACAGACACTTATTGAGAAACCTATATATCAAGTATCACATCCGTGCACTCAAGTGATGGGATTTTTCATACAAACTAAAACATCATATATTTTCTGTTCCTGTGGGAATTTCGGGAATTCCTTTCATAACACAACCAGACACACCTTGAATAATCTTTACACCAAGTTTCACATCGGTGCACTCAAGGAATAAGATTTTTCATGCAAACTAAAAAGTCCTCTATTTCCCGTTCCCGTGGGAATTTCGGAAATTCCTTCCTTAGTGCACCCCTACATCTCCTAAAGAATCTATGTTCCAAATTTCAGCTTTCTACGCCCAGTAGTCACGGCTGTACGTTGTCTGTCAGTCACTCAGTCACTCAGTCACTCAGTACCTCAGTCACTCAGTCAGTAACGGAACAGTTTTATATATATTGATGATTATGATTTAAAAAGTTATTGACTATGAAAAAGAAAAACTGATATTGAAAGTCAAACTATTTTTAACCGATTTCAAAAAAGGAGGAGGTTCTCAATTTGTACCGAATGATTTTTTTTATGTTATGCTTTTAATGATTCTTGTTTCATATGATAGAAGATACTTTCCATTTGGTCCCGTATAAATTTCATCGAAATCGATTGAGTATTTCATGAAAAATGTTTCAAATATGTATGAATTCGGAGATCGTTTACCTTGACGACCTTATACTTCAGCCAAAGCTTTGACGCGAAGTCGGTTTTTAAATGCTCTGCATTCGTTGATTATCTAAAAAAAGTCATAATAAATCTCTATCAAAGTAATTTCTTCAGCACTCAATATTAAAAAAAAGCTCAAAAACTGATCGAACGAAATTATTCCTCCATGATGTATAAATAAAAACTAAATATACTTTGAGACCCTTTTCATCTTACCCTGTATTACAATAATAATACCTCGGTTTTCCTCATTCATCCTTTATTACTTATGATCTGAGTAAAATAAGATTGATAGGGTACAGCCTTATGACGTGGGTAGACAAGCCAAGTTTATCCATAGTAACCTAACCTATATTGTGATGGACAATAGCAATATAAGCTTCATAAACACTTATAAATAATACTTAAAAGATTTACTTACTTACTTAAAAGAGTAGACAAAAAGGCTTTTGCTATAATGAATAAATAATAAATTCTTTATTTGCAAGCATAAGCTTACAATTATAGGTCTTTTATTTATCATTATCGTCTGAACATATACTGCTGCATTGTCAGCGTGCAAAATTACACAAAATAAAATAAAATGAAACATTTGTCACGTAATAATCACGAATAGACAATAAAAGAAAAATGTCATCAAATTCAAAATGTCAGCATTCAGATAAATTATTAAATGTCAAAAGAAAATTACATTAAATTATAAAATTAAAGAAAATAAAGCGTTATAGATTAATTAATTAACATATTATATTTTAAGTATGTTTTTAAATGTAAATTTATAATGTTTGGTCATTCAAAAAATCCTTGACACTATAAAACATACATACATACATAACGTCACGCCTGTATCCCTAATAGGGTAGGCAGAACACCAGACGCTATAAAACCATCTAATGTCACGTTTGACAAATTTAGAGGTATTTTGAAGACGGAGAGAGACTTGCAGTGATAGGGGGTCAGCCTATCGCCCACGAAAACGTCAATAAAACCTCCGTCCCTTAACTGACTTTTACAGTATGCCCGATTTTATCCAATAATAGATTCAATAGTGTAGTTTTGAATTTGTTTGCTGGCAGATTTTAATATTTAGATGGCAACTTATTTTACAGTCTTATTGCCATACAATAGATATTGTTACTAAATACAGTTAGTATTTGTGAAGGAATGTACAATTTTTCCTTATGATGATTATGGTTATTCCCTTTTCCTTTTATATGATGGTGATCTTGAGAGTGTTACCACAGCAATCTATCGATCTTCGATTGGCTAGGCCAATCCGATCAGAAAAAAAAATCGACGCCGTTGGTCAACCGTCGATCAACGAGGAAACACCCTAAGATGGCAAAGAGTAATGTTCATGGGCCATACAGTCTCTGACCTGGCAAACTACTTTTTGACAGGTATGTGAATGTATAAAGATAATATTGCTATTGAAATGCTGCCTGTTTATATTTAAACTATTGGTGCAGACTAGATTTAATTTCTTAGAATCGATATTGGGATTTTCATTTCAAGTGGATGATACTACTAGTCTATTGAGTAACTTGCAAGGGTAAAATATTAAAATCCTTGCTGCGGTTTCTAATAAAAGTAATTGATTTGGAAATAAACGAACCAAACAATATATCGCACGTCCGCTCAAATAGTGTCACAACTCAAAAAAATACAAAATACTTTTACTGCAACTTTCTTATCATAATTTTTCGTATTTTTAATTCAAGAAGTGTGACAAATATCCTTTAAGTTTCTGACACCAGACGGAACAAATGACGGTGTACTATTAAAAAATCACGACTTAAACGAGAAAGAAGTATTTTCAGTTATTTTCAATCAAACCGTTATTTCTTGAAGTGTGACCGCTTATGTGTAAGTTCTTACACAAAATTGTATCAGATTATTCTGTACAAATGAACAGTGTCAATTTAAAACAGTTTATGTTTTCAAGATAAGTAACATTTTTATTCGTTTTTGCATCCTTACTGATGCTTGTCAAATGATGTCTATATATTAATAATGGTTTTAAGTTTTTTTTTCATTTAAAATGCTCAATTATTCTTAAATAAATGAAAAATGTGATAAATAAAAATTACTCGACCAGGATTCGAACCTGGGACCTCTCGTTTGCCGGACGAGTGCTCTTCCAACTGAGCTATCGGGGCCTGGCGCTACGCCTCGAAATTACTTACCACATTTTTGTTTTTACGTTATATTGCTAACGTAGCTCCATCTAATGGTATTAGCTTTGCAGCTAAGACCACCCGAGATCAATTTCTTTACAGAAATTGTGAATCCCAGTTAAAGTGAAGCATTGCAATGTTTTAATAATGTTTTTAAGTTTTTTTTTTCATTTAAAATGCTCAATTATTCTTAAATAAATGAAAAATGTGATAAATAAAACATTTTTTTTTTGTTTATCACATTTTTCATTTATTTTAGAATGTCTATATATTGCATGAATAATAAATTAAATTTTGCACGAAGACTGATCTGTACTGAGATGCGACAGTATGTGTGATGGAGGTTGTTAATAAAGATATGTTTTGTTAACAACAATACTGACCTATGTCGAGATAAGACAATATTTGTGTTTTAATTAACTTAAAATACCTTTATTTTACACAAGTAAATCAATACTATAACGCATCAAATTAAGTTCATCATCATCATCATCATCACAACTCCGTGTGATGGGCCCACTGCAGGGCATGAGTCTCTCCTCTGGGTGACGAGGAGGTTTAGGCCATAATCCACCGAGCTGGCCCAGTGCTGGGTGGTGGATGTCAGAATTTTCAGGGTGCCGATATGGCTTCTGACAAGCCCTAACGACTACTGTATACAAGTATATAGCACCCGGGACCGACAGCTTAACGTGCCCTCCGAAGTTCGGAAGTCACCGTGAGAAACGAACGGTCGGCGGTCACCCATCCAAGTACCGACCGCGCCGAACGTTGCTTAACCTGTGATATCGTAAGATACACACAGTAACCACGGCGCCACGACGACTTGAATTAAGTTAAGTCAGTAAAAATATATCTTACTGATATAAATGTGAAACTTTGGATGGATGTATGGATGAAATGTTCCTCAATCACGGCAAGTACTAACATAGTTACAAGTTTTGTACGATTATAAATTAAATAAAACTGGGGAATCAAAATGGGGAGGGCGCTGTTCTCTAAAATACAGACTCTGTCTAGTTTAGGGGCCAGACATTTCACTTTGGTGCTACGCTTTCTTTGGCGGAAAAAATTCCGAAAGGCACCACACTTGAGGGTCACATGTCGTGTCGCGTCGTTGTGAGTGGATGTAACTTCGTTGATAAGTTCGCCTTATAGTTTTCATTTTTGTTTGGGTTATATGACTTTTTAATTTATTTTTTATATTACCATACTATTTTTATTTCAAAATATTAATTAAGAAATACTAAAGGTTTAAAAGATATTCGAGCTATACCTGCTATAGCTATATGTATAAATTAAATCGATGAAACCCGATCAAAAAAGTAATTTATTTAAAAAGTTGTATCGCTTCAACATTCCGATATATTCAGCTCGTGTCTAACAGATATAAATCATGAGATTCAAAAGTAAAGTTGAGACATCCCTTATGAATGTTATTTCGGTTTTGAGTAATATATCGGCATTTTTCCCTTATTTGATATATACCTCCCGAAGGACACGTTGTTGGGTAAACTTCGCAAGTACAGACGGGCGAGAAACTTGTAAATTGATTCTTATTTTTATGTTGATAAAATACAATTCGCTTAGTAGTTAATTAAGAAAGAATGGCATTTATTTTACAGCTTTAGACTTCCAAATTTTGATTAGTATAATTGTTGAAAGGTTACTTAACTCATATTTAATTCAATCTTACCTGATGGTAGGTGATGGTGTTGTCATACACTGATTAAAGAAGGAACTACCTCTAAATCACCATCTCGGAGCGGTGATATATATAAAAAAATATTTCTGACACTCACACAACATTATCTAGCCCAAATTAAGTTTCTTAAAGAACTTGTGTTATGGATACTAGATAACTAATATACTTTAGAAATATTTAATATACATTTTGAATAAATACATATTTTTTATTAGAATAATTAAATAAACATATAAACGTACATGACTTGACGACTAATATCTGTGTCCATCACACAAATATCCGCCGCCGGCGGGATTCGAACCCAGGATCTCTGACATAGAAGGCAATGTATGTTACCGCTACACCAGCCGGTCGTCATAGTCTAGCGGTAGACTAAACAAATCACTGTCCTGGAGCGTTGATATCTAGCGGTATACTTTATTTGAGAGGTGTTTGGAAGCGACGCGGTCCCTAAGGTGTTACCACTAACCAGAATATTCTGATTAGTAACCCTAAAGTTGGTAGAAGTACCCTTAGGTACTACTCCTTCAAGTTGTCTTTTATATCAAGCTTTTCCATTGAGGTTATTCTTAGGCTTCGATCGATGGAAGAATAATAAATATAAATAAATAAAATCCCCAGGCAATCACACCAACTACATGGCCCCAAAGTAAGCATAGCTTGTGTTATGGGATACCATATAGCGAACTAGGGGGGAACCTAGAATATAAATACATAAATATATAAACAGCCAGACACGGAACATTTTTTTTTTTTCTGGTTCCGTGCGGGGATCGAACCCGCAACCACTGGCGTCTGAGGCAGATAGGTTTACCCCAACGCCATAGTGGTCGTCAAAAGAATGGAACGATAGTTGTTACTAACGTCTATCGACGCCGTCGATTGATCGATTGGTGTTGTAACACCTTAATTAGGGTATTTATTCGATCGGCAAGGGTGAAACTTTTAGGTATCGAATTATAGGGTACCATACCATACACAATATTATATAGGGTCGCCTTATAATAGTCAGTAATATTTTAATAGCAGATTAAGACTGACGAGTGGGTCACAATTATTATTATTAAAATTTCGAAATTTTTCTAAGTGATCAGAATTTAAGTTTGATCTGCAGTTTATGACTACACAGAAGTAATAAAAACGTTTCCATCTAATTGTATGTAGTTATGACATGTAGATTAATCTTTGAATTTTTACTCACAGAGAAGAATTTTGAAATTTTAATTTAAGAAAATTAGATTTTTTTTAATTATTTCTTTTCCAAATTCAGACTCACCCATCATTCCTAATCTGCTATTAAAATAAAATTGACTATTATAAGCAGACCCTGTATTGTGAAAAATAGATTTCAGTCCCAGGAAATAATATTCAGTTCCAAAATATCAGCACTCAACTGAATTAGTTTCATGAAAAAATGTAGTATAGCGATTTTTTTTAAAACTCGCCAAGAATTTGTTTCGTTTGCTGAGCATTTAACTCTTAGAAATGTATTTGAGTGAAGAATAAATTTCTAGAACCGAGTGAATTTTTTTTTTAATTTTTTTTAATTTATTTATTATTTTGACTTATACAAACCTAGGGTTATCGGGAAGTCATCGATTCGTATTTTTACGAATTTGTATGAGTCCAGTCAAAAGCACATTTAGTTAAATTAAACACATATGCACATAATAAATCTTATCAATATTTTTATAACGTTTTATACAAAGGCACGAACTCTAAATACATATAAATAATATACGATGTCAAATAGAATAGCACAATAAAATTAAATCGTCACCCACACGTGCTGATACGCCGTTTAATTCTTAAAGACCAACAATATACTATATTATTTCATTCGTATTTCGAAGTCGTCGTGGCGCCGTGGTTACTGTGTGTATCATACGATATCACAGTTTAAGCAACGTTCGGCGCGGTCGGTACTTGGATGGGTGACCGCCGACCGTTAATTTCTCTCGACGGCTTCCGTGCTTCAGAAGGCACGTGAGCAGTCGGTCCCAGGTGCTGTATACTTGTAAACAGTAGTCATTAGGGTTTGTCAGATGCCATTTTGGCGCCCTGAAAATTCTGGCATCCACCACCCAGCACTGGGCCAGCTTGGCGGATTATGGCCTATACCTCCTCTTCACCCAGGGGAGAGACTCATGCCCTGCAGTGGGCTCATTACCAAGAGTTGTGATGATGATGATGACTATATTATTTCAAATAAAACTAGTAATAATTTAAAAACAAATCATTAAATCCAGGAAAAACCACAGGCCAGGTTTCTATCTCCAAACAATACAATGATGAATCGAAAATACTTTCGACCAATACGCCGAAACTTTTCGAATTGTATAAATAGTTGTTCAGTTCACGAATGATGTCTCTGTTGTAATTCAGATGTAGTTTCGTATAAGGCAACTTTGAAAAGTATTCCGTATCAGAATACTATATGATTTATGTGCTTCAAGAAGATTTCTATTCAACTTTTATATACTTTTGACAGACGGAAATAACGTTGTATGGAGTATGGGCGTTGAGATGATGTTGAGTTTGATCAAAGGTTATATTAATAAATAAATAAATAAATATTTCTGACACTCACACAACATTATCTAGCCCAAATTAACTTTCTTAAAGAACTTGTGCTATGGATACTAGATAACTGATATACTTAAGAAATATTGAATAAATACATATTTTTATTAGAATAAACTTAAATAAACATATAAACATCCATGACTTGACGGCTAATATCTGTGTTCATCACACCGATATCCGTCGCCGCCGGGATTCAGACCCTGGACCTCTGGCATAGAAGGCAATTTATGAACATCAGCTGATCGTCTAATTATTCAAAGTTTCAAAAAATAATATTAATTGAGAGATTTCTTTAACTCGCTATTTCCTGTACCTGAAACAAAAGAAATAAAAAATAATTAATTTAAAAACTTGCATCCTGTGAGCAAAAGAAAAATATAGAATGTAGCTGCTTCACGGGCACACTGTAAAAATCAGTTAAGGGACAGAGGTTTTACTGGAGTTTTTTTGGGCGATAGGCTGAACTGCAATTCTCCATCATTATAGTACCTGCATATATTATAAACTCTGATGTTCTGCCTACTCCATAAGGCATACAGACATGTAGTTGTATATGTATGTACAGTCTGCAACAGAATTATGTAGACCACCCAATCCCCTCGCACACATACTTATGCATGTTTTTTTTTATTTATTGTTTATTAATAAATTTATAAAAATCTCATTTCTATGAAAATAGTCCCATAAAACTGTTTAAACAGTTTGACTGTGGGATCCAGAGTCTCATTACAATTACTTACTTATAATTATCTACATTTATTACCTATAATTTATTACTGATTTTAAAAGCTACATTAAAGAAGAAAAGAAATACTTTTTCAATTTGATTTTGAATTTATTCTTAACTGTTTGAGTATTGTTGAGTTCTGTTGATGTATTTTGTATGAGTGCGGGAGACTGGATGGTATACATAATTCTGTTGCAGGCTGTACATAATATGAAGACCGGCTGGTGTAGTGGTAACACCCTTGGCTTTTAATGTTTATGAATTTGGGAACACTGTGTTTAAACAAACCTTGTTATTGTACATTTTATGTAGGTACAAGATATGGAGCAAGAGTTTCGTTAATAAATTAGATCAAGAAACTTTAGGATGTTTAGTTTTTTTTTTATACTTCTGGACTTTTAGTTTTTCTTCAGATATTAAGTTTTTGCCTAGTAGTTAATAAAAACAAATATTCATCGAATAATTATTATTTATTCAGTAACATGGCGTAATTATCCCTACACATAACATCAGAAATGTAAATATTTAACAGAAAAAAACCAACTCAAAAGGCAATTGATTCAACAAAAAGCACCTAAAATTAAATTGCTTTTAACACGCTAAAAATCAATTTCGGAAAGTAAACGATCGGGTACTAAGAACTTTGTGTCATTAGTGTAAAACTCATTTTCGCATGAACCTGTTAATCTATTCAATTTTCAGAATGAAAATAAAAATGTTATTTGTCACAATGTTGACACATACGAGTAGGTACAGTCAGCCAAAAAAGTGGTGTAACAGTTTCATATGGTTTTTTTAGTTATTGAAAATACAGAAAGGTTAATAGGTTATATACCTATGCATAAAAATGGAATTAACCTAATTAATGAATACATGCTGGGTCCGCCTATAATATTTAAAATCCTCTTAAATTTTACTCACTGAGAAGAATTTTAAAATTTTTATTTATGAAAAATATTAAAAAATTTTTTTTTTTCGAATTTAAGACCCACTCTACACTCTGAATCTGCTATTAAAATATTATTGGGCGGTCCTATATATCACTTATCACGTATTGTTGTCATGATATTTTTATATTTATCATTAACGTTTTACTTGCGCAATTTTGAAAAACGCAAGAAATTCGGGATCAAAACTATAAATAAATAAATAATTTATAATTTCTTATAATTTATATTTCCATTTTAACTCGACTTTTCGGTGTGCTTTTATTTAACTGCAATAAAAGTTTTCAGATCGATCTGCAAGTGAAATTATTCTTTATTGTTCTACTAGTTGATGCCCGCGCTTTTTTCGCGTCTGTCACGTCATTATCCCCAAATTTTGGTACACAAATTTTTTGGCTCACTGTACATACACGACAGCATCCACGTGTAACTCGAAAGGTGCTTCAGATACGCTTTTCGATATCGTATTTACGTTTAGAAATTATTATGATTTGTCATAAAATGTGTATTAACTTTAGAAAAAGATTTTTCATTTTTTTATGATTCGTAGAAATAAGAAAATCAAAGGTAATTATACTTCAATCAACTTTTAGATTACCATGATGATGCGACTTTCAAAAACGTCTTTCATTCATGTATTACTAGGTGTTTCGCGCGGTTTTCCCGTGC
Organism: Stenoptilia bipunctidactyla; assembly: GCA_944452665.1. Lineage (NCBI taxonomy): Eukaryota > Metazoa > Arthropoda > Insecta > Lepidoptera > Pterophoridae > Stenoptilia > Stenoptilia bipunctidactyla. The sequence continues at coordinate 1,766,028 of OX101745.1, read as the reverse complement.
AATTTCAAATCCCGTGGGAATATCAGGATAAAAAGTAGCCTATGTGCTATTTCAGACTTTACACTATCACAACGCCAAATTTCATCGAAATCCGTTGCGACGTTCTGCCGTGATTGAAGAACAACCAACCATACATCTAAACTTTCGGATTTATTATATTAGTATGATTAAATTTATTTTAATTTGGTATTTATAAAATACATTTATTTCAATCAATACAATAATTTCTCACCGCGACTTCTGTGCTTTAGAGGGCACGATACCTTGTCGGTCCCGGGTGCTGTATACTTGTATAACTACAGAAGTCGTTAGAGTTAAGTACTTTGACTGCTGTCTTTAATGATGATTTTACTTTTAAAACTTAATGTTAATGTTTAAACTGTTCTCCTAACTTTATTCTGTCCATAAATATGGATGCCCACGATACAGGTTCTTCCTAGTGTGGGATCCACAGTCCATGCATTCTGTATTGTTACAATAAATTTGTTAAGTATAAATTGGTTAAGTCTGCTATTAACAATTATGATAGGTATAATATATGAAACAAAGTATTATTCTCATCTTTTTAGTCGTTAAGTCTAAATGTAACAATTTAAAGTTTAAATAAAGAATTTGAATTTGAGTTTGTAAGAAGCCATTTTCGGCACCCTGAAAATTCTGATATCCACCAAACAGCACTGGGCCAGCTTGGTGACTGGTGACAAATTTTCGATACTGAAGGAGAGCACTCTGAACTCTATCCTGATCATAATTGTGTAATAAAAGTAGATATTTAATTTTTCACCAGAAAAAAAAAACTAAATACTACACTTTTCCCGACGCGCTGCCTCAGTCAACACGCACACAGCAGTGTTCCCGCCACACGCACACCACCACCCGCTAAGTATCTATTGTATTACGCTAATGTAACCAAGCGTTGCGTAATGAATTCTTTAAATTTCGGTTAAGTTTACTCAGTCAATAATTTATATTTTATTTTATTTTTTATTTTGTATGATCTCAAACTTCGAAAATTAATCACCAGTCACCCTGTGTAAGGTCCGTTTAATGATTATAGAGCTTCTTATAAAACTTCATTTTTCCTGACGTTCCATCTAAAAAACACCTATTTTTCTAATTTTTCTTTCAATAAAAAAGTAATGCGCCTCTTTGGATAAGCATTCTCAAGTAATGCGCTTATCGATAGATAAAATTTCATTGAGAAAACGCCCTAATAAAGACGTCAAATTAAAAGAGAATAAAGTATTTACATCGTATGAAGAAAAATGGTTAATCTTAAACTTTACGAGACAAAATTTATCCTAAAACGCTCTTTTCGAAATAAATTATACCAATGTCAAGACGTAGCATCTTTTCTTAATTCCCAAAAATAAAACAAACGAATTCATTCCTTACACACACTCGCAATGAAGTTCAAAATCTCCTAACAATCCCCTAACCCTAGTCAAATTTAAGGCGTTTGAATTTAAATTTTATCTCTCCAAAAATAGGCCACAGTTTTCCAAGTCTCGAGTAAATTTCGTCGAAGATTTCGCTTAGTCATATGATTGTAAACTTTTTGCGTGGGAAAATAGAGGTTAATTTTTATTGTTCGATTTTATATATTTTTTCGGGCTATTTATCAAACTGGATAGGGGACGTCAGACGTTTGGATATCTTATAGAAAGGTGATATTTTTGGTGGGTGTAAGTCTATTCTTTTTTAGATAATAATGGTGTAGATAAGTTTCGGAGATAATGAGGTTTTGATATCACGATGACTAGCAATAAACCCGTTTTCTTACAATATAGAAGATAAGGCTTTTCAAGCTCAAGTGAGCCACTTTTTTAATCAACAGTAGTTATACTATGTGATTTCCAAAGTAATAAAATACTTAATCTATTACATACATACATAACTTCACGCCTGTATCCCGTATGGGGTAGGCAGAACACCAGAGGTAATAAAACCATCTGATGTCACGTTTGACTAATTTGGAGGCATTATGATAGTGGAGAGAGACTATTGCAGAGACAGGGGGTCAGCCTATCGACCACAAAAAAGCCTCCCATAACACCTCGATCTCTTAACTGACTTTTACAGTATGCCCGGGAAGAGAAGCAGCTGGCACATTCTATGTTTTTCTTTCGCTCCCAGTCCAGCATAGAAGCAACATGTAATTTATTCTTAATTTATTTATTCTAACAAAATGAGACTGTGTGCAACTGAAACGGGGGCAGTTGACACTGGGAGCGAATGCAACGAACCCGAAAATTTCTATGTTACTAATTAATAACTGTTTTAAACTATCGTGGTTATTTTCACTATAATTTATTGAATTCGCAGGATTTCATTAAATTATAATTATAATGTTACTTATATTATAAATGTGAAAGTATGGATGGATGTATCGATGTTTGTTCATCAATCACGTTTGAACGAATCAACGGATTTGTATGATATTTGACGTAGTGATAGTGTACAGTCTGGAATATCGTTTAGACTCCAGAAAGTCACTTACTCGTTCATGGATCTATGTGTACGTTTATAATAAAATTCCAAAAACATTTAAGATTAACCCTTCGATTTAAGGATAAGTGTTGTGTGAAAAGGTTTACTATAAGGTATCCGGATGCAAGAAGATGGGATTCTTTGGCTGTAAGCTGTTGTTGTGTATTTTTAAAAGATGATTGCTGTTGAGTTTCTTACTTACTTCTTCTTAACAGATCAACTTTCCAAAGTGGTGGCAGATTCAGTTCAATTTGTAAATAGTTAGACTAATTTCAAGTGTATTTCGATACCTACGAAATAAAGATTTAATGAGTTTTGGTACTTTTTATCCCAATGTTCCTGCAGGATTTGAAATTGAGAGGGCAATATAACCCTTTAGAAATCCAAATCCATCCTAAAAAACTATTCTGAGGCCTGTAATCTTATAATATCTTTCCTAAGCAAGACTCAAGCATGGATTCGTGCTTGATAAATTCTAAATAAGAAACTTATCAAAAAAGACGTGTAGCACTCGGAGACTGCCGCGGTAAAGCTATTTCATAGCATTTTTTATCAACTTATGCAATTATAATTATTTATTTATTTTATTAATGCAGTAATGTTTGATCTTATATGAAGTTCCACAAGTTCCTAGTAGATGGCGCTGATTATTTATTAAAGCCCGCATGTAAAGTTATGAAATCAAAGTATCACCGCTGTGCCGGTCGGAGTGGGGGTGTTAGGTTTTTTTCGTTATGGAATTTCTGGATTCGGTCCCCACGCTCAAGGCCCGCGATAGAAGCTATGCAATAGCTTAAAACTAAATGCAAAATTTAAGTCCTGGCTTTTAAGCCCTAACTATAAAAATAATCAAAAGATTAAATATGTTAATGTTAATTCATTTCATGAATATTGCGTAAGTTTTGTTGTGTGATCGGTAAATCCAAATAAATAAAATATTGTATTGATCATGTAGTTATATCTACTGCGACCAAAAAAGAGAAAAATAAATAAGTTGCGTTCGGAACCATCAACATCGTGTTGATATGAAATTAAAAATAAACAAAAACATTGTGAACAAGTAAAAATAGTGCAAATATTAAACCATAAGTATAATAAAAGTAGTAAATCCAAATATTTTTTAGTGTATATAGATTTTTCTCTCACTTTTTAACATAACAGACTGCGTTCTTCCCATAATCAACGACACGAGTGCCAACTGTCAAACTGACAAATCAACTGAATAAAAGCAGCGGCCGGCTGAAAGATTTTCATTCCTTTGTTACTGCTTTGTGATTACATGGTGCTCTGTTGTTACATGGTGGATAATTTCAACTTGTGTTTCTTTACACGAAATCAATATTGATATTACTTTTTCAGCTCATCATACTATCCAAAAATAATAAAAGAATCAACTTTATACTTTTGACGACCGGCTGGTGTAGCGGTAACATATATTGCCTTCTATGCCAGAGGTCCTGGGTTGGAATCCCGCCGGCGCGGCGGCGGATATTTGTGTGATGAACACAGATATAAGTCGTGAAGTCATGGATGTTTATATGTTTATTTAAGCTTTTTTAATTAAAAAATATGTATTTATTCAATATGTTTGTTTATATATTTCTTAAGTATATCAGTTATCTAGTATCTATAACACAAGTTCTTTAAGAAACTTAATTTGGGCTAGATAATGTTGTGTGAGTGTCAGAAATATTTATTGTTATTATTTTATGGTGGGCATAAAAGCCAGGCAATGTATGGACACTGGGATGAACCCTTTAGCCAGAGTTTGAGTCTGAATATGATTTCATAAAATGAGTCTTAGAATAACTTTATTTTTTTTTAGAATACTTTAAGCGCTTGACTTCTTCTAGGCTATATTACATTTAAAATTTGAAACGTTTCATAATAGCCTGTGTAAACAAACAACAACAACCGCAAGTACAGATCAATCTAACCAACACGCGTCCAGCACACCTGCTGATTGTTTCCATGTGTTTTACAATTTCAAATTTAGAAGGCAATTAATTCGTTTGCAACGGTCTAGGTCTGTTTTTGTTTTGGTTGATGGGGGCTTGGACATTGGTCATTTAAGTCTTTTTTTTATGATTAGCAGTGTGGTTTTATAGTTCTGATTTTCTTATGTTTTAGAAATGCTTATTTAGGCTTAGTTTAATCATATTATACTTGTGTTAGTATTTCGTAGTAGGCTATGTATATGAGTGATTACTGATGCCTTTGCAGTATGCCAAGTCAAAATCTTACCCGAGATATCGTCGTTATAGTGATGGCGATATACAGTGGTGCTTAACGTTGAGTAAAGATATTTTTGCTATAGTTATATTTATGTAGTAAAGTGTACATTTTAGTGTAAATTAAAGTGCAATACATTATTATTATTTTTGTAAGTGGTTTTTAGAAAAAAGTCTGGAAGACGATGTTTTAATTCGACAGTTACTTTACGTGTTCATTTCTGACAACATAATTTGTTGGTTTTTCAATCCTTCTTTTACTAGTGAACAAAACAATATTTTCACGAATATACTTGATATTTGAACATAACTTTTGAGTGGTCTAAATTGGAGTAATCTTGAAAAGTATTGACTTGGTCAAACATGACTGCAGTTTTATTCAATTATTACAAACGTATCGGGATATTTGTAACAAAACTCCAAATGTAGCAAAATCAATCATCCATATTTCAAATTATCGACAATAAACAAAACATAATCAACAAAGAAAGAACGAAGCTATTAATATTTATAATAAATACTAACCTCCAAAATTCCTAGTAATTAATACTGCTTGTGTACAAGTTAAGCCGCAACCCAAATGAAAATAAACCTAAATTCGTACGTGAGTGATAATCTCTCAACATTTATATTAATTAGTGGTGTTGACGAATCTTCGCAATCCCGTTACTTATTGCTGTGCTGTTTATTCTATAAATAGTTTACATTTAATTTATGAGAATAATGTTTCTGTGTTTATCCTGATTTTATCAAAAGCGTTTATGAGAATGGATGGAAAATAAACAGTAATCATTTTTATAATCTAATATTCGCTGTGAAGGGCGGCAAAGTCTGTCTTGCAGAGTTAATAAAGTTGGTTTTAAAACTGAGCCTTGGACATCTATTAAGTATACCTCTTAGTATCATAAATCATAAATCTGTCAAGAAATTTTACTTGAATCTGAATTCTATAAAATTATATAAAGCTAAAATTGGTTGGGGAAATTTGACAGGTAATGTAACGGTTGATCTGCTGGCTTCTGTACCTCCAGAAAGCTCTTTGCCGTATCTTCATTGGTTCTATCTGATTTAATCTCATAGAATTAAAACATGCACATTTTTTGCAGCAATACCTAACCCTACCCTATTAGAGAGGTACCCCGCTGGAATTCGAGCCCTGTTATACGTTTGCAGAATACTTAACCAATTTTTTGTACTTGTATTATGTTATTCTCGGTATTGGGTAGTCGATACGGTCCAGAACCATTCTGCTGCATCCCGAAGAGCCTGACGCGCTTAATACTCACCGTCCAGTGCCTTTCAGAAAGCAAAAGCCTCTGGGAACTTTCACTAGGCATGAGACACTCAAGGGAACTGATAGAGGGATATTCCAAGTCATACACAGAATCGGTAGTAACTGTTAACAAACCCCAACTACGCGCAGTGGCAAGATCACTAACGGGACACTGCAAACTAAACAAGCATATGTCCAACCTGGGTCTCACTGAGACGGCGCTCTGCAGATACTGCGAAAGCGCAGAGGAAACCCCTCTACACCTACTGTGCCACTGCCCCGCAGTTATGCACAAGCGCTCCGCTCACCTGGATAAGCACGAGCCGGATCCAAAAGAAATTAGGAGCATCGCCATAAGGAAAATCCTAAACTTCCTGGAGTCCATTGGAGTGTGCGGCGAGTTATAAATTGGGACTCACACAATAGATCTTCTAATTCGCAATGTGACGAACGGACAAGCCTGCTCATATATTCCCAAAACCCCCAATAATAATAATAATATTCTCGGTGTATGCTAGTTTTTTCTACAATAAAATTTTCCTCATTACTAATGCTTTAATACCTGGGTGCAGTCTTTATCCGACCAAGCCCTTTAAAAAGGGCAGGTAACACAGTAAAAGTATGTTTATTTATAAGCCATAACGTTTTTGTTGTCATTGGGGCGGTAATGGACATGATTTAAACCATGGTGTCACTAGTATTAAGTTTGATTCTTGGCGTTTAGTAACTTTTAAATTTAAAGTATAATGCAAAATCGACTTCGATTTTGCATCATATCGAAGTCGATCGACCGACTTCACGTCAACACTTTGTCTGACCACGGTCATTTACGTAAACAATCTCCGAAATCATACATATTGTTTCAACAATTTGAACTTTTCAATGAAGTAATCGACCGATTTCGGTGAAATTTGTATGAGACTAACTATGAAGTTTTCTCTATCATATGAATTAAGAATTTTAAAAATCGATTCATAATTGTCCGAAATATCGAGTAACAAAGACACAAAAAAAACATACAGATGAATTGAGAACCTCCTCCTTTTTTGGAACTCTGTTGAAAAGGAAAAAGATTTTTAATTACTTTTCATACTATATTTATAAAACCTAATAAGTATATTTATTTTTTAAGGTTATTAAAGTCCTATGAAGACTTATGGCCATAGGGTCTTTTGAGAAACTGTAAAGTCAAGTTAAAACATTAAATGTAATTATAAGCGACATGGTGTCTTTTTAAATTTACGCGATAAAATCGAATTAGAAGTGATTTTTTTATTTATATTATGAATCTTGAAAAGTTAACATAGATTTGTAAAGTATATAATATATAACAATATTATATATATAACAATGTTATATGATTAGTAATCTGAGATAATATAATATTCTTACAACTACATACTTATTTTACGATCTTATTAAGAGACATCATATAGATATCTTTTTGAAATTCACATTCTACTGCTATTCATTTCGTGAGTTGTCAACAGGTCAACACTTTAAAAAACTCAGTTATACAACCATTTTATTGCAAAACCCTATAATGCAAAATTATCAGAAACAACTGCTCTTTAACGCCACAGCTACCCCCACCCCTGTCATTCACAATTATTTCTTGTTATTAGAGGGGGTGCATATATGAATTTTATGTCAAATACCACCCTTATAAGAATTAATTGTGTTTTGTGTAGCTTCAAAAGCTAACACATGTCTTTGTTGATATTTTCCTTATTTATTATACTTTGTTATTTAAATACAGCTTTTTCAACTTTCTTTTTACAAATACATACATATTTTAGGGAGCGAATAAATACGACCAAAAATTGAATCCTGCTGACACCGATGTGTTTAATCCATAAGTTATAATCTGAACGGCTAAAGTCCCGATGGGTTTTTTTTTTGACAACCAATATGTAAGCCCTTGACGTGTGGCCTCTCCTTAAGAATAGCGCTACCCCATCTCTTCCCGTGGGAATAATAAGAGGTGAATAAGGGACAACAATCCAGGCGACGAGCAGCAGCGTTCTTCTGCGTTGCAACAACTCCTTACTGCGATCGCCAACCCGCCTGCCAAGAGTGGCGATTACGGCATTTTCTACCCTATTGGGGGAGGCCTATGTCCAGCATTGGACGTCTACTGGCTGTGGATGATGATGGATGTTGATGTAGCCCTAAACATAGCTTTAATGTAGGCTTCTGTTATGGAGACCACTGGTAGAATAAGAGGTATAATGTATAAATATAAATATCATAGTTTAAATATAATAGTAGACTCCAGACGATCACCAACTCGTTCATGGGTCACAATGTGTACGCTTTATCTATACTAACATATAAAGCTGAAGAGTTTGTTTTTTTTGTTTGTTTGTTTATTTGTTTGAACGCGCTAATCTCAGAAACTACAAGGGGGATTTGTTTTGCGGTCGCTAGTTTTATAATAAAACTAGCCACCGCGCGCGGTTTTACCCGCGTAACTTTTGATCCCGTTTGAATTTCGGGATAAAATATAGCCCATAACCTTCCTCAAGAGTTTGGCTATCAAATGCAAAAAGAATTTTTCAAATTCCACTTGTAGTTTCTGAGATTAGCGCGTTCAAACAAACAAACAAAAAACAAACACTTCAGCTTTATATATTAGTATAGATTAACCCTTCGATAGATTTAAGGATAACTGTTATGTGAAAAGGTTTACTATAAGATATCCGGATGCAAGAAGATGGGATTCCCTGCCTGTAAATTGTTATTGTGTATTTTTTTTTTCTTATTTTTAAAAGATTATTGCTGTTGAGTTTCTTGCCACTTCTTCTCAACAGATCGACTTTCCGAAGTGGTGGTAGATTCAGTTCAATTTGTAAATTGTTTGACTTATTTCAAATGTATTTAAATACTTACGAAATAAAGAATATTTGAGTTTTAGGGGTATTCTAGTATAAGCTGAGACCAGAGCTAGATAATAAAAGTTAATTGCCTGAACTGACACGGCTGAGGCACTAAGTGGTGTTACAAATTGATCATCGATTGTAGATCGGATTAGTCTACATCGATCGATAGTTTTCACTAGTCCAATCCGATCCAGTCAGATTCGATCAGAAAAAACCGATTCGATTGAACTTAACTCTCTCACTCTGCAGTCGAATAGTTAACCAATACACCCCGTAGGCCAACAAAGAATCAAAAAGTATTGGTAAGATTTCAGTTTTAGAAGCCAAGCCGGTTTGCCTGCAAGAAACCGCTTGATGCGATAAGTCCACTCAAATGGTCCAAAATTTTGTGTTAATTGTTATTGTATACTTTCGTTTTGTTGACAACGTGTATTTATATAATATAAATAAATAAAATCCCCAGACAATCACACCAACTAAATTACCTCAAAGTAAGCAAAGCTTGTGTTATGAGATACCATGTAGCGAACTAGCGTGGAACCTAGAATAGAAAATGCATATGTTATTAATTGAAAATGATTAATATTTTTACAAAATTATTAATAATAACCACATGTTTTGGTAAATGTGAATAAACGATCGAAATTTATTACTTTTAGTAGTAATTATTAATAATTCACGACACATATTGGTAAAAGTTATAAAATAAATAAAAACCCAATGTTTTTTGACCAGCAGGTATTTATGTATAATATTAAACACAGTTTTACAATATATATTAATTAGAGATCACACAAACAAGGTTACTTGTACTTGCTTTGAAACGAAAGGACAACCAATTCATATATTCTGAACTAGAATATTAAATAAATCAAACGGGCATATTTATCACAAAATTAACAATGAAATTCTTATAAAAATAAAATCTACCATCAAACTTATGCAAGAAAGTCTTTCGTGGTACAAAAAATTAAATCAAAAATAAAATTAAACAATTATTTTTGTCGCTCGTGACCACGGGGCCTGCAAAGACACCGAAACGTCGAGTTAAAATTTAAAATGTAAATATACGCGATAAATCCGGTTAAAAAGTGTTTTATTTAATTATTGTTTCAGTAACAAAATCAACACAAATTCTAAAAGCAATCATTAACAATCATATTTGGTTTGCCCGTAAATCTTCTGTAGCACCTATAAATGCAACAAATGATACACACACGGAACATGTTTTTTCTTGTTCTGTGCGGGAATCGAACCCCTAACTACTGGTGTCTGAGGCAGACAGGTTTACCCCATCGCCAAAGTGGTCTTCGGGAGGATATAATATTATAAATCCAAACTTTACCATAATCTAAGCTCATGATCAGGAACGATGAAGTACAGAATGAATCACACGGGCATAGAAAGAAATCAACTCATCAAAATCCAACATAACCCCTTGAGCATTGATTTAGCGGGAAACTTTCTATGAAGGTTTATTGCAAGCCTAACAGACCCTGAAGAGGTTAATCTAAAAAGTGAAGATCACTTGACTGTTCTTAGGACTTAGATAGGACTTCTTTTTTTTATGAATTATGGATGGGACGTTTGTCTTCAATACCACCTGATGTTAAGTGAACATGAAGACTAAGGCGTTACACGTCCATCCACGAGAAACCTATTCACTCGACGCTTAAAAGTACTAGGACTATACTGGTCAGGGAAAATAGACGCAGGCAGTTCATTCCAAACCTTGGCGACCCGTATCAAAAAGGAACTGTCAAAGCGCTTAGTTCGACTTTTCGGAATATCTACCACATACGGATGGAAGTTCTGTCTGCGTCTAGTAGTCCGATGGTAAAACTACTCTTTGTAAAGCCTGCACCACGCCACCACCGTCCAGAAACTATCAAAAAAGTAAAGTAGCGAAGTCCCTTAACAATAAAATACATTTGGCAATTCATGCTTAATTCAAAATGGCGTGGTGAAATCCATTTTGAGAAACCATTCAGTTGTAAATCTTCCAGAGTGAATGAAAGAATGGTTGAGTTATTTCATTCAATCAGTAACATTTCTTATGCAGATTTCTTAATGAATATAAATTGATGCAGTCAGAGGGCTGACAATATTAATTAATATTTTCTCTTTTATGTAAGTTTTGTATAAATCCCTTTATTCATTTATCATAAGTAAGATATGATTGAATTATGTTTTAAATTGAATGGTAGCTTCATTCTGTTTTTAGCTACTTTAATTGAGAATTATTGTACAGAATATCTAAAAAATTAAGAACTCACGTAGCAAATCCTTGATTGTAGCCTTAACATTTTTTTTTATTTAGCTCTGAACGTATTTATAAGGACAACAAAAAACGGTGAATTACGAGTTAAAAAATTTCGGTTTTTTTCTTTATTTAGGCATAACGGAGCATAAACGTCGGTATCATTTGCTTATATTTTTTGAGATGTTTTATTTTGCCATACTCTAAGCAATTGCAGACGTTAGTATTTGAGGGTGCGAAAGAAAAACATAGAATATGCCAGCTGCTTCTCTTCCCGGGCATACTGTAAAAGTCAGTTAAAAGACAGAGGTTTTATTGACGTTTTTGCGGGCGATAGGCTGACCCCCTGTCACTGCAATAGTCTCTCTCCGTTATTATAATACCTCCAAATGTCACACGAGACATCAGATGTTTTACAGCCTTTGGTGTTCTACCTACCCCATAAGGGATACAGGCGTGAAGTTATATATGTATGTATTTGATATTAATTCTGGTTTAGAAATTCTACTCGTTCCGGAAAATTGAAATGGATAGATTATCTTACAGATAATCAACTTATTATCCTATCTGGTTTCCGTTTTCTATTTTGATTTATGGAACCCTAAAAATATTGTTAAATAAAATACAAACACCTACTTTTTGTCTTTTTTATAGATACACAAATGTGATAGTTTTTATTGAATTTAACGTTAGAAATCTAGTAATTTTTTCTGCTGCAAAAAAGTTTTATTGATAAACAAGCAATGGTGAGCTATTAAGCTGTTTGCAGTGCTCCTGTTTATACTCTATTCATTCATTTGCTTTGTTTACAGTTCTGCATTAATTATACTTTTTTTTTTGCTTTGTAAACGTAGGATTATTTTTATTTAATCTGACTGTCGTATTCAAAGCACCATAATAAGTCTGTTTTGACATAATTATACTAAGCTTCTAGAATCCTCTTTCAATCTTAAAAAAAACATTTTTAAATAAATGTACCAATAAGCTTTTTGACAGAGTAAATAATAAATAATAAAAATGTTTAATAATTTCAGAAAAGCATAAATTACAAATATTGGCTTAAAATTACAAGGAAGGATAGAACATTGGTGCCTGAACTAGGATAGTCCTGTTTTTCAGGCTGGAGCGTGCTAAAATAACATTTAAAAATCATTCAAATTAAATATAGCGTCTATATAATAAAATTAGGATCTTAAATACAAACATTGTAGAATGTATTTAACTATTCTTAAGAAATAAAAATAAAATAGGAAATTGTGACAATTTTAAATTTAAATTTCATTTGTTAAACCTGAATACACATTTATGCAACAATTGTCAAAAATTAACTTAAAACAGTCAGTAGCATCTCGGTTTCATCATACCACAATTCCTGGAGAACTGTTTTTAAAGCCTTTTTACAATTTATTACATTTAAGGGATATATATGTATACATAAAAGTAAATATAAAGAGTACAAATAAAGAGTTAAGTGGGTACTGATGAAAATTATCAGTATCGATTGTGAGTTTATAAGTCATTATTTATTTACGTAAGTTAAAAATTACCATTAATAAATGCTACTGGTTTGGTTAGATTTAGCTAGCATAACGAAACATGCTAATAAACAAATAGTATATTATGTAACAAGTGAGCGAAGTTACATACGACGTTTTTCAACACACTTGTGAGTAAAAGACAGACATACGTGGTCATAAAATAACAAACACACTTGATAACAAAGCTGTGAATTGTGATTGAAAAATGGCGCCGAACCTCGCGCATGCGCGTAGGTTTTTTTTTCCGTCAAATGTGTCAATGTCTGTATTGCATATACAGCCTATTTTAAGTGAAAATGTTTAATTTGGAGTGGTAAATGCAAATATTTTAATATTTTATGACAAATGATTGTAAATTGTGAATAATTTGTTTAATATACAAATTTATTTTACTAATATAAGGCGCAAACATTTAAAAATGTATATGGATTTGAAGTGGTATATAACCTCTTTGTTGTTTCTGAAAATATTTAGTGTATGACCCGGACCAATAAAATATGCTCTGTTTTCTCGCATGTTATTTGCACAAAGTTACAATTCAACTTTGTAGGATTCATTATATTATGCACTAGGGTATACTATATTAATGCACGCGTGACTTATAGCCCAGTTTATAGTTCTAAACTCAATAGAATAACGCTCACTTTACGAGCAAGTGTGTTGAAAATGTTGTTAAAGTAGCATTTTGAGTGCGTAATTTAAGTAATAATTTGACGACCACTATGACGACCACTTTGGCGTTGGGGTAATATTATCTGCCTCAGACGCCAGTGGTTGCGGGTTCGATCCCCGCACGGAACAAGAAAAAAATATATTCTGTGTCTGGGTGTATATCTATTTATGTATTTATATTCTACGTTCCCCCCTCGTTCGCTATATGGTATCCCATAACAAGAGCTATGCATACTTTGAGGCCATGTAGTTGGTGTGATTGTCTGGGAATTATTATTAATAATGATTTTACAATTTTTGAGTCATGAACCATTATTAAAAGTTAATATCTTTAACTTTGATCGTTAGGCTAAACTTTATATTATAAAGTATCATGATATAAAAATAAAAAGAAACAAAAATTACAGTTATTAATATTTAAAGTATATTTTTTTCTGATTGTCAGTGGTGGCTTGTGGTGCAAGTTGCAGTGTTCCAAGTATTTGGTTGCTATTTTCGATGTATGAGGGAGGGAGGTGCACCAATGCACACAAATCCTACATTACTCCTTAAGAAGTTATGGAATTTGAAAAATAACTTAGTCATAGTAGTTGTGATAGATTCCGGCAAAAATAACGTGTATTTAAATCAATTACTCTAGTTTGAGTGCTTAAATATTTCGTTAGTAATCATGCAGTCCCAAAAAAAATTGACAAAGTGATCTATCACCCTTGCCTAAAACCGCAACACTCTCTATATTGTCCCAAAAAAAGGAGACCAGGAAAAGAATGATTACGCATTACTCCATCAAATACATCGCCAAAACACCGACATGACAGATTGCTGAATTAATTGAATCATTCATTCATTCAATTATAAATTCATTCACTTGTACGTGGAGACCGGTGGCCTACTTGAGCCGATCAGTTATTATTTATTGGATTAGAAATGATTGAGTGAAATTGATTTTAAAATGGGGGCTTTATTTTGGCGGGAGTTTTAAAAGTGTTTTTGAGTAAAATGAAAGCGTGTTTTTTGGCCGTTTTTTATTTAAAAATTTGCTTTATTTTGTGACCGTACACTATGTTAAGATAGGATTAGGGCGTATTTTACCTGGTGGTACCTTGTGGTTGTTACCTTGACGGAAGTAGTAACAATAAATTTGCCTTAAATACCAATAGTTGAGGATTCAATCCCGGCAAAATACAAATATTTGTGTCCATAAACATCTTTCTTTGTATCTTTAATACATATTAGACAAGGTGGACTGGGAGCGAAAGAAAAACATAGAATGTACCAGCTGCTTCTCTTCCCGGGCATACCTACGATAAAAGTCAGTTAAGGGTAAGAGGTTTTATTGGCATTTTTGTGGGCGATAGGCTGTACCCCTGGCACTGCCAAACCCTCTCTCCATCATTATAATACCTCATTTGTCAAACGTGACATCAGACGGTCTTATAACCACTGGTGTATAACCACTGGTGTTCATGTATGTATGTGTGTACTTACTCTAGAGCTTCATGGCGTTGTGTGAACGTAATATTCCCAAAAATTATTTACGCATTGCAACTTCACCCAAATTCAAGACAAACTTTCAAGCAGTACATCATCTCCTAAGTAGGTATATGATTTCTATTTTGTAATTTGATAATATTCTTCATCAATAGACAATAGTCTGTTTACTTCTACAAGATAAAAGTAAACAGACGATTAAGAACTTCCTCTTTTTGGCAGTTGGTTGAAAACAAGGTTAGAATTTAGGGTCATTACTCTACCCGATCATAAACCAAAAATAAAACAGCCTTCGGTAGCCGTCTCGGATTTGATTCCCGGGCAGTAAAACGGATTTAACGCTACGTTGATGGCCGCTTTGATTTAACCGACTACCTCAAATAAGAAGGTTGTTTTACGGATTTAGTGTTTAATTCAGGTTTTTAAATAAATAGACGGCATATTGGCTATATAATTTTTTTATTATAGCTCAACTCGATTTTGAACGAAATGTTATAAAAATAAATTATAGTGTTAAGTGTTAACTATTTTATATTAGAAAAGGAGCATTTCTTTAATAAAATAGCCAGTTTCATTAAACAATGGGCTGATAAATCTAAGATTTGCTTGGTGGTAGGATCCCTTCTGGGTCCGCCTGGCTAGCGACCACCCTTTACATAAAGTCTGCCGCCAAATGTTACCGCTCCGGTGGTAATGTGTTCCGGCAATATTGTATAAAGAGCCAGTTCCTTCCTAAACCCGTGTGCTTTCATCTTCGACCTCATCGTCAATTACCATCAGGTGAGATTGAGGTCAAACGCGGGTTTAGTCACTAATAAAAAAAAAAAAGATATAAAATTCTCGTGTCACAGTTTTCGTTGCCATACTCCTCCGAAACGGCTTGACCGATTTTGATGAAATTTTTTGTGCTTATCCGGTATCTATGAGAATCGGCCAACATCTATTTTTTTTTATTTATATGGCAAAACAATGTTTGCCGGGTCAGCTAGTTCAAAATAAAAGTCTCATAACCAACTGTTAATTTCCTGTAAAATGCTTATCTTGATTTTTTTCAAAAAGCCGTGTGAATCAGGTAACAAAAAATATTAAGGCTCTAGACCCTGCTTAAAATAAAATACTTCTAAATAGACTTAAAATAGATTATTCCATGCTGGACTGGGAGAAAAAGAAAATCATAGAATGTGCCAGCTGCTTCTCTTCCCTGGCAAACTGTAAAAGTCAGTTATGGGATAGAGGTTTTTTTGTGGGCGATAGGCTGAGCCCCTATCACAGCAATAGTCTCTCTCCATCATAATGATGCCTCCAAAATTGTCAAACGTGACCTCTGGTGTTCTGTCTACCCCATAAGGGATACAGGTATGGAGTTATGTATGAATGTTAAAATAGACTGTAAAAGGCGTCTTCTACAAGTGATCCATGCTTAGATAGGACCCTTTTGGGGTTCGTTTACCTAGCGACCACCGAATTCAAATACAAAAATGACACCTGGTACAAAATGTACCTTTACTTACCATAAGGTAAGATTAGGGTCAAAGGACTAGTTACGGATAAAAAAGAAAATAACAGCTCGTTTGCCCCTCATAATGTACATAAGATTTTCTAGATAGGTACTTAACTTCTGCACATTACTTTTGAGCTCGCCAACAAACAAGTTGACCCTAAAAAAGGTTTTAGTGAAAATAAATCCAAAGAGCCCTTAAATTGTCGTTATTTGAATATTTTTTTCCCACAAGATTAATGGTATGTCAGAACTTTGCTAATTTTCGTCAAGTGGTCGTTTTGAAGTTGCTCAGAATTGGGAAAAAACGGGAAAAGAGACTGGTTAGCGATATTTTTTTGCTATTTCATTACTTAAGTCCTCTTTAGTTTGGCGATTGATTGCTACAGTTTGGTTTTTGTTTATAACAGTTGAATTAAAAACATTAGTAAATAAATTTTCTTAGCTAGAAATAAAGAAATAGCAATTTATAGATGCATTAACTAACGTGAATCATACGATGTGATTGCGTCAAAAAATAAAAAATAAAATACCCAGAGACGAATTGAAAACCACTCTTTAGGAGTCGGCTTAAAAAGCAGGATACTTTGCTTTTACGTATCATCCAATAAAAAGTGAACATCTAGACGACGGTATTGAACCTTTGTATGAGATAACATTAACTCTCAACTAAAGATAACCACAACTAATAGCGGCCAAGGAAAAGGGACGCAAATATTTTTGAAGAGCCAACTTCTTCCTGAAAACGTGTGCTGTCATCTTCGACCTCATCTTCACTTACTATCAGGTGAGGTTGAGGTCCAACAAGGGTTTAATCATCATCATCCACAGCCTGTAAACGTCCACTGCTGGACCTAGGCCTCCCCCAAGGTCTTCCACGTCGCTCGGTCCCGCGCCGCCCTCATCCAGCGTTTACCGGCGATTTTGACCAGGTCGGCGGTCCATCGTGCGGGGGGCCTGCCTACGCTGCCTCTCCCAGTACGTGGCCGCCACTCGAGAACTTTTTTGCCGAGGGTTTAGTCACCAAGTCACAAACATTGGCAACCCATACGCCATATCGAGGCTTTCGTTCTACTCTTTGTAATATGCACTATACAGGGTTTTTATTTATTTTATAAGCCATATACATCATATGATTAAGCCGGCTTAAAAAGAAACAATAGAGAAACATTTGTTACATATAACACATAGAAATAAATAGCAGTAACATGCAAATTATGAAAATGGAACTGAAAGTAAAGATTTGTAGTAGTCATGTCTTAAGGCCAAAGATTGAATAACAAAACTTAGAAAACGATCACTGTGGTTAACAGAAAAGTTAGAACTAACAGGGTTTTTTTTACAAAATAAATATCATTTTCTTTCAACTATGCATAAAAATGTATGAAATTTCATTATTGCACAGTTGCTCTAGAGCATTAAAGATTCGCTTTGTACTGAGTTTTTAGTGTGATTGTGATGAAATTAAAGCATAGTTGAAAGAAAAGCAGATTATGCACCGTGACTTAAGTAATTTATATTGCTCTCGTGCCTGTTAGATTAGAGCTAAATCAGGCACTCGGTGCAATGATAAATTACTTTGTGCTCAATGCAATAATCTACTATTAAATAAACGATTTATGCAAAAAAAAGGACGACTACGTATAACATAAAGACGACTACGCACAACTACAAAAGATCCTGTAGTACTACCTATAATACTATCAATGAAATGCCGCGTCGTAGTCGCTGTGTTCATCAACAGCAACTACTTTTATGTAAAAAACTTGGTAGTTCCGTATTTTTTTTTGTACTGAGCGATACTAAAATGTGCAGGAAAACTCATATTGTATCAAAGAAAATAAAATTTATATTTGGCTGGTGACTAAAAAAAAAACATAGTTCAATCGTAGTTCAATGAAAAAAAGGATCAATCTTCCACAGGCAGATCTATCTATAAGAGTGCAAAAAGACGTACCATTTGGTTGCTAGGGTATTGTCTCAAAGCCTTAACTAAACGCTGAATTTCATAAAGATATAAACAATGGAAAAAATACCCTTGTAAATAAAGGTAACACAGTTCCTTTTATCACACTTTTGCCTCAAAAATTCCACAAAGGAACTCATAAACATTTTATATAATGCCGATTGTACGCCTCAAGGCATCATACCCTGACATGTACTAAAAACCAACTTACTTTGACCCTCTTTCCTTCACGACGTTTCGTAAAATTATATGAAAAGTCAAGTTTCAGAGAAAATGGCGGAATAACCGGCATAAAATGAACCAAACTGCTTTGAAACTAAAGAAGAAATGACACTGTGAGTTTCAAACGCAACGTACGTTCATAATGGTTTCTGTATAAGATATTTGAAATGAATGTATGTCGGTTTGCTCTTGTAATTCTGTTGTGTCCGAATGAGCTTTAAAAACTGTATGCTCATAAAGGAAATTGTTGCTCTTTAAATATAAGACGTTTTATCAATATATATAAAACTGTTCCGTTACTGACTGAGTGACTGAGGTACTGAGTGACTGACAGACAACGTACAGCCGTAACTACTGAGTGTAGAGAGCTGAAATTTAGAACATACATTCTATAGAGGATGTAGGGGTGCACTGAGGAAGGAATTCCCGAAATTCCCACGGGAACGGGAAATATAGGACTTTTTAGTTTGTATCAAAAATCTTATTCCTTGAGTGCACCGATGTGAAACTTGGTGTAAAGGTTTTGCAATGTGCGTCTAGTTGTGCTATGAAAGGAATTCCCTAAATTCCTACGGGAACGGGAAATATATGATGTTTTAGTTTGTATGAAAAAATCCCATCCCTTGAGTGTACGGATGTGATACTTGGCATGAAGGTTCTTCAAAGAGTGACTGGTTGTGCTACGAAAAAAATTCCCAAAATTCCCACGGGCACGGGAAATATATGATTTTTAGTTTGTATGAAAAAAACTTATCCCTTGAGTGCATGGGTGTGATACTTGGTATAAAGGTTCTTTCAGTGGGTGTCTGGTTGTATAGTTTCTGAAATTTCCACGAGAAGGGTAGTCAAGCGCAAACGAAGTTGCGGGATAAAGCTAGTTATAAATAACTTTATCGTTCAAGCACTCTTTTCGCAAAAGGATGCTTTGTCTGATCTTCTCAACCTGCTGTCTTTAGATCTGGTAGGTAACAATGTGGTCGTTTCAGCACTTAGTGCTTCCTGTTCTTAAGCTCTGCGTTTTATCGCCGACTGGCTGCCATGAGCGGAGCTAGTCTTCGGTAGATTGTCGGCAGAAAGACAAAAGATCATTAAGGGGAGTTTAGTGAGTAGAAGTCTCACACTGTCTGGGATCATCTGGCCGGGCCCCCAGCAAGTGCTTTTTCGTACTTCTGATGTGTTCTCCTCCTCCCGTCTTTTCTAGTTGTGGCACATTTACCATATTTTTTCATCTATTTTGAGTAGTCAATATTTTTGCTTACAGAAATTAAAGTTACAGATATTTAGTGACAGACTTTAGTGCACTTAACAAACTTAAAAAACAAACGCTTCAGCTTCATTATACCAATATAAATAGGGATTCTTGAAAACTTGAAACATTATTCACACAGCGAAGATTATATAATGACAAGCTTTATCCCGCAACTTCGTATGCGCTTAACTACCCTTCTCGTGGAAATTTCAGAAACTATATAACCAGACAACCACTGAAAGAACCTTTATACCAAGTATCACGCCCATGCACTTAAGGAATAAGTTTTTTTCATACAAACTAAAAATCATATATTTCCCGTGCCCGTGGGAACTTTGGGAATTTTTTTCGTAGCACAACCAGTCACTCTTTAAAGAACCTTCATGCCAAGTATCACATCACAACACTCAAGGAATAAGATTTTTCATACAAACTAAAAAGTCCAACCTCTTCCCGTGGGAATTTCGGGAATTCCTTCCATAATACAAACAGACACTTATTGAGGAACCTTTATATCAAGTATCACATCCGTGCACTCAAGGGATGGGATTTTTTCATACAAACTAAAACATCATATATTTCCCGTTCCCGTGGTAATTTTGGGAATTCCTTTCATAACACAACCAGACACATATTGAAACACCTTTACACTAAGTTTCACATCGGTGCACTCAAGGAATAAGATTTTTCATACAAACTAAACAGTCCTATATTTCCTGTTCCCGTGGGAATTTCGGGAATTCCTTCCTTAGTGTACCCCTACATCCCCTAAAGAATGTATGTTCCAAATTTCAGCTCTCTACGCCCAGTAGTTACGGCTGTACGTTGTCTGTCAGTCACTCAGTACCTCAGTCACTCAGTCAGTAACGGAACAGTTTTATATATATATTGATGATAAACCTAGCATATTTTTACCGTTACCCAAACCATCAAATTTTGCACTATTTTCGATTTAGAACGAACAACTAAAAGCCTCTAATAGCACGTCACTCGCCTTTATGTTGCAAGACAATACAATAGTCTCGTAGGAAAGTCTCTCACGCCCAGAAACTAGATTTCGAAAGACGTGTTCTGTGTCATTTTCTTCATTATGTGTATAGTGATTATTTCCATTACGTGGCTTGTCAATTAAAGGTAACTTACCGTCTGTGATCTAATAAGCTAACCTACAATTAATGCACCACTTTTGACAACCACTACGGCGATGGGACACTGTCTGCCTCAGACGCCAGTGGTCGCGGGTTCGATTACCGCACGACACAAGAAAAAAAAATGTTCGGGGTCTGGGCGTTTATCCATATATGAATTTACATTCTAGGTTCCCCAGTATTTACCATTCCATAATTGTGAGAATAAAGATGTTTATCACTTGATCTAGCTAAAACGGCTAACCAAGTAATTTGATATCTTTATCATTTTCAGATTTTAAATTATGTCTACGACAATTAAAAGCATTTACTTATAAATTTTAGTTTAATCGAATAAAGGTTTTAGTTTAATTTACTCTAATTTGAACTAAACATGAAATTACGAAATTGTGCAAGAAAATGTCGAAAAGTCCGCCATTACTGTCTAAAACATACGCGCGTTTAATTTGAGAAATCGTAAAACTTTATGTCTCTCGTAATGGCGTAGACACGGTCTTAGTTTTTGAGCGAACTTCACATTTGTTTCTGGTTTTTGTCGAACAATATTATTTTGAACGACTCAGTGCTAAGTTATGTCGATAATATAAAATTCCCATACTTTTATTTTTTATGAATGATTTAATGTCGGAAATAAAAATAGGAAGCGCAAAAAAAGTAAAAGAAGTACATAAATAATAATAATAATAATAGTATAATTTATTGACACAAAAAATACTTTACAAGAGAAATTACTAACTAGTAATTAAATAGTCAGTTTGTGTGTCAAAAGGGCACTTTCAGCAGGATGTTGCCTCAGTGTGAGGCAACGCTGGATTTCAAAGCACCCCTTGACTAAAAATCCAGATTTAAAGCGGTGGGTTACATAATTACATTCTATTCAATACATTTTATTTAATACAATACAATTCAATAAAAAGCAGACAATTCATACATAACTTCACGCCTTTATCTCTTATGGGGTAGGCAGAACACCAGTTAAAAGACCATCTGATCTCACGTTTGACTTTAGATGTATTATAATGATGTGGAGAGACTATTGCAGTGACGGGGGGTCAGAATTTCGCCCACGAAAACGTCAATATCTGTACATAATATTCGTATATTTTTCTATTTTAAATTATTGGAATGGATTCTATCTTCATTTTGTCTTCAGTCACTACGGTGTAAGTAAAAAAATAGAAACATAGAGCTTAAATCTATACTAATATATAAAGCTGAAGAGTTTGTTTGTTTGAAAGCGCTAATCTCAGAAACTACGAGTGGGCTTCGAAAAATCCTTTTTATATTCGATAGCCCAACTCTTGAGGAAGGTTATAGGCTACATTTTATTCCGAAATTCCCATGGGATCAAAAGTTACGCGGGTGGCTAGTCATACTTATATTATTAATTTGAATGTTTGGATGGGTGGATGTTTGTATGTGTTCCTGAATCACGTAAAATGGCCGAATGGATTTTCATGTAATTTTGTGTAGAAATAGTTTATAGTCTGAAATAGCACATTGGCAACTTTTCATCTCGAAAAAAGATATCTCTTATGGGATAGATCTATATGGTTCAAGAAAGACTTTGATTTCAAGACTTTGACACTAGGTGGCGCAGATAGTATTTTAAATCGCACAATAAACTTCATCGTTAAAAAATGTTTCCAATAAAAAATTTGAAAGTGTTATATGGAATTAAATTAACTTGATACAGATCAACTGGATTTTAATAAAACTCATTCAAACTCACATCTAATTATTTAAGAAGCAACTAGCCTAATTCGACTTGACACAATCTAATTTTTGGGTTTATTTAGTGATAAATTGGGTGACGTCAAATTCTTAGTTGCTTACAAAAACTGATATTGAAGCTTTTAAGTTTTACAAGGAGAAATGTCAAATACCATCCTCTGTGAGTTTAACATAAAATAAAAAGGAAGAACTCGCAATAAAAGAGCAGGAAACAAGAATTCCTTTATAATAAAATTTTATAAAAGAAAAATGTTTTTTTTTTCTATAAAATAAAGAATGAATTTAAAAATGTTTATGGAAAAGGAAACATAAAAAATTAAATAAAGGAAGTTGCTGTTATAAAAAAACATCCAAGTGTACGTCCTCGTAAAATAAGCTTTTTCAAAAAAAAAAAATATAAAAAAGTCCCGCACGAAACTCTTACTTTTTTATTGGTGACCTTAACCTCAACTGGTAACCTCAATGGTGAATGAAGATTAGGTTGAAGATGCCAGACTGTATAGGATGCAACTGGCTAACCATTACATACATACATACATAACTTCATGCCTGTATCCATTATGGGGTAGGCAGAACACCAGAGGTTATAAAACCCTCTGATGTCACGTTTGACAAATTTGGAGGCATTATTGCAGTGATAAGAGATCAGTCTATCGCCCACCTCCAATAAAACCTCAAAGTCAAAGTCAAAAGAATCTTTATTTCGTAAGTATTTGAATATATTTGAAATAAGTCACAAAACAAATTGAACTGAATCTACCGCCACTTCGGAAAGTCGATCTGTTGAGAAGAAGTGGCAAGAAACTCAACAGCAATCATCTTTTAAAAATACACAATAACATGTTTATTTAAGTTTATTCTAAAAAAAATATATGTATTTATTCAATATGTATGTTTATATATTTCTTAAGTATATCAGTTATCTAGTATCCACAACACAAGTTCTTTGAGAAACTTAATTTGGGCTAGATAATGTTGTGTGAGTGTCAGAAATATTTATTTATTTATATTTATTATTCACTATTTAATATAAAATTAAATTAAATTAAACTTAGCCTTCCGTGCGTGGTTTTATCCATATTTTTACTCGCGTTGCTTTTAATTAGTCTAATGTTCGATGTGATTGAACAACTCTAGTAATTTTTAAGATAATTAAAAACAAATAAAAGAATATTTTAATTAAAGCTATCGTATATTTCCTTTGACAAGATAGCGAGGAAGCATGTCTGAAATTAAGGCTTGTCCTAAAGTGTTCACATATGGCTCATTCGTTTTTGATGAAATTTGTCACTTCAGATTGACACATCTCATTTAATTTGACCGATGTGGGAAAGTCTACAATCACATGATATAATGTTAGAAAAATAATGTTATGAGGCGGGTATTGAACCTTATATCTTGACAAACTAGGGTTAGTTAATTGCTGTGTTTTTGAAATAATTAGGATATTTGCTTTAAAAATACATAATAAGATACTTCTTGTCCGTGTAGGGTCGACTTAAAATCATCATCATCATCACAACTCTTTGTAATGAGCCCACTGCAGGGCATGAGTCTCTTCCCTGGGTGACGAGGAGGTATAGGCCATAATCCACCAAGCTGGCCCAGTGCTGCGTGGTGGATGTCAGAATTTTCAGGGCGCCAAAGTGGCTTCTGACAAACCCTAACGACTACTGTATACAAGTATACAGCTCTCGGGACCGACTGCTTAACGTGCCCTCCGAAGCACGGAAGAAAATTCTTGCTTTCTATGATAGAAAATACTGTAGAGTTAGTAATATAAATTTCTTTGAAATCGATTGAGTACTTCATGGAAAATTTCAAATTTATGAAAAAATATGTATGAATTCGGAGAATGTTTACATTGTAATTCAACCAAAGTTTTGACGTGAAGTCGGTTTTTTTTATGCTCTGCATTCGTTGATTATTTACGTACTTATCTGATCGATAAATTTATTGATTAGCAAGTTCAAACAAAAAACTCATAAACCTTTAGTTCCATTCTATTAGTGTAAAAAAAGGTTTGTAAATACTTTCAGGAGCCAAAAAAGGATATATGTGTATTATTTTCCTAGTAAATATTGTAATATTACTAAGCTTTTTTCTTTTTCGACGAAAATATTTGTTTTCCTGTTTTATGTACATAAACTTCTGTTATTTGGTTTGAAGCAATTGTCTTTGATTATTATTAAATTTACTAGCTTTATCCCGCAACTTCGTATGCGCTTAACTACTTTTCTCGTGGAAATTTCAGAAACTATACAACCAGACACCCACTGAAAGAACCTGTATCACACCCATGCATTCAAGGAATAAGTTTTTTTTCATACAAACTAAAAATCATATACTTTCATAACACAACCAGACACACATTGAAAAACCTTTACACCAAGTTTCACATTGGTGCACTCAAGGAATAAGATTTTTCAAACAAATTAAAAAGTCCTATATTTCCCGCTCCCGTGGGAATTTCGGGAATTCCTTCCTTAGTACACCCCTCCATCCCCTAAAGAATGTATGTTCCAAATTTCAGCTCTCTTCGTCCAGTAGTTACGGCTGCACGTTGTCTGTCAGTCACTCAGTCACCCAGTACCTCAGTTACTCAGTCAGTAACGGAACAGTTTTATATATTATATTGATGAACTCTTTTGGTCTTTATATAAAAAACATAATAGTAATTATAAATAGCTTTTGTAATGAACTTATCATGGACACCATGGTAGAATGCCATGCCATCCGCGGCAAGCGCCACGGCAATGACCTAGATAGGGTTCGAGTCCTTTTTAGATTTTATTACGTATTTTTATATATATTATATTTATATTCGTTATGATAAATAATAAATAAAATTAAAAACCCCCAGACGATCACACCAACTACATGGCCCCAAAGTAAGCATAACTTGTGTTATGGGATACCATGTAGCGAACTAGGGGGAAACCTTGAACATAAATACATAAATACCCAGAAACGAATAATTTCTTTTCTTGATGCGTGCGGGAATCGAACCCGCAACCACTAGCGTCTGAGGCAGACAGGTTTACCCATCGCCAAAATGGTCGTCAAGGAAAATTTGTTTCTGTTCAATTCGAACCAGACAAAAATCGCGAAGACAGAGCGACAAGAGCGAAAGAAAAACATAGAATGTGCCAGCTGCTTCTCTTCCCGGGCATACTGTAAAAGTCAGTTAAGGGACAGAGGTTTTAAAGGCGTTTTTGTGGGCAATAGGCTGACCCCCTGTCACTACAATAGTCTCTCTCCATCTTTATCATGCCTCCAAATTTGTCAAACGTGACATCGGATGGTCTTGTAACCTCTGGTGTTCTGTCTACCCCATTAGGGATACAGGCGTGACGTTATGTTTGTATGTATATTTATTTTCGAAATAAACTGATAATAAAACAGCAACTAGTACAAACAAACGTCTAAACAGCTTTAAACCACATGACTATATAACGTTTTACGGTTTTTCAACCGTAAAAGAGAATTTTCGGCTTTCAACAGTCGAAATGTTATAATACTTGTCCTTAATATCCGTGAAGTTGTTTCCCAAATACTTGGTGTTCACGTTATATTACTACAAAACGGGTGTTTTGCGAGTGCAGTTCAGTTATTTTTGTATGGTTTGTTAAATTTGACGGTACTGCGTGGTAATAAGGTTTTATGTTGAAAGTTTTTTACTCGTATATGTTTTTGGGTCTTTTATGGGTGTAGCTAAATGGGATAAAAACTAGTTTGACAGATTTTACTTCGTCTAGGTATTTGATATACATATGTTAGTAAAAAAATCTATAAATTTGTATTGCATTTTTGTATTTCATTTGAATACATAATAGAAAGACCGATTTTAACTGCTATAATATTTAAGTCCAAGATCAACATTGGAATTTGATATTAAAAATCACTGTCAGAAGGAATAAATCTTTAATTATATTACTTATATATAAGGAGACTTGATTTGTTTTGTTTCTTTGATTTTATTAAATAAACGCTAAAATTAATTATTTTACAAGACAAACACACAGATTACAAACAAAGAAATTTAGAAGGAAATAATTAAAAGTTTTGTGCAAGATTGCAACCCTAGACGTGCTTACATGGCAACACAAGCAGTTAAAGAACAATGATGTTACATAGTAGTATTTACAGCTTATAAATAGTGTCAAATAAGTCTACATGTAAGAAAACAGTAGGTAACTGTGTAAATACATATCAAATAGAAAAATAAATACATAAGATGAACTATTTAGCCCAAAATTTTAAAGAAATCTTTACTTTTTAGGAATAATCTATGACATATTCTGTCAAGAAATTAAACCAAAAGATTTTATAGAAGCAAAGCGAGTAAAACCGCATGAAACAAGTCATAGATTGATCTATGCTGCTTGATACTTCCCTTAAGTAAGAGAAATTGACTTCCCTTTGTGCTAAGAATAGCCCTACCACCCTTGAGGGTGCCTAATCCGCCACTTGGCAGTGGCAGGGGTCCCTTCACCGATTGTGTTAAGTAAATTTTACCTTTCTATAAATTATCCTACTATATATTGCTGTTGCGCGCGGTTTTTCCCGCGCAATTTCGAATCCCGCAGGAATTTTGGTATAAAAAGTGCTATTCCAGACTGTACACTATCACTATGTCAAATTTCATCCAAATCCGTTCAGCTGTTCTCCCGTGATTGAGGAACAAACATCCATTCATCCAAACTTACACATTTATAATATTACATACATACATAACTTCACGCCTGTATCCCGTATGGGGTAGGTAGAACACCAGAGGTAATACAACCATCTGATGTCACGTTTGACAAATTTGGAGGCATTATAATAGTGAAGATTTATAATAATAGTAACATAATATTTATCATAACTCTAGAACAATTCAATTGTATCCTCTAAAATATTTATCAAAACAAACAACATTTTTCAATTTAAACACTAGATTAAAATTTAATTGTGAAATACCGTCGTCAGCAAAATAATTTACAACAATTACGCTTTCGTTTAAATGCTGGGTATATTTATTTACATTTTTATCTAATTTTCGTTAGGGTTGCCTCCTGTGGGACTAAAAGATAATAATGGTTCGAAATAATCAAACATGGCAGAGCATTAAAAAAAACCTACTTTACGTCAACATTCTCCGAAACCATACTTACATATTTTTTTTTAATTGATGATTTGAATTTATATTGGACTAACTATAATATTACTATAACTATGAAGTATCTATCATATGAAACAAGAATTTTTAAAATCGATCCACAATTGTCTTAAATATCGTGTAACAATGACACAAAAAAAACATACAGACGAATTGAGAACCTCATCCTTTTTACCCACGACGGAACGGAGACGGTATATGCGTTTGGGGTGAGAGGGTGTTTGTGCAAACCAATGTTACCATTTATCTCCAGAACCACTGGTCCGATTTTAATGCGGTTTTCAGTAATCGCTTTGGATTTGATTGGTGCATGTTCTAAGATAGGTGTAGCGGTAACAACTCACCAGGGGGCGCTGCAGTAAACATTTGTTTGTAAAAGCCAATGTTACCGTTTATCTGCAAAACCATTGGTCCGATTTAAATGCTGTTTTCTGTCATCGCTTTGGATTTGATTAGCGCATGTTCTGTTACGGTAACAACTCACCAGGGGGCGCTGCAGTAAATATTTGCTTATTTATTTATTTATTTTTTTATTTATTTATTTATACTTTATTGTTAACCTTATATTATAAAAATTACAGTACATTCAAAGTGACTGAGATTACACAATTGGCGGTCTTATCGCTGGGCAGCGATTTCTACCAGACAACCATGGACATAGGATAATCGTAAAAAGGAGCTTGGGGTTAAGGCATACTAGTTAATCAATAAAAAATAGACTACATATCAATATAATAGACAAATAAATATATACATACATATAAATATATATATACTACTATTATATATAAATTGTATACATATATGCATATAATAGTACACAAATTAATGATTAGCTTACTTCAATAGCTGACAAGTAGTGGGATTTAAGTCGTTTTTTAAAACATAGAAGTGATTTTGCGGATTTAATGTTTAGAGGAAGTTCGTTCCGCAAGCTTACTGCTCGAACCATAAATGATTTATGTAGGTAATCCGTAGAGTGTATAGGTGTACTGAGCATAAGGTTGTCAATTGACCGTAGAATACGCTCATGTTGAGAGTGACGAAATTTGAAATGCTCGTGAAAGTAGCGCGGTGCAGTAGGAATGAACAGTAGACGATACAGTAGACAGAGAACATGAATATTCCGGCGAAAGCGAATAGGAAGCCACTTGAGTTTAGCGCGGTATTGAGACACGTGATCATATTTGCGTAGTCCAAATATAAATCTTATACAGAGATTTTGGAGGCGCTCAAGCTTATTGAGTTGGTCTTCGGTGACATCCAGATAGCATACGTCTGCGTAGTCGAGAATAGGTAAAATGAGAGCATGTGCAATCGATATTTTGGTGGAAAAAGGAAGGAGATTGCGTAGGCGCTTCAGCGAGTAGGTGGCTGCAAACATCTTTCTGCTTAACTCGTCTATCTGAGGTTTCCAGGATAGCGTACTGTCAAAAATAAGACCGAGGTTTTTTACGTTTTTGCTGTAAGCAATAGCCTCTCCATTAAATATAATTTTAGGGCAGAGTGACCAATCTATGCGATTGATAAGTTTCTGGCTACCAATAATAATTGCCTGGGTCTTTGATGGGTTTACGATTAGGCCGTGTGCAGTGCTCCACGAAAATACTTTCGAGAGGTCGTTATTTATTGTATCGATACTAGCCGGCAAATTTTCCAGGCTAGTCTGTAGATAAATTTGTACATCGTCTGCATACAAACCATTGGTCCGATTTGAATGCCGTTTTCAATTATCGCTTTGGATTTGATTGGTATAATGTTCTTAAATAGGTTTAACGGTAACAACTCATCAGGGGGCGCTGCAGTAAACATTTGTTTGTAATAACAACCATTAATTCTGCAAAACCATTGGTCCGCTAACCGCATTAAAATCGGACCAGTGGTTTTGAAGAATGGTAACATTGGTTTGCACAAACCATTCTACGTAATATGATATCGAGTTACGTTACAACAGAGCCACCAGCAAAGTTGAGTTGTAAATACTTAATATAATACTTCACTATGTATTCCAACTGTAGTGGGGACATTAGAGGGCTGATGAGGAACGAAGTGTTGTGTAATGTAATGTATGGTACCTATATTATGCTCTTTAAAAAGTTTGAAATAAAAAACAAAATAAAAATTTTGATAAACCCACGACGCGTCGGTTAAAAAGTAATTGAAAAAGAATAAAATAATTTAAAATCCCCCAACTGAAATGATTTATGTGACGAGAGATAATTAACGTGAAAAGCTTTTTTAAAAGTTCACTTGATCTCACACAGAGTCGGTCATATTATGAACAACATACTATTCGTTTTCATAGCACTTCCCT
Organism: Stenoptilia bipunctidactyla; assembly: GCA_944452665.1. Lineage (NCBI taxonomy): Eukaryota > Metazoa > Arthropoda > Insecta > Lepidoptera > Pterophoridae > Stenoptilia > Stenoptilia bipunctidactyla. The sequence continues at coordinate 1,735,896 of OX101745.1, read as the reverse complement.
ACGCTTACCTATTCGGTTCTCGAAGATGTAGATGTCGCAAAAACATAGGTATGCAACTCCCTATGAACTTTATAAGAACGTTTTCACGTTAATTATCTCTCGTCACATAAATCGTTTCAGTCGGGGGATTTTAAATTATTTTATTCTTTTTCAATTACTTTTTAACCGACGCGTCGTGGGTTTTTCAAAATTTTTATTTTGTTTTTTATTTGGAAGTCTTTTTTTCTTCTTTGGAAGAAATTATTGATAAACGCGATAATAATAAGCTTATGCAGCTTCGAGTTCCGTGTTTTGGCATGTTAAGCAATCGGTTACGGATGTTGTTACAGCCAGCACTGGGCCAGCTTGGCGGATTACAGCTAGACTCATAGCCCTGCAGTGGGCTCATTTAAAAGAGTTATGATGATGATGAATTTACTTATTTATTTATTAGAAAATAAACTTAAATAAACATATAAACATCCATGACTTGACGACAAATATCTGTGTTCATCACACAAATATTCGTCGTCGATTCGAACCCAGGACCTCTGGCATAGAAGGTCCATGTCAAAAGGTTGATGTCAAAACTTTATTTTGCCTACATACCATGATGTGAAGGTTAGAAATATATTTTTCTGATATGATATGAAGTTATGAGGTTTTGTTCCTTTACTTACTTACTTGTTATATGAGCTTGTTTTATAACTATACCTATAGTGTCGACGGCAAGTAAAATGTCCGGAGCTTACCTGGGAATAAAAAAAATACTTTGTTAGTATGGAAGTAGAATCCTAATAATATCATTCAGGGTATCGATCTACGGTCGACCGACGGCGTAGATCGGATTTTTTGGCATAGTAAAAACTATCGATCAACATCGACTGTTCCATCGATTTATGTGGTAACACCCTAACGTGAAAGTTTGTGAAAAAGAATGGATTTTTTATGTTAACTTTACTGAGAGAAGAACAGTCAAATACAAAAAAAAATAAAAGGGATGACGACGAGAATATTCTAACCCGGGCGCCAGACATAGCTTCAAAGATTTTCACATATCTTTGACGACTTTGCAAAAGCATTTGAACACATATTGACGTAACCTGCCAGACTGGCTTCGCAAACACTTCACGCAAAGTGCAAATCTTTGTTCAAACTTTGAACACATATTCAAAGTCCAGTGCCACACATAGCAATCAAAGTTGTGTTCAAACATGTGAAGCTAAGTCTGGCGCCGGCCTAAGAGAAGCGCGTTCAAATGTAGAAACACTTTATCTCTCTTTTATTATTATCTAGCTTCCAGCTTTTACTAACATAGATATATGTAGGTATAGATGTTTGTTTTTAATCAAAGCAGATATAATGGATAATTAAAATAGATGCACAGACATACATCTACATAGACAACGCAAGTACATGTACTTCGCGTGTCCGAACCCCGATTAAGCGTCAAGTTTGATCACCGCTAGATTTAGTCCCCACTAGATTTATGTCACAATATCGATATCGTTCATAGTAATTGATTTCAATCGGTGGCATCGGTATCTTTGAATCGGTTTGCATTTCCTAGCAATAAATATCAGCTGTGACGTCACAAATGCTGTTAAAAAGTCGTCACGCTTGGTTTCGTGACAATTTCGTTGTCTATTTAAATATATGTCTGTGTCTAGATGAAATGGCATAGTGATAGTGTTAAATCTAGAACAGCTACTATTTATCCCAAAAATAGTACTTAACTATTTCGCTGGTCACGGATACTTTTACTTTTATAACCGGTGATCATGTATGAAAAGAATAATGAACGTGGAGGTAGCGAAAGAGGTATGTCTGGATCGTAGCAATTGGTGTTCCCTTGCCTCTGCCTACCGCATAGGGAGACAGGCGTGAAGTTATGTATGTATGTTGTATATATTTCGCATGTCAACTGTAGATGGCGCAGTTTCTATTTAAAATCATGAATGCAACTATTTCATTCGGGAAATGACGTTTGAAGGAAATGTCCCACTGATCATAACTCAAAATAAACGTTTATAAATAAATAGTGAAAAGAACAAAATATAGTGAAATTAAATGAAAAATTCCAGTTTACCTATAAAATCAAGTACCTTTATTTATTAAAAAAAACCAACAGCATATATTTTAACAATATTTTACAAAACGTTTAAACAACATAATAATGTCAATAACAGGTTTCCCTAAACTTTACAGATAGTTCTCAATCAAAAATAGTACAATAAATAAAAAACCAGCGCCGTAGCATACTTGTGATGCTATGGCAACAAAGCTGAGTGGCAACCATTTGGTAGCATATATCCCAGATTATTAGGTACCCTTTTCTATTCAGCCACATATATTATAAAGCATTCTTTATTTTACGACTTATTTTTTATTTTAATCTTTTTTTAATAATTGCTTGTATTAGGTACTTATAATTTGATGTAATGCACCAATTAATTATTTTTCTTTCTTTCTTTCTTCTTTCTTTCAAAAAACAACAAAATAATTCCAAAAAGTGTTCAGAAAAGAAAATCAAATAGTTCTGTTAGAAAAAAAGAAACAATTTCCTAAATTAAGAAATTCAAAGCTCTGAATGTATAAGGATATAAATATAATATCAAATAAAGATATAAATATAAAATATATAAAGCATATGGATACTTTTCAATGGGGAGGCATTGTTTAAATTGATATTGAATTATATTTAAAATATTAATATATGACCTTCCATGCTGGACTGGGAGTGAAATAAAAACATAGAATGTGCCAGCTGCTTCTCTTCCCGGGCATACTGTAAAAGTCAGTTAAGGGACTGAGGTTTTATTGGAGGCTTTTTGTGGGCGACAGGCTGACCCCCTGTCACTGCAATAGTCTCTCTTCATCATTATAATACCTCAAAATTTGTCAAATGTGACATCAGATGGTTTTATAACCTCTGTTGTTCTGCCTACCGCATAAGAGATACAGGCGTGAAGTTATGTACGAGGGTCATTTGAAAAGTTCTTAGCCTAACATTGTTAGACTCGTCGGTATATTTTATAACTACCCTCATTTTATAGCTACATTATTTAGCAAGAAGTATGCACAGTTTAGTTTATTTGCAATAATTAATTGTTCGTTTACACGTGATACCGTAAGTCAAGTCAGAGCAATTTTTGAAAATGGATAAAATTGAACATCGTGCAGTGATAAAATACTTGTATTTGAAAGGTTTAACTCCAAAAGCTATACATGAAGACATGTCTGCCACTTTAGGTGAGTCCGCTCCTTCGTATGCGACTGTTAAAAATTGGGTGGCAGAGTTTAAACGTGGTCGTGAGTCCATTCAAGATGAGCCCCGTAGTGGCCGGCCCTCGACGGCTTCCACTGATGAAAACAAAGAAAAAATCTGTGATTTAATTTTATCTGACCGAAGATTGACAGTCGAGGAAATAGCTAAGACTGTAGGCATCTCTTCTGAGCGAACACATCATATAATTACTTCTGAACTTGGATTCTCTAAGGTGTCTGCGCGGTGGGTACCGCGGCTGCTTTCAGTGGAACAAAAACGCAACCGACTCACAACTTCCCGCGACTGTTTAGAGTTATATGAAGCTGATCCACAGGAATTTATTGAAAGATTTATAACCATGGATGAAACCTGGGTTCACCACAATACACCTGAGACAAAAGAACAGTCGAAACAATGGAAAAGGGCAGGATCACCCACCCCAAAGAAGGCAAAAGTGGTTTTATCGGCTGGCAAAGTCATGGCATCAGTTTTTTGGGATGCAAAGGGTATAATTCTGGTGGATTATTTAAAAAAGGGTGAAACAATAAATTCTGATTACTACTGCAACCTGCTGCGGCTTTTGAGAGAAAAAATCAAAGAAAAACGTCCAGGTTTATTGAGGAAGAAGGTCTTGTTTCATCAGGACAATGCACGCGTTCACACTTCTGTGCAATCCATGGCAGAAATCCATCGGTGTGGCTTTGAATTGTTACCTCATCCCCCATATTCACCGGATTTAGCACCGTCAGACTTCTACCTGTTCCCAAAGCTGAAAAAATTTTTAGGTGGTAAACATTTTTTTACAAATGAAGAGGTCATAGCCGCCGTAGACGCTTATTTTGAGGAGTTAGACGAAGATTTTTTTAAAATGGGTATCGAAGCCTTACCGGGTCGATGGAAAAAGTGTATTGAGCTCGGGGGAGAGTATGTTGAAAAATAAAAATATAATCAAAATCATGTGGTTTCATTAAGTACGTTAGGCTAGGAACTTTTCAAATGACCCTCGTATGTATGTATGTATAAATATATAGATACATAAATAATATGTGTTAACGTATAAACTATGTCCACCTAAAATTAAATAAACATAAAGGTTTATGGCCTGTTCCATATTTTTTTTAAATAAAATTTGTATCGCAATTCTTTAACAAAAAGTTCTTAAATAAGATTAAAACCTACCTATAATTTCCTCGATATTACAAAACTGTACACAGTATGCTATTATCTAAAGTTTTATATCAGTCTATAGTTACAAATTACTAAGAAAGTGGTGTTACTGGCCTTTCATTAAGGAATTATGTTATTGGCGCTATTTAATAGGTAGCTTGTAAGCGGGAATTTCTTAAAGTGTGCTTTTATTTTCAACCTAATTTTAAAAGGACGAGGTCCTTAATTGGACTGTAGTTTGTTACGCGATTATTTAGTCGATAACTACAGGAGAACTTTAAGCGTTTAAGCGTTTTTAAGTTCATCATCATCATCACAACTCTTTGTAATGAGCCCACTGCAGGGTATGAGTCTCTCCCCTGGGTGATGAGGAGGTTTAGGCCATAATCCACCAAGCAGGCCCAGTGCTGGGTGGTGGATGTCAGAATTTTCAGGGTGCCGATATGGCTTCTAACAAACCCTAACGACCACTGTATACAAGTATACAGCACCCGGGACCGACAGCTTAACGTGCCCTCCGAAGCACGGAAGTCGCCGTGAGAAATGAATGGTCGGCGGTCACCCATCCAAGTACCGACCGCGCCGAACGTTGCTTAACCTGCGATATCGTATGATACACACAGTAACCACGGCGCCACGACGACTTCAAAGTTGAAAAGTTTATAAAGTTCAAAGTTTTTAGGTTGCTAGAAGGCAATACATACTCGAAGATTTTCATGAATCTGAGATGTAATTTTACAGATAAAAATACCAAATAAAACCAATCCCGGCTAAGACTTGAACACGGATCTCCCGCTTTCCAGGCGGTCAGTCTTCCAACTGAGCTATTGAGGCCTTGTCATTGACCACCGAAATTATTTAGTATATTGAATTTTTCAACACACTTGCTCGTAAAGTGAGCCTTATTCTATTGAATTTAGAACTATAAACTGGGCTATAAGTCACGCGTGCATAATATATTATACCCTAGTGCATAATATAACGAATCCTACAAAGTTGAATTGTATCTTAGTGCAAATTACATGCGAGTAAACAGAGCATATTTTATTGATCCGGGTTATACATTAAATATATGAGCGCGCGCGTCCAGGCGGCGCGCGTGCAGCAGCAGCAGCAGCACTTCGCCTCCAAGCAACAATAGCGTGTGTACGTGTAATGGGACAGGGCTACTGACGCGCAGCAGCTAACAGCTGCTTCAAATAAATTTTATGACCACGTATGTCTGTCTTTTACTCACAAGTGTGTTGAAATGAAGTTTTCGTTATATGTCAACGTAGCTCCATCTTGTGGAAGGTAATTATTTTGTAGATACTTCAGAGTTCCCTCATAATGTTTCATCAAAATCGACTTACGAGCTTTTTGTATAATCTTACTAGGTTTTCGACTTAAATGAAGTAAATAAGCAGCGAAACTGATATTTAAAAAATGTATTTTAAGATGGTTAATGTCTTGTTTCCAAGGTAAATTTGACTCAATAATGTCTTGAGTATCTACGGTTTTAATTATCTTTGTAAATATAATCTCTAATAACTTGAGTTTCTTGCCTCTCCTGTTCGACAGATATATTTTATGAAAGGCTTATTTCAGTTTGTAAATTAGGTAAAATATAATTTCTTATAATCTTACTTAAATATAATATTTAGGAATGGACTTCAGATATTGTTAAATGATTGTAAAATTCTGTTAATTTGTTAAATATTTCTTGTGTAGTTTGATAAGGATTTTTTTCTGTATTTTGTTATTATGATATTATTTTACTTAATCTCTGCGTGAATGTAAAGAGTTAATATATTTAATAACGTTGAAGTTTTTTTTATGTACCAGATTTTATTCTAATTACAAGAAAAAATAAAAAAAACAATTACCTACATTTTCTAGCATTTTACTTATTCATATTATAATAGTGCGGTAAAATAGTTTTATTTTCCCGTATTTTTTCTATTCTTGTAATTATTCAATGTAATATCCGATTACTTATTAGACACAAGGATCTCTAATAAGGACGAAAAACAATGGAACACGCTAAGAATTGCCGATCGCTGCGTTTTCAATGGAAGCTCGGCATTTCGTCCCTAAAGGGATTCTGTACTAAATCAGTGGGTTTTTACAGAGTCGAACGAACGAATATACGGGATTGGTTTGGTACAAGTCATAGACTAATTAATAAAGAAGACATAGGGAATAAAAAATTGCAAAGTTTCGAGCATTAAAGTAAAGTACAGTGCCCGCCACGAGATATTATTTTTGTGAAGTTAGCAACAAATGACTGCGCAATGAATCAAGAACGGTTAAAAAATGCGCATATTCATTCCGCAGCTAACTTCACAAACATAAAGATCCGTAGCGAGCTCTGTACATACATACCTACACAACTTCCACCTGTATATGGAGTAGGCAGAACACCAGAGGCTTTAAACCATCTAATGTCACGTTTGATAAATTGGTGGTATTATAATGATAGAGAGAGACTATTGCAGTGTCAGAGGTTCAACCTATCACCCGCAAAAACGCCAATAAAATCTCTGTCCCTGAACTGACTTTTACAGTATGCCCGGGAAGAGAAAAAGCTGGCACATTCTGTGTTTTTCTTTCGATCCTAGTCTGTTTTTTATTGGTGACTAAGTCCGCGTCTGACCTCAATCTCACCTGATGGTAAGTGACGATGAGGTCGAAGATGAAAGCCCATGGGCTTAGAAATTATCTGGCTTTTCATAAAGTATTGCCCAAAAACATCATGGCAGATGCAGCATATTTTAAAAGCGGATTAGATGCCTTCTATGACACCCTTATCCAGAGGCTGTAGGGCTATTCTGAGGCGGATCTATGCGGACTGAACTTGCTCCGGCTAGGTTCAAGCTTACTGCGGGATAAGTGTTAGAGCACCTGTAGTCTACAAATCCGTACAATTTAGGCTGCAAACTGAACGGCAGCGACCGCGAGAACGACTGCGGCGCGGACAGCGACGTGGGCAATCTAGGCCGTTTTCGACGCCAGCGGGCGTGAGAGCGATTTCTCGCGGTTTCATACAAACTCAATACTTTCTATCGTGTCGCGGAAATGGCTGCCCGCGCCGCTGTCGCTGTCGCTGTCGTTGCGCTGCCGTCCAGTTTGCAGCCTTAGTGAAATAAAATGAAAAATTTCTATTCATCATAAGACCATCGAATAGCCGCTTAATGACGTCACAGTTTTGTACTTCGGCTTTAACAAGGTGTTGATAGTTATTGAATACGATATTACAGTAGACCAAGAGACAAAAAAAGCCGGCAGAAAAAAATTCTTGGCACTCTTTTTCAGTCAGGATTATACGAATTAAAACAAATAGGTACATACAGTACAAATCGATCATGACATGAAAAAAAAAAACAAAACACAAGACAGCTAATGGTGAGTGAGAGCCAAAGTCATGCCACAACCAAATTGCTTACATAGTAGGTGCATTCAGCTATTGATGCACAACACGAACATGACAAACTGGGACCAGAGTATTTAAACAAAGATGGAATAAAATAGTCATTGTATCATCAGCAATAGACTATTTTAATTGTATCATAGTGTATTATTTTAAAAGCATTACCGCTAGTATTGTCAAACTTGAACCACACATAATACACTTTCCTCGAACAGCTAAATGAGAGTCACTGTTTCGATTCTTAAAGAGCTTCTGTCTACAATGTTAATATTATAAAGAAAAGCCAATCGAAGCCTGAATTATGTAGAAGATGTTTTGTTTCAGTTCTTTGTAATATATCTTTATGTGACGTCTGTATTTTATTACTTTGCGATAACTCTTTTTGAATTTTAAGTACTGACTTGATATTGCTATGTGTAGCTTACTTATGTTGATTGATTGATTGATTAATATTATAAATGGTCTTATCACTTATTTTGCCGTTATTTCTTCCAGATAGCCTGTTACTATAAAACAGAACATACAAATACAAGGAAGAGTAACTTCACGCCGGTATCCCTAATGAGTAGGCAGAACACCAGAGGCTACAAAACCATCTGATGTCACGTATGACAAAATTTGGGGGTATTATAATGATGGAGAGAGAATATTGCAGTGACAGATGGTCAGCCTATCGCCCGCAAAACTGCCAATAAAACCTCTGTCTCTTAACTGACTTTTATAGTATGCCCGAAAAGAAAAGCATGGAAAAAATTACAGAAATTCTTTATGTAATGCTAGCTTTTGTCCGCGACTAAGTACGCGCATAAACATTGTTTATATTTAATATATCCAGCACTCATTGAAGAAACTTTTTGCCAAGTATCACATCCGTCAAATCAAGGAATAGTATTTTTCAAATAAAACCATAAAGTCCAACGTCTACCCAGGGGAATTTCGGGAATTCCTTCCATAACACAAACAGACACTTATTGAAGAACCTTCATACCAAATATCACATCCGTGCACTCAAAGAATAAAATTTCTTCATACAAACTAAAACATCATATATTTCCCATTCCCATGGGAATTTTGTGAATTCCTTTCATAACACAACCAGTCACTCTTTGAAAAACTTTTATGCAAAGTATCATATCCGTACACTCAAGGAATAAGATTTTTCATACAAACTAAAAAGTCTAATAATTTCCGTTCTCGTAGGAATTTTGGGAATTTCTTCCTTTGTGCTCCCCCACAACTTCTTAGGATTGTATGTCCCAAATTTCAGCTCTCTACGATCAGTAGTTATGGCTGTGCGTTGTCTGTCAGCCACTCAGTCAGTGCCCACGACTTCTTAGGATTGTATGTTAAAATTTCAGCTCTCTACGATCAGTAGTTAGGGCTGTGCGTTGTCTGTCAGCCACTCAGTCAGTGCCCACAACTTCTTAGGATTGTATGTTAAAATTTCAGCTCTCTACGATCAGTAGTTAGGGCTGTGCGTTGTCTGTCAGCCACTCAGTCAGTAACGGAAGAGTTTTAAATATTAAGAAAGATAGAGAAACCGTTGATGTTATTTATGTATTTATTATCAAAAACCAAATACACAGACCTTAAGTATAGTTAGATAGTTCACATAAGAGGTACGAAGCTAACGTCTAATGACGGTTTTACATTTTATTATTAAAACTTGAGAGCCTAATATATTTTATCATAAAGAATTTAATACAATAATGGTTTTTAATTAAGTAATTAGTTGTAAAAAAAGAAAGATGAAAGTAAGGAAAAATACAAATTATCTAAACTTGAATTAATACGTTATTATTTATTTATTACGTTCTACCTTTAACTAAGATCTTTGGTTTTCACTGGAAATCAGTATTGTGGTGTTCTGTAGCTTAAAGAAAATATTGAGTAGAAGCTATTTTGGGTAATATATTTTTGTATTTTATATTTTGATATAATGTGTCCTGGTATGGGTGGAAAATTCTTTGATTAGCACAGATATTTGCAGAATTTAAACTTTGAAGTTGACTAATTTACTTTTCTTGTTTCGATATGAGGTCAAAAAAATCAAGTTTTTAATATAAATAGGAAAATGAAATTTATCCTAATCTAATTATTCAACTGATTACTAAGTAAGAACTTGTGTTGTTACATCGAGATAGTTAATTGACAAACTTTTAAAATTTTCCATATGTTGCCATTCCAAATGTTTGTGTAAATCACACAAATATCAATCCCATTTTAGATTGAAACCCGGAACGAAAACGGAAATAAGATTATTGGAACGACTTTTAATTTCATGAGAAATAAGAAAGTACCTATGTACACACCAGAAGCGCATAAAAATACAAGCAACAACAAAAAACTACAATTTGCAAAAATACCTTACAAGTCAGCCGGAAAAATAGAACTTAAAAAATACACCTTCCCACACAATTATACTCTAAGTCTAATCAGTCATACTTGAGAGACTTCCGAACTAATATATGAAAAACGCTACTCTTTCTAACCGACTCTGTTCACGGGTCAATAAACCCTGTTGAACTCAAGGTCACAAGGAAAAAACATTCAGTGCAGATTTTCTCACCATTGTTTCACCTTTACAATCTAGATTTAACCTTATATTTGATAAGGATAGAGTTCAAAATGCTAATTAGTTTATACCTTGTAGACGCGTAGAGTAATTTACAATATAGTTTCACCTTTGTTCCTTTTTGTTAATTATAGGTTTAAAGAGCCGTATAGGAGTTAGTGAGTTTAAGTAATTTAGACTTTAAAAAAGTGTGTTAAAGACGAAATTTGTTCAGTTAGTTGCTATGACATAAGACTATTTGTAGTTCTCACATTTAAAACGTAATATATATACAGTCATAATAATAGTGATATATTTTTATCTGAAAGTGCAAGAAATATTTAAAACTTCAGAGGCTATTTTGTTTGAACACGCTTTACTACAGATTTTGGGTTCTTCAGCGTGCGAATTCCATGACAAAATATAGTCTGTCCAAATTGCTGCGATCAAGTAGAACTCAATAACTTACTTTAACTTAGTACTAGCTGCTGCCCGCGACGTCGTCTGCGTGAACGCTATGCAGCACCAAACGCACCTACGATTATAACACTGCTAGCGTGATAATATGTAGCCTATATGTTGACCCGACTTCTTAACTATCTTCATGCCAAATTTGAAGTAAATCCATGCAGTACTTTTTGAGTTTATCCCGGAAAGACAAACAGACAAACAGACAAAAATTCTAAAAACTATATTTTTTGTTTCTGTTTCGATTGTAGATCATACCCCAAGTATTCTTTTAAAAAAATATTCAATGTACAGTTTTGACTTTCCTACCATTTTATTATATGTATAGATTAAAAGTCTTCCATGCTGCACTTGGAGCGAAAGAAAAACATGGAATGTACCAGCTGCTTCGCTTCCCAGGCATACTGTAAAAGTCAGTTAAGGGACAGAGGTTTAATAGACGTTTCTGTGGGCAATAGGCTGACTCCCTGTCACTGCAATAATCTATTTCCATCATAATAATTCCTCCAAACGTGAGATCAGCTACTTTTTATTACACTGGCGGTCTGCATAAGGGATACAGGCGTGGAGTTATGTATGTAGTACGAGTTATGGAGTTATGTTCGACGACCGGCTGGTGTAGAGGTAACGTACATTGCCTTCTATGCCAGAGGTCCTGGGTTCGAGTCCCGGTGGCGACGGATATTTGTGTGATGAACACAGATATTAGTCGTCAAGTTATGGTCGTTTATATGTTTATTTAAGATTATTTCTAATAAAAAATATGTATTTATTCAAAATTATGTTTATATATTTCTTAAGTATATCAGTTAACTAGTATCCATAACACACTTAGTTTGGGCTAGATAATGTTGTGTGAGTGTCAGAAACATTTATTGTTTATTTATAGTATCAAAAGTCAACAAAGCCTGTTTTTTACATAATAAGGATGGAACGTTTATCCTTTATACCACCTGGAGGAATGTGCGCATGAAGACAATGGTGGTACACCTCCAACCATGAGAAACCTATTCACTCGACACTTAAAAGTAACAGGACTGTAGTGGTCAGTTATAGATCTAAAAATAAAAAAATCGAAGGTACTTTAATATTCTCTCTATTATGTCAGTATTTTTCAACTTGTCAATTATTTCAGCCTATTTGAAGAATGATAGAATTATCATTGTTATATTATAGGTGCAATAAAAAAAATATCTTTATTATTAGTTGTACATCTTTCTAATGTCAAACTTAGAAATTTCAGTTTTTGTTAGTTTTTTACTAAAGAAACAAAGGACTCGGCATTAAAGTTGTGACTTTTAAATATAAGAACGTTTCTTTTTAACTCAAAAGTGTTGCCTTAAATGACAACAATGCGGCCCGTCGCCATGTTACGACAGTCAACAACAAGTGCGTCAGTTGTCATAAAGATTAGCTTTTTACAAATTTTGAAAAAAAATTTAAGTTAGTGTTTTTATGAGAAATCGTTGTTGTTTATAGTGCAGAAATTTGCATAATACTGCCATTATTATGGTTAGATACAGTGTGTTAGGCTGCCCCATGAGCACTACGGCAAGCCGCCATCTTTGTCGACTAAACAGGCACGTTTTTTCGTTGTTATGTCATGTCCTCTTGTTTCTTTAGCACCTTATCAATTTGAAGTCTCTTAATTTGAGTTTAGAGAAACTTGAAACTAAGAAAGTGTGTTGACGAATTGAACTGTGTCTTATCCTAAAAATTCACCATACTTAATTTTAAACTAATTTTTACATAATTGTAGTAACAACCTCGTGCAAGACTATTAGGATTACAGTACTATACTATGAGTTCCACTTTGGCGATGGGTTAAACCTGTCTGCCTCAGACGCCAGTGGTTGCAGGTTCGGTTCCCGCATGGAACAAGAAAATAAAAATGTTCAGTGGCTGGGAATTTATCTATTCATGTATTTATTTTCTAGATTCCCCCCGAGTTCGCTATATGGTATCCCATAACACAAGCTATCTGGGGATTTTTATTTTTTTGTAATAAGAATTTCTCTGCTAGACGTTTAGGCTAGTGAACCAAATGTGCTAACATGGAAATAGGAAACCGTTTTGTTTTTGTTTTTGAAATACCAAATATCCATTATGTAGAAAGAGAATGACTTTGAATTCTAAATATCGTTTATTAAGAATCAGATTTCTTTTATTTGAATGTATTGCATTTTGTTATAGAGTTAAGCAAAACAATATTTTATAATTCCGCCTACGGCTATCACAGATTTGCGCGATCGTACAATAAAACAACACTTGAGACTTCACTTAAGTTTGTAATACTTTTCTGAGTAAATAAATTTTTACTGCGTCAATAGTCTTCTAGATTCAATAAAGTATGCCTTATCAGGATATTGTTGCATTTATTATAACTATGTTACATTTTAACTCGACATTTTTACCATCGAACGCAGAACGATCTAACGTAACGAACTACGCAGACAAACTTTCTTACCAAAGTTTACCAAGAAGTCAAACAAAGCGCTACGATAGTTCCTTTATGACACGGGTCGCCAAGGTGCGGAACGATCTGACTGCGTCTGTTTTTCCTGACCACTACAGTCCTGGTACTTTTAGGTGTCGAGTGAATGGGTTTCTCATGGATCGCGCTCCATCTTAGTTCTCATACCAGCTCCACACTCGCGGCGAATCACGAGAGTGGATGTTGTTCAAGATTCGCATTCGCGGTGCGCGCTGTTCCCCGATCGGTCTCGGTTTTTTGGTCCGCGACAAAGGGTTTGCGACGCGCGAACGTGAACGCATTTTTGCAGTAGCTGACAAGACATCGTAATCTTTATTATAATAAAATATTTCCTTATAATTTATAATAATAATAATAATTTCTTTCTCTCTTGCCCTGATACCCGACTGACTGGTCTTATTGTCGGGTCTTTTCCGCCGAAAGGCGAGTTGATTTGGATATGCATAATAATAATAAAATCTTTATTTGCATGAACATTGGAGGTCTTATTGTATACATAGAAGTTTCACAATATTCTACCGACAAGTGTCAGTGCGCAAATATTTAATTTAAGATATGTCGAGATACAAGATTACATAAGTCAATTACTAAAGTCAAATGTTCAAAAATAATTATTTATATCATTTAGAAAATATAATTTACATAACAAGAATTCAAATAGACTAGTTTTTAATTTATTAAATGGCAATATTTTTATTTTATCTGGTAGTTTATTAAAAATTTCAACTGCCATACACACAATGTTTTTTTGAAATAATGTTAACCTTTAAAATGAAATGAAATGTAAACCTATAAACATGTCAATTATATTTCGTCGCTTCATTCTTCAGATATTATATAACAGGTAGTAGTCCTTTTTAGGTACTAGGTAACTTCGCATAATTTAAAGTATCATAAAAAAAACACTGTGGTGGGGCGCCGCATGGCATGATCCACCCGGTTCGCGCCAAGCCCTCATTCTTTTTTCGTGCGTGGTAACAAGCATACGTCATTTACTTTAATCATTTACTTAAGTTTTTACAAAATGCCTAAACGTACAGCAGAACAGCTTCAACATTATAATATAAAGATAAAAAAGTTGGAACAAAAAATAAATAAAAAACGGAAACAGCGAATTATTTCCTCCGATGAAGAAGAAATCTTACAAGGTAAGACCTACTTATTCGGTTTAAAAATGTTATTTAAAACATCAGAGCAGAAAATGCGTGTAATCTATAATAGATATATCACGTTATCCGCTCAATATCGTAATGATGTAAACTTTAATAAATTTTATCTGATCTTATCGATCACCTTTTGTTTTCAATACGATTACAGAAAATGCGGGTAATCTCAAGGAGATTTATCTCGTTGTCTGTAATACGTTATGGGCGTTATATTAATATGAATTAGACATAAACATGTCGCCTCCAAGGTTATTTAAAAAATCAGAGCAGAAAATGCGTGTAATCTATAATAGATATATCACGTTATCCGCTCAATATCGTAATGATGTAAAATTTAATAAATTTTATTTGATCTTATCGATCACCTTTTGTTTTCAATACGATTACAGAAAATGCGGGTAATCTCAAGGAGATTTATCTCGTTGTCTGTAATAACGTTATGGGCGTTTTTTTAATATGAATTAGACATAAACATGTCGCCTCCAAGGTTATTTAAAAAAACAGAGCAGAAAATGCGTGTAATCTATGATAGATATATCACGTTATCCGCTCAATATCGTAATGATGTAAAATTTAATAAATTTTATTTGATCTTATCGATCACCTTTTGTTTTCAATACGATTATAGCTGAAATAAATGCTGAAATCTCAGCAGCCATAACTGACATAGCACGAGCACGTGACAAAAAAAAAATAAAAAACCAAAACTTTCAGCAACAGCTGGGGTACGGTATTACCACCATAAATCGAGAGATGGACGTCCTCCCTGAGAAGGAAGAAAACAAAATGAAGGCCTTCCGTCACGTAAGTGATGGATGCTGCCTATTATCAGACCTCCACTTTATGTTCACCAAAGATAGGGTAAAACTGATTTTACCTAATTTGGATACAAACTTTAAACATGTTATACAAGACTCCGAAAGAGACGAAACTTTATTCGGAAGTTCGTTGCCGGAAAAAATAAAGGCAAGTAAAGCCATTGAAAAGTAGGGAGCCCTAATTAAAAAAGGCCCAGCCAAAACAGTCTGCTCTCAAATATCAACGGTCAACCGGTCGTCTCAGCAGGGAAACTGGTCAGGACCTCCTCGTTACCCGTCGTTCAGGGGGGGGGGCGGGGAGGTCAGAGGAAACCGATAGCAGCTCAAACACAGCAGCGCCCTCAATCGAACTCTGCGTTCAACGCCAAGTTCCAGCCGCAGACTTAGTCCAGGACGCGTGCTCCGACCCAACATTAATCAAGGTACATGCAGGTCGAAGTAATTTATTTTATGATTGTTGGACAAAAGTAACTAAAAACGAAGTTATATTGAAGTGGATAAATTATGGATTTAGAATACCATTTGATACTCAAATTTGTCAGTATTCTATTCCTAAAAATAATTTGTCATCATGTGAAAAAAGAGACATGAAAATAGCTATAAATAAATTATTAGACTTAGGGGCTATAAAGCCTTGTTCTCCTTCAAATGATCAATTTATTTCAAATATATTTTTAGCTCCGAAACCTAACGGAGAAAAAAGGTTTATACTAAATTTAAAAATCTTTAAACAAGTTCGTAACAAAAGTACATTCTAAAATGGAATCTTATAAAACAGCCTCGAAATTAATTCCTCGTAATGGATACTTAGCCAACATAGATATGAAAGAATCATATCTACTTATGCCGTTTTTTGTTAGTGACAGAAAGTACCTACGATTCGAATTCCAAGAAAATGATTCGTCTGAGCCGATCACTTACGAGTTCACAGCAATGCCGTATGGATTATCGGTAGCTCCGTGGGTATTTACAAAAAATATGCGTGAAGTAATGAGTCATTTGAGAAAACAAGGTTTTAAGTCTACTACCTATTAGAAAGATCTTCTTATTGGAGATACATATAAAGAATGCATGATTAATGTAAGAGAAACTTTGAAGTTATTACATTGTCTAGGTTTTACTGTAAATTTCGATAAAAGTCACATTGTACCAAAAAAGTCAATCAAATTCTTAGGTTTTATGTTCAACACAGAACAGATGTCTATTACGTTACCTGGCGATAAGCGGCATAACATTGCACAGTTAATAAATAGGTACATTAATCTTAAAACTTGTTCATTACGAAATTTTGCTAAACTTATAGGTGTATTGATCGCAGCCTGTCCAACCACAAAATATAGATTCTTATATACAAAAATATTAGAGAGACAAAAGTTTTTAGCCTTAAATAAGTTCGGAGGAAACTATGAGGTGAAAATGAATCTTAATAATATATTACTAAAAGATTTATGGTAGTGGCAAAATAATATTAATATTATTTCTTGTCCAATCATTACTCAAAATTATAAGTCAGAAATTTACACCGACGCATCTAGGACAGGCTGGGGAGCAGTATGCAAAAATAATAAATATAGTGGTTCATGGACGAACAGTGAAAAAGAAAATCACA
The DNA here is from genome assembly GCA_944452665.1 of Stenoptilia bipunctidactyla. Taxonomy (NCBI): domain Eukaryota; kingdom Metazoa; phylum Arthropoda; class Insecta; order Lepidoptera; family Pterophoridae; genus Stenoptilia; species Stenoptilia bipunctidactyla. Next base: position 1,718,964 of record OX101745.1, on the reverse strand, counting down.
TGAACTTTTTAGAATTACTCGTGGTTTTGTTAGGTCTCAAAAGTATAGCTAGTGAAGGAAAAGATTGCGCAATATTATTACGTATTGACAATACTACCGCCATTAGCTACATTAATAGGATGGGAGGTATTCAGTTCCCACATTTGAATATTTTAAGTAGAGAAATTTGGCAATGGTGTGAAAAACGCAATTTATGGATATTTGCTTCTTATCTTAACACCAAAGAAAATCGAGCAGATTTCGAGTCCAGAAATGGGCCCTCTCGGATAGCGCTTTCCAACTTATTGTAAATAGTTTCGGGCCCATTAAGATCGACTTGTTCTCAAGTCGAGCCAATGCCAAATGTTAATTATTTGTCACCTGGAAGCCTGAACCTGATGCAGTCGCATTTGATGCATTTACAATAAGCTGGGCTGACTTGGATTTTTATGCATTTCCTCCCTTTTCTCTTGTATTAAAATGTATACGAAAAATCATTGATGATAAAGCCGAAGGGGTACTTGTATTCCCCTTCTGGCCTTCCCAGCCATGGAGTCAGCACCCACTGCACTCCAGCCTTACCCTGGGTGCCGCGAGGCTCTCCGGGCGTCGTTCAGCCGGCGCAGCTGCCCACCAGAGGCTCTCACGTTGATGCTCGCCTCGCTCGCAGACACTACTGTTCGCCAGTACAACGTCTCATTGAAGTTATGGTTTCAAGAAGTGTGGTTATGAATTAATAGTTTCGAAAAATCCATTCCATTATTTCTTTGATTCTTAAACGAGCAATTTAATAAGGGATGTTCTTACGGTTCATTAAATACACATCGATCTGCATTATCTCTTTTATTAGGAGAAAGAGATAAGTGATAACAGTTGAACGCCTCTTAATAGGAGCCTATAAAACTAAACATATTAAGCCTAAATATTCATTTACTTGGGATCCAAATTTAGTACTAAATCAACTGTCTTCTTGGTATCCAAATATTAATTTATCATTAGAAAATATTACAAAAAAACTCGTTACATTATTAGCTTTATGTACCGGTCAAAGAGTACAGACATTGTCTTTACTGAAATTAGAAAATATTGTTTTTCAATCTGATAAAGTAAATATTATTATAACAGATATAATCGAGACTTCCGCTCCAAATCGTGAACAGCCCTTATTATCTCTCTCAAACTTTCAAAGCAATATCAACATATGCCCAGTATCAACTTTAAAAGAACATATTTTTATTACAAAAAATATCTGAGGTTCAAACTCCGGGAATCTCTTCGTAACATTCAAAGCTCCCCACAGAACTACATGAACAATACTTAACCTAATATTAAAAATAATTATTGAATATTACGTATTTTGATATTAAGTAAATTACTACATTAAAAATTATGTGTCTATAAATAGACTATCACTAAGTTTCATTAATTTAAGCTGATTATAATTTCTAGCGACTCAAATAAAGTAAGATTATTTGAAGCTCATTATGTAATAATACTAATTATTAAGTACTATAATAATAAAATATGTAATTACATATTTATATCTTTACTTATTTCAATTCCAAGTATATACCTAAACAAAACTTTATATCTCTGAAAATCTACCTGTTATATAATATCTGAAGAATGAAGCGACGAAATATAATAGATGATTAAACGAACTTCTAAGTGAAGTTCTATCGCTATTATATGAGTCGCTTCATTCGAAGATATGACGTACCCACCCACCCCAGAACCCATTTAAAAGTTTCGTTTAGGGTCTCTAAAGAATGAGGGCTTGGCGCGAACCGGGTGGATCATGCCATGCGGCGCCCCACCACAGTGTTTTTTTTATGATACTTTAAATTATGCGAAGTTACCTAGTACCTAAAAAGGACTACTACCTGTTATATAATATCTTCGAATGAAGCGACTCATATAATAGCGATAGAACTTCACTTAGAAGTTCGTTTAATCATCTATAATATACCTCTTTACACAATTATGAAGGTTGCGTAGGAAATTAAAGTTCAACATTCTAATGTCAAAGGAAACAGCAAACAAATAATACGATTACCCTTTTAACCCTAAAGGGATAAAAAGAATAAATTGAATACAATGTATTAAAGAGATATTTATTTCCAAATTTAAAGATAACCTTTACAGACAATATAATATCGATATTCTTTTTTAAATAGGAAATGGTAACCTTGTTTTTGAGGGACAAAAAAACAAGAATTAAATGATGGGTTCAGTTCAGTATTTGGTAATTATCTAATATCCAATATTGTATTTTATCAAAAAACGGTCAAGTCAGAATTTATCTTAACATATGGTTCCTTTCTTTCAAGGAAATGTAGGTGTGACAATTAACGAAACGATGTGTGAGAAAAGAGTGAGATATCTAATTATCTAATACTAGCCACCGCGCGCGGTTTTACCCGCGTAACTTTTGATCCCGTGGGAATTTTGGGATAAAATATAGCTTATAACCTTCCTCAAGAGTTGGGCAATCAAATGCAAAAATAATTTTTCAAATCCCACTTGTAGTTTCTGAGATTAGCGCGTTCAAACAAACAAACTATTTAGCTTTATATAGATTTATATTATATATTATATATCAGCTTTATAGATTTTATCTTATTCTTACCAATATAAATAATCAACGAATGCAGAGCATTAAAAAAACCGACTTCACGTCAAAACTTTGGCTGAGTTGAGAGTGTCATCAACGTAAACATTCTCTGAAATAATACATATTATTTCAAAAGTTTGAAATTTTCAATGAAGTACTGAACCAATTTCAAAGAAATTTAAATGGGACCAACTATAAGGTATCTTCTATCATATGAAACAACACTTTTCAAAATCAATTCATAATTATCCGAAATATCGTGTAACAAAGACACAAAAAAAACATACGGGCGAATTGAGAACCTCCTCCTTTTTTGGAAGTCGGTTGAAAAGGTGAAAGTTTTTATGAATGAATTTATGGATGTTTGTTCCTCAATCACGGCAGAATAAATTTGGTTGTAAACTAGATAAAAATTATTAATATTGAAATTCTCGAAGTTTTTCTTAGCAAGAGCTTGAGAAGTGGTCGTAGATTCAATCAAATTTGTAAATCATGTGCCTTATTATAAGTGCAAGTAAAAATACTTAAGAATTATTAAAAATATGGTGTTTTCAGCATAAGGGTTTCTTTAATATCAAAACGCCGAGGAACCCTGATCACGAAGCATCGGGTATGCCTTTTTCTTTTCTTTTTGGTAAAAGAAAAGAAAAAAAGGGTTCGGAATTAGTAAAGCGCTTTTAATCACGATTAAAAGGGATAATCTTAATCAAATACTTTCAAAATGTATGATTTTTTAAGCCAAATAATTTAGAACTTTGTAAAACATATGTATAAATACTATAATTTATAGGTATTCACTGTTGTATTTTTCTTCTTCCATGCTGAACTGGGAGCAAAGGAAAACATAATATTCCAGCTGTTTCTCATCCCATATATTAAAATACTGTAAAAGTCATTTCAGGGACAGAGGTTTAATGGGAGGTTTTTTTAGTGGGCGATAGGTTGACCCTCTGTCACTGCTATAGTCTCTCTCCATCAAATGTGACATCAGATGGTTTTATAACCTCTGGTGTTCTGCCTACCCCATTAGGGATACAGGCGTGAAGTTATGTATGTATGTAATGTTGTATTTTTCTCAAACTTAAGTAGGCATGTAGAACAGATTTCAGAAGGTTTTTATCACTGTAATTTATGCGGAAGGTTTAGATATTTATAACAGAAGTGAAGACGTTAAAAACAGTATATTTCAAATAATTTTTCTTTTCCTAAGTAATTTTAATTTAATTTATTAATTATGTCCAGATATTTAAATGACTAGTATTTTTTTTTGTATTAAAACCTTTATATCTAATTAAACCCGACCAATGTTACTTTATTAGAAATAAAATCTAATCAATACAATTAGTTTTAATGTCAATTAGAAAACCAAGCCTTTTACACAACAACTTCGACAACCACTTTGGCGATGGGGTAACACTGTCTGCCTCAGAAGCCAGTTGTTGCGGGTTCGATTCCCGCACGGAACAAGAAAAAAAAATCCGGGTCTGGGCGTTTATCTATATGTATATGTATTTATATTCTAGGTTACCCCCTAGTTCGCTACATGGTATCCCATAACACAAGCTATGCTTAGTTTAGGGCCATGTAGTTGGTGTGATTGTCTGGGGATTTTATTTTTATTTTAACTGAAATGAAACCCCTTTTGGAATGATTAATCTAAAATTATCATTATGATAAAACTGGTTTTAAATTTAGTTAAAAAATCAATCAATTAAAAAAAATACACAAAAAAATTAATTTTATCTAAATTAGTTGGCAAAGTTACGATCAATGATTTCATTTCGATATGAATTTAAATGCAATAAGCCGCATATTTTTATGACGACATAATTTGACTGCCCCGGATTCCACCTACAAGCTGTATCACGTACTGCCAAAGACGAAAGAAATCCTAGAGAATTAGGTATATTGTGTTGAGTTCCCACGATCCTTACCATAATGTACATGTGAACATTTGTATGTTTGCTCCACAATCACGGTAGAATGGCTAAACGGATCAGAGAAAAATTGCGTAGATATAGTGTATACAGGGCGTTTCAAAACTATGGGACATCAAGGGGAAGTACCTTTTATATCGAGGATATTTATTTAATTATTTATTTATACTTTATTGCACACATTTACAAAAAGAAAGCTTATAAACTATAAAGAACATAAAGATAGGCACAAAAGGCGGCCTTATCGCTGTCAAGCGATCTCTTATAGACAACCTTGAAATGGTTTGAAAGAAAAAAAAACTATAACACCAGGTACGAGCAAAGCTCAAGTTTACATTTTTAACAATAAATGTACTAAAGATAAATATCATATAATATATAATCTAATATAGGGTGAGTGGGGGCAAGATCGAACGGTTTTTTAATGAGATTAGGAGTGTTGTTTTTGAATCCTTGTGAAACACTACAGTCGGTTCGATTCCCAAGCGAATCAAGTATTTTTAGGAAATTTTCAAATGCAGAATTACTAATATTTAAAAATCAAATAAACTCTTCTTTCAACAGAAACCCCTATCTACGATATTTAAGGTACTTCCCCTTAATGTCCCATAGTCTTGGGACGCCCTATATAGCCTAAAAAAGCATATAAGCTACTTCTCATCCCTGGGGGATTGATAAATTTCATTCAAGAAAGCTTTTGATTTTAAGCCTTGACGCTAGATGGCACAGTTTTGGTATTTCAAATCGCGCAGCCAATTATTTTCGGAAGTCGTTTAAAAAAACAAAAACAATTTACAAATATTAGTATTTTAAATAGATCTCATTCTAATCGTTTTATCAAAAATTTAGGCCTGTACCACACAAAGTTTCGTAACTCCAAGCAAGTATAAGTCAGATTTTATCAGCGCTTTATCCCGATATCTGATATATCGTCGGAACGTGATTTTTTTGGGGATATATAGCTTGTTTGTTAAATTGGAAATTCGACATTTTATAGGTACCCTTTTTTAAGTGGAGCAAATAAATCGTTTAACGGATAACGATCAAAATTCAAATAAGATTTTTGTATCCAATAATATATTTGTATTCATTTTGAAGATACTTGTAAAAATTAGATTCTGTTTACCATACTTGTAAATCTTGAATTCTAGATTTAAAATACGAAACGCTAGTATTTTTATACATTATAAGGATAGGACGTTTGTCTTTCATGCCACCTGATGGAAAGTGCGCATGAAGGCTAAGGTGGAACAAGCCCATCCACTATAAACCTCGTCCCGACTCTCAAAAGTCCTAAGACTATAGTGGTCAGGAAAAACAGACGCAAAAACTTTTGCTTGGTGGTAGGATCCCTTCTGGGTCCGCCTGGCCAGCGACCACCCTTTATATAAAGTCTGCCGCCAAATGTTACCGCTCCGGCGGTAATGTGTTCCGGCAATATTGTATAAAGAGCCAGTTCCTTCCTAAACCCGTGTGCTTTCATCTTCGACCTCATCGTCACTTACCATCAGGTGAGATTGAGGTCAAACGCTGGTTTAGTCATTTATAAAAAAAAAGGCACAAAGTTGCACACCTTGGCAATCCATTAAAAATAGATTATGTTAAATACCCGTCGCATGGTTCAAATATTATTATAATTGTTTTGACTTAGAAAACTGGTTTGAAAGAACTATAAATTTATTTTCTTTCCATTGTATATCAATCGATATTGCAAGTAAGGTGATGTAGGGCGCGGTCGGAACCCAGACAATCACACCAACTACATAGCCTCAAAGTAAGCAAAGCATGTGTTATAAGATACCATGTAGCGTACTATAGGAGAACCTAGAATGTGGTCTGGTACATATTAGAACATAATTTTTGAACCCGTGACCTCACGATTGGCATAGTAGCGTCTACAGTTCAGTTATCACGGTTCAATTATCACGGTGACTTTCGTGCTTAGTAGGGAACTTGAAGCTGTTGGTCCCGGGTACTATTAATATGATTCTACAGGGTCATTTTTTTGAAGATGAAAACATTTTAAGAGAAGGTTAAGAATAATATGTGGATGCAACTTATGACAAAAAAATTATATATATTTTTTTTAACTGAAATACAATTTTTTTAAGTGACCAAATTTTTCTGACTATTGAAAAATCGGAGCTTTACGTATTTCTTAATGGACATAGTTGGAAAACGCTTTTATTTCTTGCTATTTAGTCGTAAATAACAGATTAAACTAAAGTATTGTTAACCTATGAGAATTATAAAATATCAATTTACCTAAAAAAAAATGTTTTTCATAAATTGAATCCACACATCATTCTTAACCTTCTCCTAAAATATTTTGATCTTCATTAAAAATACCCTATATTTGTAAACAGTAGTCGTTAGGGTTTGTTAGTAACTATTTCAGCGCCTTCGAATTTTGAAATCCACAATCCAACTTAGTGGATTATGGCCTTAACCCCTTATAACTTTCATTGCAAAGAGTTGTGATGTGATTATGATATCTTACCAAACACCACGAGTTAGGTAGCGCTTCAGAAGTTACGTAAAGTTTTCTGTTCATCTACAACGTGTCACATAATAAAGAGATAATACTTAAGTGAATCGTATATTTGGTGATGTAGTTTATAAGTAACAGTAACATAGATTTGTTATTCTTACAGTTTGGCCGAAAAGCAAGTTCAATGTTTAGATCAAAATATCTAAGTGTCAACCTTAAAAACAGCTGTTAGCTTTTGAAGAAATCTATTCGAAAACAGATGGCGTAAAAATAGAGCGATGAGTAACTAAGACAGATACTACAAAGTTCAGCCGGTGCGGGAAAGGTCATAAGGTCACTGACGGCGGCACAAGTCTTGTTTTAGGTTATTAGGTTGACTAGGGTTGTCAAAATATTTTGTTTTAAAATAATAAAATAAATTTGTATGTAAGCCTATACCAGCACTGATCATGCTAGTTCTTCTACTGTATATTCTACGTATGGTATAGAAGCTAACACTTAAGTTTTATCTCTCCATTTTGATACACGTTGTATACTGTAATAGCTCAAGACAAAGATTTTTAACAGTCTTCGAAATTGAAAAACATGTAGCGAAAAAAATATCGTCTTAGAAACGCAAGTTGACCTTCAAAAAAGTCAAGAGTCTCTACGTTAACAAATAATTACTTAATAGTTACCAAAGTCAGCATTTCTTAAATTTTCCACAGTCCTAAGTAACTTTTAAACAAGTAAACATATTAACTTAAGCCAAAGCATTCGTGCAATGGACGTACGTGACCTAATTTAGAAAAAAAAAAACAATACCGTAATGGTAAATCAATTTGTCAAACGAAAAACCACTCTGTTAACAACGTGATAGAGTTTTCTACAGACGAAAATTTGATTTTGTGGTACTACGTGTCTTCAAATGGAGAATCGATATTGGCAATTTTGCACCTTATTAGGTAACGGAATAAGGTTTGAGTTGGTTTTCGAAGTTGCTAAATACTGTTTCAAATAAAGCTGGAAAGATTTTTAGCGGTAGGTTTCTTGGGAAAGAGGTTTTATTACTCATGTGTTAATCTTAAGTGTGTAACGATTGTATTGTGTCTAACATAGACGTTTTGTGATTGAGTGGAGAAGGAGGAAAAGTTGTAAGTTTGAAGGATATTGAAAAGAAGTATGTTTTTAATCGGATTTTACGTTTCCGTAACTTTTCAGCAACGGATTTTTTTCTTATGTAGTCTTCCTAATATTATAAATGTGAAAGTTTAGATTTATGGATGTTTGTTCCTCAATCACGGCAGAATGGTTCAACGGATTTCGATGAAATTTGGCATAGTGATAGTGTAGAGGTTGGCAAAGCACATAGGCTACTTTTCATCCCGATATTCTCAAGGGATTCGAAGTCGTGCGGGTAAAACCGCGTGAATTAGCTAGTCTTTAAAAATAACGACACTTCTTTATTTTGTTTTGTTTAGTCTTGTAGATGTGAACTACTTACCACATACGCAAATAGATTCAGGTTCCTTTACAGAGTTCCTTTACGGGTTACTATGGTGTATTGCTTTTGTGTAAATCTTATGAAGTCGTCGTGGCGCCGTGGTTACTGTGCATATCAAACGATATCGCAGTTTAAGCGCGCTCGGTGCGGCCGTTATTAGGATGGGTGACCGCCAACCATTCATTTCTCACGACGACTTCCGTGCTTCGGAGGGCACGTTAAGCAGTCGGTCCCGGGTGCTGTGTACTTGTATACAGTAGTCGTTAGGGTTTGTCAGAAGCCATTTCGGCACCTTGAAATATTTGACATCCACCAACCAGCACTGGGCCAGCTTGGTGGATTACGGCCTAAGCCTCCTCGTCACCCAGAGGAGAGACTCATAGCCCTGCAGTGGGCTCATTACTCGGAGTTGTGATGATGATTATGAAATCTTATAAATGTTATCTTCTGTCTTACTCTGTGGACGAGAGTAAGAGAGAAGGCTTAAGGTTAACTATCGCAACTTTAAAACAGATTATGATTTCCACTATTCTAACAGTAGTTTTTGGCGCTTACTATACAAGGTTAATTTTAATTAGCGCATTTACCTCTTGTAGGCAGCCTCTCCATATAAATCCCAACATCATACATACATAACTTCACGCCTTTATCCCTTATGGGGTAAGCAGAACATCAGACGTTATAAGACCATCTGATATCACGTTTGAGTAATGAGGTATTATAATGATGGCGAGAGGCTATTGCAGTGACAGGGGGTCAGCCTATCGTCCACAAAAACGCCAATAAAACCTCTGTGCTTTAACCAACTTTTACAGTATGCCCGGGAAGAGAAGCACCTGGCACATTCTATGTTTTTCTTTCGCTCCCAGTCCAGCATGGAAGTAATCCCAACAACATTTATTTTTATTATCCGTTATCTAGTATTCATAGCAATTTTTAAGAGACTTTATTTGGGATAGATTTTTAACATATAATGTTAATGATATGTTAAAAATATAAAAGGCGTTCCTGTTGATTGCCCATAACTCTAGGGTATTAATCGGACCATGTAATAGAATCAAATAACATGTGAATAGATTTTTTTTTTGTTTTTATTTTTCATATAAAGTAATTAAATTACTTAAGTCAAAACATCTTATGTAAAACACTTTTATGCGTAGTATGACAACGTGGTATTTTCTATCCATTTTTTATCGCTATGCACAGGTTTGGTTCGCAACGTTTTGCGTTGTACATTGTATGCAAAGTTCCTTAAACGTTTAAAATGTTTTTGTTGTTTGTTGTATGGCTTCAGTGACACGCGTCTATTGAATGAATGTTAAAGAGATTTTACAAGGGTGATAGTATATGAACTCATTATATTAACATTGATGATATCTTGGAAAGTATGCACTTTTAAACCATATATCCTTTGGCAAAAAAGTATTATTTTTTAGTAAGAAACAAAACCTTAAAGTTATGGCATATTAAAAAGAACACCTTGTATACAGGGTGTCCCGCTTACCCTATATAATACCTTCTCGGAAGTATTCTAGTACCCATAAGGATAACAGAAAAAATATAAAAAAAGAAAAATTCAAAATTTATTTTTAAATTTTTGTATGAAAGAAAATGTCGAAATTTATTGCTGACATACAAAAATTGAAAAATAAATTTCGATTTTTTCCTATTTTCATATATTTTCTGTAATCCTTATGGATAATAGAATTCCTCCGAGAAGGTATTATATAGGGCAAGCGGGACACCCTGTATTTATTTCTAAGTTGTCTATATGGTAAGAGGATTTAAGTACTTGATTCAAGTTGGATAATAAATCTCAGCCTAAAAAAACACCCCATAGTGTATTTGGGAGACAGGATCAACCCTATTTCACGGCTCAGTAGTTGCTATTTGTCATGCAGATTTTAAAAGGGGTGTATACTGTAAATCTCTGTATACAGTGTTAAGAGGGCTAAGTAAAAGCGATAGTTCCGGATTCAGATTAAAACATCTTTTTTTCAATTAGTAAGATTTAAAGTTATTGTGATTTTATACTTGTGTTTTAGTTTTCATAATTATTTACAAAAACGGAATTATGTTACCGGTTTTACTGTTTACAATATTATTTTTAACTATATAGACACCGAAGTGTCAAGTTAAAAAGTAAAGAGGTAAAAGAAGTTTTGTGAGAACAACGTCACCATTAAAAATTAAGAACCTATACTAACAACCAACGATGTGGCCCTAGATAACTCAGAGATAGAAAAGAAAGAATCTTTACTTTTATAATCTTGTCCTTAATTTTGTATTCATAAATTGTATTTTAATAAAATAAATCACAATGAATCAATCGTTTTATTACAATATCAGCTGGTAAACTTCTCAAGCGCTTTATTGATACTTACAAACTTACCACTTAGTAGCACTAGCCTACGGCGCGGCGCACGAAATCGCCAATAATGACTACGTCGTAGCATTACCGTAGTCGGAATAAATTGTAGGAAATGGAATAGATTTTTTTTACACAGAATATTCTAGTCTTAGATCTAAATAATATACTGCATACCTGCATACCTATCTGCGTGTGCAAGGTTTTGTTAAGATTATACAATATTAACCTAAAATTTAAAAATCAAATGTTCAAACGACCACTTTGGCGGTGGGGTAAAACTATCTGCTTCAGACGCCAGTGGTTGCGGGTTCCATTCCCGCCCGGAACAAGAAAAAAAAAAGTTCCTTGTTTGGGTGTTTATCTATTAATGTATTTATATTCTTGGTTCCCCCCTAGTTCGCTATATGGTATCCTATGGGCTATGCTTACTTTGGGGCAAGCTATGCTTACTTTGGGGCCATGTAGTTGGTATGATTGTCTGGGGATTTTATTATTTATTATTTTTAAAATGTCATATTTATAAAAAAATATAATATTATTTGGCTTACTTTAAAAAAATATTATTATGTTTTATTCGTAAGTTATCTTACTCAAAAATTACTTTCTTCGAATCTAACATCATTAATTCTATACACTATCTCCCTAAAAACAAACACAAAAAAATAAATTCACACAAAACAATACATCTTGCAAACCACTTACCGAATAGATCCCGCTCGGAATCGAACTTATTCCCCATAAGCGAACCCATAAAAGAGGACAAGTGACAAATTGAAGCCATTCTCGTGCCGATATGATTTATCTCGTGCCATGGACTTGGATTCTGTATTCGTAATATTAATGTTTGTATCTATAGCTTAGTTCACCATGGAAATGTACACAACATGTAAGTAATCTGTTTTTTGTTATGGTCAACGCTAAAAGCGTTTTATATATGATAATTTGTGATGGTATGAAACTTTCAAAAGTTTCATGTATCATTTATCGGCAATCGGACAGTAGTTGAGAGTTTGGATGCGGCGTGAGTGTGGCAGCCGAATCGTTTAGAAAACGAACTTTTCTAAGTCAGATTGGGCCTGGGTGAATATTTAGTTAGATACCCACTAGTTTTGCCACGTGGTCTCTATGATCAACGGCGTATCTTATCCTACATGGCTATTGGAGGTGGTTACCAAAATTATGCATCTTCCTTTAGGTATACATCTTAATATTCATACTTAATATCGTCATGGTGCAGCAGCTTCTGTGCATAGCAATCAATAAGACAGGTTAAGCACTCTCAGCACGTTCAATACTAGGATGGGTGATCGTCAACCATCATTTCTTACGACAATTGCCGTACTTCGGAGATCGCGTTAAGCAGTCGGTCCCTGGTGATCACATTATGCTTTTGTGTAATTTAGTCGTTACGGTTTAGCTGAAGCAATTTCGTACATCCACCAACCAGCACCGGGGCAGCTTAATGGATTATGGCCTAGACCTTCTCCTTACCCAGGGGAAAGACTCATGCATTGGGCTCATGAGAAAGAATTATGAAGATGATAATGACAAATCAAAGTCTTGGGTTTAGGTTTAAATTACCGCTCATTCATTTTTAATTTAGTAAAATGTTTGCTTGTGTGATGGTAGTTCCTTCCCTCCCTACTTCCTATTGCGCTGTCAAGCTGAGAAGAAAACCAAGATGGCTGAATGTCGTGGTTAGCACAACTCTCGTGTGCAAATATAAAAACTTTTAATCGTCATCAATCGAAGAATAAATCATTTTAATTAGACAATTTTGGTGTCATTAAGTTCTACTACAGCGTTGTTAAAGTGCGCGTTAAAAGTATTTAAAGAAAAACAGTGGATCTTCGTGTGACAATATAACCTACAAGCAGCAGCGCAACCCACCACCATATCCAAGTAAGTCACATGTTTCTTTACTCTCATACAGCAAGCAAAATTTGTTTCTTACATTTATTATTAATCAAATCCCTATTGCCGATCAAGGCATTGTAGGTTGGCTAGCTTCGAACCATCTCATTTTTTAAATACAGTCCACTAAGAAACCCATAAGCGCAACTACATACTTTTTGTGGAAAGTTTGAAAATATAATTTCTTTGTACTACAACATTATGCAACTATTTAACAAATCTTTTGAATATTCTAGTACATTCAAAGCCTGCTTTTAAATTTCAGGACTTAGTCGGCGTACAGACGCCAAGACCGAGTAAATTATTTCTCTCATACAGAATACCTAAGGCCTCCCTAGAGTGTACTACGCTTGACTTAAGACATAGTACGTTTTTACTACTATTTAGTTTAAGTGTCTTCTTGTTGGTTTAGAATAACTATATCCTTCCCGGATAAGCGTTGATAAGTAATAAATTTAAAAGAATACGTTAAATATGTTTTTTTCCTTGTGTTTTTGTGTGACGACCACTTTGGCGATGGGGTAAACCTGTCTGCCTAAGACGCCAATGGTTGCGGGTTCGATTCCCGCACGGAACAAAAAAAAATGTTCCGTGTCTGGGTGTTTATCTATTAATGTATTTATATTCTAGGTCCCCCCCTAGTTCGCTACATAGTATCCCATAACACGTGCTTACTTTGGGATCATATAGCTGGTGTGATTGTCTGGGGATTTAAAAAAATATATACACAGGATGTCTACTTCCAGACTGTTCTATTCGTGTGCAAAATTTCACTTGATTATCACGCTGTTTAAGTGCTATACTTGTATACAATGATGAACTGATGTCTTAATAATCTCTAGTATTCCTAACAATGCTACATCACTCTTGGTATCGTAAGACACATAAATAAACAAAAATGTAGGAAGTTGAAATGACTGTGAGAAAACCGTAATGCCGTAATATAAAAACCTCTACATCTTCCAGTATACCACCCCACACGAACCATCAAGATACGTAATCTGCACATGATTTTACACCTCATTCTTAAAACAGAACGCAACCTTTCCAACATTGTAAATTATACTTTAATTAAACTAATATAAAATCTATTTCTCTTTACAAAACACGTGAAGCTCTTGCGAAATAGGATAAAGCGTACGTTGTACCAATAGCGTGTGATATATAGTTGATAGCTATCTTATGTAACGACCTTTATTTATGTTAGGAATTAATGTTAAGCTATAAAATTTATTTGGAGTTTAGCTATGTTTTTGAGTGAAGTTAGTGGGAATTTTCAAACTAATGTAATAACCGTTATCGTATAATTTTATTGCAATTTTGTTATTTGTTACTGGTGCTGTTTTGATATGGTGGACATGGGATTGTCTTCTATTCCTCTACTTCCTCCTATCTCAGCCCTTTTAATGAGCTTACTGAAGGAGAGCCTCTCTACTGGGAGATGGAAAAGCTTGGGCCATAAATCACCAACCTGGCCAATTGCTGGATTTTGGACGTCAGAATTATAGATCGCTGGAATGGATTTTTACAATCCCTTACGATTACTGTATACAAGTATTCAGCACCGAAATCGTACCGATAAATGAATGGTGGGCAGTCAAGTACAGAGCTATGTTTAAATATAAGTTTTGATTGTCAACCGACTTCCAAAAGGAGGAGATGCTTAATTCGTCTGTATGTTTTTTTTTGTGTCTTTGTTACACGACATTTCAGACAATTATGATAGATTTTGAAAATTCTTATTTTGTATGATAGAGGATACTGCATATTGAGTGAGAAAAATTTCAAAATTTCTGAGAAATTTTACCTTGAGGACGTTATAATTCAGCCAAAGTTTTGACGTGAAGACGGTTTTTAATGCTCTGCATTCGTTGTTATTATTTGTGATTTAAATTGATGACGACCGGCTGGTGCAGCGGTAACATACATTGCCTTCTATGCCAGAGGTCCTGGGTTCGAATCCCGGCGGCGGCGGATATTTGTGTGATGAACACAGATATTAGTCGTCAAGTCATGGATGTTTATATGTTAATTAAAGTTTATTCTAATAAAAAATATATATTTATTCAATATGCATGTTTACATATTTCTTAAGTATATCAGTTACCTAGTATCCATAACGCAAGTTCTTTAACAAACTTAATTTGGGCTAGATAATGTTGTGTGAGTGTCAGAAATATTAAAAATATTAAAAAATGTTATTTAAATGTTTGTCATATTTATTGTTGTATTTTTTTACCATTACTATAGCCATAATTATAACATAAATATTTTACTTGAATATTAAAACGAATGCTGTAAATTGAACCTTCGACTACTTACCTATATTAATTTGCTAAGTTTATATACAAGGCTGGGCCTGAAAACCAGCGCTGCTAAAATATAATGTTTAAGCAGCATAATGCTGAGGTCAAGCCTATTATCACAAAATGTATACCTATGTTATGTGTAATACCATATTTACCTTGATCATGAACCTAAGTTCAAAATCATATACAACCCTAGTTCTTTAAATTGTGTTGATTTGTATTCTTTTTTATTTTTAAGTTATTTGTGATAATAAAATTATTTTCTTTCTTTCTTTCTTTCTTTCTTTCTTTCTTTCTTTCTTTCTTTCTTTCTTTCTTTCTTTCTTTCTTTCTTTCTTTCTTTCTTTCTTTCTTTCTTTCTTTCTTTCTTTCTTTCTTTCTTTCTTTCTTTCTTTCTTTCTTTCTTTCTTTCTTTCTTTCTTTCTTTCTTTCTTTCTTTCTTTCTTTCTTTCTTTCTTTCTTTCTTTCTTTCTTTCTTTCTTTCTTTCTTTCTTTCTTTCTTTCTTTCTTTCTTTCTTTCTTTCTTTCTTTCTTTCTTTCTTTCTTTCTTTCTTTCTTTCTTTCTTTCTTTCTTTCTTTCTTTCTTTCTTTCTTTCTTTCTTTCTTTCTTTCTTTCTTTCTTTCTTTCTTTCTTTCTTTCTTTCTTTCTTTCTTTCTTTCTTTCTTTCTTTCTTTCTTTCTTTCTTTCTTTCTTTCTTTCTTTCTTTCTTTCTTTCTTTCTTTCTTTCTTTCTTTCTTTCTTTCTTTCTTTCTTTCTTTCTTTCTTTCTTTCTTTCTTTCTTTCTTTCTTTCTTTCTTTCTTTCTTTCTTTCTTTCTTTCTTTCTTTCTTTCTTTCTTTCTTTCTTTCTTTCTTTCTTTCTTTCTTTCTTTCTTTCTTTCTTTCTTTCTTTCTTTCTTTCTTTCTTTCTTTCTTTCTTTCTTTCTTTCTTTCTTCTTTCTTTCTTTCTTTCTTTCTTTCTTTCTTTCTTTCTTTCTTTCTTTCTTTCTTTCTTTCTTTCTTTCTTTCTTTCTTTCTTTCTTTCTTTCTTTCTTTCTTTCTTTCTTTCTTTCTTTATAGAAGCCTTTTTCAGCGCCTTGAAAATTCTGACATCCATTACCTAGCATTGAACCAGCTTCGAGGTCACTCAGGGGAGAGAGACATTACAAACAGTTGTTAAGAACCTTACTTAATTTAATAAGTAAGTTCATGGGGAATATTGTTATTAAAATAACGTAATCAAGTAAAATTTCCCCTTCGTACCGAATTTAATGAAACCAAAATTATAAAAAATAATTTCTTGTTAAAAATCACTTAATCGGAAATGTCACGTAAGGATCTTTTTAAATTTATATAATGTAGTTTTTTCGTTGCCACCTACCTATTTAAATAATAAATAAATAAATATTTCTGACACTCACACAACATTATCTAGCCCAAATTAAGTTTCTTAAAGAACTTGTGTTATGGATACTAGATAACTGATATACTTAAGAAATATATACACATACATATTGAATAAATACATAGTTTTTATTAGAATAAACTTAAATAAACATATAAACATCCATGACTTGACGACTAATATCTGTGTTCATCACACAAATATCCGCCGCCGCCGGGATTCGAACCCAGGACCTCTGGCATAGAAGGCAATGTACGTTAACCCTACACCAGCCAGTCGTCTGCTATTTATTGCTATTCCATTTCTATTAAAACAAAATTGAACGGATATTCTACAAATAATTTGCGTGTATCTTCAGATAGTTACCCCAACCATTATAATATAAAGTGCGTGCTATTAACCCTACAGCTTAAATTAATAGCGGCGGAACCCCAATCTGTCTGTCAATTCGGGATTGCCTTCATATTTTTCTTCATTTCCTCACCCTTACTTATTTTATCACTTATTTGAATTTCTTCATTTATGTAACCTTCTATAACCCTACCCCTAACAGGGGGTTACAAGTTTAGTAAAGAACATACTTATAGTGTACTTATCATATTTTTTAGGATAATACAAATGATGTTTTTTTTTTTTTATATTGTAAGGATAGGACGTTTGTCTTCCATGCCACCTGATGGAAAGTGCGCATGAAGACTATGGTGTTACACGTCCATCCACGAAAAACCTATTCACTCGACACTTAAAAGTTCCAGGACTGTAGTAGTCAGGAAAAATAGACGCAGGCAGATTGTTCCACACCTTGGCAATCCGTATCAAAAAGGAACTATCGAAACGTTTTGTTCGACTTCTTGGTAAACCCACTATATAGGGATGGAAGTTCTGTCTGCATCTGGTAGTCCGATGGTAAAAAGGGGATGTGGGTGGATGAATGTCTGCACTTTCATGCACGGCTCGGTAAATTGAGTTACAATTCGTCATAATATTAGAACAAAGTATAGAATACATTTATTTTCATTATGCTTCTATGCTGGACCGGGAGCGAAAGAAAAACAAAGAATTTGCCAGCTGCTTCTCTTCCCGGGCATACTGTAAAAGTCAGTTAAGGGACCGAGGTGTTATGGGAGGCTTTTTTGTGGGCAATAGGCTGACCCTCTGTCACTGCAATAGTTCACTTTGCACTATTATAATGCCTCCAAATTTGTCAAACGTGACATCAGATAGTTTTATAATGGTGTACTGCCTACCCCATAAGGGATACAGGCGTGAAGTTATGTATGTATGTATTTATAAAAAGTAAAGATAGGGCGTTTGTGTTTCATGTAGACTAAGGCTTTAATACCATCTCAATGTTTCACGATTCATTATACCAAATAAAAGATTTTATCTTGATGCGACCTTGAAGGCGAATTAATAGAATTAAGAAATACATAAACACACATATAAATATTAGAAATTAAATTTAATAAATAGGTAAACCTACAACCATGACTTAAAAATAAAATAAAATCCCCAGACAATCACACAAACTACATGGCCCCAAAGTAAGCATAGCTTGTGTTATGGGATACCATATAGCGAACTAGGGGGGAACCTAGAATATAAATAAATAAATAGATAAACACCCAGACACGGAACATTTTTTTTTTCTTGTTCCGCGCGGGGATCGAACCCGCAACCACTGGCGTCTGAGGCACATAGGTTTACCCCATCGCCAAAGTGGCCTTGAAAGGTAAATTCTGTGTACTTACATCCCACAAATACCCACCTCAACGGGGACTAGAACCCGGGACCTCTAGCATAGAAACCAATGTTTTTACCACTACACAAGCCGACCATTATAGAAAATTTCAGTTTATAACTGTACTTTATTAAATGGATATATTGATGAAAATCTCGGGTTATATTCCTCAATTTGATGCCAAAATCTGGTATCTCATTAATAATGCCGTTTGTTACAGAATACATTTCAATATCGGATTTTTTAAAACAGCTCATATTTTACGTACGTTAATCTATACTGAAAAATGTATGAAAACATAATCCTTTTGATGTATCAGTTATCACAACTACAGAATAACTCATACAGTTGTGCAGCTTAATAGCTCTCATATTTTGAAGGTGAATGTTTTATTATTTTTCAACACACTTGCTCGTAAAGTGAGCGTTATTCTATTGAATTTAGAACTATAAACTGGGCTATAAGTCACGCGTGCATAATATATTATACCCTAGTGCATAATATAATGAATCCTACAAAGTTGAATTGTACCTTTGCGCAAATAACATGCGAGAAAACAGAGCATATTTTATTGGTCCGGGTTATACACTTAATATTTGCAGAAACAACAAAGAGGTTTTATACCACTTCAAATCCATATACATTTTTAAATGTTTGCGCCTTATATTAGTAAAATAAATTTGTATATTAAACAAATTATTCACAATTTACAATCATTTGTCATAAAATATTAAAATATTTGCATCTACCACTTCAAATTAAACATTTTCACTTAAAATAGGCTGTATATGCTATACAGACATTGACACATTTGACGGAAAAAAAAACCTACGCGCATGCGCGAGGTTCGGCGCCATTTTTCAATCACAATTCACAGCTTTGTTATCAAGTGTGTTTGTTATTTTATGATCACGTATGTCTGTCTTTTACTCACAAGTGTGTTGAAAAACGTCGTATATAACTCGTGAGCGTTGCTAATTACAGTCGAGGCTGTGATTTGAGCCCGAGCCGCAGGCGAGGGCTTAATAATGAGCCAAATGAGAACTTCGCTCACTTGTTACATAATATACTATTGACAAACCGGCTGGTGTAGTTTTAACATACATTGTCTTCTATAGCGGAAGTCCTGGTTGGAATCCCGTTGGCGGTCAATATTTGTGTGACGAAATCGTATAGTAAAATCCCCAGAGAATGACACCAACTACATGGCCTCAAAGTAAGCAATTCTTGTGTTATGAGATACCATGTAGCGAACTAGGGGGAACCTAAAATATAAAATACGTATATAGATAAACGGCCAAACAGGAACACTTTTTTTTTCTTGTTCCGTATGGGAATTGAACCTGCAGCAGTTCAGACAGATAGTTTTACCCCATCACCATAGTGATCGTCGTATAGAAGCGATGGATGTTTATTAATGAGGTAAGTCTAATATCAATATGTAGTATATATATTGCTAAGTTTACTATATGTTTTCTAGGATTCATAACAAAAGTTCTATAAGATACTTAATTTTTGCCAGATAATATTTTGTCTATGTCAGAAATATTTATAATTTTATTATTTAACTCTGTGATTGATCGAATATTTAGTTTCTTTTTAGTTTAGTTCATTGAAATATTTAATTGTTTTGGTTTTAAGAAAATAGTGTTAGTTTGAACTTAATTGTACTTGTATCTATATTAACAAAATCTATGAAAGCACCAGTCTAAAATACATAAAAAAAACAACAAAAATAAAACAGACTTAATTGCACTTAACTCTGATAAATACGAAAGTTAAGGCTCGGTAAGTCTAATTTTCATAGATCTGTGTTTAATACTTTCATATGAAAATATACTAATACTTACAATTATTAAAACTATAAAAAAAACCATTGATAGCTCAAGAAATTATTAAAATCTTATCGTTGCTCTTAATAACAAAAATCCGAAGTAAACCCACGTGCTAACACTAGTACACGCTCAATATTTACATTATCCCCTTTTGCTGACACAGTCGAAGGGTCCAAGTTCGATTCCCTACAGACTTAGACAATTCAATTTCACCCTAACTTATATGATTCACACTGAGTCCCTGAAATATAAACTCTATTCCCAACGGAATAGAGACAAACTTCACGTGTTTCCAAGTTAAGTCCTGTCCAATTTCAAATATGATGATTTAATTTAACCCATATGCACGTAGGAATAGGGGGGATTTTGGTTTAGAAGGTTGAAAGTAAAATCTGTATGTTATAGATTGTTTCTAATTGTACATAATTGAGAGGGACTTAGTGAAGTCAATCGTTTTTGGATTACGAACGAATGGGTTAAAGTTGTTAATATAAATATGGAAGAAACGACTTTCGTAAGAATTGATGCTATTAGAATGAACGAGCGTGAAAGGCAGACCAATCATTTAAGTATTGTAAGGTAAAAGTCCATACTGGACTGGGAGCGAAAGAAAAACGTAGAATGCACCAGCTGCTTCTCATCCCGGGCATACTGTAAAAGTCAGTTAAGGGACAAAGGTTTTATTGGCGTTTTTGTAGGCGATAGGATGACCCCTGTCACTGCAATATCTCCATCATTATAGTACCTCCTTTTTCAAACGTGACATCAGATGGTCTTATAACCTCTGGTGTTCTGT
This sequence comes from Stenoptilia bipunctidactyla, assembly GCA_944452665.1. Lineage (NCBI taxonomy): Eukaryota > Metazoa > Arthropoda > Insecta > Lepidoptera > Pterophoridae > Stenoptilia > Stenoptilia bipunctidactyla. The sequence continues at coordinate 1,698,111 of OX101745.1, read as the reverse complement.
CTACCCTATAAGGGATACAGGCGTGAAGTTATGTATGTATGTATGTATGTAACTTTGTCTCGTGCAGCGAAGGTTTAAAACAGCCTCAATTATTATTCAGGGGGAATAAGCGTTCGTAAAATTTAAATGACCCCCGCTTACTGGTTGAGCGCCTTTAAGTTTCGCCTGGCTCTTCACAGAATATTGTGACTACGGGGTCTGCAAAGACACCGAAACGTCGAGTGAAAATGTGATATGTAATTAAACGCGATAAATCCTCTTAAAAAGTGTTTTATTTAAGATTATGAATTGCGAAAACATAAGACAATAGTCCCAACTCGGCTGGGCAGCGTTCGGGAAGCTCCGTAAAATCTTCTCGTCGCAAATACCGTAGTGTCTGAAGACAAAGGTTTTTGACCAGTGTGTGTTGCCAGTGATGATATACGGCACTGAGACGTGGTCGCTAACTATGGACCTTATAAATAAGCTTAGAGTCGCTCAGCGGGCAATGGAAAGGGCCATGAACGGAGTTTCCCTGCGGGATCGAATCAGGAATGAGGAGATTCGCAAGCGAACCAATGTCACCGACATAGCCAGAAGGATTGCAGAGCTGAAGTGGCAATGGGCAGGGCACATAGCTCGCAGAACAGATGGCCGGTGGGACAGAAAAGTTGTTGAGTGGCGTCCACTGGCGTACTGGGAGACGCAGCGAAGGCAGGCCCCCGCACGATGGACCGACGACCTGGTCAAAGTCGCCGGTAAACGCTGGATGAGGGCGGCGCGGGACCGAGCGACGTGGAAGACCTTGGGGGAGGCCTATGTCCAGCATTGGACGTCTACAGGCTGTGGATGATGATGGATTATGAAGACAATAGTATGACCACTCTTCGCATAGGTAAAACTCCCGCGTTGATTTGTTCCGACATACACATACATACATACATAACTTTACTCCTGTATCTCTTATGGGGTAGGCAGAACACCAGAGGTTATAAAACCGTCTGGTGTCACGATTGACAAATTTGGAGGCATTATAATGACGGAGAGAGACTATTGCAGCGATGGGGGGTCAACCTGTCGCCTGCAAAAATAAATCTCCTATAAAAACCTATGTCCCTTAACTGAATTTTACAGTATGCCTGGGAAGAGAAGCAGCTGGCACATTCTATATTTTTCCTTCGCTTCCACATACATACATAACTTCACGCCTGTATCCCTTATGGCGTAGGCAGAACACCAGAGGTTACAAAACCATCTGGTGTCGCGATTCACAAATTTGGAGGCATTGTAATGATGGAAAGAGACTATTATAGAGACGGGGTTCAACCTATCGCCTACAAAAAAAATCTCCTATAAAAACCTATGTCCCTTAACAGACTTTTACAGTATGCCTGGGAAGAGAAGCAGCTGGCACATTCTATATTTTTCCTTGGCTTCCACATACATACATAACTTCACACCTGTATCCCTTATGGCGTAGGCAGAACACCAGAGGTTACAAAACCATCTGGTGTCGCGATTTACAAATTTGGAGGCATTATAATGATGGAAAGAGACTATTGTAGTGACGGGGTTCAAACCTACAAAAAAAATTTCGTGAAAAACCTATGTACCTGAAATGACTTTTACAGGATGCCTGGCACCGACAATTTTTTAGATTTTTTTTTTTTTATGAAGAGCCATTTCTTTCTTTAGCCTGTTGACTGTCATTTTCAACCTCATCTTTTCTTACCATAAGTTGAGATTGAGGCCAAGCTTTAGCATCTGATAAATAAATAAAAACATTGCACAAAAATCTATATCTTTGTAAGACATTGCAGAATCAATACCAGACACCAGTGTTTGATATTCGTGGTCACATTTCAAATGAAAGATATTCATCAAGGGACCTTTACGAGCGTGGACTACGTGTTATAGGAGCTTTTTGCTGAAGCTGTATATATTTATAGCTTAGGAACTATTCTTAGACACTAAACAGTATAAATATACTATCTATACTAATATATAAAGCTGAAGAGTTTGTTTTTTTGTTTGTTTGTTTGAACGGGCTTATCTCTGAAACTACAAGTGGGATTTGAAAAATTCTTTTTGCATTTGATAGCCCAACTCTTGAGGAAGGTTATATTTTATCCCGAAATCCTCACGGCATCAAAAGTTACGCGGGTAAAATCGCGCACGGTGGCTAGCGAAAGATATTCATTAAGGGACCTTTACGAGCGTGGTCTACGTGTTATAGGAGCTTTTGTTGAAGCTTTATATATATTATTTATAGCTTTGGAACTATTCTTAGAAACTACACAGTATATTTATTAGACGACCGGCTGGTGTAGTGGTAACATAGGTACATTGCCTTCTATGCCAGAGGTCCTGGGTTCGAATCCCGGCGGCGGCGGATATCGATGTGACGAACACAGTTTTTAGCCGTCAAGTCATGGATGTTTATATGTTTATTTAAATTTATTCTAATAAAAAATATGTAATAATTCATTATGTACGTTTATATATTTCTTTACTATATCAGTTATCTAGTATCCATAACACAAGTTCTTTAGAAACTTAATTTGTGCTAGAATCTGCTAGATAATGTTGTGTGAGTGTCAGAAATATTTATTTTTGTATTTTTATTTTATTTTATAGTTATTAAAAAATATTATATTTAATAAAAATAAGTCAATCCAGATTTTATTACATTTTAACTTCTTTTTTCTCTTCTTTCTCTCTCTTCTGTTTTCTCTATTTCGTGGTTAAATGTAATTAAACGCTATAAAAAATTGAATTCATAATTAGATCAAAATAATATTGCTTTAAGTTTTCGCGATTTATACTATTGAATAAGACACTTCTTAACCGGAACTTTAACGTTTCGGTGTCTTCGCAGACCCCGTGGTCACGAGCGACTGGCTCGATAACGGATATATGGATGAATCTGGTTAAACTGTGTTTTATTTAATAGATCAAAACATGATAAATCTAAAAAAATTATTTAATATTTCACAAACTTCACGAGTAAATCTTTTCACAAAAAGACACTACTGGAGTATAAAAATGTGCTTGCTCGTTCCACTTATTTCAAGTTACTTCGCATAACTTTTTTATAAACCGTTTCTTAACCAGACTACAACGACATGTAAAAATTACGGTAATAAAACTGCAAATCGTGTTGGAGACTGCATCGAGTCTATTCATCTTGTTTTTACATCTTTGCATAATGGCAAAGATCGGTGTAGTTTGACTATCACACCGTGAAAGGTGTCCTAGGTGAGCAAACGGACGAAATGAGGTGCGATATGAGATAAAGCAATCCATTTTTTTTTTATATTCATACATACATACATAACTTCACGCCTATATCTCTTACACCAGGCAGTACACCAGAGGTTATAAAAACATCTGATGTTGCGTTTGATAGCATTGGAGGCATTATAATAGTCATTCATCATCATTTCATCACAACTCTTTGTAATGAGCCCACTGCAGGGCATGAGTCTCTCCCCTAGGTGACGAGGAGGTATAGGCCATAATCCACCAAGCTGGCCCAGTGCTGGGTGGTGGATGCCAGAATTTTCAGGGCGCCGAAATGGCTTCTGACAAACCCTAACGACTACTGTATACAAGTAAACAGCACCCGGGACCGACTGCTTAACGTGCCCTCCGAAGCACGGAAGTGGTCGTGAGAAATGAATGGTCGGCGGTCACCCATCCAAGTACCGACCGCGCCGAACGTTGCTTAACCTGTGATATCGTATGATACACACAGTAACCACGGCGCCACGACGACTTCGTTATAATAGTGAAGAGAGACTATTGCAGTGACAGGGAGTCAGCCTATCGCGCACAAAAAAGCCTCCTATAACACCTCGGTCCCTTAACTAACTTTTACTGTATACCCGGGCACATTCTATGCTTTTCTTTCGCTCCCAGTCCAGCATAGAAGCATTTTTTTTTATTGGTGACTTAACCTCAATCTCACCTGATGGTAAGTGAAGATGAGGTCGAAGATGACAGCACACGGGTTATTTAAAGAACTGGCTCTTCATAAAATATTGCCGGAACACATCACCGCAAGAGCGATGATATTTGGCGGTACATTTTATATGAAGTGTGGTCGCTATTCAAACGGCATCTGAATAGTTCATACTACCGAGGGCCAATCAGATTAGTCGCCCATTACGACACGCTTATACAGGGTGATATGGCTATTCTAAGACACCCTACGCGGTTTGTGTCAACGCAACAGCGTAGGACACCTGCAATATACAACATGCTCATACATTTGATATTATCGTATTGTGTCACATTGTCGCATTTACCGTTCACACCAGGTCATCAGATAAGGAATTATATTAAACCTTTAAGGCGATCGTCCACCACCGCTAAACTAAGCTCGTTTTAGCTTAGGTCACATAGTTGAACCAGTTTTCAACCGACTTCCAAACAAGGAGGAGGTCCTCAATTCGTCTTTATGTTTTTTTTGTGTCTTTGTTACGCGATATTTCGGACAATTATGAATTGATTTTGGAAATTGTTATTTCATACGATAGAGAATACTTCATAATTGGTCTCATTTAAATTTTATTGAAATCGGTTGAGTACTTCATTAAAAATTTCAAACTTTTGAAAAAATAAGTAAGATTTCGGAGAATGTTTACGTTGATGACATTCTCAACTCAGCCAAACTTTTGACGTGTAGTCGGTTTTTTTATTGATCTGCATTCGTTGATTATTCATACATGTGCGTCTACCGCAAACTATGTCTATTATACTCAAATGTATGAAAAACTGACTCGCTAAGCTAAACCAACTTAGTTAAGTACGCAGTGGATGATCAGCTTTAGAGTTGGTTGGCAACTCTAAAGCTGATCATCCACCTGAAATGGCAGGTCCGATTGAGATGAAATTTTCTGCAATGTTGTCGCCATAACACGAGCTTATATCATGTTTTACTGTACAATAAACAATTATATGTAATTAAAATTATTTTATAGTAATAATATTGATCTTAAGATTAAATGATCATTAAATTAATTTCAACACCATCTTCTCAATCACTATCAAAATATAAATTGATATAAATAAACAAATTTATACACGAACTAAAAAAATACAAAAGAACCATAATACCAGTGCCTCACCGTGTAACGTACATCCAAAGGGGCAACCGCAACCAAGCGGTTATTGGCTACAAAATGTAGCAATTCTGTACCATCTCGCCCCTAGTTCCCCTTGCGATACTTCAACACGTTACTGAAGTGTCATGGCTTTTAGCTCGTTTGATGTACATTGAGGGTTAAGCTTGAAATTAATAAAATAAAAATAAGTTATGAGAATTATTTCGAAAGTAAGTGAAATTTTTTTTTATTGCATTGAAACGGTTAACTGTTGAATCGGATTCAGTAAAAAATATGGTTGTTTTTGTATGGAGTCTTCGCAGAAACTGACGAGAATCAAAAATTTAAGTCTTAAATTACACGCGAATAAACTCGGTTCTTTTAACCGTTTGTTTTATTTATTTGTTTGGAAAACTAAAGCTCAGAGAAATACAATCTACTAAAAACTGGAAAAAAATCAAATCCGAGTGACTGATGTTCATGTATTTTATTTACAACAAATTGTATCAAATAGGTATCTTGAAAGGATCAGTTATGCAAAGGTACAGCATATTATGTTGGCACTTATTGGGCTAGTAATCAATCATATTTTACCCAAATATTCGAAATCTAACATACATACATACATAACTTCACGCCTGTATCCCTTATGGGGTAGGCAGAACACCAGAGGCTACAAAAACCATCTGATGTCACGTTTGACAAATTTGGAGGTATTATTATGATGGAGAGAGACTATAGCAGTGACAGGGGGTCAGCCTTTCGCCCGCAAAATCGAAATCTAAATTAACGCATATGCAGCGTCAAAAACATACATACATACATAACTTCACTCCTGTATCCCGTATGGGGTAGCCAGAACACCAGAGTTAATAAAACCATCTAATGTCACGTTTGACAAATTTGGAGGCATTATATATAATAGTGAAGAGAGACTATTGCAGTGACAGGGGGTCAGCCTATCGCCCACAAAAAAGCCTCCCATAACACCTCGGTCCCTTAACTGACTTTTACAGTATGGACGGGAAGAGAAGCAGCTGGCACATTCTATGTTTTTCCTTCGCTCCCAGTCCAGCATAGAAGCGTCAAAAACATATATTCATAAATCTAAACGAAACACGCAATGTATTCGTCACAATACTTTCAGTCGAACGCCATAAAAGTACTGATCGCAACAATTCTGCTATACTTGGTGTGACAAATGCGTTTTTTCGTCGTTATTTAAGATTAGAGTGATAATAACGAGGCATGTCTTATTATTGTGGCCTTTAGTATTATATGTCGAATGTTAAACTGTTATTTGAGGGGTTTAGATAAGCAAAATGTGTAAATAAATTCTTACATTATGATAATGCGTATTAAGATTCAATCAAGACGTCAAGACGACCACTTTTGCAATGGGGTAAACCTGTCTGCCTCAGACGCCGGTGGTTTCGAGTTCGATTCCCACAAGAAACAAGAAAAAAAAAATTCCGTGTCTGGGTTTTTATTTATTTATGTATTTATATTCTAGGTTCCCCCCTAGTTTGCTACATGGTATCATATAACACAGGCTATGCTTACTTTGGGGCTATGTAGTTGGTGTGATTGTCTGGGGATTTTATTTATTATTTATTTAATTTCGCGTTTGACTTCAATATCACCTGATGGAAAGGGAAATATTAAGAAAACACCCAAGAACTGTGTTCCCTGACCACTATTCTGGTGCTTTTAAGCGTAGAATGAAAATGTTTCGTACCACCTTAGGTTTCATATTTACGTTCTTCCCACGAGCTGGTATGATAGACAAAGATTTTAGTTTTTCTTAACTTACAGTTAATCTTGCTTCACGAAAATAACTTCATACATACATAACTTCACGCCTGTATCCCTTAGGTATGAGGTAGGCAGAACACCAGAGGCTTATGAGGTAGGCAGAAACCTGTCACGTTTAACACGTTTGGAGGAACTATAACTAGAGAGATAGGAGAGAGACTATTGCAGTAATAAGGGGTCAGCCTATCGCCCACAAAAAGGGCAATACAACCTCTAAAAAAAAAAATCCCCAGACAATCACACCAACTACATGGCCCCAAAGTAAGCATAGCTTGTGTTATGGGATACCATATAGCGAACTAGGGGGGAACCTAGAATATAAATACATAAATAGAATTGAATAGAATTGAACCCTTAACTGACTATAACAGTATACCCGGGAAGAGAAACAGCTGGTACCTACATTCTTTATTTTTCTTTCACTCCCAGTCCAGCATGGAAGAGAAGAAATAACTATTAGAAAGCAATATGTATATGCTCACAGATTGTTTTGTACCAAGATCGAATTTAGGACCACAGACATCAAAGACTAAAAATGTTTTCCCATTTTCACTAAATTACTTTTCGACTACATAAGCCTTTTCTGAGAAGATTTCAAAAACAGTTTGGACCCTTAAACCTTAGAAAAAGGTACTGTAAATCTTTATAACCTAAAAAAAGGTTTGAACAATTTTATTTAAATTCAATATCTCCCAACTGCGACCTTTAGATAAAATAAATAGATTTAGTCTAGACATTCAAACAGAATCACTAAATATTGATGCCTTTCTTAAACGCTTCGTTGACTTTCGCGATAACTAAATAGTTTTTGTGAAACAGAGGTTTCGATAAAAACAAAAGAGGACAGTTTCTTTTTACATACATACATACATAACTTCACGCCGGTATCCCTTATGGGGTAGGCAGAACATCAGAGGTTATAAGACCAACTGATGTCACGTTTGACTAATGAGGTATTATAATGATTGCGAGAGGCTATTGCAGTGACAGGGGGTCAGCCTATCGCCCACAAAAATGCCAATAAAACCTCTGTCCCTTAACCGACTTTTACAGTATGCCCGGGAAGAGAAGCAGCTGGCACATTCTATGTTTTTCTTTCGCTCCCAGTCCAGCATGGAAGTATTTCTATTTCTAAATAATAAAACCCTTTCCTCCACTGAAGTGGAAGCATAAACACTTGTTTTATTTGTTTACACCTATAATTTCCAATAAAAGGTTTTAAAGGAGGTTTTTGTGGGCGATTGTCAGACCCTCTATCTATATCGTCTGCTATAGTCTCTCCCCGCAATTATGATGCCTTCAAATTTATCAAACGGGTCATCTCATCACACTTTCTGCCCTCCCCTTAAGGGATACAGTCGTGAAGTTATGTATGTATTATGGACCTATAATATATAGATGTAGATCCGTGACATCATAATCTTTAATAATATTTATTTAAAATGCTTTATTACTCTTAAATAAATGAATTTTTATTTAACACATTGTTTCATTTATTTAAGGATCATAATCTCTGTCATAATGCAGAGATCGAAAGCCTCCGAGATTGATTATTTACTCTAGTTGAGTAACTATTACAATTGAAATATACAAGGATTATTGAAATTAAGAAAAATACAAACAAATATATAAAAAACCAAGACGTGTTAGCCAGATTATCTACGTTTAATTGTATACACTCAAGTTTTAAGCCACGTATGATTGACTTCGAGTAGCCACACAACCCTTATACAAGGTGTTCCGCTTGATTTCCCATAACTCTAAGGTATTAATGGGACCATGTAATAGGATCAAATAACATGCGAATATTTTTTTTTTTATTTTTCTTACAAAATTATTCAATAAAGTCAAAACCTTATGAAACATACCATTATGCAAAGTATGAGAACGTGGCATTTTCTATCCCTTTTTTATCGCGATGCACAGGTAATGTTCCTCAACGTTTAAAATGTTATTGTTATTTATTGTATGGCTTCAGTAACATGCTTTTATTGAATGAATTTTAAAGAGATTTAACAAGAAACATAATTAATGAACTCATTAAATTAAGAGTGATGTTATCTTGGAAAGTATGCACTTTTGAATCACATATTCTTTGGCAAAACGTATTACTTTTTAGTAAGGAACAAAACCTCAACGTTATGGAATATCAAAAAGAACACGTTGTATACGCGTGTCCAATAAAGATTAAACCTGTCAACGCCCTGTTGATGATAGGATCCCTTCACCCAGCTCACGACCACACATTGCCACCAAATAAAACCTCGTCTGAGATGAGATATATTAAGCAATATTATATGACAAGTAAGCTAGTTCTATCCCTAACCCGTGTGCACACAAAAATTACATCACTCTTAAATAAATGAAAAAATGTGTTAAATAAAATTCACCCTAACAGGACACGAACCTGGGACCTCTCGTTTGCCGAACACGTGCTCTCCCACTAAGCTACTGGGGCCTGGCGGTACGCCTCGAAATTACTTAACACATTTTTGTTTTTACGTTATATTGCTAACGTAGCTCCATCTAATCGTATAGCTTTGCAGTTAAGATCATATATTTAACACATTTTTTCATTTATTTAAGAGTAATTAAACATTTTAAATTTAAAAACTTTTAAAATATTACAATAATTACATTTTCAAATTATATCGTAACTTAGCTTCAGGTACGATTGAGGTCAAACACGGTTAAAGTCATAGGGTCATAGCCCTCTGAAAAACCTTCGCTTATTCCAAAAACAAAAATGGGTTAAATAATTCCATCATCTACTTAAACTCGACTAATTTGTTATGCACGACCGCGCAAGGCTTCGTAGTTGCCGAATATGTAATTGTTAAAGTTTAACTTTACAGAGTTTAGGTGACAAGCTTATGAATAGAACTTCACATTGTGTGCTTTAAAGTTTAGCTGGCAACACTAGCAGCAGGTGCCTGGAAGAAATTGCCTTAAATGATGAAACCGCCTAAATTGTCGTTTTGATTTACAGGGTTAATTTTAACAGCGCCTCACCTCTTGCAGGCTGCTTCTCCACATCAATCCTAGCAACATTTGTTCTATGACTTTTTTAAATAAATAGTTTTTAAAATCTTAGTTTTTCCATACTGAAAAAATATTTACTGGCTCCAAACTTGGGTAAATTTTTACTAACAATTTACTATGAGCGTAGGTATGCAACGCACATTGCGTAGGCAAAATGTCGCCATGTGCGGCGGGAACACCACTTTTTTTTCATTATTTCAAAAGAGCAAAATTTTTTTTTGTTTTTAAATTTTTGTGTCAAACTCAACTCAAACTCAAATATTCTTTATTTCGTTAGTATTTAAATACATTTGAAATAAGTCAAACAATTTACAAATTGAACTGAATCTACCACCACTTCGGAAAGTCGATCTGTTGAGAAGAAGTGGCAAGAAACTCAACAGTAATCATCTTTTAAAAATAAGAGAGAAAAAAATACACAATAACAATTTACAGCCAGGGGATCCCATCTTCTTGCATCCGGATATCTTATACTAAACCTTTTGTTATTAATTATTATCCTTGTGTTTTTTATCAAAACTTGTAAAAAGTCGTAAAACAAATGTTGTTGGGTTTAATGTAGAAAAGATGCCTGAAAGACTGTTTTGTTGCTGTAAATAATATTATATTATCATAATTAAATGAGTATATTTTTGGCAACCATTGTAGCGATGGGGTAACACGTCAGATAGTGGTCCCAGGCCAGATTATTTGACTTATTTCTTTAAAACCAAAACTACACTACGCTTTTCAGTAATAAAACTGGATACCATTTATATGTAAAATATCCAGTTTTATATACAAGAATGGATGGTGTTGTTGGAAGGGGCGGCCTAGGTGAACGTATTCCGATCAAATTTGCGACATTTTGAAAAAGGGCCTAGTCAAAAGTACCCGTAACCGGCGATCATGTATGAAATGATGATGAACGTGGAAGAAGCAAAAGAGGTAGGTATGTCTGGTTCGCAGCAATTGGTGTTACCTTGTCTCTGCCTACCCGAAGGGGAGACAGGCGTGAGGTTATGTATGTATTTTACATTTAATATTAAAGAAGTATCTTAAAATAACAAGTAAAGGTTAGCAAGGTTAAGAAATAATATGAAACTCGGTTTAATTAGTTTAAACATCATTAACAATCAAGATTTGTTAGAAACCATTATTTTTCTTCTCTATTTATAAATGTATGAAAAACTCATCCATCCTAAAAAACCGGGAAAATATTAATAATCATTCGCTCCTTCAACCTCAAAGCTTCGACAAGAGCAGGAAAATCTTATCGAAAACGTCCGAAAACCTGTTTTTTATTTGGAGAGAAAATTAAATTAATATTTATTTTTCGGGACAGCTTTCTTAGCCTTAGTAGGCACTTAAAAGAGTTGTAGTTACAATTGAAAATAAAATTTAGGTAACTATAGGGCCTTTCAATAAGAACAAGTCGATTTCAAGATGGAATAAAACAGACTATGTGTGGGATATGAATGTGTGTGGGATATTATTTTATTTGAAAGTCCCATTCATGCCATTTTGTTTTAAATATTGAAAATAATTCAAATGTACGCAACAGTTTCGCACGGATCCGGGAAGTCCAATTTTCAATGACTCCGCTGCATTAATTCTACTGAAACTGAGTGATGGCATAGGTTATGTCGTCTTTCAGGGTATCAGTTGCGGCTTATTGGTCATTTCATTACAAAAATGATATGGGCGATCCATACCATGGTATGAATAGACCCATTCAAAAGTGCTATTTGGCGATTCACACCACTACTGGTATGAAACACCCCTGGTATGAATCGACGAACACCCTATAATGTACCACAGAGTATGCAATGACACCGAAACGTCGACATATAATGTAATATATAAATTTTAAGCGATAAATTAGGATAAACAGTGTTTTTTTTTTAAATCAATAATAATATCAAATAAAACTTCTATGCTGGACTGGGAGCGAAAGAAAAACATAGAATGTGCCAGCTGCTTCTCTTCCCGGGCATACTGTAAAAGTCAGTTAAGGGACCGAGGTGTTATGGGAGGCTTTTTTGTGGGCGATAGGCTGACCCCCTGTCACTGCAATAGTCTCTCTCCACTATTATAATGCCTCCAAATTTGTCAAACGTGACATCAGATGGTTTTATTACCTCTGGTGTTCTGTCTACCCCATACGGGATACAGGCGTGAAGTTATGTATGTATGTATCAAATACTAAAACCGTTTTCATATGATATTGTCCTATGGGGACCACACAGCAGAATTAGGGGGTTTAGGGGGAATTAGGGGCTTTTATTTTAGAATACTTAATAATTTTTATATATTTGAGCTGTGCTAATACAGCTTCTTTCATTTGATACCCTACAGAAAACCGAGAAGTTTTTTTTTATTTCTTCACTTTAAGTGGGCGCTGAAATCAATTTAACATAGGTACCTTCATGTAGCCTATATCCAGCGGACATTGAAGCGGCTTCCAAAGACACCTCATTTGTTCCATTATAATTAGTAGTTTAGAAGTTATGAGGCAACAGATGAACATCCATACCCACATACATACATACAAACATATGTACATACATACATACACGTCAAAATCATAACCCTCTTTTTTGCTTCGCCGTAGTCGGGAAAAATACAGGGTGCATTTCCACCCCTAACGATATAAATAAGACACATGAGATTTTTATCTTTTTCTAGCTATCAACATCCCTTGTAAGATAAAGACGATGGGTAAAGTTCAGATCACAGTGTCTACGATAAGCTATACAAATTGAATAAATCGAAATTGATCACTATTGCGAATAATTACACAAAATATGTTTTGAGGAGTCTTAAAAATATGTTTGGGGAAATTTTAATACGTCTATGAAAAAATAAAAAGCTATAACTTGGAGAAATATACAGGGTGATAAAGAATAATGCATTTTATTATAAAATTGTTGCTCAATACCTTTACAATCGATATCTATATAGATATATTGTAAGATTTATTTTTCAACAGTTCTGAGTTCAATTACCGAGCCGAGTGTTTATTTTTTGTTAAACTATTAATGCAATTTATCTTTTTATTAAAATCAATGACAAGGTTCCTAAGAACAAATCTTCGTATTTCTTTTAGTTTCAGACTTACCCGTGCTGACCAATCTTAATGTTCCATCCCATATACAGGGTGTCTCATAACTTGCACGACAAACTGAAATGAAAGAAAGGTTGAGGTGTGCTCTACCAGATAAAAAAAATGACCTCAGTAAAAATGTCACCGTTTTTTATATCATCTTTCAAATTTAATATGAATCAGCCCCTTTGGCACAAAACTGGCAATCTCTTATTTTTTTACAAAAATATGGCCAGTATATTATACCTTTCTGAAATCTTTATTAGATTCGTAATTTATTTGTAAAATGTGCAGAGATAGTCCAGTACATTTTTTTTCACCACCGAATGCCTAAGCTGAAGTAAATAATTTTTGTAGAAAAACATAATGAGAATAATAATTTTTTCTCAATGATTCCTAATGAAATTTAACAAAATGATATTTGAATATGATAGATCTACTATTCTAAAATATTCACAAAAAAATAAATAAAGAGATATCTGTTTTTTTGTACACACAGCAAATAAAAAACTGATCAAAAACGGAATTTTTCGAAAAAAATTAAAGTCGGGAATATCTCGAAAACGGTGACACTTTTACTGAGGTAATTTTTTTTTATCTGGTAGAGCACACCTCAACCTTTCTTTCATTTCAGTTTGTTGTGCAAGTTATGGGACACCCTGTATACATTTTTCACTTAAATGGCATATTCTCTAAGCTATAAGTCGTATGTTCAAATTCAAAAGATACAAGCTTTTACACAAGATATACTTACATACTCGTATATCTAACGTAAAGCCACCGGTAAAAAAAACAATTGTTTTTCAATTTTTTGTGTTTCATTCGTCTTTGGAATTTCACAAAACACTTGATGCAGTCAGTCATCACATACTTCGTCTTTAACTAGTTGTTGATAGTTGTTAAATAAGATATTACAGTAGATCAAGAGGCAAAAAAAGCCGGCGGAAAAAAACTCTTGGCACTCTTTTTCAGTCAGAATTATCAAATTTATACAAATAGGTACAGTACAAATTGACCGTGACATGAAAAAAAAACAAACACAAGACAGCTAATTGTGAGAGTCAATGCCATGCCACAACCAAATTGCTTTCATAGTAGGTGCAATGAGCTATGGATGTACAATACGAATATGACAAACTGGGAACAGAGTATTTGAACAAGAATGGAATAAAATAGTCATAGTATCATTAGCAAAACGACCTGGCATCGCTAATAGCACCCGTTCACGAGTAGAACGAATTTTGATTCTGAAGTTCATTAATATCAAATAACATATGAGCATACTCATACACTTTCTCCGTACTACTAATTGCGAAACCTTCTTTGGAGCTGGACGATTTTACTTTGTAGGAATAAATAATTTTCGGGAAACTCTATACGTATTGCCAACATTTCTAGAATTAACTAAATGTGATAATGTGAGTCTAATTTCGCCACAATATTTAAATAAAACTACTTTTTAACCGGATTAATCGCGTATAATTTATATTTTACATTTTAACTCGAGGTTTCGTTGTCTTTGCAGACCCCGTGGTCACGAGCGACTGAGGTGTCAGGCGTCAGATTGATAGTGGAAAAAGATATACATCATCTCCATCTGTTTCTCTGTCTTCGAGCGTAGCGTTCAGGGTTAACACAAAATGAGCGGACAGTGTCTTGAGTTTCAGGTCGTGCTGTTTTTTGGATGTTTGATTTAATATCTTCGAGAATAGAGTCCCATGCTGGTGATAGTTTCCAACCATCTTCTATGTTGAAATTAGGGTGTTTTTTAATTTCAATGGCTCTAATTCAACGGCTCGCCACAATATGTTAAGAGCTAATTGAAATAACTTTATCGTCACATCAAGGGTGGGTTCGTATTCTTAGAATGAAATTAAGTTGATAAATATCGAGATATGGGTTCATCACACAAATAACTGTTTACAAGAATTCGTGTCCGAGATCTTTTGTACTCCTTGTCTTTATGCAAAAAAGGTCGTACATACATACATACATAACGTCACGCCTGTATCCCTTATGGGGTAGGCAGAACACCAGAGGTTACGAGACCATCTGATGTAACGTTTGACAAATTTGGGGGTATTATAAAGATGGAGAGAGACTATTGTAGCCTATATTGTCAGCCTATCGCCCACAAAAACGTCAATAAAACCTCTGTCCCTTAACTGACTTTTACAGTATGCCCGGGAAGAGAAGCAGCTGGCACATTCTATGTTTTTCTTTTGCTCTGGGAGCTTTTGCTCCAGCATGAAAGCAAAAAAGGTCGTTACTTTATTATTTTCCAAACGATAAAACGGAATCCATATTTGACTTTTGTGCAATGTATTCGATTGTTTCTGCCCATTACGGCAAATACTAGAATGCGTAACTTGATTGTAATACAAAAGCACTTCTGCAAATAAATGTTCTTTGAAAAACTTATTCATCATCATCATCACTACTCTTTGTAATGAGCATGGCTATGAGTCTCTCCCCTGGGTGACGAGGAGGTATGACGAAGAGGAGGCCATAATTCATCATGCTGGCCCAGAGCTGGGTGGCGTATGTCAGAATTTTCAGGGCGCCAAAATGTCTTTTGACAAATACAGCACCCGGAACCGACTCGCAAGCACGGAAGCTCCGTGAGAAATAAATGATCGGTGGCGGTCACCCATCCAAGTACCGACCGCGCCGAACCATGCTTAACCTGCGATATCTTATGATACACACAGTAACCACGACTACTTGAAAAACTTATTATACAAATCTGATACTTTTGATAGTTGTTATGTAAAAAAGATTAATCGCTACTGAATATAGCTTACACTACAGTCCGGGTTTTAGCTAGGAAAATCTGTAGCGAATGAATCCACTTATATGGGTTTATTGGGATTGTCCGCGCGAAGGACTATCCTGGCGTTTATAGCTAAAGCTTAGAAGATTGATCGATTGTCTATGGTAAGATTATACACGTCGTCATTTTATTATCTGTGGTCAAAATGGACAATTAATATTTCTATCATTCACAACGCAATGTCAAGATTTAGTTTCGTAAAAAACTTTTATAATGGACACTTATGGCTATGGATGAAAAAACTTTAGACCTGCTAAACTTTAGACGTTACATTACCAGTTGAATTTTACTTCCCAACCAATTTCAACTTAATGTCGACGGCATAGAGTTCAGATTCAAGTAAAACGCCAGACCTCTAGCGATTTTTTCAGCGCAGCACCAGCCGTTCAACAGTCAATACATTATTAAATCATATTATATTATTGATCAAGAAAAACAGTTAAGTTGTTCAAAAAGAGAATTCGTGAACTTAATTATGTGTTGCCAACTCCAAACTAGAAAAGTCTGTGGTTTTAATCCCTTTACTTGGAATAAAACTCCTCTTAAATATAGTTATTATGTCGTTTTTCATATGAAATATAGTCACCTACCTAGGTGTATATAATAAAAAGCAATACCTGTAAAAACCATTAGCAAATAGAGCAGGTGCAATTAATCCAAACACCGACCCTTTTACCATAGTTTTAAATCTTCAAGCAAAAACTACCTTAAATAAAAAAAGCAACGTAGATACTTTTGTCTATACCAACGCTCCCCTACACTGTCCCCTAGTAAGGAAGGCTGCTAATCTAACTCCCCTAAGATTGATGGCGTTCGCTTAAAAAGAAGACTTTATTTAAGTGGAATCGTAGCCAACCCCCAATGATATTGAGATTAAATAATGCTTAAGTACCTACATAAATATTGCTGATAAGTTTTGTGATTTGTAAGGGCTTGTTATTTTAATTTGTGATTTTAATGTTAGATAAGTTATTAATCGTTTAAGATTTTTTTTATCAAAGTAAAAGTTTTTAAAATGGACTCTGTTTATTAGAGACGTTAGTTCAAATTTTAACTTAATCTAAACTTATCTGCTTCAGACGCCAGTGGTTTCAGGATCGATTCCTGCATGGATAAAGAAAAAAAAATGTTCCGTGTCTGGGTGTTTATCTATTTATGTATTTATATTCTAGGTTCCCCCTAGTTCGCTGCATGGTATCCCATAACACAAGCTATGCTTACTTTGGGGCCATATACTTGGCGTGATTGTCTGGGGATTTAGAGAGAAACCTTAACTTTTTCTGATACCTTAAACGACTGAAAGAATTAAAATAATTTAAATTTGACAGAAAATTTAAGTTTGGAACATATTTTGAAATACGTTCTTGTTTTTAATTGATTGAAAAAAAATTGTTTAAATACAATTAAATCCTTTATGTTAATTCTATAGTATCAGATTTAATAAATGTTTTAAACTATCACGGTTATTTACACTATAGTTTAATGAATTTACAGGATTCTTACCACGATTTCCGATTTTTATTTCACGCGTCAGATATTTCGATGCTGTTACAATTTAACCACCACGATCGCGGACTGGTAAGAATCCCGTAAATTCATTAAATTATAGTATCAGAATAGGTTGTGCTCTCTAACTATTAATAACTCTATATATTGTAATAGACAAATAGCCTAGCATACCTACCGTCTAATTTCATTAATGCTATCCCTTTTCTTTGCTCTAATGAACTCCTTTCAGAGCGACCTTCATTCGTCGTATAGAGTTACAAATATGAAGAACTACCAATTACCATCAGTTACGTATTTTATTTGTACGTAGTTTTTTACTACCAATAGACTCTTAAGATTGTTCGATCATAACTGTATAAAGATTAAAAAGTAATGTAGACTCCTACAAGAAGAAGAAACGAATATAAGTGTTTTCTGATAACAAGTAACCTCCAATGCCTATGAACAAGTCAAAAGTTTAAGCCCAAGTACTTATTTTTTATGCCTTACTTATATCCTTAAAATAAGTCACATTAAGAAAAATTGAAATAAATTTACAACAATACACTCGTAAGTTACTTGCCTAATTTTGCAATTAGGTATTAATTACAGTTCCTACTTACCTATTGCATTATTTTCAACCGACTACCAAAAAAGGAGGAGGTTCTCAATTCTACTGTCTGTTTCTTTTGTGTCTTTGTTACACAATATTTCGGACAATTATGAATTGATTTTGAAAATTGTTGTTTCATATGATAGAGGATACTTCATAGTTGGCCCAATTTAAATTTGACCATTGAAAATTTCAAACTTCTGAAAAAATATGTATGATTTCGGGGAATGTTTACGTTGATGACATTCTCAACTCAGCCACAGTTTTGACGTGAAATTGGCTTTTTTAATACTCTGCATTCGTTGATTATTTATTTAACTTTTGCACGTTTTTGTGTAAACGGCATAAGGTGTATTAAAGGTGTGTCCAAAAACAGCGTACAACGTGCGCGGCAGACGCGCGTGGCATTCGCGAGAAGCATACTGCCGCGCTCTGTAGGCCTATTACGGTCCTTTCATGACATGACATGATAAACAAGAATTCTTTCTATCTTAGAGTACTAATTATATTTTATTTTTACTCTAAGATTTCTGTGATACTATGATGATATAACGAATGAACGAATTCTCTATACTAACTCGTACATACTTTGCAATTAATTGTATGCAAGAGGCATTACCTTTTGCAATGACAGTTTCATTGATATCATCTATGACTTAAAAAAGTCAAATGAAAAAGGTGAGATCTCACCCACCTCTATGATATGTTTGTTTCTTGATTTCATTTGTGTTTTTCCGTTTTTTGTGCTTTCATAAATAAACACTATATTATTATATACCTATTGGGATTATTGTATTCAGTCTACATGGCAAAAGCTTAGCTAAAAGATTTCTCCAAGGAGTAATACCGAATAATGATCGCATGATATGTTTTAAGTCAAAACTATTTCATGATATCATCGCATGGATTTGAGATCCATAACAGACCTGCTGATTAGGAAAATCCGCGGGCGGTAACCATCCAACCGTAACACGGCAGCTGCGCACACTTGCTGCTTAATGTTTGGACACACACACCTTTATAGTGTATATGTAGTTGCATTGACCTTTTATTAAATTTATTTTCAAAGTTATATTCTACGATAATTCCGCGAACGTAAATATTTTGCAATTGCAATTTTGCAAACCGGCATGTTATTGTAATAAAAAAAAGTTGAAAAAATACGGATTAATGTTTGAAAATGTATTCTCCGTGGTTTTTCTGTGAACTATTATCATTCGATTCCTATGAATTCGTAGAAATGAGTTTTTGAAACGCTCTGTGACTGGTCATCCGGTAACTGCATTCCATTTCTATTTATTTACCGTAGCTATGACATTTTTAAGGAATTTCTTTACTATGAAAATGATGCCTTTACCATATTACTTTTAGAAAATGTTTTATTATCAAAGAAACTTTTTGCTTGGTGGTAGGATCCCTTCTGGGTCCGCCTGGCTAGCGACCACCCTTTATATAAAGTCTGCCGCCAAATGTTACCGCTCCGGCGGTAATATGTTCCGGCAATATTGTATAAAGAGTCAGTTCCTTCCTAAACCTGTGTGCTTTCATCTTCGACCTCATCATCACTTACCATCAGGTGAGATTGAGGTCAAACGTGGGTTTAGCCACTAATAAAAAAAAAAAAAAACTTTTCTTACTAGTATTATAAATGTGAAAGTTTGTTCCAGTATAGATGTTTGTGCCTCAATTACGGCAGAACGGCTTAATGATTTTCCATGAAATTTAGCATAGTGATAGTGTACAGTCTAGAATAGCATATAAGCTATTTTTTATCCCGATATTCCCGCGGAATTTGAAATTGCGCGGGTAAAACCGCACGTAACAGCTAGTACATAATAAAGATAGGAAGTCACTCTTCCGCGCCATCTGTTTGAAAGTGAATTTGAAGATAAAGTTTATACAATATCCAGATGTGACAAATCTATTCACTCGAACTTATAAATACTAGGAAGTTCAGAAAAACAATAATCTTATAATATTTCCTTCTATGCTGGACTGGAAGCAAAAGAAAAACATAGAATGTACCAGCTGCTTCTCTTCCCGGGCATACTGTAAAAGTCAGTAAGGGACAGAGGTTTTGTTGGCTTTTTTGTGGGCGATAGGCTGATAACTGTACCTGTAATAGTCTCTCTCTATCATTGTAATACCTCCAAATTTGACAAACGTGACATCAGATTTATAATCTCTGGTGTACCGCCTACCCCATAAGGCATACAGGCGTGAAGTTATGTATGTATGTAATTATATTAAAGTGCGAAAAGCCCCAGGTTCGAGTCCTTTTATATAGCATATTTTTTCATATATTTAAAAATAATTGAGCATAATTAAATTTTTCCAAAAAATTAAAAATATTATAAAATTGAAGGTTTCCTTTTTAAAATTGGAAGCAGTTCGGATTCAGATTTTCATTTTGAAGGAATTTCCTGCTAGCATGTAGCCTATTTCTAACTGTTTGTTTCAGAGTGCGTAAAAATAAACCAGTTTTTCTTATAATATTTAATAATAGTTAAGATTTAACATATTACACCTCTTTATCGTTGTGTTTAACCTCAATCTCACCTGATGCTAAGAAAAATATGTATTATATCAATGTATTATATGTATTATACGAATTATACCTCAATGACCCAATACTTCAGCTAAAGCTTGTTAGTGAAGTCGGTTTTTTAATGCTCTGCATTCGTTGTTTATATTAAATATAAGTTTATCTAAAAAAATATATAATAAGTAAGTGCGTGTTTAACCGTGTACTACAGAATACATTTTGGTGAGTGCGCCAGTGCTCTGTTTGAACAAATTGAACCCTCACCCTTTTATCATCGGACTACTAGACGTAGACAGAACTTCCATCCGTATGTGGTAGATATTCCGAAAAGTCGAACTAAGCGCTTTGACAGTTCCTTTTTGATACGGGTCGCCAAGGTTTGGAATGAACTGCCTGCGTCTATTTTCCCTAACCAGTATAGTCCTAGTACTTTTAAGCGTCGAGTGAATAGGTTTCTCGTGGATGGACGTGTACCACCTTAGTCTTCATGTTCATTTAACATCAGGTGGCATGGAAGACAAACGTCCCATCCATAATTCATAAAAGAAAAGAAAAGAAGTATAAGAAGAGGTACAAAGTAAAGTAGGCGTTGGTATTTTGTAATTTAAATTATCATTACTTTACAATCTCGCTTCTTCAGTTATTAGCTTTTATTTTTATCAAGTAACGCACAAATATTGTAAATGCCATTTAACCTGTGCAAAATATTATTTTTTACAAATCTTATTTTGGTACAAGAATATACCAACGCTTCTGTAAAATGTAGAGTCAGAAAAAAAAGATTTACCATTTTTTTACTAAATAAAAACTTGTATAATTTAACAGAATAAAAAAAATACACTTTGCACGCAAGTCAACGTTACTGAAGTTATTATAATTATAAAAAAGAAGATAAAGAAATTTATTTTTACTGATAGTACCTACACAAAAAAAAGGCTTCTTGTTGATGTTTCTTTTTTGGATTTTAGGGCAACGAATTATCAAATCTAACTGATTTGTTCTGTCACAGTTAAGTGATTAAATTAATGAATACGATATTTGGGTAAGTAAAAATGCGTATCTTTCATAAATTGGGAAATTAAGATTCACAGTAAACAAATAAATGGCTATTTGGTTAAAATTGGAAGGGTTTGTTTTACCTTTAGCTTTAATAAAATATTGATAAGCATTGCTGTTTTACCTTTAGCTTCAATTCATAAGCTTTGCTGATTCGTTTTATTGTAATCTTGCATTAAATAGCGTTTTAGTTATATTTTTTTCGTTTTAATTGATTCAAATGAGTTTAACTTTAAACTCTAGTTCATCAGATGGTTGCTTATATGTAGACTAGGTGCGTGAAATTAAAATCAATTAAATAAACTATTCACTGTATTAAAACATTACGTGTGTGATACAATATATAAAAGACTAGCGTTACAGAGCGGGTGAGGGACACGACTGCCCGCTGTAGACGCTTTAGTTAGGTTTTACAAAATATGCTGATGTCGCATGTCGCTACATGAGTTTGAAACCAATTCACAATGTAGACATTATTTACTTAATTTCTCTATTAAAAATGCTACAAGCAACAGAAATTGGGTTTCATTTAATATAACTATTCATATATAAAATGAAAAAAGTTTAAAAAATATGAGATGCGAATTTTTATGCAAACTGTACAAAATTTGCAAAGGAGCAACCGAAAATTGTACAGTCAAAGTGGGAAGTCATTTCATAAATTGTATTTTGCCCCCTCCAAACCGAATTAGGTATATTAAATTTTTCCAATATTTCCGCATATTTAAATAATTTCCAAAATAATATTCAATTCACCCCAATTTTGGAGGGTTCTGTAGCAATTCCATAAGATAATATGATTGATGGTTTCCATAATATTCTGATGAGATATGGAAATTATTATGTCTCTTTTCGAGGAAGAATTATCAGATAGATTTAAGGATGAGTGTCATGTGAAAAGCTTTACTATAAGATATCCGGATGCAAGAAGATGGGATTCCCTGGCTGTAAATTGTTATTGTGTATATTTTTTTTCTGTTTTTTAAAAGATGATTGCTGTTGAGTTTCTAGCCACTTCTCATCAGATCGACTTTCCGAAGTGGTGGTAGATTCAGTTCAATTTGTAAATTGTTTGACTTGTTTCAAATGTATTTAAATACTTACGAAATAAATAATATTTGAGTTTGAGTTGAGTTTACTCATAATACTTGACAATTTGGTTAAAAAATTTAAGTATATTACTTTTATTTTATTGCTGACTGGCATGGCTTTGGAACTTATTCTTTATCTGATGTAAAAAAAAAAACAATTAGTTCGAAAAAAAAACACAGTTTTTGAAAGAAATAGCTTTTAATAAAATAAAATATAGACTATAAAGGGTTTAAAATTTCCAAGTGAAGTTCGCAAAAAGTAAAATTGTCGTTTTACGATTACTAACCTATGTTTATTTGATATACCACTACAACTACAAACGTTTTCGTGGTTCATAAGTCTAAAATAAACACTTTTAAGCGGATTTATCGAGTCACGAAAGTCAGGTCGACAAAGACACCGAAACCTCGAGTTGAGCCGTAATTATACGCCAAAAATCCGGTTAAAAAGTGTTTTATTTATTACTAGTTCTTTCGCGCGGTTTTACCTGCGCAATTTCAAATCCGAGAACATCGAGATAAAAAGTAGCTTATTTGCTATTCCAGACTGTAAACTATCACTTTGCCAAATTTCATCCAAATCCCTTAAGCCGTTTTGCCTTGATAGAGGAACAAATATCCAGACATGCATACATCCGTCCATCCAAACTTCCACATTTACAATATACAAAATTTTAGTTTGCTTTTATTTGATAGATGTCGTTTTACGTCGATTAAATCGCGCAAGAAGAGCTTTAAATGATTTAGCCATATTTACTTAGTAGACTACTTTTATTCATCCTCACTTTCACATATTTCACAAATTATAATATTAGTTAGACAAAATTTTAGTTTACTTTTATTCGATAGATGTCGCTGTACGTCGATTAAATCGCACAAGAAGAGTTGTAAATGACTTAGCCATATTTACTTAGTAGACTACTTTTATTCATCCTCACTTTCACAATTATAATATTAGTAAAATTATTACCTTTTAGTTCTATTTCTACAACACACAGTGTCTCTTGTATACTTATTATTATTATTACACCTCGTAGAACAAATATCCATGAAAATAATGACGACAATAGAACAAATATATACCCAGTACTATTAAATTACGTTATCCAAATCCATCTCCATTCCGTTCCGACATAACAAAAGATTATTCCAAATCTTGTTACGTTACGTTACTTTCTCTATTTTCCTTAAATATAATTATTTTGAGGATCCTTCTGTAGGTGGAAACCAAAAATAAATTTTCATACAAAAATAACTTTTAGTAAGGTCTATAAATGTTGCTAATGTAAAATTGTCTCAAATTTTTACTATTATTAATCATAAATAAAACACTTTATAAACAAAGGACTTTAACCACAATGTATAGGGCATTGGGCTTGCATATGGACATGAAGATATTGAAGCTTTGTTAATTGTTTAGAGATGGTTATAGCAACTATTTCAAATATTTGAAGGAGATTTAGTAGCCAGTTAGCTTAAAAAAATCAGTAAAATATTTTTATGAATCACTTACTGTACAATAACACAATCTTTTTCTAACGTTATTATCATTCTGTCTATCGTTTGAAGCGGGGTCTAATTCCGAGGGCAAGCCATGGCCGTGGAGTTGAGATCTATTATAGTCCATTATCAGAGGTCGTCGATAAAAGTAAAACCAAAAACACTCAAAAGAAAGTAAAATTACCGACAACAACACCAAAATTTGTCAAACGTGACATCAGATGGTTTTATAGCTTTTGTTGTTCTGCCTACCCCATAAGGGATACAGGCGTGACGTTATGTATGTATGTATGTATCTAAAACTAATATAAGGTTCATCACACAAAAACACGACCACCGATATCGAATCACAAATTGCAATTTTTTTTTCTTCAACGCTACGATAGCAAGCTGACAGATATTTCATTTAGAAATACTTACCAGGAACCCTTGCACTTACTCTTAAAAGTTCTTAATGATTGATTACTAACAGTCGAAAAACAAAAATCCACAGTACTACAATCCGAATACCTACTCAAAAAGACACTCAAAACAGGTCGTTCAATAAAACTTTTCTTCTTTCTAGAATGTTCGAATACGAATGTAGTGTTGCAAACCTAACGCGCAGTTAGCCAACTCACACTTGTCCGTTTTTTCTTTATTTCCTCAAATAATCGAGTTGCCCGAGGCCTACTCCCGGCTAACAGGATTCATTGGATGAATTCCTGGAATGCTGATGCAAAATTCTGATTACTTGCTCTTCTTTTACTTACGTACTGTTTACAACTGTTTTGAGTTTTATCATGAAATTGTATCCGGCTCGAAGGACCAGTTTTTTTTGTTATTAATTTATTTAAAAAATGACAGCTTTTTTATGAATAATGTCTTAAAAGCTATGAATTTAAATCTTATTTTAATTTATTAGATGGAAATGCTTAGGTACTAGGAAAAAGTAAAATAAAAAGTTGACCATATGAAATAAAACATATTTGATTATTAAGCCAAAATACTGTATAAGTATTTAATCAGTAACGTACTCAGAAATTAAGTTAGCACTAAATTTTTTTTTTCCAAGCTATATAAGCTTATTTTTTTAGAGAGAAACGTAGGTAATAAACACGAGACCTGGTTATATATTTTTACATTTATTCACTTTTATTCTGCCATTTTTGATAAGAATTTATTATTATTTTTAACCTTTAGTCATAATTTTTAAACCTTGAATCTTATAGAGCTTCATAATATTTTCACCAAAACATTGCAGACACATATTTTCTGAACCCAAAATTCTGAAACAGGGTCAAAGTGAAATAAAGTGGAATGTAAGACCACCTCTTTGACCTTTTGAAGTAACCTGACCGCCAGACGTAAGGGTCCAGTCGTATAAATAAAGGTAGAAGCCCTACTGATAATTGCTATAAAATTTTATAGCTAGGAATTTAATTTGTTGATTTGTAAGGGAAACAAGTTTACAATAATGCCTAAAATTATAAATCGGTAATTCATAAAAAGTCGAAGTCGTCGTTGGATGGGTGACCGCCAACCATTAATTTCTCACGGTGAATTCCGTGCTTCAGAGGGCACGTTAAGCTGTCGTTCCCGGGTGCTGTATACTTGTATACAGTAGTCGTTAGGGTTTGTCAGAAGTCGTATCGGCACCCTGAAATTCTGACATCCACCACCCAGCACCGGGCCAGCTTGGTGGGTTATGGCCTAAACCTCCTCATCACCCAGGGGAGAGACTCATAACCTGCAGTGGGCTCATTGCAAAGAGTTCTGATGATGATGATGAATGCTCATTCACATAATAGAGAAAATCAATCTGAAATTTAACATAAATACATACTTTTCAATTAACTACATGTACGTTTACGTCCAACAAGTAGTAGAAATGAAACAATCACGTATAGATTTACGTATATTCTACCGCAAACTAAAATTTATCCATTTATAAAAGTTCTTGTGTGATTTTATACACTATCAGCGCCATCTATCGGTCACCGTTCTAAACAACTAGTCCAATTTGAAAATTCGGAAAAAAGATCAAAGACTACCGATAAAACCAGGCCAAGTTTCCAGTATCTATCAAAATACATTTCAACAAACGACACATTTAGTGAATGACAAATATATAATAAAAATAGTGTGTCACGAAAGCTTTGCCATCGAAAACCTTGATTTTATTACAAAATCTGGCATTAGTGTGAACTAGTGATCTAAAAATATATTTACTAGCATAGCTTTAGATATGACATCACTCTTAGAGATACTGAATTTTCGTTCCTTTCAAATATTTGACCGAAAAGAATGCAGCACTCATTCAAGATATTTCGGCGAATAGTGGGATATATCTTTATATAGTGAAGTTATGTCTCATAGACCCTGGAATGCTTGGTGAAATATTTAAATGAAAATATTAATTAAATTGTTTAAATTTGCTACCTAATCTTAGCCTAAAATTAAAGACGACCGGAAAATCTTGCGTTAAATGATGTTCACTTGTAATGCCTGCCTAGACTCTGAAATATTGTATTTAAATATAAACTTTAATTGAAAGCTAGAAGGTTCGTTTCTATCAAAACAAAGCAGGTAAAACAATGTTTTTAGCGGTTACTACAGCGATGGGTGTCACTCCGCGCCAGACCTTCATTTCACGATAACTCCGGAGGATACGTAAAGCACTCGGTCCTTGGTGCTGCATACTTGTATACAGAAGTTATTGTAACTAGAGAGAAGGCCCTGCAGTGGGCTTCTCAAAAGACTATGACGATGATGATTATAAAAAGATACAGCTTAAATACTTGACGGCGCGTTCGTAGATTAAGAAACAATTGTAAGGCCTTAATGATAATTTTGCGAAGCGATTTAAACTCAAAGCCTCCGGAGTTGTAGAGGAAAACTGGTAGCATGTTAAGGAGTGCGATATAATCCTATTGCCTCCGGCAAAAGCACCGCGTATTCCGTGGAACGTCTTATAATTTAACTTTAATTACGTGATCTATACATATAATAAAATGGTAGGAAAGTCAAAACTGTACATTGAATATTTTTTTAAAAGAATACTTGGGGTATGATCTACAATCGAAACAGAAACAAAAAATATAGTTTTTAGAATTTTTGTCTGTTTGTCTGTTTGTCTTTTCGGGATAAACTCAAAAAGTACTGCATGGATTTACTTCAAATTTGGCATGAAGATAGT
The DNA here is from genome assembly GCA_944452665.1 of Stenoptilia bipunctidactyla. Taxonomy (NCBI): domain Eukaryota; kingdom Metazoa; phylum Arthropoda; class Insecta; order Lepidoptera; family Pterophoridae; genus Stenoptilia; species Stenoptilia bipunctidactyla. Next base: position 1,670,778 of record OX101745.1, on the reverse strand, counting down.
TAAGAAGTCGGGTCAACATATAGGCTACATATTATCACGCTAGCAGTGTTATAATCGTTGGTGCGTTTGGTGCTGCACAGCGTTCACGCAGACGACGTCGCGGGCAGCAGCTAGTCACTATATAATTTGATTCTGATTTCAATAATTAAACAATTTGTGAGTGAATTATTTTGTGACAAAATATAACTGTGATTTTACCCGCTGTGTTCCATCATTCCTCCTCGCCCGTCAATCCACGCTTCTGTAAAACATGGATGAACCACATAACCCTGATAAGGATGGCGTGGCTTTATACTTATTTCATTAAATTATTATTGATTGGTCAGATAGTTGCAAAAAATCAACCATTATTTATCTAACCTATCTGCTTCCAAATGGAGTTTTTTATGTTATAAAAAAACTCGTTTGTAAATTGCTAATACATAAATTTGAAAGGATTTGCATGGAAATAATCTATTTTAAGCGTTTTGACTGCTAAAAAAATATTCGTTTCGAATGTGTCAATTTGCAAGTATTGAATGAGTAAGTACCTAAAATATGTAGGTATGTAAGTAAATTATCAATTGTTTTTATTATCTAAGTCAATCGTTCAAAAAAATTAAATACTGAATCTACCACCACATCAAAAGAAGTGGCAAGAAACTCAACAACAATCATCTTTAAAATACACAATAACAGTTTACACCCAGGGAATCCCTTCTTCTTGCATCCGGATATGGCAAGGCAATAGCGATTACTTTTGCTTGGTGGTAGGATCCCTTCTGGGTCCGCCTGGCTAGCGACCACCCTTTATATAAAGTCTGCCGCCAAATGTTACCGCTCCGGCGGTAATGTGTTCCGGCAATATTGTATAAAGAGCCAGTTCCTTCCTAAACCCGTGTGCTTTCATCTTCGACCTCATCGTCACTTACCATCAGGTGAGATTGAGGTCAAACGCGGGTTTAGACACTTATAAAAAAAAAAAAAATTACTAGGATAATGTCTGGATCCTAGCAATTGCTGTTGCCTTGTCTCTGCCTACCCCAAAGGCAGCTCAGGCGTGAAGTCGAAGTTCAAAACACGTGTGCCTGGGAATTATTTTTTTCCGCCAAAAAAAGATTTGTCACCAAATAGACAAGCTCTATTAGGAGGAGGATAAAGGAACTGCCTGTTCATTAATTATGACTATTTGACGGCTGATTTTATATGAAGGGTTTTTGCTAGCCAATCGGAAACTGACGGCATCCTAACACCAAGCGAGCGTCATTTGGAAAGCTTGAAAGACCTACAGCTGTTTTAATTCAGGCATTTCCCTATAAAATCGCAGTCTATCAGAAACACATCTCAAAAGAATATGGATGGGACGTTTGTCTTCCATGACACCTGATGTTAAGTGAACATGAAGACTAAGGTGGTACACGTTCATCCACGAGAAACCTATTCACTCGACGCTTAAAAGTACCAGGACTATACTGGTTAGGGAAGATAGACGCAGACAGTTCATTTCAAACCTTAGCGACCCGTTAAGAAAGTCTTAAATATTAAGAGCATTCGGTAATATGCATCAATCTCCTTTGTGTATGCCCTTTTACGAATCAGGTGATAAAATAGATCAACATTTTATACTGATATCTACAATACACCATTACAGCATTTCCTTTGGGACGCATTCTAATAACCATACTAGGTAATAAAAAAATCCTACTCCGTTACGTAACAAATCATAAAAACAGAAAGAGATGGAGCTTTATAAAAATACACTTCCATCTTTCTCTTTCAAGGAAAAAGTTTGAGATGAAATTTAAATTGTGAGGAAAAAAGGGGATAATATGAGGCTCAAGATACGAATAAAGTTGATTCCTACGTTTTTTCTTTGAGAAAGGATTGCTTTTTTATTGTTGGATCTTATTTACTGGGATTTATCAATGATCTTTTATCAATAGTTGCCCTTTTAAACCTACTTGTGTTTGTTATAACGTCGTGGCAAATGGTATGACTAGATACGTACATACATACATACATACATAACGTCACGCCTGTATCCCTTATGGGGTAGGCAGAACACCAGAGCTTATAAGACCATCTGTTGTCGCGTTTGACAAATTTGGAGGTATTATAAAGATAGAGAGAGGCTATTGTAGTGACAGGGTGTCAACCTATCGCCCACAAAAACGCCAAGTAAACCTCTATCCCTTAACTGACTTTTACAGTATGCTCGGGAAGAGAAGCAGCTGGCACATTCTAAGTTTTTCTTTCGCTCCCAGTCCAGCATGGAACTAGATATGTATTTATTTTATAGTATGTAATTGGCTACTTCTGCTGGATCTACAATAGTTTTTAATCTAAGTTTTAATCTAGTGTTTGTTTTTCAAGCTCATGTACATCATTAATTATAAATAAACAAAATCCCCAGACAATCACACCAACAACATGGCCTCAAAGTAAGCAAAGCTTGTGCTATGTGATACCATGTAGTGAACTAGGGGGGAAACTAGAATATAAAATACATATTATATCGATAAACACCGACAGTTTCTTGCCACTTCTTCTCGACAGATCGACTTTCCGAAGTGGTGGTAGATTCAGTTCAATTTGTAAATTGTTTGACTTATTTCAAATGTACGAAATGAGTTTGAGTTTGATACCCAAACACGGAACATTTTTTTTTCTTGTCCCATGCGGGAATCGAACGCGCAACCACTGGCGTCTGAGGCAGATACTTTTACCCCATCGCCAAAGTGGTCGTCTAATTATCGTCTAAAAATTACTTAATTACTAATGAATGAATGGAGAATGGCCCTATCCGCTCTAGATTACCAGCTCTTTGGTAGGATCCCATCAAATTTTGCCTAGCTAACGATTAAACTTGATATTGTTATTTCTGACACCAAATATTACCGCTCCAACGGTGGTGTGTTGTTCTTTTTTTAAGTTTTTTTTTTTAAAGTTGTGAAGCAATAATACTAGAAGAGCCATTCATTCTTTAAACTGTGTGGTGTCTCATTGGACCTCGTCTTCACTATAAGGTGTAAATAATGAAAAACGTGGTTTAAAAGGAGATTAATCTGAATAACCACTTTTGATGGTAGAAGATATCCTTTTAGATCCCATAAACCAAATTCAAATTCAAACATTTATTCAACATACAAACAAACATGACAACACATAAAAATCAAAAGATTCAAGTACAAAAATGCTATATAAAATTAAATTGAAAAATTAAGAAAACAACAAACATAATTAAAAATAGCAACAGTCACAAAAATCAGTAAACAAAAAAAAAATAGAATATTAAAAACACAATGAGAAATAATGAAATGTTGCCCTGTACTGCAGTGAGAATGTTTAAAAGGACACATCTCAGCATAATGCTGCAGCAGAAGCCGCAGCGCTGGTTTTCAGATGTGCCCTCGTGATTCGTGTGCTCGCGTACGCAGCGTGTCACGCACAGCTTAAATCTATACATATAATAAAATGGTAGGAAAGTCAAAACTGTACATTGAATATTTTTTTAAAAGAATACTTGGGGTATGATCTACAATCGAAACAGAAACAAAAAATATAGTTTTTAGAATTTTTGTCTGTTTGTCTGTTTGTCTTTCCGGGATAAACTCAAAAAGTACTGCATGGATTTACTTCAAATTTGGCATGAAGATAGTTAAGAAGTCGGGTCAACATATTATAGGCTACATATTATCACGCTAGCAGTGTTATAATCGTAGGTGCGTTTGGTGCTGCATAGCGTTCACGCAGACGACGTCGCGGGCAGCAGCTAGTATTAAATATAATTATATTATGCTTGCTTCATAATTAAACACAGAAATATACCCTCAAATTAATAAATATAAGTACAAAAGATGTAATAATAAGGAAATGAAAAATATAAATAACTAACTCACTATAACATTGTATTGTCCACTAATCAACCAACTAAACACCCTTCATAAAAATCCAAACAGAGTACAGAAATACCAATCCTTTTTCTGTATCCACAAACTCATTTTAACCTATCACTTAAGACTTAGTTCAAAAACAGATTAAGCCAAAAGAAACAGAAATACCCGTGACCATTAGCGTTGTGATATTTTCGGGATTTTTAATGAAAATGTCACAACTAGAACTAGGCAGCTGGGTCACCAAATGTAGGTAGGTATAGGTTTAATTAACTGCCGGTCCGCGGCTCCGGTCACCGAAACTTTCAGCGTCGCACTGAAGTTTATTAGCATTTCGCGTTTCGTCCCAAAAATCGTTATAACCAATCTCTATAGCTTATAAAGGGGAAGACTGTCTGTATTTTCAGAGCTATTGAATAGATTCTGTCTGTCCTTACATGTCTTAGAAAAGTTGTACTTTTGACAAAAGTTTTCTCTACATTTTATTTTAATTTTTTTGGAGCAGATGTTCTTATTTTAATTTTGACGTTTATCATCATAATCATCAGCCGGGAAATGAAATGAAATGAAAAATTTTATTCATCATAAGACCATCGAATGGCCGCTTAATGACGTCACAATTTTGTACTTCGGCTTTAACAAGGTGTTGACAGTTATTGAATGAGATATTACAGTAGACCAAGAGACAAAAAAGCCGGCGGAAAAAAACTCTTGGCACTCTTTTTCAGTCAGGATTATACGAATTAAAACAAATAGGTACATACACTACAAATTGATCATGACATGATAAAAAAACAAACACAAGACAGCTAATTGTGAGAGCCAATGTCATGCCAAAACCAAATTGCTTACAAAGTAGGTGCATTAAGCTACGGATGCACAACACGAACAGCTGTTGGCCACCCAAATAATAACGGGGACGTCTACAGCTGGGCAGGGTTCTCCACGTCACACGTTTAATGAGGACCGCGACTAGATCGTCCACCTTCCAGGGTCAACCTGCTGCGCCTCCCAGTACAGGACGCCACTCGAGAACCTTACTGCCCCAACGAACGTCTGTGCGTGATTTTGAGCTATGTACTCTTGCCATTGCCACTTCAGCTGAATGTGTGAACGAAATAAGCTCAAAACCTAATAAACGGATATTCATTTGGAATGCACGGCGTGAAACTAGTTTCTGATATTCCAAAACATGTAAAGTGCAAGAGCAGCAATTTTTGAATGCAAGTATCGGTTAATTTAAATCGATACGGAACCCATTTACTTATTTCCGACTTTACCTTGATTCGAATCGTGGAATCCGTGGAAAATTGAATATCTGTAGTCGGCATAGCAACAACCACGTTAGATAAAACTCGTCTGAAATGTCTGTTGTACACTAAACTTGCGAACTTAGGTCGTTTATGACTAGAAAAGTGATGTTTTGTGGCAGATTTTATCAACCGACTTCCAAAAAAGGAGGAGGTTCTCAATTCGTCTTTATGTTTTTTTTTGTGTCTTTGTTATACGATATTTCGGACAATTATGAATTGATTTTGAAAATTGTTGTTTCATATGATAGAGGATACCTCATAGTTGGTCTCATTTAAATTTTATCGAAATCGGTTGAGTACTTCATTGAAAATTTCAAACTGTTGAAAAATATGCATGATTTCGGAGAATGTTTACGTTGATGACATTCTCAACTCAGCCAAAGTTTTGACGTGAACTCGGTTTTTTTTAATGCTCTGCATTCGTTGATTATATGAAGGGTATTTGATATAAGCCGAACCTACGAGACAATTTTATTCTATTTGTGTTATTTCAGCTTTTTTGGGTGGTAAACAAAGTTTTAATAGGAATTAGCGACAGAAATCTCAGTCGACATGGAAGTAAAAAAAACTTCATATAACATACATACATAACTTCACGACTGTTTCCCTTATGGGTAGGGAGAACACCAGAGTTTATAAGACCATAAGATGTCATGTTTAACTTTATACGTATTATAATGATGGATAGAGACTATTGCAGCGACGGGAGGTCAGCCTATCGCTCACAAAAACGGCAATAAACCTATGTCCCTTAACTTTTACAGTATGTCTGGCAAGAGAAGCAGCTGGTACATCTTATATTTTTCTTTCTCTCTCTGTCCAGCATGGAAGCATTTATTATTTAATTTCAGCAGACAAAATGCCAGGGATTATTTATTTGTGTCACTATTTACTAAGAACTCTTAAAGAGGCCTTTATACATATAAGTGACTTCAATCTTACTTAATTATTAGAAATGAAAATCTACGCCTTGAAACTACTGCTTTTAAAAAAAACGCTGTCTGTAGTTCAAAGTCTCAGTAGTCACTCTGAATCATGGTCATAAAAGGAAAAAGGAGGTTTTGGACTCACGTTATCAAGCCTTTGTACATGATCGGTAGTCCGCAGATTTTGTGAGTTTTGACAGTTGATACAAAATGGCAGACGAAATATTGTGACTTTTAGCGCGGTGTGTAGGTATCAAATGCACCACACTCCCAGCCCAGATATCGCTAGAAAACTTCGCTGACGTGAGCGCAAGCGTAAAAACTTGCTTTATTTCGGTGGCCAAAAGCTTTTATTTAAAAACTAGGTTTAACATATAACATCGAGTAAGCCGTTAACTAGCCAACGCAGATACATTTGGAGATAGAAAAAAGATGGTTACATACAGGAAAAAAAATTATATGAAGAAAAAATAACAATTATAACAGCAGTATCTGCTATGACAATTTGATTCTTATATAACAATACTATGCCACACGAGACGAAACTTAAATTAACAACTTCTTAACCAATATATTTTTCAATTTAGTAGGTGTGGTGTTAAAAAGATCGATTTCGGAGTCATGGTATTTGTTGAATGTGGCAACTGATCTTATCAGAAATCTTTGCGATAGTTCGTACGGGCAAACGGAGCATAGAGCAGGTTCCTTATCCGAGAATGCCTATTGGGTACATTAATAAACAATTTATGTAGAATGTATGGACAGTCTATTTCAGATTGGCCGTTTTCATAAGAAGAGTGACGTCAGAAATATTTCGCCTTAAGTAAAGTGGCACTAGGTGATATTTGAGACAACGCTTGTGGTAATCTAATTTTGGAAGTTTGAACTTGTACAAAAGAAATCTGTTAAAGTTTTTCTGGATACGCTCTATCCTTGAGGAGTATTTTTCATAACAGGGGTTCTATACTTGGCTGGCTATTATAACTATTTAACAGTTTTTTTTAACCATGGGCTAAGAGAAGTATGTTTTATGTTTTAATGTATCTTTTACATGAATCCAATATGGCGCTTTGTAGCAATATCGGTTTGTAATTGTAAGTTAGTGTAATGTTTGTGGTTCATAAATAACGTTTTTATCTTTTTTTTTATATTGTAAGGATAGGACGTTTGTCTTCCATGCCACCTGACGGAAAGTGCGCATGAAGACTATGGTGGTACACGTCCATCCACGAGAAACCTATTCACTCGACACTTAAAAGTTCCAGGACTGTAGTGGTCAGGAGAAACAGACGCAGACAGATTGTTGCACACCTTGGCAATCCGTACCAAAAAGGAACTATTGAAGCGTTTTGTTCGACTTCTTGGTAGATCCACTATATAGGGATGGAAGTTCTGTCTGCGTCTTTACACATCGGTTAGTTATATGTTAAATTTTTGTGAACATTTTTGGACATATTACTTAACATGGCATTTTTTTTTAATATATTAACTGTGGTTCATAATGCGATAACGTTATGAAAGTAGGTATTCTACTTTTTTTTGTGGGGTAAATTTTTATACTTAATACATACATTTAAATAAACCAATTACTCAGTGAATCGTAACATAACTCATCTATGAAAGAAGAATATTTTACAGAAATAAATAGTAAAAAGGCTAGAGTGCATTACTTTATTTTGGGTGTATATGAGTTTCAATATAATAAAATATATGATCTCATGTTCGAATGATGAAAGGCCGTATTTTCGAAAACAAATGAAATCCATAATATAACAGCCGTATTAATTTACAGCCTCATATTATACATTAAATAAGTACCTGATTTATTTTTCATAAATATAAATTCACTGATTTTGCAATACAGTAAATTGAAAGCTGAATAACCAAAAATGTTATATCAGAAATGTTAACCAAAAACGTTATCTTAATTGAAAAACCCTTTCATTAAATAACAATTCAATAATATTTAACTTTTCTCTAAAATTTAGGTCCTATACACACAAATTAGTGAAATGGATTGCAAGATCAATATTTGATTGAGTGCTCTATGATTGATGCTCTAATAAAAAAAAAACTAAGACTTGATAGCAAGGAGTTTATATTACTTTTTAATCAACCTTTGTGCATGGCCAGTTTTTTTTTTATTTTCTCGTTGTTCTTATTCACTTTTATAAACATATTGTAAGTTAATTACTGAAATATAGAGAAAACTTGAGAGATGCTCTTTTAAGATTGATGTTGCAAGTAAAGCTTGGATAAATTTTGACCAAAATTTTTCACAATCACTATTTTTTCCTGATATAATTTCGGTTTAAGAATACAAGCAAGTGTACAATACTTAAATTACCAGTAAATACTTACTACTTGTTAACCTCAATATTCAAAGTTAATAAAATGTGGTTTCTTAGAGTATAAAAACGGCTGGTGTAGGGGTAACGTACATTGCCTTCTATGCCAGAGGTCCTGGGTTCGAATCCCGGCGGCGACGGATATTTGTGTGATGAACACAGATATTAGTCGTCAAGTCATGGACGTTTATATGTTTATTTAAGTTTATTTTCTAATAAAAAATATGTATTTATTCAATATGTATGTTCATATATTTCTTAAGTATATCAGTTAACTAGTATCCATAACACAAGTTCTTTAAAACTTCATTTGGGCTAGATAATGTTGTGTGATACTAGTTGTACGTAGTACCTATTAATTCCATGGATTTATCTCAAAACTTTCAGCTACCTACATGCAATACGAGTTGCAATTGTGTTTTTTTTTTATATTTGACAACTGAACTTCAAAACTATGATAAAATAAAAATAATATACAAATACATTTGAGAAATACGAGTTCCTTTGAAAACGTGACTGTAAACCGAAAGTGTTTTGCATCTTCTTAATAAGGCACGCCCATATTATTTAGGCACCGTTTGACTTAAGTTAAATTTGAAATGAAATATTATACCTTGAACTAAATAGTAAATAATAATAATTATAATATCAATAATGTTTTTAAGTTTTTTTGCATTTAAAATGCTCAATTATTCTTTAATAAATGAAAAATGTGATAAATAAAAATAACCCGACCAGGATTCGAACCTGGGACCTCTCGTTTGCCGGACGAGTGCTCTTCCGGACGAGTGCTCTTCCAACTGAGCTATCGGGGCCCCGATAGCTCAGTTGGAAGAGCACTCGTCCGGCAAACGAGAGGTCCCAGGTTCGAATCCTGGTCGGGTTATTTTTATTTATCACATTTTTCATTTATTAAATTATAATATCAATATAAACGAATAAATCTCTTACCGGAAATAATACTAAATATTAATGTCACGGATTATTCCATTAAAAAATATCATAAATACCTCTTTCAGCTGCCACTTGCAGCCCGGCGACCGCCAAAATGACAACTGTCAAAGTTGTCAACGCCATCACGAAATGTCACTGTCACCACATTACCACTGCACTTATCACTACGGATCGTATCACTGTTTCACTTGGTATAATTCACTTTCACTGTCGGTTATTCACTTGTTTGCACCATACTGATATTTGGACTGACCTGTAAGAAAAATACATGGAGATTATTAAAAAGAACATTTTAGGAAAAAAAAATACTAAAACTCAAAACCTTCATAAATCACTCATGTGTTTTTTCAAATAATATATTTTTGGGTACACAGTTGATCAGTTTATATTATTATGCGCCATAGAATTAAGTAACACCTTTTTTTGTTTGAAACAAAATTATTTTAGTTTTACATACATACATAACTTCACGCCTGTATCCCGTATGGGGTAGGCAGAACACCAGAGGTAATAAAACCATCTGATGTCAATTTTGACAAATTTTGAGGCAATATAATAGTGGAGAGAGACTATTGCAGTGACAGGGGGTCAGCCTATCGCCTACAAAAAAGCCTCCCATAACACCTCGGTTCCTTAACTGACTTTTACAGTATGCCCGGGAAGAGAAGCAGCTGGCACATTCTATGTTTTTCTTTGGCTCCCAGTCCAGCATCGAAGCGTTTTAGTTGTATATATAAATAAACTTGAAATCTCGCTAAAATACTGAGCTGGTTTGTTTTTTGCTGCATTTTATACTAATTAAACATTTAAAACTTTTTGCATATGTATAATAATACTTTATTATAATTTAATAGATAAAAATGCAGCAAGAGATCAAATTCGTGAAAAAGTCGTGATAGATTTTAGTTAGTATTTTTATCTACAACTACGAATTTAATTATACTTTATTTAACCCTTAAGTACACGCGCTTTTAAGGTAACGCTCCGTCACGGGCGGGGCCCAGAAGGGCAAAATACTTTAAAAAAAATTACGTTTGTATAAATTTGTTTTTTTTTAATTCAGTTACTAAGAAAATATAATAATAAATAATAAAATCCCCAGACAATCACACCAACTACATGGCCCCAAAGTAAGCTCAGCTTGTGTTATGGGATACCATGTAGTGAACTAGGAGGGTGCCTAGAATATAAATATACTTATGATTACTAAATTTAAGTTTTTATTTTTCATAATTTAATCATTCTTTTAACTTTTTAATGAATAACATCTTGTACGTAATATTTTTACACTTATTAGGTACGTTTAAATATACTAAAATTTTACAAAAAGTCAACTTCATACAAAATCATAAATTTATATTCTTTTCTTTTATGAATTAAAAACACGCTATTTTAATAAAAAAAACAACAAAAAAAATTCCAATGTCTCAATAATAATAATAATAATAATAAACACTTTATTATATATGTATTGTGCTCGAAAATAATTCTTTCCGTTAATTTGGTAAACAGTAAGTGATTGCTAGTAGATTTACAGAAAATAGTACTCTTCTTGTGCTTAGATCTAGGACAATTATAGCCAATTCGCTTCATTTTTGGGGCACTAAGAACAGATTCAGCCGCTCCTTTTAGAATAATTTGCCCATTATTCTATATTCACACGGGCGGGGTCTGCTCAGACCCCGACCGTGACGTTAAAGGTTAAAATAATCCAAGTCATAAAAAAAAAAAAAAACTAAGTTTTTTCCATTTATAAAATCTCTTTAAAAATAGCTTCAGTAAATAATAAAAGAATCCGTTTCATTCGCACAAGAAACGAGTTGACTTCAAAATCACACTTCGTTTTATGAAAAAGACTCAAAGGCAGCAGGTAAACTTACTTTCTTGAAGTTTGGTATAAGTTATAAGCGATACGACAGAGAATAAATGCTTGGTTGTTAAAATTTAAAGATATGCAAAATTACAAAAAAAAACAACTTAGCAGTTTTGTGCCGCAATATTTTTTTCTCGAATTGACATTTCTGTTATTTTGTGTTTCGGATTCAAGTTCTTAGTTACAGGATTTTACATGTTCACTCGATGTGTCGGTGCCTTTAGAGACCACACGCTTTCTCGACTTGAAATAAGACTTATACATAAACATAATATAATTGAAATATTCTTATACATGTTTCCATGCTGGACTGGGAGCGAAAGAAAAACGTAGAATGTGCTTCTCTTCTCGGGCATACTGTAAAAGTCAGTTAAGGGACAGAGGTTTTAAAGACGTTTTTGTGGGCGATAGGCTGACCCTCTGTCGCTACAATAGACTCTTTCCATCTTTATAATATCTCCAAATTTGTCAAACGTGACATCAGATGGTCTTGTAACCTCAGCTGTTCTGCCTACCCCATAAGGGATACAAGCGTGACGTTATGTATGTATGTATATACATGTAATATATGAGGTAGAGGAAATCCCGGCACGGAGCAAGAAAAAATATGTACAGATTCTGTGTGTTTATTTATGTTCTAGTTTCCCCTTATTTCGCCATATTCTATCCAACGACACAAGCTTTGATAAGTTTAAGCCAATGTAGTTGTGTGATTGTCCGAGGATTTTATTTTGAAATGACTAAGTAGTTATTGTTTGAGATATCTAATAAATTTCCGGCTTCTATATCAAGGGTGAATAAAATCAGACATTTCCCATAATAAATAGAGATATAATCACTAGATATATAAAAAAAACCAAACAGTTTATCAATCAGACCAATACGTAATCAAAACCGCAAAAATGACAGACAGCTGTTCGTCCTTTCTTCTTTCACTTATTACGCACAGGATGAAAAACCCGAAGTTAACAATTTGGGCGCATATGATTCTTGTGCCATGTTTCAAAGTTCTACTGCAAACAATTCAAGTTGACTATCTGACTAAATAGTTGGTTTGTTTGATTCAACTACTCAGTGAGAATGTTAAGGAGTTTACAATTAACTAACACTATATTTGACATGTTTTTTTTTACTAATCACATTGTACGTGGGTGGTCTGAAAAGTTTCCAACCTAACAATGATACAAGATTTTTTTTCTTAATTTTTTTATTTATTTTTCTACATAGTCTCCTTGTAAGTCTACACACTTCTCCCAGCGATGCTCCCATCTCTGTAACCCGTCCAAATAGTACTCGGCGTTTTTCTCTGCAAAATAATTGTTCACAAAGGTGATTGCCTCCTCATTTGACGAAAATCTTTGTCCTCCGAGCGCAGTTTTTAGATGAGGGAACAAAAAGAAGTCGCTTGGGGCCAGATCTGGTGAGTAAGGCGGATGGTCAAGCAGTTCAAACCGTAACTCGTGGATTTTTGCCATGGCAACCGCTGAGGTGTGAGACGGCGCGTTGTCTTGGTGAAACAGGATTTTCTTTTTCTGCAAATGTGGCCGTTTTTCCGCAATTTGTGCCTTCAGCTCGTCAAGTAATGATGCGTAGTATGCTCCTGTAATGGTTTTTCCTTTTTGAAGATAATCGATTAAGATAACTCCATGACTATCCCAAAAAACAGTCGCCATCACTTTCCCAGCCGAAAAAACAGTTTTTGCTTTTTTTGGAGCTGGTTCCCCCCTTGCAGTCCACTGTTTTGACTGTAGTTTTGTTTCGGGCGTATAATGGTGTATCCAAGTTTCATCTACAGTAATTAATCGGCGCCAAAACTCGGATTTATTGCGCCTAAACTGCGCCAACAGAGCCTTGGAAATGTTCATTCGAACACGTTTTTGTTCTAACGTGAGCAAACGCGGCACCCAACGCGCGGACAGCTTTCTCATGTCTAAATCTTGTTTTAATATGTGACAAACACGTTCTTTGGACATTTTCATAACCTCTGCTATCTCTGTCACTTTAATTCGGCGGTCGTCTAACACCATTTCGTGAACTTTAGCAATGTTATCGTCAGTAGTTGCAGTTTTTGGACGTCCCGAACGTTCATCGTCTCCCAAGCTCTTACGGCCACGTTTAAATTCAGCTGCCCAAAATTTCACTGTGGTAAATGATGGTGCAGAGTCCCCATACACAGAGTCCAACTCATTTTTGATTTGCGTAGGCGTATTGCCTTTCAAAAACAAATATTTAATAACAGCTCGATACTCAATTTTTTCCATTTTCACAAAAACACTCACATGTACTCACTCAAACGACTGTCAACTAAAAACTGCGCGTCCAAAATGGCCGAAACTTTGGTGAGTAACCTGTCAAAAGATGCACAACTACATTCACTAGCTTTTGTTGACGAGTGGCGCCATCTTTGCGTTAAGGTCGGAAACTTTTCAGACCACCCTGGTATATATCTGTTTTTTTCTCCAAAATAAATAAATAAAAATAAATAAATAAACTACTAACCTCTAAAATTCAAATATAAAAATATATCGCTGTTGATAGACGTATTTTCGGAGGCTACAATTTTCATTTGGTTTTTGTTGTTACTTGATTGATCAAAAATTAAATTGATTTATTAATATTTCTAACATTCGCAACACCCTATCTAGACCTGTTTTCATTTAGAACTGTGTGTTTGATATCATGTAATGAATAAGTGAACTACGGAAATATGTAGTCCACCTTAAATAATTAATTTTTTGAATATACATACATATATTAACTTCATGCCTGTATCCCTTATGGGGTAGGCACAATGAGGGTAGGCAGAACACCAGATGCTATAAAACCATCTGATGTCACGTTTGATGAATTGGAGGTATTATAATGATGGAGAGAGACTATTGCAGTGATAGGGGGTCAGCCTGTCGCCCTCAAAAACGTCAATAAAGCTGACTTTTACAGTATTCCCGGGAAGAGAAGCAGCTGGTACATTCTATGTTTTTCTTTCGTTCCCAGTCCAGCTTGGAAGATTTTTACATATCTATGGAACATTTCGCTGTTTCCCGTGTCAATCGCCCTTTGAGTATAAAACAATCCTAGTTACTTTAACTCAGTAACCTTGCTAGTCAATGACTCCTAAAAATTCATTTATCTACAACGGAAATCTTATAGCAAAAAGATTCTAATATTTAAGTCCTGGCTTAAACTAGACGATTGTTTGAATGAAAACTCTACGCTAATTATAATTGGTTTCACTCTTAAATCAAAGCGTCCTATTAACATAAAACAAATACTAACTCGGCGTGCTAATCAACAAATGTAAACATTTACTAAGTAAGTATGTAAATTAATGAAATGTTTTGCTACAGTTATCTTAGATATCTTATTACAAAAACTGTAAAACACTGGAAGCGACAATTAAAATTTATACAAAATTAAATTAAAAATGTATAACGAATAGCATTTTTACTTTAAATAAAAATTTCAAATCCATGATTGTTAGGAAACTTAAGGGAAATATAATATAGATATTTAATAATCGTACAATGATTGCCACAAACTACCAGCAGTACTTCCAACAATATCGAGAACTCAAAATTATATTTAGTTACCATTAGAATATATTTTGGTTAGCCGTTTCACCCGCGTTAGCACAGCTGCCTTGAAAATAACAAATTAGACTGTATCCATTTTGTTATTATGCCCTACCTATATCGAAAATTTCTACTTAAACTACCCAAACACCTAAAAACTTTCTTGATCTTTATATTTGTAGGATAGAATTTACTTAAATATTTTAATAAATTCCATTAGCTTTTTTAACCGAATTTATTTATATTTTGACATTTTAACTTGACGTTTCTGTGTTTTACAGACCCTGTGCTTACAAACGAATCAGATCTATATTCCTATAAGAAACCATCTATGTAAATATCTTAGTTAAGATGATAAATCTTGAGAACTTATAAAGTATTTATATAAGAGAGTTTGGTTTTAAATTTAATTAAATAATTAAAATAAGGTCACTTCCATTACTTCTATCTTAAAAGCATCTCTTTATCGGATCAAAGAGGTAACTTCAAAGAGACCTGCCGCTGACAGAATCCTTTTTAATATAGCTCTAAGCATCCAAAATTATATTAATTCTAATTCGTTTCAGTAACTAAAGTGAACTTGAGAATTATTTCGGGGAATATTTGAATACAAAAACGATGTTTCTCTCTTTTTGTTGATCCTGTTAACTTTATTCTTGTATTAGGTAGATCTCTTTAATTTTGCTAGTCTAATAAGATAGATTAAGAATAGACTTTTGATTTTTGTGATGATGGGGAGGAAAATTGAGCTGTGTAATAAAAGGCCAGAGAGGCAAAATTTTTAATTTAAAACAGTTAAGTGTGTCATAGTTTTTGTTAATTGTGTGTTATTAAACATTGACGCACCATTCGAGGAAGGACTTTATATGAGTCTCTATTATACAGGGTTAATTTTAATTAAATAATAATAATATAATTTGATCACCTCTTACGGGCAGCCTCTCCACATCAATCCCAGCAACATTTTGTTCTACGACTTTTTACAAATCTTGATAAATAACACAAAAAATATAATAAAATAAAATTTTGCTCCTTACTCTTGTTTTTTATGAAGTACCTTTTATTATACATACATACATAACTTCACGCCTGTATCCCGTATGGGGTAGGCAGAACACCAGAGGTTATAAGACCATCTGATGTCACGTTTGACAAATTTGGAGGCATTATAAGAGTGGAGAGAGACTATTGCAGTGACAGGGGGTCAGCCTATCGCCCACAAAAAAGCCTCCCATAATACCTCGGTCCCTTAACTGACTTTTACAGTATGCCCGGGAAGAGGAGCAACTGGCAAATTCTATGTTTTTCTTTCGCTCCCAGTCCAGCATAGAAGCATTATTATTATGAAGCGATATTTTATTGCGCAAGGGTCGTGGCATATCTACGTTCAGAGTAAATAGAGTTACGCCTCTAAACAGAGGCTATAAATCGTTATTTGTATGGGAAAACTAAATTAAAATTAATCCTTAAAGCTTGGTATTATAGTTGGGTAAAAGTGGCCCTTTCTACAAATGGTCGCAAATGTGGCAAACATTACGTATTTTTAATCGTAGGATCGTTTAAAAATACTTATAGTAACTAACGCCCTTCTAACGCCCTTTGAGACGGATTTCTTATAATCAACGAATGCAGAGCATTAAAAAAACCGACTTCACGTCAAAACTTTCGCTGAGTTATAGTGTCATCGACGTAAACATTCTCCGAAATCTATACTAATATATAAAGCTGAAGAGTTTGTTTTTTTTGTTTGTTTGTTTGAACGCGTTAATATCAGAAACTACAAGTGGGATTTGAAAAATTCTTTTTGCATTTGATAGCCCAACTCTTGAGGAAGGTTCAGAAGGTGGTGGATGCCAGAATTTTCAGGGCGCCGAAAATGGCTTCTGACAAACCCTAACGACTACTGTATACAAGTAAACAGCACCCGGGACCGACTGCTTAACGTGCCCTCCGAAGCACGGAAGTCGTCGTGAGAAATGAATGGTCGGCGGTCACCCATCCAAGTACCGACCGCGCCGAACGTTGCTTAACCTGTGATATCGTATGATACACACAGTAACCAAGGAAGGTTATAAGCTATATTTTATCCCGAAATTCCCACGGGATCAAAAGTTACGCGGGTAAAACCGCGCGCGGTGGCTAGTCATACATATTTTTCAAAATTTTGAAATTTTTAATGAAGTACTCAACCGATTTCTATGAAATTTATATGGGACCAATTATGAAGTATCCTCTATCATATGTAACAAGAACCGATTCATAGCTGTCCGAAATATCGTGTGAAAAAGACACAAAAGAAAAACATACAGACGAATTGAGAACCTGCTCCTTTTTTGGAAATCGGTTGAAAATTACTAGTTTTTCATGATTCAGTGTTCATGAACTGTAAAATTTTCCACCTAGCGTGATATATTCTTGCACTATTTACTGTCTCTTTTGGCAACTAATCGTACTACACTAATGGCATTTTCCTTTTTTTAGACGTGGAAATATAACTGAATAGAGAATATCCTTTATGTCAAGGTGAAGTGTTGAAATTATACAGACCGTTCACTATAAGGTGTCCCCTGCCTGCTGATGTTGACAGCATTGTGACAGCAGTTTACTAATAATATGTGTCCATTTTAACCCCGTAATCTAACTTTATTTTTCTCGACTATTAAAAAACTCCTTTACGGCAGTCATAACCGCGTCATCATCGTCAAATTTAGTTCCACGAATATGCTCCTCGAATTTTGGAAATAAGTGAAAATCCCTCGGGGCTAAGTCAGGAGAATATGGTGCGTGATCAAGGACTTCGAAGCCAGCACTGCGCATGGCGGTGAGCGCAACTTCCGAACGATGAGGTGGAGCGTTATCCTGGAGAAACAACACGCCCAAAGACAATTTCCCACTACGTTTTTCTTTAATCGCTTCACGTAATTTCAGGATTAAGTTTGCATAATAGGATCCAGTTATCGTTTGCCCTTTTGGCAAGTAATCAATAAAAAGGATTAATTCACTATCCCAGATAATGAAAACAGCTTGACAAGCAATAGTGCCAACATAACGGCAGGGGACATCTTACGATGAACGGACAATAATTATGTATGTTTTATTACAGCTGTGTTGTCGTAGCCTAATATAAAGTATCTTCTTTGATTCTTTAGCGACTACCCTCGTCTGAACACTAAGTTATTACTCTCATTATCTTTATCAAACTTCTTTTTAGCTCACTACAGGGTCATGAGAGAACTAACGTGTGAAGGAAATGAAAAACGATTTTTTTTATTGTGTGGGTACTATCAATCAATATATATAAAACTGTTCCGTTACTGACTGAGTGACTGAGGTACTGAGTGACTGACAGACAACGTACAGCCGTAACTACTAAGCGTAGAGAGCTGAAATTTGGAACATACATTTTTTAGAGGATGTAGGGGTGCACTAAGGAAGGAATTCCCGAAATTCCCACGGGAACGGGAAATATAGGACTTTTTAGTTTGT
Organism: Stenoptilia bipunctidactyla; assembly: GCA_944452665.1. NCBI lineage: Eukaryota > Metazoa > Arthropoda > Insecta > Lepidoptera > Pterophoridae > Stenoptilia > Stenoptilia bipunctidactyla. The sequence goes on along the minus strand of OX101745.1, from coordinate 1,652,434 downwards.
ATGAAAAATCTTATTCCTTAAGTGCACCGATGTGAAACTTGGTGTAAAAGTTTTTCAATATGTGTTATGAAAGGAATTCCAGAAATTCCCACGGGAAGGGGAAATATATGATGTTTTAGTTTGTATGAAAAATTCCCATCCCTTGAGTGCACGGATGTGATACTTGATATAAAGGTTCCTCAATAAGTGTCTGTTTGTATTATGGAAGAAATTTCCGAAATTCCCACGGGAAGGGGTTGGACTTTTAAGTTTGTATGAAAAATCTTATTCCTTGAGTGTACGGATGTGATACTTGGCATAAAGGTTCTTCAAAGAGTGACTGGTTGTGTTACAAAAAAAATTCCCAAAATTCTCACGGGCACGGGAAATATATGATTTTTAGTTTGTGTGAAAAAAAACTTATTCCTTGAGTGCATGGGTGTGATACTTGGTATAAAGGTTCTTTGCAGTGGGTGTCTGGTTGTATAGTTTCTGAAATTTTCACGAGAAGGGTAGTTAAGCGCATACGAAGTTGCGGGATAAAGCTAGTATATAATATTTCAACTCGACGACGTTTCGGTGTCCTTTAAAACCTCGTGGTCAGAAGTAGCTGAAATTCGTTCAAAAACTTTTACATTTACGATTATAAATCGTGAAAAACTTAAGACAAAATTAATAAAGTTTAAATACCAATTAAGAGTGTGAAATTATTCATACTGATGCAGTAACTTTTGCGTCATTTAGTAACAAACATCCACTGAGCATCGAACCAAGCTCAAACTCAAAGTTTGCGCCAGTAGTTCATTCAAAGTTAATATTATCGCTCCGAGAATATGTTCCAGTTATATTTTGTGCAAAACATATAACTTGGGAAGTCGCTAACTACTTACGCAAGGTTTTCTTTTCGATATCCCTTTGACTTTGAGGTTTTGTTCCTTACTCTATAAAAACACTTTTTGCCAAGGAATATGTGGTTCAAAAGTGCTTACTTCCCAAGATACCATCAATCTCAATATAATGAGTTCATAAATGATCACCCTTATAAAATCTTTAGAACATTCATTCAATAGACGAGTGTCACTGAAGTCATACAATAAACAACAAAAATATTTTAAACGTTGAGGAACGTTGCATACAATGTACGACGCAAAACTTTGCGTACGATACCTGTGCATAGCGATAAAAAGGGATAGAAAATGCAACTTTGTCATACTTCGCATAAAAGTGTTTTGTATGAAAAATAAAAACAAAAAAAAATTGAAAAATTGTTAATATGTGATTTGATTCTATTACATGGTCCCATTAATACCCTAGAGTTATGGGAAATCAATCGGAACACCTTGTAAGGCTTTATAAAGAAGTCACTCAACTGGCAACGTGTTCGGGACGCTCTGCAAGATAATCTCCAAACACGAAAGCATTTAAACAATGTGTGTGGCCAATAATTACATATTTCATTGCGATATTGTCACTAAGCATGTGCCTTGTAAAGAAGCTAGAAGTCACTCAACAGAAAATGGAGAGAGATTAGGAGATTCCCTCAAGCATAAATTACAAGTTACGAAGGCGAACTAAAGTAACCAACACCTACAGGCCCTTATAACCGCTGCTGGATGAGCATTTAAGAAAACATTATTTAAAACCTAAAAGTATTACCTGGCGGGATCTTACCACCATAACGTAAGGCATAATTAGGGCTACCATTGAGAATTCGTTTTGTAGTTTTATATTGAAATTTAAAATATTGATGGCAGCCCTCGACGGATTTTCTTGCTCTTCTTATAAAGTTCATAGGGAGTTGAATACCTATGTTATTGCGACATCTACATCTTCGAGAACCGAATAGGTAAGCGTAGGAAAGTGCTATGAAAACGAATAGTGTGTTGTTCATAATATGACCGACTCTGTGTGAGATCAAGTGAACTTTTAAAAAAGCTTTTCACGTTAATTATCTCTCGTCACATTAATCATTTCATTCGGGGGATTTTAAGTTATTTTATTCTTTTTCAATTACTTTTTAACAGTCGCGTCGTGGGTTTTTCAAAATTTTTATTTTGTTTTTTATTTCAACCTTTTTAAAGAGCATAATATAGGTACCATACATTACATTACACAACACCTCGTTCCTCATCAGCCCTCTAATGTCCCCACCACCGCTGGAAAACCCATGTAGTTTATTTAAATACATAGTGAAGTATTACTGATGAGTTGTTACCGTTAAACCTATTTAAGAACATTATACCAATCAAATCCAAAGCGATAATTGAAAACGGCATTCAAATCGGACCAATGGTTTCCAAACAAATATTTACTGCAGCGCCCCCTGGTGAGTTGTTACCGCAACACCTATCTCAGAACATGCGCTAATCAAATCCAAAGTGATCACTGAAAACAGCATTTAAATCGGACCAATGGTTTTGCATTGGCTTTTACAAACAAATTTTTACTGCAGCGCCCCCTGGTGAGTTGTTACCGCTACACCTATCCAAGAACATGCACCAATCAAATCCAAAGCGATAACTGAAAACCTTATTAAAATTCGTGGGTAAAAAAGGGTCAAATTCAAAGTTCTGTATTGCGCACTTGTCACTGTACATAAAAAAAAATACATAACAAATACATGGAAGACAAACGTCCTATCCTTACAATATAAAAAAAAAAAAAGGATCTTAAAATTATTGGTAGTTCCAGTGACGCCCTACAAGGTCATCGCAATATCAGGGTAATTTAGATAAAATAAAGTATCACCTTCTCCTAAGTATCACGTAATTTAATTTATGACAAAATATTGTATACTTATATATTTTTTTTAATTGAAGTTTTACAATTCTTTTAAGTGATCAAATTTTTCTGACTATTGAAAAATCGATGCTTTACGTATTTCTTAATAGAAATAGTTGGAAAAACGCTTTTATTAATCGCTTTTTAGTCGTAAATAACAGATTAAACTTAAATGTTGATAACTAATGAGAATAAAAAAATATCAATTTACCTAACAAAAAAAAAATAGTTTTCATAAATTGAACCCACCCATCATTCTTAACTTTCTCCTAAAATGTTTTGATCTTCTTAAAAAACACCCTATATAACAAATGAAGATTTGTATTTTACATACATACATAGCGTCACGCCTGTATCTCTTATGGGGCAGAACACCAGAGGTTATAAAACCATCTGATGTCACGTTTGACAAATTTGGAGGTATTATAAAGATGGAGACAGACTATTGTAGTGACAGGGGGTCAGCCTATCGCCCACAAAAACACCTTTAAAACCTCTGCCCTTAACTGACTTTTACAGTATGCCCGGGAAGAGAAGCAGCTGGCACATTCTATGTTTTTCTTTCGCTCCCAGTCCAGCATGGAAGATTTGATTTTTCTTTAAGTTTATCTAGATATAACTATGTATCTCTAGTGTTAGTTGGTATGTATATAGGTTTTTGATAATAAAATCCTCAAACAATGTAAATAAATTGTTTACAGCTAAATTCTGAATAAATGCTGTCATGATGAAAGTTGAATTGAATTGAATCTTGTAATCAACTTCTTGTAAGTTTAAGTGGAAGTTTCCCGTAATGCGGTTATACTAACCAGAGTCGCAAAGTTTCGAAATAATAGTACCTAAACGAACATAACTTAACTTTTTTAATTACAAACTGAAATATAACATCTGTTTACCTTTGTTGAATTTATAATTAAATTGAATATATTTTGTGTCAAATTGTCAGGTATTATCAAGATTCCGTAATTTAATTATTATAAGAAATAATAAACGTATACTCAGAGATTATGTATAACATATTATACAGTCGAGTCAAAATGTAAAATGGATACAAAAAACCTTATAAATAATAACTTATAAGCATAGCTTGTGTTATGGGATACCATTTAGCGAACTAGGGGGGAACCTAGAATATAAATACATAAATAGATAAACACCCAGACACGGAATATTTTTTTTCTTGTTCCGTGCGGGAATCGAAACCGGAACAACTGGCGTCTGAGGCAGACGGGTTTACCCCATCGCCAAAGAGGTCTCAAAATTGTCTCGAAATTGTCTCAAAGTCTCAAAATTGTTTTCTTTCAATGCAGGCTAACCCGAGTTTGGCCTCAATGTGACAGTAAGTGACGATGTGATTGAAAACACAAGCAGAAGGAAAGTGTTGGAGGTGTGATATTTTATTTCCGCAAATGAAAGATTTGGCACCTAATAGACAAGCTCTATTAGGAGATGGATAAATCCTGATTACGAACGAAAGGGTACTCTATAGATCTGGTAGCCCGAAGGTTAGCAATTATAGAATAGAACAACGAGGTGACAGTGTTGAGCAGCCATGAGAAAGTAAACTGAGTATACCCACTAAACATCCCCAAAGACAGTATATGACGATGGTATCGAAGATACAAGCAGATGGAAAGGGCTGGAGGTGTGATATTTGGCAGCAGAATTTATTTATATAAAGGATGGTTTTTAGAGACGCTGACTTTAAAGAAGTTCTAGCCCTGATGAATGGATGGTAACCACTGAACGGGTTTAGTTCTGGTTGGTGGACGTCAAAGCATCGAGGGTTACAAAATAGCTTTTAATAGACGCTACTATTGTTACAGCACCCGGGATGAACTGCTTGAAGTGAAAGAAAGAAGAGAAAGAAAGTCGTGGTAGATCAATGATCGTTAGTTACCAATTCTTGTAAGAACCGCGCTGAGCTTTGCTTAACTTCATCATCATCAAAACTCCGTGTAATGAGGCTATGAGTCTCTCCTCTGGGTGACGAGGAGGTTTAGGCCGTAATCCACCAAGCTGGCCGGTGCTGGTTGGTGGATGTCAGTAAATTCAGGGTGCCGAAATGGCTTCTGACAATCAATTGTATAGACAAGTGTACAGCACCCGGGACCGACTGATTAACGTGCCCTTCAAAGTATAGAAGTCGTCGTGAGAAACAAATGATCAGCAGTTATCCATCCTAATACCGGTCCCCCCGAACGCGCTTACATACACACATACATAACGTCACGCCTATATCCCTTATGGGGTATGCAGAACACCAGAGGTTACAAGACCATCTGATGTTACGTTTGACAAATTTGGAGTTATTACAAAGATGGAGAGAGACTATTGTAGTGACAGGGGGTCAGCCTATCGCCCACAAAAACGCCTTTAAAACCTCTGTCCCAAAACTGACTTTTACAGTATGCCCGGGAAGAGAAGCAGCTGGCACATTCTACGTTTTTCTTTCGCTCCCAGTCCAGAGATTGCCGAACGCGCTTTTTCTGCGATATCGTTTAATATGCACAATTACCACGCTGCCACAACGATTTCTTTCGCTATGCCACGGAAATTTCTGACTAAAGATCATTTTTGTTGTTACTATTTCATGATTCCTAACAGTTCATTGTAGTTGTGATCACCATATTTACTTCTCTAGCATACAAAGCTTTGATGTATGTTTTCAGGGTTGTGTGCCAAAACTTGGTGTACACCGAGGTTTAATGGTGAGATTTTATGTGACTGTATATCACACGACCTCATTAAAAACGGTTCATGCTATTAAATCGAAATTTGAAATGGAGTTAGTAGTTCAAAACACTTTTGATTGCGAAGTAAAAAATCTAATATTGTCTTAAGTTTTCAAAATCGTAAATAAAATAGATTTTAACTGGATATCATAGTTTAAGGCGAGAATGCTGCATTTTTACACTTTTTGAACGATAATCTACCCAGTAATATGGTAAGACATGGTGTGTTTGAAACAAATATTCACAAAAATTTGTGTATAGATATTTTGATAAAAATTGGATCGATAAAAAAAAAGTCACAAGCAATTAACACTAATAAATAAATAAATATTTCTGACACTCACACAACATTATCTAGCTCAAATTAAGTTTCTTAAAGAAGTTGTGTTATGGATACTAGATAACTGATATACTTAAGTAATATATAAACATACATATTTAATAAATACATATTTCTTACTAGAATAAACTTAAATTAACATATAAACATCCATGACTTGACGGCTAATATCTGTGTTCATCACACCGATATCCGCCGCCGCCGGGATTCGAACTCAGGACCTCTGGCATAGAAGGCAATGTATGTTACAACTACACCAGCCAGTCGTTTATCATTTTAATGGATATTGCTACAAAATTACATAATGGATTCATGTAAAGTTATTTAAGAACAAAAAGCGCACTTTACTTAACCGATTAAAAAAATTGCGCTTTATGTTCTTTGAAATAGTTATAATTTTTGAAAAATAAACCAACTAAACGTGGTTTTGCCGGCGAAATTTGGTAGCCATAAACAAAAAAACTTCACATGCTAAAAACGTTATTTGCATAGATATTTTCTATAATATAAAACTTTGAAGAAGCAAGTTGACTCGACACAAGGAGCGCCATTCCAGTAATTACCATCTGCTTCACACGATGCCAGCCGACTGGAACGAGGCAGGTTTACGTACAGTCAGACACAATAATAAATATTAAAGAACATACAACACAGTATAGTCAATATTGTCTTAAATTTTCACGATTATCTTAAATAAAATACGTTATTATTTAACATACAAAGGAGTTATTGGATCAGTAAAGATACCCAAACATCGCGTTAAATTAAATAATCAACGAATGCAGATCATTAAAAAAACCGACTTCACGTCAAAACTTTGGCTGAGTTGAGAATGTCATCAACGTAAACATTCTCCGAAATCATACATATTTTTTTCAAAAATTTGAAATTTTCAATGAAGTACTCAACCGATTTCGATGAAATTTAAATGGGACCACCAATGAAGTGTCCTCTATTATATGAAACAACAATTTTCAAAATCAATTCATAATTGTCAAAAAAAAAATATAGACGAATTGAGAACCTCCTCCTTTTTTAGAAGTCAATTGAAAATATAATTGCATACGTGATAAACTCATTTGAAAGTTATTTTATTCGGTTTATCCTACTTTAGCTACAAGTTATTAACTTGTTGTTTTTTTTTCAAGCTCTTCATATTTTGGGACTATTGTAAGCGACATTATCACAATGTAAGGAATCGGTAGTAGAAAAATTTGGACATACATTTACATTACGTCACGCCTGTATCCCTTATGGGTAGGCAGAACACCAGAGGTTATAGGACCATCTGCTGTCACGTTTGACAAATTTGGAGGTGACAGGGGGTCAGCCTATCGCCCACAAAAACGCATTTAAAACCTCTGTCTCTTAACTGACATTTACAGTATGCCCGGGAAGAGAAGCAGCTGGCACATTCTACGTTTTTCTTTCGCTTTATAGCTTCTACACTTATCTAGTTTAATCAACGCAAGTGTTATTACGTTATTAAATTAATAATAAAGAGTTAGTTTCATAACAACGTTAGAAATGAATTAGAAAAAGGTTGTTTTCTGTTTGAAATAAACTACAAAATGAGCCCAATTTAAAAACTTATAAGTTTTTGAATTGTGTAGTATATTTTGTCAAACTAAGAAACTGTAGTTATGAAAGTAGTAGGTTAGCAACTTTCGAGTTTGAAGTATTTAAGTTCTATATTAGAGAGTACAGTTTTCATATTGAATTATATTTTATTAAGACATACCTAATCATGATAAAAAAATGTATGTATTATTTTTGTTCTAACTTTGGGATTGACATACATACATACATACATAACTTCACGCCTGTATCCCTTATGGGGTAGGCAGAACACCAGTGCTTATAAGACCGTCTGATGTCAAGTTTAACAAATAAGGTATTATAATGATGGAAAGAGGCTATTGCAGTGACAGGGGGTCAGCCTATCGCCCACAAAAATGCCAAAAAAACCTCTGTCCCTTAACTGACAGTAAGCCCGGGAAGAGAAGCGGCTGGTTCATTCTATGTTTTTCTTTCGCTCCCAGTCCTTTGGGATTGATTCTAGGGTAAATTGCACATCCGTTGTAGTGTCAATAATTAATTACCCAAACTGACGTACCAACTACTTTGCTTCTAAAGTAAGCTTTAATAGTAGCTTGTGGTATGGAGACTACCCCACGAAATTGAGACGTATCCCTAGACTGGGACTCGAACCTAGGACCTCTTATGATGCAGCTGAAATCTCAACCGTAGGCAACTGAAATCTTAACTGGAGGCAGCCGAAATCTCAACCGGAAGAAGGCGAAGTCTTGAACATTGTCGATCTTGTCTTAGATACTATTTTTTTTTTATATTGTAAGGATAGGACGTTTGTCTTCCATGCCACCTGATGGAAAGTGCGCATGAAGACTATGGTGTTACACGTCCATCCACGAGAAACCTATTCACTCGACACTTAAAAGTTCCAGGACTGTAGTGGTCAGGAAAAACAGACGCAGGCAGATTGTTCCACTCCTTGGCAATCCGTACCAAAAAGGAACTATCGAAGCGTTTTGTTCGACTTCTTGGTAAATCCACTATATAGGGTTGGAAGTTCTGTCTGCGTCTGGTAGTCGGGTGGTAAAAAGGGGTGGGTTCAATTAGGTCAAAAAGAGCACTCGCACACTCACCAAAATGTAGCCGATAAAATACTGTCAAACAGGCAACCTTACGACGATGCTCCAGCGTCTGCAATTTTTTAGTTGTAAGGTTGTTGTTATTTATGATTTTACGGGCTCTTCGGTCAACAGAGTCTAGCGCTTCGAGCTGGTATTTGGCAGAACCATCCCAAAGGTGACCCAAAGGTGAAAGGTATTATGTGCAACAAAATAATATGTAAAACAACAATAAATTTTTTATCATCCAGTAATACTTCATAAACTTAATACTTTGGATAACAATTCTTCTTATTACTGCTACATTTTTACGGTAGAACTTTTATAGGAAGATATTATTTCCAAAGAAAATTCGATCTTGAAGTAACGAGCACGTATCTTATCTTTGCTATTGATTTTATGCAGAAAATCCAAGTTGTATCCTATCAGAAGTAATGAAAGAAAATGCTGTATACATTTATTGTTATATGATGATAAAAATTGTATTGTTATTTTACATACTAGCTTTATCCAGCAACTTCGTATGCGCTTAACTACCCTTCTCGTGGAAATTTCAGAAACTATACAACCAGACACCCACTGAAAGAACCTTTATACCAAGTATCACGCCCATGCACGCAAGGAATAAGTTTTTTTCATACAAACTAAAAATCATATATTTCCCGTGCCCGCGGGAATTTTGGGAATTTTTTCGTAGCACAACCAGTCACTCTTTGAAGAACCTTCATGCCAAGTATCACATCAGTAACCTCAAGGAATAAGATTTTTCATACAAACTAAAAAGTCCAACCCCTTCCCGTGAGAATTTCGGGAATTCCTTCCATAATACAAACAGACACTTATTGAGGAACCTTTATATCAAGTATCACATCCGTGCACTCAATGGATGGGATTTTTTCATGCAAACTAAAACATCATATATTTCCCGTTCCCGTGGGAATTTCGGGAATTCGCGCCTTAGTGCACCCCTACTTTGGAACATAAAGAATGTATGTTCCAAATTTCAGCTCTCTACGCCCAGTAGTTACGGCTTTACGTTGTCTGTCAGTCACTCAGTACCTCAGTCACTCAGTCAGTAACGGAACAGTTTTATATATATTGATTATTTTGTTACACATATTACTTATAAGAATTTAGGCGGTCTTATTACTGAGGGAAAAATTGAGTTTTTAATTAAGTTTTAAGTAAGTGTTTCCACAAGTAATTCATTACATTACATTAAAACACACAGAACCGTCGCAATAAGCGTTATTATCCGTTTAAAAAGTGTGTAATTTTTTTATAATTAATAATTTAATCGGTGTCAAATTATAAAATAATGTTTATGTTAATAAAATTGAGATCTCGAGTACCTGAATAGTGAAATGTTTATTATAGAATTAAATTTCATACAATTCCCTACTCTGTGTTACGGAATCAATATATGTACCTGTGACTGTACACATATCGAATAATGTTTTAATGTATATGGGAATTTTACTTTTTTATATCAAATATGATACCTGAACTGTGACTCGTTTGACCCCAGATAATTAATGTGGCTTAGTTCGTGTGTTAAGTAGGGGTTAAGTAGTCGACTGGTTTTTACTTAGGTTAAGTAAAGGGGAAATAATGTTTGTAGTCGTTTCTAAAGGTCAGCCAAGTTAAAGTACTAAGTATAAGGTCCTTGAAAGAAATCTTTTATGATGCCTAAGTTATTGTTTTATGTTATGGTATGTTATTTTACTTCTAATGATTAATTTTAAACCTGTTAATCTGTGCTCAAGAACTGATGACTAGGTTTGCCTGCTTTGGCACCTATCTTTACCGTATTAGACGTTTTTTTATGTGTCTTTGTTACACGATATTTCAGACAATTATGAATCGATTTAAAAAATTCTTAATTCATATGACAGAAGATACTTCATACTTTCATACTACTTAAATCGGTGGAGTACTTCATTCAAAATTTCAAATTTTTGAAACAATATGTATGATTTTGGAGAATGTTTACGTGGATGACATTATTAGTCGGCCAAAGTGTTGACGTGAAGTCGGTTTTTTTAATGCTCTGCATTCGTTGATTATTCGAGTGTTTTTGTAATGAAGCTAAAGAACTTGTTTCTTTGATAAAGCTAATCTTAAAAAACTGGCACGGGTAAAGCTACGTAAATCATAGAAAATTCTGGAATTTCACATAGGGTAGGTGTTAACTTGTCTTATAATAATTTTCTTTCGCACCTAAAGCATAACCACTGCCCTTTGGATCCCTTAAAATAAATCATGCGTACCACCCAAACAGGGTATAAAATACCTTGACCTATTTGTGAAGGGTATTTCATATTTAAGGTTTCTGTAAAATTGAAAAGATTTGAAGCTATGTTTTAAAAATATGTTTTAATTAGCGTGTTTTGCAATACGTTTTTTTGGGCTTTTTTGTTTAGAGGTTGGTATTTCAATACGAAAGGTATTAGGCTCAAAGCAGAGTGGAATCTTATATTTTTTAAATTAACACTACTTCTAATCATTCTTAGATAGATAGATAGATAAAAACGTTTATTGTTACTAAAATCACACACTTATAAACTTATTGCTAAAACAATTCTTAAAAAATACTTAATCTAAATCAGTGTGTGTTATAGCAGCGCAAAACCTTCAATATGATTAGTATTTTAGTTGAAGGTTGAATAAATGAGTTATAACATGTAATTACTATGTTTACAATATTCAAAATGTCTATTCAAATTTGTTTAATAATACATTTCCCATATTGTATCCCACATTAAAATTTGAAAATTCTATTTAGCACTGTAATATTACTTATGTTAAAAAAAACCTGAAACCTTGCTTCATAACTTAAGTAATATATTTGATATAATACAATACGAGTTAACGGATATTAAAATGGTTTCAGTTTTAAGAGAAGTAGTTTCTATGACGTCTTCAGAAACAAAGCAAACAGCGGCACAATACAGGTTCTTTTAACATTAATTTTCCATGTATCTCTACAAACATGTTTGTATCTACGTCCTTTGTCCCAAGATACAGTGTAATTTGTTCCGACAATGTTGAATGAAGAGCCAGTTCTTAAAGAGAACGCTGTCATACTCGACCTCATCTGCCACCATCAAGTGAGACCTTGGTTAATCACGGGCATAGAGGAACCACTCTCACTACTTCTAAGGACCCGTTCACACCAGATCCGTCAATGACGATTCGTCCAAAAACACGATACGTCATGACGGATACACGTTCACATTGCATACGGAATCGTGTTATTTCACGATTCGTAAAAATATCAGAATTGATGTTCACATTCGTTTCGTGATTCAGAGTTCAGGCTTGGCTGAACTACCTAAGGGCGCATTCACACGGGATACGTCTTTGACGATTCGGTATATTTCGGTTCATTCTAATGACCGTAGTGACCGACGTATCCGTCTACGTCTTTTTTCACGATTCGTGAAGCGTGTGAACATGGGTATATAAAAAGCATTGCTCCCGTCAAAAAAAATAACGAATCGTGAAAAAACACGATTCGTGAAAAATCACGATTCGTCTTCGTGTGAATGAGCTCTAACTCTCATTCGTCACAAAAAATTCACGATTCGTGTTTTTTGACGAATGAGAGTTTTAAAAGACTATACGTGATTTAAGACGTGTCCGTCATTTTACACGATTCGAGATGCGTGTGAACAGGGGAATTTAAAAAGCATTGCCACCGTCAAAAAAAAACGAATCATGAAAAAAGACGATTCCTCACAAACACGAATCGTCCTGGTGTGAATGGGCTCTTACAAACTTTCTCATAGAAATGATCTTATGGATATTAGAAGACAGGTAAATTAACATAAAAATAAATGTAAACTTACATATTGAATATAAAAATATGAAAAATTAAGTTAGAGCTCATTCACACGAAGACGAATCGTGATTTTTCACGAATCGTGTTTTTTCACGATTCGTTATTTTTTTTGACGGGAGCAATGCTTTTTATATACCCATGTTCACACGCTTCACGAATCGTGAAAAAAGACGTAGACGGATACGTCGGTCACTACGGTCATTAGAATGAACCGAAATATACCGAATCGTCAAAGACGTATCCCGTGTGAATGCGCCCTTAGATATAAACTCCCATGGCTTTCTAGCTAATATCTGTAAATCCACCGCTATTGGTATTAGAACCAAAAACCAAACTTCTGGCATAGAATGCAATAAACCGCTACTCCAGACTTTCGCCTAATGGTCATAAATAAGAGACCATTTCGAAATCAAAATCAGAAACAACATTTTTATTCACTACTAGCTGTTGCGCGCGGTTTTACCCGCGCAATTTCAATTCCCGCGGGATTTTCGGGATAAAAAGTAGCCTACACGGATTCGGAAGAATCCCTCTAAGTAATGGTAAAAGAAATTTTGAAATCGGTCCAGTAGTTTTTGAGCCTAATCAATACAAAAATACAAAGGTTTCCTCTTTATAATATTAGTATAGATATAGAATATAAATGTGTTATATGAATATAAATCACAATTTCGGCTTAAAAACAAAGCTATAATATACATCTCACAGGTATATTATAGCTTCCTGAAGGGCATAAACTTTAAGGGATAAAAATATTATTAAGGCGATAAACTAAGGGACGACGTATAAAAGTTTGCATCAATGAACATAAGTTTCGTGACAAAATATAAGTTCTACATATTGAAAATGTATCTTTCAAAGGAATACGAAAATAAGAGATTGATTTATGTGAAGTTTTTCTGATAAGGTGGATACTTATTTGTTTCTTGAAATATGGGGATATGATGTTATTATTTCTGTATTCATAATAAAGATGTAGTTTTTGTTTTTTTTTTTATCTCAGAAACCACAGGTGTGGTTTAAAAAATGTGGCCTATTTCTTCGGAAAGGTTGTAGGCAATATTTTTTAAATATTTTACAAGGAAGTTCTTAAGGAGTCTAAAGTTACACGTAACACGTTAAACCAAGCACAGCTGTTTATATTCAAAAAATATTTTATTTTAAATAACCTTCGGTAGCTCAGTGGGAGAGCACTCGTCCGGCAAACGAGAGGTCCCAGGTTCGATACCGAGTAATTTTTATTAAACACATTTTTCATTTATTTAAGAGTAATTAAGCATTTTAAATGCAAAAACTTTAAAATATTATGTTTTATTTTATTTTTTATAAGCAAAAGTTAGATTGAGATGTTTTTTTCACGTTATATTACACAGAGTGACTGGTGGGTTACTTTTTAAATTCAAGGACGTGATAGTTTGAGATCATACATGAAGAGAAAAAATATGATAAATTTAACCGAAAGTTACAGAATTGATTAAGTACGCAACGCATGGTTACACTTGGCATAGTTGGCAGCGATCCGCGTGCCAGGTCACGTGCCACGATTGACTCAGGCGTAAGTAAAGTAAATAGTAACAAAACGTTATTTATGTGTAGGTAATTCTAGTGAAAAAATAAGTACCTTTTTTTATTACAAAATTATGATCAGAATCGAGTACAGAGTGCTCTCCTTTAGTATCTAAAATTTGTCACCAGTCACCCTGTATAACTTACCTTTGAACTAGTTTTGGTGCCTATTCAAGACCTTCTTAAATATTTTTGATTAATTTCTCGCGTTCACAAGGTTGTATAAAGAAATCACTATGTTGCGATAAAACCGCCTAATGTGTAATAATCTTAAATTTTTTCACTAGCTTTATCCCGCAACTTCGTACGCGCTTAAATTCCCTTCTCGTGGAAATTCCAAAAACTATAATACAACCAGACACCCACTGAAAGAACCTTTATACCAAGTATCACACCCATGCACTCAAGGAATAAGTTTTTTTCATACAAACTAAAAATCATATATTTCCCGTGCCCATTGGAATTTCGGGAATTTTTTTCGTAGCACAACCAGTCACTCTTTGAAAAACCTTCAAGCCAAGCATCACATCCGTGCACTCAAGGAATAAGATTTTTCATACAAACTAAGGAGTCCAACCCTTTCCCGTGGGAATTTCGGGAATTCCTTCCATAATACAAGCATACACTTATTGAGGAACCTTTATACCAAGTATCACATCCCTGCACTCGAGGAATAAGATTTTTCATACAAACCAAAACATCGTATATTGCCCATACCCGTGGGAATTTCGGGAATTCCTTTCATAACACAACCAGACACACATTGAAAAACCTTTACACCAAGTTTCACATCGGTGCACTCAAGGAATAAGATTTTTCATACAAACTAAAAAGTCCTATATTTCCTGTTCCCGGGGAAATTTCGGGAATTTCTTCCTTATTGCACCCCTACAGCCCCTAAAGAATTATGTTCCGAATTTCAGCTCTCTACGCCCAGTAGTTACGGCTGTACGTTGTCTGTCAGTCACTCAGTCACTCAGTCAGTAACGGAACAGTTTTATATATATTGATAATATCATCAACATAAAAACCTCACAGGTTTATTACAGAACTTACACAAGCAAAACCTTGAAAATCATCATTGTAATACATTTTCAGATCTTAAACCTTGACACGAAGAAAGATATAATATGATTTTTGGCTAAACCTACAGAACCCGCGTATAAAATCGATTTTATTATGCACTAAATTTAACAAGACCACTGGTGTTATCATAACTCTTTGTACACCGTATTCATAAACCAAACTTAATAGTAATTTGTATATTGATCTATGTCATACAAGCGATGGTAGTTGTAACCAAAACGATTTGGCCTCTGCCCCAGAGTGTAACGCTCTTAAATCGGGGTCATTATACAGTGGTAATAGGGAACAGTTGAAATTTTGCCAATTGATAGGGTAGGAGCTTCGGCCAGATTAATAAGTCGATGTTTTTTTGTTTATGAAAATTGGAAATGTAAATTTTGGCCATGATTTGAATTCCAAAGTTGTGCTGGGATGTTGTTTGAGTATTTTAATTTTATGGTTCCAAATTTTCCTCGAGGGAAGCGTCTTATATAAGTTTGTAGTTGATACTCAAGTTCACGTCGTTACTAGGTATCTAAATGTATTAAAACTTTTAACATAACATCCAATGCTGGACTGGGAGCAAAAAAAAAACATACAATGTGCCAGCTGCTTCTCTTCCCGGGAATACTGTAAGAATCAGATAAGGGACGGAGGTTTCATTGGTGTTTTTGTGGGCGATAGGCTGACTCCCTGTCACTGCAATAGTCTCTCTATGTCATTGTAATGCCTCTAAATTTATCAAACGTGACATTAGATGGGCTTATAGCCTCTGGTGTTCTGCCTACGTAAGGGATACTGGACGGGCGTGAAGTTATGTATGTATGTATGTACATAACTCTTTTCATTGAATAGCCCTCCTTTCCCTGATCTCACCTGATGATAAGGGCAGAGCAAGAATTCAAAAAAAAAATCAAAAAGTTTTATTCATCTTAGGAATTTCACAAAACACTTGATGAAGTCAGTCATCACATACTTCGGCTTTAACTAGTTGTTGATAGTTGTTAAATAAGATATTACAGTAGACCAAGAGACAAAAAAAGCCGGCGGAAAAAAACTCTTGGCACTCTTTTTCAGTAAGAATTATCAAATTAATACAAATATGTACAGTACAAATTGACCGTGACATGAAAAAACAACAAAGACAAGACAGCTAATTGTGAGAGCCAATGTCATGCCACAAGCAAATTGCTTACATAGTAGGTGCAATGAGCTATGGATGCACAATACGAAAGGTTTAATCTAGTGCAGCATATTTTGATGGAATGTGTCCGAAACGAGCCTGAAAGGCTGGAAGTTTTGCAACGTTTCGATATAAATATGCGCGATGTAGGAATATGTTGCTCCATTTTAGCATCACCTTTGTCAAAATTGGCATTAATCGTAGAACCTAAAAATGTATAAGATTGAAATGTAATGAAATGTATAAGTTAGTATATAAATGTAGACTTTGTTTAGTTAGAGCTAGTTTATACGATGATTTGCACTCTACGAGAGTGACATGCTCAAATTATTGTAACAAACTCTCAAAAAAAATATAAAGAATTTAAAAAAAAAGGTTTAATCTAGAACAGGCTCTTCATTTAATTCGATACCGAGAGATTTTTGTCCGTTTAGAGTCGGCTTAGAATATCCCTACCACTGAATAATCGTGTCGTAAAAGGCGACTAATCCGAGTGCCCCCCGCTTGGTGGTAGGATCCCGTCAGGGGCCGACTGGCTAGCGACCGACCCAGATGTTGCGTTCCGGCAATGTTTCATAAAGAGCCAGTTCTTTCCTAGCCCCGTGTGCTGTCATCTTCGACCTCATCTTCACTTACCATCAGGTGAGATTGAGGTCAAACGCGGACTTAGTCTTTAAAAATGGCGACGAGTAGCTACGGTCGCGACTTCCTTATGACATTCTTTACCAATGAGGAGTTTTCTGACAGCTCATAAAGATTTGTTCAAAAAACCTCTATAGATGGCACTTTTAAAAAGCCGAAGGCGTTAAGTTGTATACTATTTTGACGACCGGCTGGTGTAGGGGTAACGTACTATCGAAAAATATTCCGGTGTTCCACCTTTAAGGCTAAATTCACTTGCACTTTAATAACTAGGCAGTTCGGTTAGCTCCTTTTATTATCATATTATTTTAACTAGGTAAATAAGCCAGTCAGTAATATTATGATAAATTACGCTTATATTATATTGATGATAGATATGAGATCTATATTGTTTCATTGGCAGCAGAGAAAAGCAGGCGGAGCTTCAATCCAAAAGCCGTTCTAGGGAAAATTTTCTTAACTGGAACACCGGGACGGGAGGCGATTGTACATTGCTTTCTATGCCAGATGTCCTGGGTTCGAATCCCGGCGGCGACGGATATTTGTGTGATGAACACAGATATTAGTCGTCAAGTCATGAACGTTTATATATCTATTTAAGTTTATTTTCTAATAAAAAATATGTATTTATTCAATAATATGTATGTTTATATATTTCTTAAGTATATGAGTTATTTATTTTATTTATTTATTTACTCTTCATTGTACAAACACAAAATATAAAAAAAAGGACAATAAAAAAAAGAAAACACAATCGGCGGCCTTATCGCTAGAAAGCGATCTCTACCAGGCAACCAAAAGTTAATTAGTATCCATAAAACAAGTTCTTTAAGAAACTTAATTTGGGCTAGATAATGTTGTGTGAGTGTCAGAAATATTTATTTATTATTATTATTTATTATACAGTTGTTTCAATATAAACAAAATCATAAAACAAAACTCACTTCTTTAAAACGCAAAAATAAAGATGTTCTTAATTCTTATTAGGTACCCTTTGAAATTAAAGTTTTCAATAAACTATTTTTATTATAATCTCATAAATCATATGAAATCAAATAAATCGTATTTATTAATAACATAAAAAAACAACCCTTAAATCTCACGAACAAACATATTTTAATTTAAATCCTATATAATGCCATATTTGTTTGTAAAGTACTTAAGATGTACTTAACTATTTAATTTAGGGTTTCCCCTAAAGTAAGGCTCGACATGGTATTTGCATTGCTGTCCATTATAGAAACATACCCCAGCAGAGATTTAAGTTAGGGGATGAAAGAGCAATTGCTTGCAGTGCGATTTTTAAAACTACTTTTTTTTTAATTTATTATTTTCAATATGTTAAGAGTTAAAGTTTATGTGCAAAAATGTTTTAATATTGGTTTAAGATGTTGCTGTTCAAAAAATACCGCGATTGCGGTACCGGTAAAGAAAGACTCCGAAGCGTCAAGTTGAAATTAACATAGTAATATAATACCTGTTCTATTGCTGAATGCGTGACTGAGTAACTGACAGACCACGTACAGCCATAACTACGCGGCTTGGAGAGCTGAAAGGGTATGTTTCTGTTTCTTTGTATCTGGGGCTAGAATGCGAGCACAAGGATATATTGAAGAGACTAAGTATACAAACAAATAGTAATCACTCAATTTCAGAAAGAAATGGTATTAAAAAAGCACACGATTTCTTAAAAATTGCTTCTCCGTACATAGACATTCAATTTCTCCTTATTTAAGTGACAGATTTGTATCAAAAATAGTATCCAAAATGGCGAAATGTAAAGATGACTCATGGAGGTTGCCATTTACATTAAACTTTAACGTTTTTGTGCGCCATGAAATAAGCTTATTGTAGTTTTTCGATATTTTTATCGATACCAGCATCATTTTAGCTACGTTGTGGTCTAGTGATTAATAAATAATCCAATTTGGAAACATTACCTTTGGCCCATACATTTCTTGAACAAAGTTAGGTGTTGGGGTGCACTTAGTCGACCGTCGATCGGCGTCGATCAATTGGTAGGATAACACCCTTAGGAAGGAATTACCGAAATTCCCACGGGAACGAGAAACATGGGACTTTTTATTTTATACACGCAGTCGTGGGCAAAAGGTCCAGATGGTCCTATGCCAGAGGTCCTGGGTTCTAATCCCGGTGGCGGCGGATATCGTTGTGATGAACACAGATATTAGTCGTCAAGTCATGGATGTTTATACGCTTATTTAAGTTTATTCTAAAAAAAAATATGTATTTATTCAATATGTATGTTTATATATTTCTTAAGTACCTATATCAGTTATCTAGTATCCATGACACTTAATATTTATATGCATACCTATTTATATTGTAATTATATTCTTTCGCCTCGTGCCTTAAGCATTTTCAAAAAGTATACCTACTGAATTTAAAAACCTTCCTATTGCTTTTTCAATTCACACATGCGATAGATCATTCAGGATCGCACGCGACATAACCCATTCAAATTTATATTATAATGTCCGATACGTAGATTAACCTCAACCTCAACTGATGTTATGTGACGATGAGGTCAACGATACAACACACGAGTTCAGGAACGAATTGGCTTATAAATCGAAAGCCGGAATAAATCATCATCTTAGCGATGAAACTTGGCAGCGAATTTTAGGTAGTTCTTAAATATCTTACTCAAAGACTGAAAGTAAACCTATTTTAGATTTCATAATTCAGAGAAGCTCAATTCATCGTATAAAATAAATATGTTCTATTTTCTTTGACTACCTCTATGGCGCAGTGATCGAATATTGTGAGAGGTTCTGGATTCGAGTCACAGGTCAGCCAGTTTGGGTAACAAGCTTTTAAAGAGTTAGCTCGGGCGTGGGTGTATATTATTAAACCACCTAGCTACGCTGTGTGGCTTCCATAAGGCAGCGACAGCGACAACGAGAGCGACAGCGGCGCATGCAGCGATTTCCGCGATACGATAGAAAGTATTGAGTTTGTATGAAACCGCGATGAAACCTGGGTCGTGAACCGCCCAGATTCCCAGCGCCCAGATTCCCCGCTGCCACTCTCGCTGTCTACAAGCTTATATAAAAAGTTTTCTTTGGGGCCACTTAGATTATGTGTCAGTTTTAGTATTTCTTTTACCCGAATTTTGCCGTGAAAATAATCGATAGCTCTCAAAACTGTCAAAGTGACATTTGTCATTTCAGTGGCTCGTGACCATGTTGTCTTAAAAGAAACCGAAATTTCGAGTTTACATTTTTACAATGAAACGCTTGGACGGTCATTTTGTAAATTATTTTATTTATTATGTCTAATGTTGAGTTATAATGCAAAAAGGAAAGCTTAAGTAGTATCGTTATTACATTTTGAAAGAAGAAAAAAATGCAAAATACAACATATAGCAAGAGATCCGATAGCATTTTTTATATTTAAAAATAACCATACTGTAAAAATAATCTTTTATCAATCCAATTGAAGTATCTTTCAGTTTATTAAAAGATCGGGTCGTTTGTTTGGATTCTGGTCTCAATTCCATTAGATAATAAAGGTGATTATTGTTTACATTGGTTGGGGGAAAATTTTTCATTACTTCTAAGATTCGTTGCTTCTCAGCAAGCCACGTTTGTTTTTTGCTGATGGTACAAAGAAGTACATGTAGCGATTTCTAAAATGTATATTTAGTCGCTGAAACTAATAAATAAAAAAAATAAGTAATGCACGAATTAACGTTAAAAGTAGCGATATAAGAGGATAGACTTTTTACTCATTATTTAAGGTCCATTCGAATTTCAAACTATTTTAATTTCCTGACATAATAAAAAAAAAGACGTGTGGCACTCGGAGACTGCCGCGGTAAAGCTATTGCATAGCATTTTTTATCAACTTATGCAATTACAATTATTTATTTATTTTATTAATGCAGTAATGTTTGATCTAATATGAAGTTCCTAAAGTTCCTAGTAGATGGCGCTGGTTGTTTATTAAAGCCCGTATGTAAAGTTATAAAATCAAAGTATCACCGCTGTGCCGGTCGGAGTGGAGGGTGTTAGGTTTTTTTCGTTACGGAATTTCTGGATTTGGTCCCCACGCTCAAGGCCCGCGATAGAAGCTATGCAATAGCTTAAAAAAATCTTTTAACGGACAGGCGGCGCGTCGCGCGGGTCGTGTCGTGAGTTTTAACTACATCACCGGCTTTACTGTGGATCCTATACTCCTCGTCACCTAGGGGAGAGACTCACAGGCCTCCAGTGAGCTCATTACAAAAAAGTCCTACGTTCAAAACCTGGTGCGGTAGATAGTAATGTGATAAACACAGATATTAGCCGTCAAGTCATGGAAGTTTAATGTTTATTTAAGTGCCATCATCATCATCACGACTTTTTGTAAAGAGCCCACTATGAGTCTCTCCCCTGAGTCACGAGGAGGTATAGGCCATAATCCACCAAGCTGGCCCAGTGCTGGGTGGTGGATGTCAGAGATTTCAGAGCGCCGAAAATGGCTTCTGACAAACCCTAACGACTACTGTATACAAGTATACAGCACGCGGGACCGACTGCTTAACGTGCCCTCCGAAGCACGGAAGTCGCCATGAGAAATCAATGTTTGGCGGTCACCCATCCAAGTATCGGTCGCGCCGAACGTTGCTTGATCTGTGATATCGTTTGATACACACAGTAACCACGGCGCCACGACGATTTCCATTATCCTATTTAGGTGTTTAAAATGAAAAATCTCATAGATTAAACAAAGGTTCATTTGGTCTACATAATGTGGTATGATTGTTACAGATATTTATTTATTAACAATTAGGTGAATACAATTGTGTTGATATATCTAAACTAATTTTTTACTAATCAGTAGTAACAAAGAGATGTAGAAGTTCACAGACCCGTTCACCCCATCACTTTCACCCCGCATCCCACTAAGGGGTGAAATCACGGGGTGATTGGACGCGAACTAGTTTATCATTTAGTCATTATCATTGTAACTGACAATACATATTTTATGCATTTAGGGCGCACATTAAACATATCCTAAATTATTATCTAATTAAATTTAGGTTTAATACTGATCGTGATTTGGTTTAGATGAAGCTGATATTTTTACAACTGAGTATAATATAATTTTGTTAATAAATCGGGGCTTCATTGCGTTTTAATATCGTTTTGTCTTGGAGTTACTACTTAAAACTTTTTGGTAGTTAGCACAATACTTATAGAATACGGTCCATATTTCAACCCCATTTAAAAAAAAAACTTTAAGGATAAAAAATTCATAACATTAATAAAAAAATATTAAAGTTATATAGCATTCAGCAAATTTTATTTATCAGCTAGAGTAATCTATACTAATATATAAAGCTAAGGAGTTTGTTTTTTTGTTTGTTTGTTTGAACGCGCTAATCTCATAAAGTACAAGTGGAATTTAAAAAAATCTTTTTGCATTTGATAGCCCAACTCTTGAGGAAGGTTATAGGCTATACTTTATCCCGAAATTCCCACGGGATCAAAAGTTACGCGGGTAAAACCGCGCGCGGTGGCTAGTAATCTATAAATGAGTAACATTATCATAAAAACTCAAATTTCAAAAGCTTTTTTAAAATATTTCCCGTCTCTATTTACTCGTATCACGCATCTTACCAAACACCAAAACTGCGTGGGAAATTCAGTGAATTATCGAGTTATTTAACCAAAACGAACAGTGCCTTTGTCTTTGCGCAAATAACTATTAAATGAATCTCAAATTAAACTACATGACACCTACTAAATCAAAGCCAAAGCGGAATCACCTCTCCAAAAAAAAAACGACGATGACATCATTACGACAAATGTTCCCGCCAAAAAACTGTGACTTGACTTACAACTGTCATCTTCTAACTTGCACGTACATCCGAAAACCACGGTGAGGTCATAGCTGGCAAGAATCCAGAACAAGTGACCGTGCAACCGAGTACAGTACACGTCATTGGTTACTCAGATGGTATTCTGTGTAACCAAACGTGTGAAAACGGCTTGTCGTATATTTATTCTACGCTGCTCACATCCGGGAAGTGTTGCTGAGTTTGGGATATTTATTTTCGGAGGTTTTCAGGCAAACAGGGATATTATCTTATTCTTGTTTGGGCTTTAAGCTAAATTCAATATTTAACAAAAATAAGTCAGCATTTTGCTTCCAATCCAGATTGGAAGCAAAATAAAAACGTAGAATATGCCAGCTGCTACAGCCAGCTACTACCCATATACTGTGGAAGTCAGATATTTTTGTGGGTGATAGGCTGAACCCTATTACTGCAATAGTCACTTTACATCATCAAAATACCTCCAAATTTGTCAAACGTGACACTCTGCTACTACCTACCCCACAAGGGCGTGGAAATATGCATCATCATCATCACAACTCCTTGTAATGAGCCCACTGCAGGGAATGAGTCTCTCTCCTGGGTGAAGAGGAGGCCCAGTGCTGGGTGGTGGATGCCAGAATTTTCAGGGCGCCAAGATGGCTTCTAACAAACCCTAACGACTACTGTACACAATTATACAGCACCCGGGACCGACTGCTAAGCGTGCCTTCCGAAGCACGGAAGTCGTCGTGAGAAATGAATGGTCGGCGGTCACCCATCCAAGCACCGACCCCGCCGAACGTTGCTTAACCTGTGATATCGTATGATACACACAGTAACCACGGCGCCACGACGACTTCATGTAAGTCATATGCATGTAAGTCTGTATTAATCACCAACTAGTTTTAATTTACTAAGCGAATGTGTAACCTCAATATCACCAGATGGTAAGCGTAAATGAGGTCGACGATTTCAGCACGTAAGTTTAGTAAAGAATTTAACCCCAAAGCAAGGTTTTTTTCATGTTAAGTTAACAAAAACCCAAAAATTTTCCAGCAAAGTTTGCTACAGAAATAGATGATTAACTGATTTAACCTTAGATGCTAAAAGAAAATCATTGAAATGAAGATATCAATAAGATCTAAATCGATCGCTGCGTCAGTCGTCTTTCATGACTAAAAGTTCCAAGACACTTTGCTATTCGATTATTTCGAGATATTTTTATCACACCCGAATAATGACATTGACATATAATAACGACGATTGGTTTTGTAGGTATATAAGCTATGTTGTGTTTAATTTAAATACAATTCTAGTCATATTATAAAAGCAAAAGTTTGTATGTTTGGATATTTGTTTGCCGGGTTACATACATACATATGACGACCACTTTGGCGATGGGGTAAACCGCTGCCTTATCCCGTAACTTGCAAGAGCAAAGCGATGGCATGAATTGCGCAAGATTTGCTAAAAAAGAACTAATTCGTATAACGTTATAGAAAAAACAAAGCCATAGCAATCCGACGACTGTGCTGCATCTATCGTACAATCGATGTACTAAAAGTCCATATAATCCCTTTGACTTTCATACTTTTCGTGTGTACTTTTCTGCGCTAATATTTACGTGATAAGGCAGCCGGTCTGCCTCAGACGCCAGTGGTTGCGGGTTAGATTCCCGCACGGAACAAGAATAAAAAATGTTCCGTGTCTGGGTGTTTATTTATGTATTTATATTGTAGGTTCCCCCCTAGTTCGCTACATGGTATCCCATATCACAAGCTCTGCTTAGTTTGGGGCCATGTAGTTGGTGTGATTGTCTGGGGATTTTTTTATTCTAGTCATATTATAAAAGCGAAAGTTTATTTGTTTGGATATTTGTTTAACGGGTTACATACACACATGCATAACCTCACGCCTGTCTCCCCTTGTGGTGCGCAGAGACAAGGGAACACCAATTGCTACGATCCAGACATACCTCTTTCGCTTCCGCCACGTTCATTAATCTGTTTATACATGATCGCCGGTTACGGGTACCTACTTTTATATCATTTATGAAAGCATAAACCTTGATAAGTTGTTGATGCAGTAGTTGCCACACAAGATAGTATTAGATAATTAACTGGTTACTTAAGTTAAGTAAGTGACATTGAAGCAACTGAATCTTGACCCATTTTGCTGAAAATTCTTTTGAAACTGTCAAACTTGTAAGGTCTATCGCGTATAATGCACTTATGACTTTTTAGATACTGTACGAATTCTGTTCTCATTAAATAAAGGGAAGAAGATCTCCTGCATTTAGTGTTAGAATGTAAAATCAATGATCAATTGCGATTGCAGCTTTTGAGAGATACTCAGTGTTGTGCTGGGGAGCTCTTCTTCCTTTTCCACAGAATCCTTAGTTCTAACTTTACTGTTAATCACAGTGATCGTTTTCTAAGTTTTGTTATTCAATCTTTGGCCTCAAGACATGACTACTACAAATCTTTACTTTCAGTTCCATTTTCATAATTTGCATGTTACTGCTATTTATTTCAATTTTTTATATGTAAAAAATGTTTCTCTATTGTTTCTTTTTAAGCCGGCTTAATCATATGACGTATATGGCTTATAAAATAAATAAGAATAAAAAAAAAATAGTGTCGAATGAAATGATGACAAGTTTGTCACCAAGGAAACCTATCTTCAAGCGAATTTCGACCTCCTAGCATTTAGACGATTGTCCAAAATGAGCTTGTTGTGGGTCATGATTAGTTGGTTTGATAGCACCTAAAATGAAGCTATATTTTTGACTTAGACAAATAATAAATCACAAAAACTCAATACAATATCGAGCGCGTTCAGCCATACTAACTATCAAACTATTTAGCCGTACAATCTATGAATAGATGTGTATTTCTGTCGCTCGTCATGTCCCATATATTTCATACTAGACACCGCGTGCGGTTTTAACCGCGTAACTTTTGATCCCGTGGGAATTTCGGATAAAATTTAAGCCTTTAATATTCCTCAAGAGTTGGGCTATGAAATGCAAAACGAATTTTTCAAATCCCACTTGTAGTTTCTAAGATTAGCGCGTTCAAACAAACAAACATAAAAAACAAACTCTTCAGCTTTATATATTAGTATAGACTAGAGTTACGAATGTAACAATTTATTTCAAAAATATATAAAAGAGTATTTTAACCGGTCTCGATCACGTTTAATTTAATTTACATTTTAACTCGAAGTATTTTCAAGCGACTTCAGAAAATAAGGAGTAACTCAATTCGTCTGTATATTTTTTTATCTTTGTTAACTCATATAACTATGAACTACCTCATAACTTTTGACTGGGTGAACCGATTTTGATTATTCTTGTTTCATATGATAGAGGATACTTCCTGTTTGGTCCCATGTAAATTTAAACGAAATCGGTTGAGTAATTCATGAATTTATTAACCTCAATGACCTTATATTTCAGTCAAAGTTTTGACGTGAAATCGGTTTTTTAATGCTCTGCATTCGTTGATTATAGGACACTGTGTTTACGAGAAATTGAGTCTGAAAATATATGAAAACGACGGATTTTCTATTCTTAAGAAATAAAGATAATAGTTACTTAAATTCTTTGAAAATTTTTGAATCGCCTCTTGTCATTCTAATTAACATGATTTCTCTGTTTCCAGAAGTGTCCTCCAGAACACCTTTCTTTATATGTGAAATTGAAATGAAGTGGAAGTATATTCATAAAATAAAACTATAGGAATAACAGAAATAGCACAAAGGTCTAAAAAATGCATTCTGATTCCGAAACGTTCACGTTTATAATTATATTAATAATGTTTAATTTTGTTTTAACGTTCCATTATTAACAATTAATACTCATACAATTATGAAAATACTAAAGAGTTGAACAAGATTTTCTCGGAAACTTTAATTGTAAAATATAAATTTTACCGGAATTTCTACAGAATCAAAATGGAAGCGGTGTCATTTAAATTATTATACAAGGTTAATTTTAATGAACGTATCACCTTTTGCAGGCGGACTCCCACATCAATCCCAACAACATTTATTCTACGACTTTTTAAAATTTAAGTTTTCCCCATACAAAAAATATTTTTAGCCTCTGTTTAGAGGCGTAACTCTAATTGGCTTGAGCGTAGGTATACCGCGCACCTTGCGCAGTAATATATCGCTTCAAAATAATAATCAAATCTTACAAAATGTAGAGTAAGGAACAAACATTTTTTTTAATGTTATTTATCAAGATTTGTAAAAAGTTGTGGAACAAATGTTGCTGGGATTGATGTGGAGAGGCGGCCCGCAAGAGGTGATCGTTAATTGAAATTAACTCTGTATATTGCGATTAAATTACATAACGTTACGATTAACTTGAAATAGATGTAAAAAACGCTTAAGACCGACTTAAAGCGTCTTTATTTTAGAATTCTACAATCTTAAATCGAGATAACTTTTAAATTAAGAACACTAACGGTTTTAAGTCCGACCATTCTTTGGCTCAAGACGTACGAAATGTAAACGGAAATAGTTCAGTACCAGCTCGCGTGCGCTTGTTTACAAATTGTGATATCAGATGCATTAATACAAGTGATACACTAGACTTGCACTGCGGAATTGTTTGCAAAATATTCCGTTGGATAGCGAAAAGTTTTGCTTATTTAAATTATTTATCGTCTGGATTAACATGGGTTTAGGATGTTTGGATATTCGTGTCTTAATTTTTATCTTTTGATGTGTTACTATTAAGTTTTTAGTGCGATTTCTATGATACTGTCTTATCAAAAAAACTCACTTCAAGGATGCTAATATTTATTTTAGATGACAAGGATGGGACGTTTGCCTTCCATGCCACCCTGACGGAAAGCGAACGTGAGAACTAAAAATATGCTCTTCGTGGTACAATGGTCTAGACATACTACGCCAACCGTAGGTCGCGGGTTCCATTCCTGCACGGTACAAGAAATAATAATTTCTGGGTCTCGGCGTTTTTCCATATATATATCAATTAATATTTAAGGTTCATAACACTATGACTTTACTTTGTGGGCATGAAGTTGGTGTGATTGTCTAGGGATTTTTTTTAAGTTGTTCCCGTCATCTCATCTTTGAGATAATTATTCACTCGATACATAAAAGTTGGTGTCATGGCTTATGTTCCTCTTTAATGATGACAAACTACAAGTTTCCCCATTTAGAGACGTCTAGCCTACTATTAATTACCTATACCTAATATTAGCATCCTTGCAAACTGGATGGCACCGACAGCGAGAGCGACAACGGCGCGGGCAGTGATTTCCGCTACACGATAGAAAGTATTGAGTTTGTATTGAACCGCGACAAATCGCTCTCACGCCCGCTGGCGTCGACAACGGCCCAGATTCCCCGCGTCGCTGCCCGCGCCGCTGTCGCTGCCGTCCAGTTTGCAGCCTTAAGGAGGCACTTTTGTATTGCAATCTTGATAACAGATAGTATACAAACTTATATGCAAACTAATGCTCATGAACATGTAAACTCTTGAGCATAGTACTACAGTATATCAGTATCAATCAGAAGCGCTGGACCTTAGAGACCGTTAACTCATTAACAACTAACTTGTAAGTAAAATTTGCAAATTGCATTTACTTGGAGACTTTGCAAATGTTTTTTTAACTATTAGCGCTCACTACCTTTAAACATCGGACTACTAGACACAGAGAGAACATTCACACACTTTATAAAGTGGATTTTCTAAAAAGTGTTTCAAGCTTTCATGCTGGACTGGGAGCGAAAGAAAAACATAGAATGAATCAGCTGCTTCTCTTCCCGGGCATACTGTAGACCCCCTGTCACCACAATAGTCTCTCTCCATCTGTAGAATTCCTCCAAACGTGTCAAACGTGACATCAGATGGTTTTATAGCCTCTGGTGTTCTGCCTACCCCATACGGGATACAAGCGTGAAGTTATGTATGTATGTTTCGATGGTTCCTTTTTAGTATCGCCAAGATGTGGAACGAGCTGCCTACGCCTGTTTTCAAGTGAATATGTGTCTCATGGATGGACCTATAACACCTGAGTCTTCATGTTCACTCTTCACTACGTTACATAGAAGACAAACGTCCCTTTCACGTACCTATCCTATTTCAAAGAATCTTACTAATATTATAAATGAGAAATTTTGGATGGATGTTTGTTCCTCAATCATGGAAGAATGGCTTAAAGGATTTAGATGATATTTGGCATAGTGATAATGTACAGTCTGGAATACCACATAGGCTCATTATTATCTCGATATTAAAACGATTGCGAAGGTAAAACTGCGCAAAACAGCTCGTAGTTTATAAAAATCGAACCAGTGACCACTTACATCTGAATTTGAACTATCATCTCAACGTTCCAATGCCAAAACAATCGTAATAACTCTCTCTTTAACCTTTCATACAACTTAATAAACAAACATACAAACTTTGTATTCTATACAGAGCGATACAAATTACTTGAAGATTATTTTTGGCATCACTGAATTTGAATCTGCTTAACAAATTGAATTTACTGCATCGCTTGCTGCAAGATTTGTGACGCAAGATTTTCATTTGTTTTTGTTTAGGTGTTTCCAAGTTAATTGTTTTGTAATTTTATAAGGATAAATGGGTTAGCTTGGTTAATGTTCTAATCTTGTCACCGCAAAGAAAGTTATCCTAAAATTATGTACATTGCAATGCTTCACTTTATTCTCATCACAATTTCTGTAGGGAATTTTGTCTCGGCTGGTCTTAGCTGCAAAGCTATACCATTAGATGGAGCTACGTTAGCACTAAAACGTAAAAACAAAAATGTGTTAAGTAATTTCCAGGCGTACCGCCAGGCACCGGTAGCTTAGTGGGAGAGCACTCGTCTGGCAAACGAGAGGTTCGAGTTTTTTTTTCTTGTTCCGTGTGGGAATCGAACCCGCGACCACTGGCGTCTGAAGCAGACTGTGTTAACCCATTTACCAGAGTCGTCAAAATATTAAATAGTAGACGTTTTTTAACGGACTTTTTTGCATTTAACTTTACAGTACTCGACTTTTCTTGTTCACGCTTGACTTATAATAAAACACGACAAATTATGTTTGTAAATTCCTTTGCCTTTAAAAACGTATTTAATTCAAAATAACGAATCGAGGAAATTTAAATTCAACTTCAAAACGATCATTTTTGTAAGTAAATTTTATAAAATAGAATATAATTCTGTATTTAAAAATAACTTTCTTACATGTAACACACTAGAATATTAATTAGTTATTTCTTTTATGGGAAAGCCATGTGTGTGAGATTCCATTGTTAGTTATTTTTTTAATTAATGTAAATCGTTGTGGCGTAATGGCTCTAGTACAGAAGGCAAAGATCAAGCGTTAAAAACCTGGCAAAACCCAACCAATTTTTAACTTAGTGTCGAAGGCATAGAATTCAGATTCAATTACTTTAAAACAGGTTGGGAACGCTCGATATCTCTCTCTCTTTAGTCTCGATCTTTAGTTAGTAATAATTAGTTTTTGTAAAAAAAAACCATTGACATTTTTTTTTTCCTCTCAATTGATATTTATCAACCTTTTTTTTTAATTTTTAGAATGTGACTGTCAACAAATCCTTTTATTATTTATCAAATCCATCATTTGTATTAAAATATTTAATTAATTATTACTTTATAATTGTAATGTTTTGTATATACGAAATAATTTGTTACTCGTCTGGAAGACACACTAAAATAATGTAAATCTATAATTGGCTATCAGAATTATTCTATATTTTTTATGTATTAATTATTAAGAGCTGTGGATTTTGTGAATGAATAAATATATAAATAAATAAATAGATCTGCACCCTTCTGTACATTTCATTCGATATCGCAGGTTAAGCTACGTTCGGTGCGGTCGGTGCTTGGATGGGTGACCGCCAATCATTAATTTCTCACGGCGACTTCCGTCCTTCGGAGGGCACGTAAGCGGTTCGTAAAGTGTAATTGTATACGTTAGTCGAAAGGTATTATAGGAGACATTTCGGCGTCCAAAAAATCTGATATCCACCAACCAGCACTGAGTCAGCTTGTTAGATTATGGCCTAAACCTCGAAAAATAAAAATGATTTTTTTTTTATTCATTATAAGACCATCAAATGGCTGTATAATGACGTCACAATTTTGTCTCTTCGTTCTAAAGGGAGGAACGAGTAGGGATTTTAATTAAAAGTTATTTATTTTATAATTGCTATTACATTATAACACTTTGGCGATGGGGTAACACTGTCTGCCTCAGATAGTGGTTGCCAGTGGTTGCGGGTTCAATTCCCGAACGGAACAAGAAAAAAAATGTTCCGGGTCTGGGTGTTTATCTATGTATATGTATTTATATTCTAGATGCCCCCCTAGTTCGATACATGGTATTCTATTCCATATCACAAGCTCTCATTAGTTTGGGGCCATGTAGTTGGTGTGAGTGTCTGGGGATTTTATTATTATTATTATTATTTAATATTCGAACTAATATACCTAGTATATAGTTGTCTTAATCCATTTTCGAATTAAAGCTTTTTAAATAAATTTAATTTTGGGAATATCTGTTAAAGCCTATACCGGACATAATGGAGATACTTTTTTATATCTTATACAAGTATAAATATGAAGTACAGACAGCATATCATATAAGTTACAAAGGTTAAATTTGTCATTTTCGTCTTAAAGCCTCTCTGATGTCAAATTCAACCGACTTCAAAAAAAAGGGGGAGGTATTTAATTCGTCTGTATGTTTTTTTAAATGTTTGTTACCTCATAATTTTTATCTGGGTGAACTGATTTTAATGATTATTGTTTCATATGATAGAGGATACCAATTAGGTCTCATATAAACTTCATCGAAATCGATTGAGTACTTTATGAAAAATTTCAAATATATATGAATTCGGAGATCGTTTACCTTGACGACCTTATACTTTAGCCAAAGTTTTGACGAGAAGTCGGTTTTTTAATGCTCTGCATTCGTTGATTATTGTAAGCAACTTTTAAGACATAATCAACGAATGCAGAGCAAGTAAAAAAAACCGACTTCACTTCAAAACTTTGGCTGAGTTATAATGTCATTCACGTAAACATTCTCCGAACTCATACATATATTTTCAAAAATTTAAAATTTTAATATATTGCTCAACCAATTTCGATGAAATTTATATGGGACCAACTATAAAGTATTCTCTATTAGAAGAATTTTTAAAATCGATCTATAACGAAATATCGTGTAGCAAAAGACACAAAAAAAACATACAGACGAATTGAGAACCTCCTCCTTTTTGGAAGTCGGTTGAAAAGTACCGTAATTTGATATTGGATTTCTATAATGAAAATAACTTTTTAGTCAAACGTAATGAACCTACACAAAATATTCTTTTGGATTACGGCTGTCATGGAAAATGTTTTTAAATTAGATTCGAGGATTTATAAGTTATATTGAAATAAAACTACTTTTTAACCGGATTAATCGCGTATAATTTATATTTTACATTTTAACTCGACGTTTCGGTGTCTTTGCAGACCCCGTGGTCACGAGCGACTGAGTACGCGATTAATCCGGTTAAAAAGTAGTTTTATTTAAATTATGAATCATGAAAACTTAAGACAATATTAAGTTATATTGAAAATGGTATACGTACCTTTTCTTTAGTTTAATTTAAATTCAATATAAGTTTATTATTTCAGACATCTAGCGTCTAGTCTATAATTATCTATGATTCGCGGAACTCCCAAAATACCGACACCGTTCGCCGTTGACTACATATTTATTTATATCTATCTCATCTTTGACCTAATTGTTTACCGCAAAATAAAAGCATTAGACTAAAAATGTTTATTCATAGGTTTAGTTGAATAATTTTCATTAATAATAAATAAATTGTTCATAAATAAATAAACCGCTAAGTAAAATATAGCTTGTGTTAAAAGTATAAAATCTACGAATGTTTATGCTATAATCAGTTAGAACAAACATGGCTACAAAAATTCATCATGCAGGAATCGAATTCTCAACTACGACCATATGAAACACATAAGTTAGATTATGTTAAATTAAACACTTTTTAACCGGATTTATCGCGTATATTTACACTTTAAATTTTAACTCGACGTTCACGAGCGGTCACGAGCGACTCCGGTTAAAAAGTGTTTTATTTAATCGCGTAAACTTAAGACAATGTTAGCTCATGTTTCTTTTTACTATGATTTTAAATCATATTTAAATATAACTGGACTGGGCCAATCGATTCAAATTAGTTAAATTAGAATGCAACTCTGTCTTAGTCTTTGAACTTTAAAACATCATTAATATCAAAAAGTAAATTATGTAGGCAACATGGAAAAAATCTCTATTTATACCAAAAAGCGATTTCTTTCAAACAATCTTTGTACTGAAATGATACTGATGGGAAGTGCATTGTCAGCTTGAGCAATAGTAAACAATAGTAAATGATAAAGGTCACATATTGAAGTAGTTATTTTTTTTTTTTATATTGTAAGGATAGGACGTTTGTCTTCCATGCCACCTGATGGAAAGTGCACATGAAGACTATGGTGTTACACGTCCATCCACGAGAAACCTATTCACTCGACACTTAAAAGTTCCAGGACTGTAGTGGTCAGAGGTCAGGTTAATCACTAAGAAACATTATAAGAAATAAGTACACCAACAAAACATAATCAAAATGAATATTCTTTTATATTTTCACGATTCATAAATCGCTCTTGAAAACAGTGTAAACGAAGTCCACTCAAATGTTAATTGTTAATACGAGATAAATCCGTTAAGAAAGTATCTTATTTTAAACTTCATTATAAAGAACGCAAATATTGAGTTGTTATTATTAATAATATAACATTTTAGGATCTATTGAATCTTCCAAGAGTGCCAAGAGTTTTTTTCGCCGGCTTTTTTTCTCTTGGTCTACTGTAATATCTTATTCAATAACTATCAACACCTTATTAAAGCCGAAGTACAAAATTGTGATGTCATTAAGCGGTCATTTGATGGTCTTATCGTGAATAAAAAAAAATAATTTCATTTCATTTCCATGCTGGACTGGGAAGCGAAAGAAAAACATAGAATGCACCAGCTGCATCTCTTCCTGCGCGTACTGTAAAAGCTAGTTAAGGGACCGAGGTTTTATTGACGTTTTGTGGGTAAAAGGCTGACTCCCTGTCACTGTAATATTCTCACCATCATTATAATACCTGTTAAATTGACATACGTGACATCAGATGGTCTTATAACCTCTGGTGTTCTGCCTACCATACACAGGATGCGGCGTGTATTGAATTAGAACTTTTATATCTAGTTTGTCAAAAATATTCAATCATAATATAAAAGGTATCCTTAAAATTTTTGCCTTTAGTAGTAGCTATACTTATACTTTAAAGGTAAAATTGTATTGAAAGGTATAAGAAAATATCTGAATACTTCGAAGACAAAAGATCCTGGGTGTAAACTTTTTGAAAGGTCTGGTGTTGAGTGCCTTGGCAATTCTTCTTGACAGATCGATTTTCTGAAGAGGTGGTAAATTCTTTTCAATGTGTGAAGAATTTAGCTTACTTTAAGCATCTTTATACTTTGGAAATAAATAATTTTACATTCACGCAGTTACATACACATACACATTAGATTTAAGTACATAATATTATTAAGAACTTGATTTTTGGAAATATGGATGGATTGCTCGGAGTGATAAAACAAATTTAGCCGTCTCGTTTTTCATTTGTTTTTTACCGATACAGCTTTTGTATAAAAATTACAGTGTTTCCTGTTATAATGTTAAGTAATAAGTAATATTTAAACAGTTATTCATAGAAAATAGTTAGCTCAATTATAATGGGATGACAAAAAGGTTTTCGAGTCTCATCCAGGCCAGGCAACAAATCGTTTTTAGCTTTAAATAATATCTAAATATTAATCAAGTTTATATCATGAGCCTCAGATGAAATATTTCAGTGTCCTAGATTTAAATTATATGTTAAATAATATTGTTATTCCTAAAATATTGTTATTTAAGGACAAAATCCATTAGTTTATCTTCTGAATTTCAGGTTTCTATGAAACCATTTCAGTAAAATTCTAGCACAAACATTCGTATTTTTCAATTATTTTAAAAATAGAACAAACGATAGTGATAGAAAGATTTCCCTCAAGAAAGAGCTGGATATATATTGGTATCTCATTCAGTTTTTGCTTGCAGAGTTTGAGTAAAATCATATGTCATCTATTTTAGATTCGCACGCAAAATTATCTGGAATTCGGAATCGCTGTGATCAAAAATGTATTGTAAGATTCAAGAATATGAGCTAAATTACGATGACTTTTATAATGTATGTTAATCATTGAAAATTAACTTATTTTCAAATGTTAGGTTATTTGTAAATTTTTAAAATCTCTTTTCTGGATTATAGGTTATAAGTAGTGATTAAGGAGTCCACTTTAAGTACATACATACTGGTACATACATATACATAACTTCACGCCTGTATCCCTTATGAGGTAGGCAGAACACCAGAGTTTATAAAACCATCTGATGTCACGTTTAACAAATTTGGAGGCATTATAATGATGGAGAGAGACTATTGCAGAGACAGGGGGTCAGCCTGTCGCCCACAAAAAACCTACCATAACACCTCTGTCCCTTAACTGACTTTTACAGTATACAGGTGTGATTGTCTGGGGATTTAATTATAAAAATTATAATTAACTAATTAATAAAAAATAATATTAGTTTTATTTTAGGCGACCCACATTCTCTACGAATAATAATTTTACTAACAAGTTGTCGAGATGTATTATTAGATTGGTGTACACAAACGGGAAACCGTATTTCTAGCTATTTTAGATTTGCGGCCATTATTAACTTTGGTATGTGCAGATATGTTGGTTAATGAGTTACGCTAATTTCTTGGCTGACTGTCTAAAAAGAGGTTAATGTTTTGCAACTGTTTTCAGTAGTATTTTTGATTATTATATATTTATACACCCAAGTAAAAAGTTTGCTAAGAAATAATTGTAATGACATATTTTAAAGGAAATTTCTTTTAGCTAAAAAATAGCAATAGAATTTAATATAATTTGATTCTAAGTTTGCTTACTTCACGGTTCGATGTAATGAATATAAATATTACTCGTAGTATAGATAATGATTTCCAGGCAGGGTTTGTTCATTTAAGTTCTATAAAAAGAAGTAAATTTGTCCCGGTCCCAGGATCGAGTCCTGGTGGGTGAGTATTTAGCACCTTTTTTCAGTTATTTAAGAATAACTAGCCACCACGCACGGTTTTACCCGCGTAACTTTTGATCCCGTAAGAAATTCGGGATAAAAAATAGCCTATAACCTTCCTCAAGAGTTGGGTTATCAAATGCAAAAAGAATTTTTCAAATCCCACTTGTAGTTTCTGAGATTAGCGCGTTCAAACAAACAAACTCTTCAGCTTTATATATTAGTATAGATTGGGCATTTTTAATGCATAAACTTAAATATATTATTAAATTTGGGCTGATGAGTAATTTGGCGTGCTTGCTAGAAATGGTCCTTAGCTATTTAGATATTAATTAAGTTCAATTTAAACATGTTTTAAATTGCTTAGGCACTGAACAATAAGGACTCTTTGAAGACCAGCTTTAAAAGGATTTCAGTTAATATTGAATCTAACAAATCAAAATTTTGGTAACCACTCACTTTGTGGGGGATTTCCTAAGTTTTATATTGTATTTTGATTTCTATGTATTTATCTCAATTTATTTCAAATACATTTTTCTAATAGATGTCTTCCATGCTGAACTAGGAGAGAAGGAAAAACATAGAATGTGCCAGCTGCTTCTCTTCCCGGGCATACTGTAAAGTCAGTTAAGGGACAGAGGTTTTATTGGACCTTTTTTTTGTAGGCGATAGGCTGGCCCCCTATCACTGCAATAGTCTCTCCATCATTATATTGCCTCCAAATTAGTCAAACGTAACACCAGATGGTTTTATTCTATAATATCTCTGATGTTCTGCCTACCCCATAAGGGATATATGCGTGAAGTTATTAATGAATGAATTATGAATGAAATAAAACTTTACACTTAAACGTTTTTAAAAGATAATAAGAAAGATAACTAATGTATAAAAGCATTTAAAAGCGACGTGTTATTCGGTTAAAGAAGGTTTTTATTGTATACGATTTATTAACACAACTGTTTAAAATTTTGTTAGGTTAAATAATTGTATCTATACTGATTTTTATTCTGTCTGTACAAAAAGTGTGATAAAGTACATGAATTACTATTCGACCCGAAACAGCAACAACATTCGAGCCGAAACAAGCATAAAATAATAAATTATTAATTTATTTTAATTTCGAGCCAAAGCAGGCATAGAATCCAGACCGAAATAAGAATTTTGATTCGTGCAGAAATCTTGTAGGACGAAACAGGAAGTAATCGACTAACTACACATTTGACCTTGCTCATCTGATAGTAAGTGATGACATGAGGACGAAGATAACGGTTTCCTTTTACGTTTTATCATCATCATCATCATCACAACTCTTTGTAATGAGCCCACTGCAGGGCATGAGTCTCTCCCCTGGGTGAAGAGGAGGTATAGGCCATAATCCACCAAGCTGGCCCAGTGCTGGGTGGTGGATGCCAGAATTTTTAGGGCGCCTAGATGGCTTCTGACAGACCCTAACGACTACTGTATACAAGTATACAGCACCCGGGACCGACTGCTTAACGTGCCCTCCGAAGCACGGAAGTCGTCGTGAGATATGAATGGTCGGCGGTCACCCATCCAAGTACCGACCGCGCCGAACGTTGCTTAACCTGTGATATTGTATGATACACACAGTAACCACGGCGCCACGACGACTTCTTATTAAATTACGTTTTATATTTAATTTAATTATATTTATAATTAAAGCACGAGGTCGCATAGGGTCGGTTTAGAATAGCCCTATAACATCTGGATAAGCGTGTCGTAAAAGGCGACTAATCTGAGTGAGCCCTGTCTATCGACCACCCTTCACATAAAATCCACCGTCAAATATCACCGCTCCAGCGGTGATGTGTTCCGGGAATATTGTATGAAGAGCCAGTTCTTTCTTCAGCCCATATACTTTCACCTTTGACCTCTTCTTCACTACCTTTAGGTGAGATTTAGGTCAAACGCGGGTTAAGTCATCATCATCATCACAACTCTTTGTAATGAGTCCACTGCAGGGCATGAGTCTCTCCCCTGGATGAAGAGGAGGTATAGGCCATAATCCACCAAGCTGGCCCAGTGCTGAGTGGTGGATGCCAGAATTTTCAGGGCGCTAAGATGGCTTCTGACAAACCCTAACGACTACTGTATACAATTATTCGACCGAGGCACAGAAGTCGTCGTGAGAAATGAATGGTCGGCGGTCACCCATCCAAGTACCGACCGCGGCGAACGTTGCTTAACCTGTGATATCGTATGATACACACAGTAACCGCGCCGCGGCGCCACCACGACTTCTGCTTAGTATCCGATTAAAAAAATAATATTTAAAGTGATTTGACTTCAAATTTTAATGTTATAACGCACAGATTTAGGTCAAACGCGGGATTTTGTTACTGATTACGACTATTTTATGAAGTAATGAAATCGCTAGTAAAAATGACGTCTCCATTACAAAAAGTTTTTTATAGCGTATTTTATATAGCATTAAAGTAGGAGAAAACATATTCTAAAATCATGTTTTCTAAATTTTTTATTTAGTTACAAAGAGACAATCAGCTGATTTAGATACTTTAGATACTTTACATTCAGTTTGAATAAATACTTTTAAAGTAAATAAAAAATGTGAATAAATACTTTTTTGTCGATTACTTTTTTTCCTTTGGTTTTATTTTTGCAGACCGTGTAATCTTACGAACTTGAGATATTTTTAAAAGCTTTTTTTGTATGGCCTAGCTAGACGCTATTCTATAGATAACAAAGTGTAACTATTGATGTTTAAAATAAACTTTATATTTTTTTCCTAGGAGTTGAATATCCTTTTGAAACGTTCATTTTGCTTATTATGCCAACACGAAAAATTCTAGCTCTATCTTACTTTAAGTAGCCTTTAACTTTTATTGAGTCCGTATTTTAAGATATTTTTTAATCTTATAATAATAAGGCGTATTTTATGGGGAAACTATCTATACTTACTATTTAAAAGATGTATACTATTAAAAATAATGGCGTTTTGAAAAGTGATTATTTTTGTTTTGTACAAAAATACAACCTTACAAATAAGTATCAAATATCAAACCTGCTAAAACCTTATTGGTACCCAAAAATATAAATCCAAAAAAACACAACACTTCACATAAAAAAAACAAAACACAAAACGAAAAAACACTGGCCGAAAACTTTCCACTATGACAACCTCCTTTCAATTTTTATTCAAATCTAAATTTAAAAAAAGAAAAATACTAACTCGAAATACGAAATCACGTTGCACTGGTATTCGTTTTCGTAAAGAATAGTTCGTTCAGAGCGACGCGAGCGCTCTGCACCGCGGTTCTCTCGGTACTAAACTTCGAGCTTTCCACTTCCAGGGTTGTATTTTCTCTACGTGTGTGTATAAGTATATCCAAGGGTGCCTGTGTCTTTGTGTGCGTGCGTTCTTTGGGTCACCACGGATTCGGAAAGACAAGCACTTTGAAGTGCTATTGGCCTATATTTTTAGTGCACTTTTTCTTAAAGTTCATTTAAAAGATTTTAAAAGGTGACAATAGAGCTTTGAAAGTAAAGTTGAGCTTTTGATAAAATTCCTGTTTCAAGCGTAAATTTAACAGTAGAGAGACTTTAAAATTAGCTACTCTAATGTCAAATAGAGCCTAATATAGAATCAGTCATTCTATGTGTTACCCCGGGAGGCTCTACCTGTTTATGTAATTTAATCTCGATCCGTCAAGCCCTTTTAGCGTGAATGAGTAACAAATGTTCACTCTAACAACCATCATCGTCTCAAATTTTCACATGAATATTTTTAGTTAGTAATCTTATTTAATAGTGACATAAAACGAGTTTATAAGTACATAAAGATTATTTAGATTAAATTTGTATTAAAATAAATAAACTACATTATTAACCCGTGATGGCGGCCCTAAAAAATAACACAAGACGGCGTCTTTCAAGTGACATTTTATAAAAAACAAAAAGGCAGTATAAATTTTTTTATGCCATTATGATAAATTAAAAGTATCGTTTAAATGAAATAAATTGTTTTATTAACATTTAATAACAAAAATCCAAACTTATGAACCAAATAAGAATCACTTAAACTTTGGCTCTTACTTTTGGCTACTTGTTAGATAATAAAAAAAAAATGACAAAAACCGAAAGTTTTATTCGTCCATGTAATTTTGGGATATGTATCTACCATGCCATATACTGCACATGAACCTCACATGCTCGGTACAGAGTAATTTCTTTCTCAAAATGCATGCTTTATTGTAACACCTATTTTTCCTCATTTGGATTTAATAAAATGAAATCCAACCTCTTCATCATCATCATCATCATCAGAACTCTTTGTAATGAGCCCACTGCAGGGCATGAGTCTCTCCCCTGGGTGACGGAGGAGGTGTAAGGCCATAATCCACCAAGCTGGCCCAGTGCTGGTTGGTGGATGTCAGAATTTTCAGGGCGCCAAAGTGGCTTCTGACAAACCCTAACGACTACTGTATACAAGTATACAGCACCCGGGACCGACTGCTTAACGTGCCCTCCGAAGCACGGAAGTCGCCGTGAGAAATGAATGGTCGGCGGTCACCCATCCAAGCACCGACCGCAACAAATGTTGCTTAATCTGTGATATCGTATAATACACACAGTAACCACGGCGCCACGACGACTTGGTTACTGTGTGTATCCAACCTCTTAATTCTTGTAAATTGTTATTTTCTATATCATCCGAAGACTGTTCAGTTTCGGTTTCGTGGGGGTTGTGAAAGACAGATCTTCGGGATCAAAAGATTCTCCTTCTTCGGAATCGGGATCTTCTACCAAGCAAAAATTTCAGAAGCTTATCGGTCGACGGCTAATTTATTTATTAGGATTTCAAACAACAGGTACACTGGTACATATAACAATAAAAAGGTATAAATAATAAGTAGGTGTCCTGTCACTTACAGGAAACCACTGCATGCTCTACTACTATTAGTTAAAATACTTTGTAAATTTAAAAACTATTACAATTTCAAATACATATACAACAAAAACGCAAAGAAATAACAAAAGCAATAACAGTTAAGCACCATTATGCGATAAATACAGTTAATATAAAAGAACATTAATTTTTTTAAATACATTTTTTAAGATTAGTATTAGAAAAAAGATCGATTTCACGACTATGATTTTCATACAAAGAGTACATGCGTGACAGTGAGCAGTACTTTCTTAAATTTGTGCGGTAATCAGGCAAGGAAAACATTTTTTTGCGACCAGATCTTGGGATCCTATTTGGTACAAAGAATCTCACGCGGCTCAATAGATCGGGCGAATCTATGAGGCCCAAACAAAGTTTTTGAAGAAATACCATGTCTAAATATTTTCGGCGTGTTTCTAAAGAATTCATACTAAAATGAGACAAACATTGTTGGTATGATTTGTAATTACAAAGTTTTATCCCTTAAGATATAATCTAAACCAAATATAATCTTAAGGGATAAAACTTTGTAATTCCACTGGTTTAATCACACCAACTACATGGCCCCAAAGTAAGCATAGCTTGTGTTTTGGAATACTTCGTAGCGAACTAGCGAACCTAGAATATAAATAAATAAATAGATAAACACCCAGACACGGAACATTTTTTTTTCTTGTTGCGTGTGGGAATCGAACAAGCAACCACTGGCGTCTGAGGCCCCATCGCCAAAGTGGTCGTTAAAAAATCTAAACATGAAATATTCCAAACATAAGACTAGGCTAAAACCGATAACCCGATTTTTTCTAAGTAGCATGATAAAATAGCTTCAAGTCAAGTAATTAATTAATACCAGCTTACCTTGTTTTGTTAAGTAAAGTTTAAGTTGAGCTCGACTTTACTTACACAACTCCCGACTCAGTTTTAACAAGTCCTGTTTATGACAGTTATGTAAAGTCTTGGAGTTTTCATTTAAAAAGAAATAAAGAATTATTTTAGATTCAATGAACAATGAGTCATCGTGGCGTGGAACATTGCCTCGTATGATTATCATACGATATCACAGATGAAGCAACGTTCGGCTCGGTCTGTAAGAGGATGGGTGACCGCCGATCATTATCAACCGACTTCCAAGAGGAAAAGGTTTTTTTTGTATCTTTGTTTCGCGATAATTTGATCTTATGCTCGATTCTGATGATTAGCATCTCATTTGATAGAGGATAGAGGATATTTCAGGCCTTACATCGTCTTTAGATGATAAGACGGCCTATTGTAATCTGTACTTTTAATATAAATAATAAAATAAATAAATATTTCTGACACTCACACAACATTATCTAGCCTAAATTAAGTTTCTTAAAGAACTTGTGTTATGGATACCAGTTAACTGATATACTTAAAAAATATATAAACATACATATTGAATAAATACATATTTTTTATTAGAAAATAAACTCAAATAAACATGTAAACGTCCATGACTTGACGACTAATATATGTGTCCATCACACAAATATCCGTCGCCGCCGGGATTCGAACCCAGGACCTCTGGCATAGAAGGCAATGTAAGTTACCCCTACACCCGCCGGTCGTCATCATATTGCATATTATTGTCAACATATTGTTATTAAAATTATTTCTTACTCCATCGTATAATAAACAATACATAAATAAACACTTCGGAAGTATAAATATAAATTTTATCGAAATCAATTAAGTACCTTTAAACATTTTGATATTTTCGGAAAAGATTTGTATAAAAACGGAGAATATACAGGGTGTTTTTTTAAGATGATTACATTTTAAGAGATTACCAAGAAGTCGAACAAAACGCTTCGATGGTTCCTTTTTGGTACGGATTGCCAAGGAGTGGAACAATCTGCCTGCGTCTGTTTTTCCTGACCACTACAGTCCTGGAACTTTTAAGTGTCGAGTGAATAGGTTTCTCGTGGATGGACGTGTAACACCATAGTCTTCATGCGCACTTTCCATCAGGTGGCATGGAAGACAAACGTCCTATCCTTACAATATAAAAAAAAAAAAAGGTTAAGAATATTATGTTGTTGGGATTGATGTGTAGAAGCTGACTGCAAAAGGAGATGCACAAATTAAAATTACCCCTGTATACCCGCTGCAAGAACCTATATTAGTCATGTGTTATTACTCGATGTTTTAATTGCATTTTTTACCAAAAATAAAACATTTAAGTATCGCATACTCTGCTTAGTTTCCCACTAGATAGGGCTTTGTGAAAATAATTGTTGTCAGTATTTGAACTTGAGGTTTGTTTATTTGTTTAGGTTTACCAACTAAACACATACATACACTTTAATTGCCAACGCTTGCTAGATGTATTTGTGTATGATTTGAAACTAAAGCTTAAGATAACATTACAAGGTTTGAATTTGTTTGAGAAAATAATAATAAATATCCAAAGCAGACCTGTCTACGCCTTTTAATTTGGTATAAATAAAAAAACACTTTTTAAAGTTTCATTCGCTCGTGACCACGAGGTCTGCAAAACACCGAAAAGTCGAGTTAAAATGTAAAACACAAATTATTCGCGTTAAATCCGTTTAATACACAAAACTTCAAAATAGTTTTGATGATAAAAAAAATATGCAGAAAATAGTTCTAAGACAAGTAATAATCGATTTTGCCAATCAATCTTTGCCCGCGACAGTACCCAAAATTAGCTAACTTAAAGACATTTGAAAGCAGCTTGAGAACATGTACTTATCTTTCTAAGCAGAACTTAAGACTCTCACATTAAAATACTAATTAAACAAATAGAATTCTCTAACCGAGCCACTATACGACTGTCAGGTACTGTCAGGCACATAAATTGATACGTCAATCTGGGCGGCCGACTGATTTGTTCTACGTAATTGCTTGACTTACGAAGTACCTCTAATTGGTATCCTTGTACAAGGGATAACTTTTCTTTTGTATTAGGTAATAGAGTTCAGGTTTCAGTGGTTTGTGTGATAGTTTTTTGAAGCGCATTCGGCCATTTTAATATGAAATTCTTGTCATGTGTAAGGTGTATGTCATATTATGGACTGGTAATGGGAAAAAGGTTTTAGTTCTGTAAATAAATTTAATTGTAAAAGAAACTGAAATAGCTCAATTTTTTT
Source organism: Stenoptilia bipunctidactyla (assembly GCA_944452665.1). Taxonomy (NCBI): domain Eukaryota; kingdom Metazoa; phylum Arthropoda; class Insecta; order Lepidoptera; family Pterophoridae; genus Stenoptilia; species Stenoptilia bipunctidactyla. The sequence continues at coordinate 1,608,505 of OX101745.1, read as the reverse complement.
TATAATTAAGGTTTGCGCAGCCTGAACGGTTTGAAAAAAAGGTAATAAAATCCTTGGCAAAAATATGCATGCCTTTAGCTTTGCAAAAAAACATCTGCGATATTGCTAAATCAGATTACCATCTCAGTCATATTGATGATAAAATAAAAATTCTTAAAAAAGGAGTTTGTAATTGGGCTTTTTGATAGCACAATATTATACTTTTATTATTACTTGTGCCACCTTAGTTTTCGTGATTACTTACCACCAGATGACATAGAAGACAAGTCACATACTGTCTTTATTTAAAAAACAGTATTATACAAGGCGTTCTTTTTGATAAGTTTCCCATAACTTTGAGGTTTTGTTCCTTACTAAAAAACAATACTTTTTGCCAAAGAATGTGTGGTTCAAAAGTGCATACTTTTCAAGATATCAGCAATCTTCGAAGTTCATAAATTATCACCCATGTAAAATATCGATAATGCATAGCGATAAAAAGGGATAGAAAATGCCATATTATCATACTTCACATAAAGATGTTTTGACTTAATTGACTTATTTTGTATAAAAAATAAAAACGAAAAAAAAATCAAATTCAAAAATTTTTTTTTTTTTTTTTTATTCTACATATTACATGGTCCCATTAATACCCTATAATTGTAGGAAATCAAGCGGCAAACCTTGTATAAAGGTGTAGGTCAGAAGTTAATGCGAAATAATACAAACAAACCGGAAATTGTTGCCTTAGGTCATTGCGAGATAGTATACGGGGCGTAAAAGAGATTAGCACACGAGAAAAGGTACTATTAAGCCAACTGCATCATGACCCACAATCGAGACTGACACTTAATGAGTACAGAATTCGTACAGTATCTAAAATGTCCTAAGTGCATATACGCGATAGATGTTATAAGTTTGACAGTTTCAAACGAATTATCAGCAAAATGGTTGATGATTTAGTTTCTTTTTTTTTTTTTTAATAAATAAATATTTCTGACACTCACACAACATTATCTAGCCCAAATTAAGTTTCTTAAAGAACTTGTGTTATGGATACTAGATAACTGATATACTTGAGAAATATATATTCATACATATTGAATAAATACATATTTTTTATTAGAATAAACTTAAATAAACATATACACATCCATGACTTAACGATTAATATCTGTGTTCATCACACAAATATCCGCCGCCGCCGGGATTCTTACCCAGGACCTCTGGTATAGAAGGCAATGTATGTTCCCGTTACACCAGCCGGTCGTCAAGTTGATTCGATGCTAGCTATAAACGAGACGGGTAGCAAAAGCTTAAGCTCTCTTAAGACTTTAAAAAATCTCTTAGCAGCCCAGCTTTAGGCTTGTATTATCAAAACTCTTTTGAGCATTGATCATCATAGGTAACTGAAAGGCACAGTCTTGTATAAAAATTGACAAATTTATTTCCCTACTGAAACGGATAACCCATACAATATCTCCTCATGCTGCAACTTTGGCATAATATCATGGGTATGTTGCATCAAACATACGCTACGGACTTAGTCTGTGGGGTAACTCGGTTGCGGAAAATGATGAATTTATTATTCAAAAAAATGTGTACTGGCTATTCTTTAAGCGCATTAACTGGATAGCTGTAGACCCTTAAGGCCATCGCTATGCATTTTCGAAGTTTGTAGCTTTGTCAAGAAAAATGGTCATCTTTTAAATGAATTAGTGATATTATTGGACGCCGTAATAAAGAAAAAGGCAAACTATATGTACCTACCTGCCCAAAAATTAACAGTTTATAGTAAGAATGCACAGTGTATGGCCATACAAATCTAAAGTTAAATACAAAAAAAAAAAAAAAGTTTGCTTAACCACAAATTTAAGACTATTATTCGATAATTTAATAGGAAAATTGCACCACAGAATTGATTAATATATGACAGATAAATAATACAATGTTAAATAATAATACTGGCTTGGATATGACATATTGTAACAACAGTTCAAGACAAAGTAAGCATTTTTAACCGACTTCCAAAACAGGAGGAGGTTCTTAATTCGTCTGTATATTTTTTTTGTGTCTTTGTTACACGATATTTTGGACAATTAAGAATCGATTTTAAAAATTCTTGATTCATATGATAGAGGATACTTCATAGTTGGTTCCATATAAATTTCATTGAAATCGGTTGAGTACTTCATTGAAAATTTCAAATTTTTGAAACAATATGTATGATTTCGGAGAATGTTTACGTGAATGACATTATTAGTCGGCCAAAGTGTTGACGTGAAGTCGGTTTTTTTTATGCCCTGCATTTGTTTATTATTACTTTATACGATCCTTATAGTATCTAGTAGATACTTTCTTCGTGTATGATCCCACTTCGCAACCTTTTTAACTCGACTGGCCGACACTCCATTCTCGATTAATGAGTCATTCATTCAAGAACACGGCCAATATATGGTGTGCCTAAATATTTCATAGGCATACTCGTCTGAGGAGTCGAGTTTTAAAATCGTAGCCATTTTATTTGATATAATTTTTGACAGTAATTATACATAAAATAAATTAATATTTCTGACACCCACACAACATTATCCAGCCCAAATTAAGTTTCTTAAAGAACTTGCTTTATAGATACTAGAAAACTGATATACTTTACAAATATATAAACATACATGTTAAATAAATTCATTTTTTAATTACAATATAAACTTAAATAAACATATAAACATTCATGACTTGACGACTTATATTTATTTACAAGCCACCGCGCGCGGTTTTACCCGCGTAACTTTTGATCCCGTGGGAATTTCGGGATAAAATATAGCCTATAACCTTTCTCACCTATCAAATGCAAAAAGAATTTTTCAAATCCCACTTGTAGTTTCTGAGATTAGCGCGTTCAAACAAACAAACTCTTCAGCTTTATATATTAAGTAATAGATATATTCAATCATTTATTAATACACACACAATTAATATCCGCCGCTGGGATTCGAACACAGGACCTCTGGCACAGAAGGCAATATGTTACCACTGCACCAGCCGGTCGTCCAGGAATATTACATGAATATTTGATTATAATTAGGAGAAAATATTTTTTTAGCATGTGAAATGTACTGTACCATGCAACAATCTTAATAGAAAAACTCTCAAGTTACTATGCAAGGATAAAACTTAACTAACACATTCCCTAACAAGTTCAAAAACCTATCTCAAGATGTTTTGTTTTTTGCGCGTTTACGCCTGAGCGCACGCGCCACGCATCTGTCGTATATTGTTCACGACACAGCGTAAAAATAACCGATGTGCATGCATCTGCTTAGAACAGTCCTAGCGGGTTTGGTGGTAGGATAATTATTTAGAGCCTTAATTAATACTACAATCCACAATTTTGTCCTATTACTTAAACAAGAATAAAATTACGAATGCAGAGCATTAAAAAAACCGACTTCACGACAAAACTTTGGCTGAGTTGAGAATGTCATCAACGTAAACATTCTCCGAAATCATACATATATTTTCAAAAGTTTTGAAATTTTCAATGAAGTACTCAGCTGATTTCGATGAAATTTAAATGGAAACAATTATGAAGTATCAATTTTCAAAATTAATTCATAATTGTCTGAAATATCGTGTAAAAAAGACACAAAAAAAAATATACAGATGAATTGAGAATCTCCTCCTTTTTTGGAAGTCGGTTGAAAAGTCTTAAGTTAGATACTTATTTTAAGCTATAGGGTGCAAAAATTGTTCACATTGTAAGACCACCCTTCATTTAAAATCTTCTTCGAACTAATCTTTACTTATTGTTTAAGTTAAATTGGAGTTAAACTCGGATTTAATCTCAAAAAAGGACTAATTTTTTTTATAATAATAATAATCTTTATTTGTATCTCTCAAATATACAATACAATAAGTAAATATAACTAAACAATAAACAAGAAAACTTAAGGTAAGTACGTAAGTTAGACCGTAAATGGTAGAACAAAACATAATGAAGAAACAAGGAACATGTTTTCAAACAGTATGAAAATTAGCTATTATAACTATTAAACCAGTTTATTGTTACATTTTACAAAAATATCCTTAAATATGCCTACATTATAATAAATTATCCAATGCTTGCTACAACAAAGCTAATATCACACTAATTAATTAAATCAAACCAGAATCACCTAGATCCTAACACTTTTTCTAGCTTTTACTTGCCTGAATTCCGAAATTTACAATTAAGTTTTCAAATTATTATTTCCAAAATGACAATTTTTGGTAAATTAGTCTATTCATGTTTTTTTTAAAGAGCCATATAAATAAACTTTCTCGTTAAAGTTATCTACACTGTGGTAAATGTAACGGCTAAGGTCACCTGTCGTATAGTTTGGTGTCAGGTGTGCGAAGAGGGAGATAGTAGATGGTTGTTGTTTTGTCTCGCTCTTACGTTGGGTCATCGGATGTCTATGGCACCTGTTGTTTTTTTTGTCATTATGGGTTTACCTACCTACTATGGTTTATATTCTTTTGATGTGATTTAAAAGAAAGTTAAAATTATGCGGTAATTTATAACCGCTAAACAATAATGCGACTAAAATTTTCAAGTGTAGCCATTGTGTCAACCATAAGGTATGTATGAACTCATAGAATATAATAATCAACGAATGCAGAGCATTAAAAAAACTGACCTGCACGTCAAAACTTTGGCTGAGTTGAGAATGTCATCAACGTAAACATTCTCCGAAATCGTACATATTTTTTCAAAAGTTTGAAATTTTCAATGAAGTATGTACCTAACCGTTTTCGATGAAATTTAAATGGGACCAACTATGAAGTAGGTATCCTCTAAAATATGAAACAACAATTTTCAAAATCAATTCATAATTGTCCGAAATATCATGTAACAAAGACACAAAAAGCATACTTTTTTTGGAAGTCGGTTGATAAATAATAATTATAGACGTTTATTGACAAAAAATAAATTATAACAATGAGGAAAACAGTGCTCGCTACACTAGGCTCGCATATGAATCGCGGGTAATGCCAATGGCGGTACCGTGGGCTCCATCTATGGCAGATGAGGTACACCTTGAGGTTTTTAGTGGGTAGGTCTGGCCTTCTGCCGGATCATCCCCACACACCCCGTCGCTCCCCCTTGGGTGGTCGGGGACGTGATAGTCGAATTTAATATACAAATTTACTCTTCATTGTACAAAATGATGCATTAAAAGAAATATTATACGGTTATTTATTAAATAAAATCAGTGTTATTTTATTTCACTTAGCGTTTAACAGTTGCCTCTGCATTTTATTTAAGAAAATGTGTGTGTGTATGTATTTTTTTTATATGAATTATGGATGGGACGTTTGTCTTCCATGCCTCCTGATGTTAAGTGAACATGAAGACTAAGGTATTACACGTCCATCCACGAGAAACCTATTCACTCGACGCTTAAAAGTACTAGGACTATACTGGTCAGGGAAAATAGACGCAGGCAGTTCATTCCAAACCTTGGCGACCCGTATCAAAAAGGAACTGCCAAAGCGCTTAGTTCGACTGTTTAATCTATGTACCTAAATCCTTAACACATTTTGATCTGATTTTGCACATACCTAAGAAAAATAATTAACAGACCCAATTTAAAATATTAAACATCACAATACATTATTCACGAGCCGAGTCATCGCGAATTATGGCAACAAATTCGCCGAAAATATCAAACTACATCCAAGCGGAGTCAGATACTACTGCTAGTATAGGGTGACTCAGTAAGAGTACACTTTTTCATTTTAAAATAAAAACAAATATATAATGATAGAGTTGTGATATTTTTATTGTATTGTAAGGAAGAAACAAAAAAAAAGTAAAATAACATTTTCCATAAAGTTTTACAGTTTAAATATAAATTTTTCTCTATATTTCAATACTTAATGCTCAATTTATTGTTTATTTCAAAATATTTTTAATAATTATTCTTAACTTAGATTAATTTTTAGTGATGTCACTTAATTAAGTATTTACAATATATTTAATGCCTAACGTTGGAAACTGTGTTAGCCTATGTAATATTTATCTAACCGTATTTATAAGAAATATAATGGCTGTATGTTTCTTTAATAATAAATAAATAAACAAATAAATGTTCCGATTAAGTATGGAATGAAATATCCAGCAAATTCCCCGCAGCTCCGATGACAAGCTGACAAGCAGCTTACTCTTTTCATGAAATTTTCCATGACTTTTGCACAGTGATGTGGCTGTATCTCACCGATGATGAGTTGAATTTCCGATTTGAGCTCAGGAATTGTTTCGGGTTTATTATCACAAACCCGAGATTTCACAAAATCTCGTAGAAAAGAATCGCACGGCGTTAAATAGCACGATCTTGGTGGCTAGTTGACATCAAAATTTCGTGAGACAATGTGTTCTGGAAATCGTTGCTGCAATAATCCGATTGTTTCATGCACATATTGTCCAGATTCATGCCGTCCAGTTGAGGCCACAAAAAGTCCGTTATCATATTCTTGTAACGAATTCCGTTCACAGTCACTGCAATTTCGTCACCTCATTTTCAAAAAAGTAAGGTCCAATCACGCCGCCTGACCAAAATCCGCACCAGACAGTTACTCGTTGAGGTGCATTTGTTTCTCATGGATTGCATGAGGATTTTCTGAGTCCCAAATTTGACAATTTTGTGTATTCACGAAGCCATTCATATGACAATGCGCTTCATCGGAGAAAATGTCTTTTTTCGAATCTCTGTGCAAAAGCCATGGAAAATTTCAGGAAAACAGTAATGGTTTGTCATTGGAGCCGTAGGGGTTTTTATTATCATCATCATCATCATCATCACAACTCCGTGTAATGAGCCCACTGCAGGGCATGAGTCTCTCCTCTGGGTGACGAGGAGGTTTAGGCCATAATCCACCGAGCTGGCCCAGTGCTGGGTGGTGGATGTCAGAATTTTCAGGGTGCCGATATGGCTTCTGACAAACCCTAACGACTACTGTATACAAGTATACAGCACCCGGGACCGACAGCTTAACGTGCCCTCCGAAGCACGGAAGTCGCCGTGAGAAACGAATGGTCGGCGGTCACCCATCCAAGTACCGACCGCGCCGAACGTTGCTTAACCTGTGATATCGTAAGCTACACACAGTAGCCACGGCGCCACGACGACGACTTCACGTTTTTATTATATTCCATATTATATTATGATATTATATTCCATACTTAATCGGAATATGTCTTCTTTACAATACAATAAAAATATCACAACTCTATCATAACATACTTGTTTTATTTTAAAATGAAAAAGTGCACTCTTACTGAGAAACCCTATATATACATACATACATAACTTCAGGCCTGTATTCATTATGGGGTAGGCAGAACACCATTAATATAAAACCATCTGATGTCACGTTTGACAAATATGGAAATTCATGAGGCATTATAGCGGTGGAGAGAGACTATTGCAGTTAGGGAGTCAGCCTATTGCCCACAAAAAACCTCCCATAAAACCTCTGCCCCTTAACAGACTCTTACGGTATGCCCGGGATAAGAAAAAACTGACACATTCTAAGTTTGTCCTTTGCTCCCAGTCCAGCAAGCTAGTATATACTACTATTACTGCTATAGTGATACAACGTCACAGAACTATACTAACAGGCCGTTTAAATTAACCAAATTACTCCGGCAATAAGGAACAAATCACACTATCAAACATAAGCTATAGCGAGCTTGTAAACCGTGTAGCACAGTAACTGCATATCATCGAAGCTATAATATATAATCCGAACGACAATACTAATCCTAAATGTGGTTGCCCAGTCACGTTTAACCGACTGCTCTAACAATGAGGGTAATGTTTGATGTGAAATAATTGTGTTGTCGATTTGTATTGAATTTTAAGTAAGTATTTAATACAATAATTTTAACCGCATTAATCGCGTTTAGATTTTTCTTTTGTACTCTACGTTTCGATGAGCACAAATGTGCTGGTTATATTATTGCTTCCATGCTGGACTGGAAGCATACTAAACACATCGAAAGTGTAAAAAAAAAAACATTTATTTAGGAATAATTGAGCCTTTTTAATGAATGGATGGAATTGAATCATATGAATGGACAGTCGAATTTAATATAAAAATTTACTCTTCATTGTACAAAATGATGCATTAAAAGAAATAGAATACTATTATTTATTAAATACAATTAAGAATAATTGAGCATTTTAAATGCAAAAACTTAAAAACACTATTAAACATTGCAATGTTTCAATTTAACTGGGATTCACAATTTCTGTAAAGAAATTGGTCTCAGGTGGTCTTAGCTGCAAAGCTATACCATTAGATGGAGCTACGTTAGCAATATAACGTAAAAACAAAAAAATGTGGTAAGTAATTTTGAGGCCAGGCCCCGGTAGCTCAGTGGAAGAGCACTCGTCGGGCAAAAGAGAGGTCCCAGGTTTGAGTCCTGGTCGGGTGATTTTTATTTATCACATTTCTCATTTATTTAAGAATAATTGAGCATTTTAAATGCAAAACATTATTTAACATCGAATGTGCCCGCAGCTTCTCGTCCCGGGCATACTGTAAAAGTCAGTTAAGGGACAGAGATATTATGAGCGTTTTTGTGGGCGATAGGCTGCCCTCTGTCACTGCAAAGGTCACTCTTTATAATTAAAATACCTCCAATTTTGTCAAACGTGACATCAGATGGTTTTTAAGCCTTTAATGTTCTACCTACCCCGTAAGGGATACAGGCGTAAAGATATGTATGTATGTAATCCAGTTTAAATAGTATTTAATCAATATTCAACCTACATAATATTTTTCACGAGTTTTCATAAATTTAAAGTGTATGAAATGACCAACTACGATAAATTTTCGTTAAATATTCTTGATAAAAAAACTCCAGAAAACTTAAAAGAAAATAATGTACTATCAAACCAACTGAATGATGACCCATTTTGCTAATAATTCATTTGAAACTGTCAAACTTGTAAGGTCTATCGCGTATAATGCACTTAGGATATTTAAGCTACTGTTGAAGTTGTCGTGGCGCCGTGGTTACTGTGTGTATCAAACGATATCACAGGTCAAGCAACGTTCGTCGCGGCCGTACTTGTATGGGTGACCGCCGAACGTTCATTTCTCACGGCGACTTCCGTGCTTTAAAGGGCACGTTAAGCAGTCGGTCCCGGGTGCTGTATACTTGTATACAGTAGTCGTTAGGGTTTGTCAGAAGCCATTTTCGGTGGCCTGAAAATTCTGCCATTCACCTACCAGCACTGGGCCAGCTCGGTGGATTATGGCCTATACCTCCTCGTCACCCAGGGGAGAGACTCATAGCCCTTCAGTGGGCTCTTTACAAAGAGTCGTGATGATGATGAGATACTGTACGAATTCTATACGCAGTTAAAGTCAGTTTTGAATGAAATGATAACAACTTCGTCACCAAAGAAACCTATCTTCAAGCGAAATTCGACCTAATAGCATTTAGATGGGTTGCCAAAATGAGCTTGTTGTGGGTCATACATAATTCAATTGGTTCGATAGTATCAACCTTCTTATTATCAAACTTTATTTCTTTATTTACATACATACATAACGTCACGCCTGTATCCCTTATGGGGTAGACAGAACACCAGAGGTTACAAGGCCATCTGATGTCACGTATGACAAATTTAGAGGTATGATAAAGATGGAGGAAGACTATTGTAGTGACAGGAGGTTAGCCTATCGCCCACAAAAACGCCTTTTAAACCTCTTTCCCTTAACTGACTTTTACAGTATGCCCGGGAAGAGAAGCAGCTGGCACATTCTATGTTTTTCTTTCGCTACCAGTCCAGCATGGAAGCATTTCGTTATTTCTTTATTTCCAGTAACCTATCTTGACTTTGCATGAATAGCTAAGCAATGTAAAGCTTTCAGTTATATTTCCAAAATCTTCACGACCATTCTTTCATATTTACGTCAATCTGTATTTTATTTGTCGTTAACAAAACCCACGTTTGACATTTGAATGACATTAAGATCAAAGATGAAAGCAAACAAGTGAAGGTATGATATCCTTAACAAAATTGAAACCAGACCTATTTCTAAAATAAGAAAGTTCTCTTTTGAAAGTTTGATTTTTTATTTCGTTCATCGCGAATTGTAAATTGATTGTGGGCCTGATTCGATATTGGATTCTCTTATTATAAGTGTTTCTTAATGCCGTGACAGAAAGAGAAATAAATAGTTTTTGTATGAGAATGTCACTTTTCAAGTCGTAAAATTTGACACTGAAGAGACTTTGATTTTGAGACTCCAGAAGATCACCAACTCGTTCATGGGTCAATGTGTACACTTTATTTTATAATCAAATTCCAAATTATTTAAGGTGAACCCTTCGATAGATTTAAGGATAAGTTTAACTATAAGCTATCCGGATGCAAGAAGTTGGGATTCACTGGCTGTAAATTGTTAATGTGTATTTTTATTTTTAAAGGATGATTGCTGTTGAGTTACTTGCCACTTCTTCTCAACAGATCGACTTTCCGAAGTGGTGGTAGATTCAGTTCAATTTGTAAATTGTTTGACTTATTTCAAATGTATTTAAATACTTACGAAATAAAGAATATTTGAGTTTGAGTTTGACTTAAAAATAAAAAAAATGCAATGTCGAATAGGGCCCATTGATTACCTATTTTTTTTTCTACATTATGTCACAACACGTTATAGGAATCAGTTGGTTTAAATACGATATATCTTTTTGGATATCAAACAAAGGAGTTTTTATAATACAAAAACACGATTGCGTCAAGATTTTTATAAGAAACGAGCTTTTACCAGCAACTTCGTACGCGCATAAACAGAAAAGTCTTATTTTTTCCGACCCCGTGAGAATTCTGGAATTTTCTTCCATAATACAACCAGACACATATTGAAGAACCTTTTTGCCAAGTTTCACATCTCGGCGCACCCAAGAAATAAGATTTTTCATACAAACTGAAAAGTCCCATAATTCCCGTTCCCTTTATACCAAGTTCCACATCCGTGCACTCTAGGAATACATAAGATTTTTCATACACACCAAAAAGTCTTATACTTACCGTTCCCGTGGTAATTTCGGGAATTCCTTCCCTAGTGCTTTCCTACACCCTTCAAGAAAATCTCTGTTCCAAACAGCTCTTTACGCCCAGTACTTTTGGCTGTACGTTGTCTGTCAGTCACTCAGTCAGTAACAGAACAGTTTTATATATGAAGATTGCGCGTCTCATTAAACATGTCAACTTGTATGAAAAGCTTAATCCTATAACATGTTCATCTAAACGAAATTTTCGATTTCATTTGCCCTTAATAAAAGAAAAATTATATCCTGGAATCATCATCTAGTGGTTATTTCACAACCCATGGCTTTCGAAGCAACCATTTCTAGTATTTAACCTACCTTTCACCTACTTTTTTTTAATTGTAAACGTACCTCAGTACTTTTATTTAAAGATTTTAAAAATGGCGTCCGTAACATCATTTTATAGGGTCACCTAATAATAGTCAATAGTATTTTAATAGCAGATTAAAAATGATAAATGGGTGTAAATTTCGAATAAAAAAAAGTATTTTTAAATATTTTTCATTAAATTCTTTTAAGTGGCCAAAATTTAAGTTCAATCTGTAGTTTATGACTACCCAGCAAGTAATAAAAACGTTTCCATCTAATTGTATGTAGTCATAAAATGTAGATTAATTTTAAATTCTACTAACTGAGAAGAATTTTAAAATTTTAATATTATGAGAAAAATAAAAAAAAAATATAAATTCAAGCCCACTTATCATTCTTAACCTGCTATTAAAATATAATTTAATATTATAGGCGGACCCTGTATAGTCTATACAGACATATTTTTAAAACGAATTAAGCCAAATGACTTATTAAGATATTTAGCTTTAACGATAACATAAACAAATTATAACCTAAACAAATAAAGGCCTATATTCCTAATTACTATTATCTCTTGTTTCACACAAGGCATGTAACCCCAAAAATAAAACCGAGTCTATCACAACTTCTTCAAGACGTGCGACAAATGAGGGATTACTTCTATCTCGCCAAAACAGCATCCTCGGTTTACGAGGAAAAGGAGGTAAGTGAAAATTTGTAAGTTAAATTAAACGCTTTTTTGCCCGGGTACCTATTTTCCATTTTAAATGTTTCGTTATCTTTACAGATGTCGTGGTCAATTAGGTCCAGAGACATGATAATGAATTTTTCATTTCCCAATGCAAAATCTGTAGACTCCTTTAAGAAAAATGTTAAGAATTATTACCTTCAGACTACTTAAACATACTTTAATTTATACCTCCATAAATTTCACTACGCTCCAAATATATTTGTGTACCTACTTATGTCATTTATTAAGAAATACGTGTGTATTTATATATAAGTTTATATATATTCATTTCTTAGGTTGATTCCCTTTGTCGACTTACGTCGGTTTAATAAATACCTCGTCCTGTAACCTACAGGAAAAAAGGTATCTATTTCCCCCCTTTTTTTTAAATATAATAATAAATATAATAATTGTGGTGCTTGTGGAAGATGAGTGTTTTGTGTGCGAGATGGACTCGTGTTTGTTGATGGTTGCGTATCTGGCAATATTTATACGTCTGGTGACGGTTGTGTGACTTGTGATGACAGTGTGATTGGTGATGGTTGTGTTTCTAACGGTAACTATGTATCTGGCGAAGGTTGTGTGTTGTGTATAAATACTGAATCTCCTAGCACTTTACTTAGAATTATTGTTGTGTGGATGGCTGCTTGTTTCTGTAATATGCTAATGTTGATTTTAAAGTCTAATTTATTCAAATACTTAGTGATGCTTTTAGCTACTACCCCGGTGGTATTATTTTATTATTATTATATATAATTAATATTGTATATATATTATTTTATTATTATAATGGCAATGCAAACCCTACCAAATTATTATTTTTTGTATTTTCTTTTTTTTTGTAAAGGTTGCCTGGAAGATATCGCTCATGAGTGATAAGGCCGCCTAAATTGTGTTGAATCCAGTTTTCCTTCTTTATATAATATTTTAATATGTATCCTGTTGATTCTGGCAATAAAGTGTATTTGTATTGTATGAAAATTTAAGGGAAAAAAATATTCGTTTCTTGTACCTATTGGTTAGGTAATTTCTTAGTTAGTTATTTTACAGATACTATTTTTCAAAGCCCCTGGAAAAAATATCAATTAAACTATCACAGACATAAAACATAACATATTTATTTCGCAAGAATTATAGAACCTTTTCACACATTTGCAAATAGTAAAAAATTTATATGATACTTTTCACAATGAAACTGAAATTTTGCACACAATGCTCTGTGTATTCAACCGACTTCCAAAAAAGGAGGAGGTTCTCAATTTGTCTGTATGTTTTTTTTGTGTCTTTGTTACACGATATTTCAGACAATTAAGCAGTGCTAGCACGGATCTTTTGTCGATTGTAAGTTTACGAATGCTCGTATAGTATGGAGTCGGATGCAAGTTTTTAGTAACAATGTAATTTTTTATTTTACAGTTATTTAAGAGTAGAACCTGTTATCAAACATTCAAAATTAACAAGGAACACATTTATTTAAGCTGACCGTGCGGCAATGGATAGATTTCAATTATTGCTTGCAAAACCGTCTCCATACTATACGAGCATTCGCAATCTTACGATCGACAAAAGATCCGTGCTAGCACTGAAGACTAGATTTTGAAAATTCTTGATAGAAGATACTTCATAATTGGTCTCATATAAATTTCATCGAACTCGGTTGAGTACTTCATTGAACATTTCAATTTAAAAAAAATGAATTATTTCGGAGCATGTTTACGTTGATGTCATGATATCTGAGCCAATGTTTTTATAATTAAATATAAGAATAGAATTGTAATTTAAGTGCCAGAATCAGCTTTATTTAAAGCTGGATTATGTGTACGAAATTCCAACTCAATGTGCTAAGTAGTTTAAGCTTCAATGATTTACAAAGATAAAGATCCATCCATAAGTTATTGTCAAGCATATTGAAAAAAATCCGTTGTTTTCAGATTTTCCATTCCTATTACATATTTCAACTCGTAGTTTTGATGTTTTTTCTAATACTGTGCTCATCTGATACCTACACTGGTATTTTTTTTGTGTCGCAGGTCCTTTTTTTGTAGAGTGTGTTGATAACTTGTAACTTTCGGTTATAATTCATAATTTTTTAAATGTTTTGTTCATTCGATTCATTCATTATTTCTGTTGAACTTAACGCCATCTAGTTGAAGTCTAACTTAACTTTTTTTTATAATAATAGAAATAACAGCAGCCAATGGTCAAATATAAACAACAATCTTAGTTTTAGTTCGTCAATTTATCATAAGTCCTCGCCTATATTCAACATGTACGAATTAATCTAAAGCGATTCAAAAATACGCGGTTCTTTCATAAATCTACAAATTTATAACAAAAATAAACTAACAATTTTTTTAGAAAAGCCAAGATAATTGTTGTACAAACTATCTTTATGTTACATTAAATGTATTCAGTATCTCGTGTTAGATACGCATTTGATTGTTAATTTGTTTTTTTGTTTTTTACATTTTCCAGCCTTAGTAGGTATACATTTTTTTTCAATTTAACTATTTAATTATTTAAATAAATTAATAAACAAAGAGTCCATACAACTTTATTTATATTTGAATAACGAAATTGAAGTCACAGTCTTTTCTCCTTAAAGCGTTTTGAAGACTTGATCTTTAGGCCTCTTTGTCTCGTTGAATCACATCGTGGGTGCCTGGGAATATAGGTAGACGTATTAGTAAGATAAATTATTTAAATATAAATTTGATTCATCATATACAACTGTTATACAAAGATGTATACCAGGCTGGAAAATATTTTTCATAAATTGAAATTTCAAAATTCTTTTAAGTAACCAAAATTTAAGTTCAATCTGTAGTTTATGACTACCCAGCAACTAATAAAAACGTTTCCATCTAATTGTATGTAGTCATAAAATGTAGATTAATTTTAAATTCTACTAATTGAGAAGAATTTTAAAATTTTAATATTATGAAAAATATAAAAAAAATTAAATTCAAGCCCACTTATCATTCTTAACCTGCTATTAAAATAAAATTTAATATTATAGGCGGACCCTGTATAGTCTAAACAGACATGTTTTTAAACAGACTAATTAAGATATTTAGCTTTAACGACAACATAAACAAATTATAATCTAAACAAATAAAGCCTATATTCCTAATTACTATTATCTCTTGTTTCACACAAGGCATGTAACCCCAAAAATAAAACCGAGTCTATCACAACTTCTTCAAGACGTGCGACAAATGAGGGATTACTTCTATCTCGCCAAAACAGCATCCTCGGTTTACGAGGGAAAGGAGGTAAGTGAAAATTTGTAAGTTAAATAAAACGCTTTTTTGCCCGGGTACCTATTGTAAATTTCCATTTTAAATGTTTCGTTGTCTTTACAGATGTCGTGGTCGACTGGGTCCAGAGACATGATAATGAATTTTTCGTTTCATTTTAAGAAAAATGTGAAGAATTATTACCTTTACACTACTTAAATTTCATACTTTAATTTATACCTCCATAAATTTCACTACGCTCCAAATATATTTGTGTACCTACTTATGTCATTTATTTATATGTATTAAGAAATACGTATCTATTTATATATATAAGTTTATTATTATTATATATAATAAATATTGTATTGTATATTATTTTATTATAAGTATTATTATAAAACTTTTTCACGACATATTTGTCGGTATACCTAAATATCCCGTCCCGAGACCCTCAGGAAAAAAGATATTTAGCCCCCTACTTATAAATAAAATAAAATTTAGAATATTTGAATCGTTGACTTGCACTATTTTTATCCACACATCTAATCGTCACATTAGATGTGTGGATAAAATCATTACTAAGCTTGTGTTTCAGGTTGAGTTTCAGATGTTAAGAAAACTGTATTTCCAAGGACTTTATTTTATTATTATAATTATAATGGCAATGCAAACCCTACCAAATTATTATTTTTTGTATTTTCTTTTTTTTTGTAAAGGTTGCCTGGAAGATATCGCTCATGAGTGATAAGGCCGCCTAAATTGTGTTGAATCCAGTTTTCCTTCTGTATATAATATTTTAATATGTTTGTATCCTGTTGAATCTGGCAATAAAGTGTATTTGTATTGTATGAAAATTTAAGGGAAAAAAATATTCGTTTATTGTACCTATTGGTTAGGTAATTTCTTAGTTAGTTATTTTACGGATACTATTTTCCAAAGCCCCTGGAATATTTCCATACATAAAACATAACATATTTATTTCGCAAGATTTATAGAACATTTTTACACATTTGCAAACAGTAAAAAAAATGTATGATACTTTTCACACAGAAACTGAAATTTTGCACACAATGCTCTGTGTATACAACCGACTTCCAAAAAAGGAGGAGGTTCTCAATTCGTCTGCATGTTTTTTTTGTGTCTGTGTTACACTATATTTCAGACAATTCTGACTGGATTTTGAAAATTCTTGTTTCATAAGATTGAAAGATTTAAATCTAAAAATTTATAACAAAAAAAAACATTTGTTTTAGAAAAGCCAAGATAATTGTTGTACAAACTATCTTTATGTTACATTAAATGTATTCAGTATCTCGTGTTAGATACGCATTTGATTGTTAATTTGTTTTTTTTTTACATTTTCCAGCCTTAGTATACATTTTTTTTAATTTAACTATTTCATTATTTAAATAAATTAATAAACAAAGAGTCCATACAACTTTATTTATATTTGCATAACGAAATTGAAGTTACAGTCTTCTCTTCGTGAAGCGTTTTGAAGACTTGATCTTTAGGCCTCTTTGTCTCGTTGAATCTCATCGTGGGTGCCTGGGTAGGTATATAGCTAGACGTATTAGTAAGATAAATTATTTAAATATAAATTTGATTCATCATATACAACCAGGCTGGAAAATGTGGAAAAAAAAACAAATTAACAATAAAGTGCAAGGACTGTATACCGGTATGAATTTCCTTACATTTTTTTCTGTATAACGTCAAATTAGGTGTATTTAAAAATAACAGTACAGGAATTCATACTGAAATAATTCGTGTACTTTTTTTATTATTGTAGCATAACTGTTTTTTTTTCAGTTAACTAAAATTTTCCGGTATTCCGGTTTTCCCTTTACAGAATGTGCCGATTATACAAGAGTTTAAGTGATGATATTGATTTGTTTAATGATTCACTACCCTCTTTTACAAACAAAATGTTGAAAAATAATTGATAAGTAGGTAACTAGTTTTTAATCTTTGTTTTTTTTTCTTAAATATTGTTTACTAGCTTAAATTTAAAATGTCTTCTATATTATTTGTGCATGATCATAATAGACATCATGCATTCAGCCCAATGACCAAAGAGGTCGCTTTGCTATTCAGCCTTGTCTTCGTGTGAGTATAATAGTCATCAATTTTAAATATCGAAAGGCGAAGCTCAATTTCCACCTTGAAAAAATAAAGTTCTGTACCTGATACTTTTTAATGAAAAAAGGCGGAAATAGAAAACACCTGTCTCTAAAATTTGAAAATTGTTTTCATTCCACTATAAATTTCAACAAATAAAATGTTTTATTCTTGTGATGCCGGTTTTTTTCTACTTACCTCACAATCGAGATGTAAAGCAGAATAGTTAGCTCGGGTGAAGCATCAATTGCACACTCGAACTGTAGGCGTTGGTGCGCCTAAATATCTCGGGCTGCAATTGATGCCTTGCAGCCCTTGGCTTTGGCTACTATGAAGCTTATCCTTCGCGAACTAATAGGGGGATATTTTTTTTAATATGTCTTATAAACTATCAACTTACACCGCCTCGCGTAGGTCGCAGTTTAATGCTCTCAGTTCTTAGATAGAAATCTTTAACAATCATCTTTATACTTTGATGCATTTCAAGTAAAATATTACCTACTTTAAAGATGCTCCCACGCAGCTTTAAGAAAGTTGTACCTATAATTGTGTTGTCTAATGATATTATCTTAAGTTATCAAGATGTATAATATTTTTTAACACGTTAAAGACGCTAAAATCCGGTTTTAAAAAAGGTAAATACATACATAACTATACGCCTGTATCTCATAAGGGGTAGGCAGAACACCAAAGGTTACAAGACCATCTGATGTCACGTTTGACAAATTTAGAGGTATTATAAAGATGGAGAGAGACTATTGTAGTGACAGGGGGTCAGCCTATCGCCCACAAAAACGTCTTTAAACCCTCTGTACCTAATCTGACTTTTACAGTATGCCCGGGAAGAGAAGCAGCTGGCACATTCTACATTTTTTTTCGCTCCCAGTCCAGCATTATTTAAAAAAGGTGTATACATTTATTTATTTTACGTTGAACTCGTTGGTTTGATGTCTCTTGGTTTTTCAACCTAGCTGACTAGCAATGAGATTAAACATACATAACAATATGATATCGAACAAATAGTTTGGAATTTCTGTATGCAAATAACAAAAATAAAACGCTTGTTTATTCAATACACTTGTATGGAAAAATATACGAAATACGCATCCTTAAAGATCGTGACCATGCTAAATGCCTTTAACTTTTGAAACGCCTTCGCCAAGCAGCCTCCAATCTCAGCAGATTGGGAACAACCAATCACAGTGCGCGTTGACGTCCTGCCATGTGATTGGTCGATGACATGCGCATACGACGATTGTTTGTTCAACTAAACTGGTCTTAGGATACTTACATTAAGAAACAGGTTTCCAGTACAGATAAATTATATGCTAATAAATTTTGGACCGTATACGTGCTAATATAAGAGTGCTTTCATAAAGGAACAGATTACCGGTACGGACAAACCTGTGCGGGTCCGGTTCCTTTAAGAAAGCACTCTTATGGAAGCACATATTATAAGGTCCGAAATTGATCAGCATATAATTTATCTGTACTGGAAACTTGGTAAGCTTTTTTTTAAACAGAGATTATAAGCTTTTGGTAATTCTTAGGAATTTTCGTCTATTTTCAAAATTGTGTCAAAATAATATTCGATCATTAAAAATAAAAAATTAGGTAAGTAGGTACTTAAAGTTGATGGTGACTTTAAATGAATGATGCTATCGTATTGGCCTAACATTACCGCTCCGGCGGCGGCGATGTGTTCCAGCTATATTTTATTTTATTCACCATCAGGTGAGAGTGAGGTCAAACTCGGCTATTTAATAAAAAATTGTATTAATTGCATAGAAAAATACCAATTTCGACCCACGTCAAGTACAAATAAGTTATATTTTACTCTAACACAATGGTAACGACCCTACCTCTCTTATAAGATTCCCCTCACGTACTGTTTCAGAGGAAAATATGAATGTGGCGCCACCTATTTATATGTATAGAAGCTATTTGTTTTACCAATAGTTGTTGATACCATATTAAGATTTTCTTTATTTACTTTTTACTTGAACGAAAACTTAGTTGAGTGAGCGTTTGATTTACCAGTAGTGAAGTTAAGAAAACCATGTGTTGACAGGTTTTATTGGCGTTTTTGTGGCTGCAAGTCTCTCTTCATCATTATAATACCTCCTTTGTCAAATGTGACATCAGATGGTTTATCTGTGTTAATGGTATGCTCTCCAAAGTCTTGCAAGCATGTACTTCATAAAAACATTAAATTAAACAGTTAAGCCGAAAAATACACCTATACTTCATGACTACCTAAACTAAAATACTCTGAATAGAAAAAAATTCATGTAGATAGATTTTCATGGGATTTTCACTCGACTTCAAAAAAAGAAGGACGTACTAAATTCGTTTGTATGTTCGTTACCAATTAACTTTTGACTGGGTGAACCGATTTTGATGATTCTTATTTCATATGATAGAAAATACTTTCCATTTGGTTCCATATTTATTTCATCAAGCTTCCATGCTGGACTGGGAGTGAAAGAAAAACATAGAATGTGCCAGCTACTTCTCCTCCCGGGCATATTGTAAAAGTCAGTAAAGGGACGGAGGTTTTATCGACGTTTTTGTGGGCGATAGGCTGACTCCCTATCACTGCAAGTCTCTCTCCATCATTTTAATACCTCCAAATTTGTCAAACGTGACATCAGATGGGTTTGTAATCTCTGGTGTTCTGCCTACCCCATTAGGGATACAAGCGTGACGTTATGTATGTATGTATTAATTTCATTGAAATCGATTTAGTAGCTCATGTTGTTTTATTTTAATATGTATAAATTCGGAGATTGTTTACCTTGACGTCCTTCTACTTCAGCCAAAGTTTTGTCGTGGAGTCGGTTTTTTTAATGCTCTGCATTCGTTGATTATTAAATAAAATATAATTACCCTTCTTCAAGACTTGGACCACCAAACTAAAAAGGGTTATTTTCAAATCTCATTTAGTTTAAAAGATTAGAAAAAGAAAAGAAACAAACTCTTCGACTTATTTTATTTTAGTTTAAAGTAAATGTTTCTTTTTTTGGGAGTGTGAGGCTTTCTGCCTAAAGCTGAACCCATAATATACAGGCCCAATGTTACTAAGCAGAAAAATGTTGAGAAAAACAAACAAGTTAATTTACATATTACAACTATAACTAGTTTTTAGTAGGTACTGTAACGACCTTTCCGGGATCGCAGGTAGAGGCGATACTTTCGGATTATTAACTTAATAAAAGAAAGATTTAGAATATGTGAGACTTAAATATTTATTTTATTTACTCTTTTCGGACGCTCACTGGGGAATGACAATCAAAATATATGTCTACTTGACATCCTGAAGGTTCTTAATTTTATAATAATTATTATGGTATCAAAATATTTCCAGCCAGTGGAATTCAACGAGTTCGAGTCCGAATTCCACATTCCCCGGGCACCATAAAATTTATGTATTCGTGAAACGAGTAAATAAATTTCTAGACACCTTTCATCTGAAACATCGTGACGCGTGCGCGTAACTTCAATTCAAAATCTCCTAACATGAGTTTATGCAAACCTTCAAAACTCATCACAAATATATAAACCCTAGCTAAACCTACCTAAGTGCGATAATTCCATCCTTCCTTCCTTTTTCCTTCTTCCGTCCGAATTCCACAGTACCTACCTATACTCAACCTGCAACCCGCCTTGTAAGTTTTTTTCATATAATATTTTTATTTTATGAAAAAAACGAAGAAAAGTATATTAATAGAAATGTACAGGGTGACTGGTGACAAATTTTAGACATTGAAGGAGATCACTCTGCACTCGATTCTGGTCATAATTATGTAATAAAAGTAGGTATTTAATTTTTCACTAGAATTCCCTACAAATAAATAAAGTTTTGTATCTATTAACTACACATACGCCTGAGTCAATTGCGTTGCGGCACCTGAGCTGGCACGTGGATCGCTGCCAACGCTAGTGTAACCATGCGTTGCGTAATCGATTCTTTAACTTTCGTTTAAGTTCACTCAGTTTCAAAACTGACCCAACAGTCACCCTATATATATAATAACACAAATAAAAATAACTTGTATGAGTAATAGATTTGTTTTTGAGGAAGTAAAGAAGTATACCTAAAAAAACAGACAATATTTCGATTTAGAAACACATTTTTGAATATAGCTTCATATTATTGCACAAAACGCTTGCTTTTCATTCGTTTCTGTCAAGATACTAAACAAAATCAATTATAAACTTTATGCCAGTAAAGTCACAGACGAAACAAGTTATAGAACAAGTTATAGAAATACACAGAAATAGTTTCATCGTTTTCTAGTTAGATTTAGTTGGATCGTTATAGACTGTTATAGACTTTGACGAAAGCTAGTGTTCCCAACCATGATATTGCTGTGCATAGCTCCTCTTCAGACCACATTGTTAGTGTTTAGCTTTGAGGTTACGTTCAGTGATGCCGATTTATTAAATTTTCGTAAAATATTTTAGAAACTGAAATCGTTTGTGTTGCATGAATAGTTTTGTTTCAAAATTGCATCATTCATAATTCATACTAATAAAATAAATGTAACTTTTGATCCGTTTGTAGCGAATAACTTATTAAGTATTTTAATACAAATCTTAATTATTTTTAGGAGAAGTCGTTGTTGGGTCCCGTGTCGGTATTTCTGACGACAAATTCCGTGTTTCGTAGGACACGTTAAACAGTCGATCCCAGGTGCTGTATACTTGTATATAGTAGTCGTTAAGGTTTGTCAGCAGCCATTTTCCGCACCCTGATAATTCTATAATCTATACCGGGCCAGCTTGGTGGATTGCGGCCTTAACCTCCTTGTCAACCAGAGGAGAGACTCATAGCCCTGCAGTGGGCTCATAACATGGAGTTGTGATAATGATATTTTATTATTTTCAGCGTTTACTATTGACAATAAATTAATCTTAATTAAATTAACTTACCTACCACCATGGAAATTTAAGATGAGAATGCATTATTTCCTGATGGGAAAAATATTTGTGTTTTGGTTTTGAATGAAGATATTCGTAAAGAATTTTAAAATATACGATAGACAAATGTATTAAAATGCAATACCTATAAAGATCTAATGAGACTTAATTCAGTTTCAGTTACCAAGTCCAATCATATGCATGTATTTACGAGAACTTCCATCCCATATAACTTCCATGCTGGACTGGGAGCGAAAGAAAAACATAGAATGTGCCAGCTGCTTCTCTTCCCGGGCATACTGTAAAATTCAGCTAAGGGACAGAGGTTTTAAAGGCGTTTTTGTGGGCGATAGGCTGACCCCCTGTCACTACAATAGTCTCTCTCCATCTTTATAATACCTCCAAATTTGTCAAACGTGACATCAGATAGTCTTGTAACCTCTGGTGTTCTGCCTACCCCATAAGGGATACGGGCGTGACGTTATGTATGTATGTATGTATTTAGGTATTTATTGTATGCCACTTTTATAATGTTAATTCTGCCCCCGGTCTCAAGCTGCATTATGAATTATCATCACAAACAAAACAATTTCAATACAGTATGCTGCCAGTATTGACTTATGGCAAAGCCGTGGTAAGGTACTATGGACCTCAATAAATATAGATGCAATCCTTACGAAATCGAAAAGAACGTTAACTATATCTACCTTACCATATCTTTTAAATAGTCTGTCGGATGACATTTGACAAGAAATAGTTTAAAATAAATTCAAAATCAAATTGAAAAATTATTTATTGTCTTCTTTAATATAGCTTTTTAAATAAGTAATAACATACATACATAACTTCACGCCTGTATCCCTTATGGGGTAGGCAGAACACCAGTGGTTATAAGACAGTCTGATGTCACGTTTGACAAATGAGGTATTATAATGATGGAGAGAGGCTATTGCAGTGACAGGGGGTCAGCCTATTGCCCACAAAAATGCCAATAAAACCTCTGCCCTTAACTGACTTTTACAGTATGCCCGGGAAGAGAAGCAGCTGGTACAAGCAGCCTGTATTCCTTATGGGGTAGGCAGAACATCAGAGGTTATAAGACCAACTGATGTCACGTTTGACTAATGAGGTATTATAATGATTGCGAGAGGCTATTGATATAAGTAATAAATGTAGATAATTATAAGTAAGTCATTGTTATGAGACTCTGGATCCCATAGCCAAACTGTTTAAACAGTTTTGTGGGACTGTTTTCTGAGAAATAAGATTTTTTTGTAAACTTATATAAATAAATAAATAATCGAAACTGACTATAAGAGTTAGAGCGTTAAAGCGGCAATCGGCAGGGATCATATCTCGCAGAACTATATACCTATAAATATTAGTGATCACTATAAATATTAGTGATCAGATATAATGGCGCAGTCATCACGACATGGACGCGCTATCCATTGCTTTACATCGTATTTTGTAAGCGATAGCTATTCAATCGTTCGTTGATCGCTGAATGCATTTATTGCTACGATACTAGCGCCAAAAACAATTTGGTAGTAAAAAAAGAAACTAATAAAATGTGAAACAGACGTTTGCTTATAAATTTCGCAGAAAAATACACACGAAAAGTATGAAAGTCAAAGGGTTTATATGCACTTTTAGTACATCGATTGTACGATAGAGGCAGCACAGTCGTCGGATTGCTATGGCTTTGTTTTTGCTGTAACGTAATATGAATTAGTTCTTTTTTAGGAAATCTTGCGCAATTCATGCCATCGCTTTGCTCTTGCAAGTTACGTGATAAGGCAACGGATGGCGGTTTGAGCAGTAAAAATCTCGAGTGGCGGTCATGTACTCGCAGCCCGATAGCAAGGTGGACCGACGATCTAGACAAGGTCGCCATTAAATACTGAATATACCTAAACATCGTTGATTAGTTTCGAAGAAAACTTCGAGAAGTTCTTGTTCTAGTTCTAAATTTGACGATCATCATCAGCGTCTCCCCCAAGTTTCTACATCATTCTACCATAGACTACCCTCATTCAGCGTTTGACTTGTGCTAAGAGTATAATTTTATAGCTCCAGTGTTTCCGAATTGGAATATTTAATAAACACTAGACCACAAATTATGCTGGTATTTATTTATTTATAGATCACCAACACAATAATGTTCACATCACATACTTAAAACAGATTATTACTTTAGCTTAACATCATTGTATTAAAGGTGACGACAACGTGCTCAAAACAATAAAAAGATTGACATACACATTTAATAATTTAAAATAAAGTACAAATTAAACTAACAAATTAAATTCTGTAGTCACAATAAAATTATTAAATCAAATGGAAAAAATATATGTTCAATCAAAGTGAGTCATCGTTAAATAAATCATAGCAATCAAAAATAAAAGAAATAAAAATAAAATAACAATGTCAAAATATTAATTTAT
Organism: Stenoptilia bipunctidactyla; assembly: GCA_944452665.1. NCBI lineage: Eukaryota > Metazoa > Arthropoda > Insecta > Lepidoptera > Pterophoridae > Stenoptilia > Stenoptilia bipunctidactyla. Next base: position 1,583,641 of record OX101745.1, on the reverse strand, counting down.
TATAAAATAAAATATATTACTAACACTACTTATTTATGAGCAAAGCATTTTTCAAATTGCCTACAGTGAAAAAGTCAATACAATTATACTTCGAAACTGCGTTACAAGGTTTGCTCAGTCTGTGAAGCGGTGAATTGGACTCTAGATTAGATTTATAAGTTCTAGAGGAAAGCAAATGGTACCTGGAAGCTCTCGGCATTCGTGAGGGCATGAAAAAGTCAATTGCTCGAGAAGCATCGGTGTATCAAGAATACCGTTTATCGTTTAAAAATGCAAGTAGCATCTAGCATAATATGCTATATAATATATATTATGCTAGATATATATATATATATATATATATATATATATATATATACATCACGCTACATTTTTGACGCCCTTTCATTTGGCATTATTATGACGTCCAGCAGTTCCGCTAGTAATTTATCAACTATTTCAGCGTATATTAGCTGCTTAGGCATTAATAAACTTTGTGACCATACTGATTTTTCAAAATTTTGATAAATGTTGATATACAAGTATTCGTATATTAACAAGCATTCTTTAATCAATTAGGACTCCATCCCACTCTATGAATTATCTTGCTTCCAATTATATACATAATTTAATTTATATTTTCCTGTCTATCGAACTTCCAGGGAATAGTGCGACGTTGCCAAACTTCTTTGTCATTTCTTTATAAGTTTGTTGGTAGTTAGTTATTATTAATGTACCTACTTACAGTACTGTTACCTATTTGGTTGAAAGTTATGAGAAATAAAACAAATATTTAAATCAAATATCGTCATATATTATAAAAGTACTTTCTTAAATTAGAAATACATACAAGAGTTATAGAGGTTTACTTAATCTTTATTTCAAAAATATGTTAATACTAGTAAAGGAACAGATATAATGAGATAGATATTACATTAATGAGATCCAATCAGTTTCTTGAGATCATAGTAAAAGTTACAATAATTAAAAAAGTTTTACAGATATTAATAGGTATACAGAGTATACGGACGTTGTTTTATCGTCCAGTTTCAAAATGTAATGCATTTGACATCCTGGACGTCAAATGCCAAGTATTGTGAAAGTTGTACAATAAAATAAGGTCCGCATACATGTATAAGTATAAATTACTGTGAAATAAACAAAATATTATTTTAAAGTGTGATTGACGATTAACATATATTAAGTAACAATTTTATGCTTGGTGGTAGGATCCCTTCTGGGTCCGACTGGCTAGCGACCACCCTTTATATAAAGTCTGCCGCCAAATGTTACCGCTCCGGCGGTAATGTGTTCCGGCAATATTGTATAAAGAGCCAGTTCCTTCCTAAACCCGTGTGCTTTCATCTTCGACCTCATCGTCACTTACCATCAGGTGAGATTGAGGTCAAACGCGGGTTTAGTCATTTATAAAAAAAAAAAAAAAAAAAATTAATATGACCAGGCACGATCATTTGTACTCTTTACAGATAAGTATTTAGATATATATGAGTATACGGACGTTGTTTTATCGTAATGTTTCAAAGTGTAATGCATTTGACATCCTGGACGTCAAATTCCAAGTACTGTGAAAGTTTTAATAAAATAGCGTCCGTATGATACATGTATATGTCTAAATTACTGTAAAATAAAAAAAATATTATTTTAAAGTGTGATTAACAATAAAAACATTTTATATAACAATTAATAAAACCAGGCACGATCATTTGCACGTTTTACATATAAGCATTTAAATATATATTAAACGGATGTTGTTTTATGGTAAAGTTTCAAACTATGATTTAATGTATTTACGGGATTCTTACCACGATTTTCGATTTTATTTTCGCACGTCCGATATTTCGATGCTGTTACAAGCACCAGTCCGCGATCATGGTGCTTGTAACAGCATCGAAATATCGGACGTGCGAAAATAAAATCGAAAATCGTGGTAAGAATCCCGTAAATACATTAAATCATAGTGAAAATAACCGCGATAGTTTAAAACAAGTTTCAAACTGTAATGCATTTGACATCCTGGACGTCAAATGCCAAGTACTGAGAAAGTTGTCCATTATAAAAACGTCCGCAATCCGCATACGTGTGTCTGTATATCAGTATACGGACTTTGTATTATGGTAAAGTTTCAAAGTGTGATGCATTTGACATCCTGGACGTCAAATGTCAAGTACTGTGAAAGTTTTCCAATAAAAAAACGTCCATGTATATACATGTATATATGTCTATATTACTGTGAAAAAACAAAATTTTATTTCAAAGTATGATTAACAGTAAAAACGTATTATGTGACAATTAATAAAACCAGGCGCAATCATTTGCACGTTTTACAGATATTTAAATATATACCAGTACACGGACGTTGTTTTATCGTAAAGTTTCAAACTGTAATGCATTCGACATCCTGGACGTCAAATGCCAAGTTCTGTGAAAGTTTTACAATAAAATAACGTCCGCATACATGTATATGTCTTAATTGCTGTGAAATAAACAAAATATTTTTTTAAAGTGTGATTGACAAAAAAAACATATTAAATTGTAATTAATAAAACCAGGCACGATCATTTGCACGTTTTAAAGACAATTACGAGTATAAGGTTGTGTTCTATCGTAATAAATGTATTTTTACCCCATTCAATACCAAATGACTAATTTTGAGAAATATTTACGGTATTTTAACGGCGAAGAATAAAGACAAATAAAATTCAACACAAATAAATTCTTAGATTGATATACTAGAAATAAAGATCGTAATTAATCTTTGGAATAATAACGTAGGCATATATCTCTGACGTAATCATTTGAAGTTTTACAAATATTTAGATAAAACATATTATGCATACGGACGTTGCATAATCGTAAAAGTTATAAAACATTTGTTATTTGACATCCTGCACGCCAAAATGATAAATGCTGTAAAACTTTCAGAGTATTTATATACAGGGTTAATTTTAATTAGCGCATCACCTCTTGCCGGTTACCTCTCCACATCAATCCCAACAACATTTTGTTCTATGACTTTAAAAATTAAATAGTTTAAAAAAATGTTTTCCCATACAAAAATATATGTAAAACACCGGTTTAGCGGTGTAGCTCTATTTACTCTGAGCATAGGTATGCCAACCGCATTGCGCAGTAAAATATCACTTCAAAATAGTGATAGGCACTTCTTACAAAATGTAGAGTAATGAAAAAAGGCTTTTATTTTTTTATTTTTGTATTATTTATCAAGATTTGTAAAAAGTCGTAGAACAAATGTTATTGGGGTTGATGTGGAGAAACTGCCAGCAAGAGGTGATGCGCTAATTAAAATTAACCCTGAATATGTGTCGAAATAAATTTTACATGCTAAACACCTAAGTAAACAAAAATATAATCATCATCATCTTATATAAATAAATGTTTGGAATTAAATCATAACACAAGGCACAAAAATGTAATTCTTATCTAAAACAGTTATTAAAAAAAACTTTAAAAAAATGTGCAAAAGCAACCTTGATCGGTTAAAAAGAAATAAATAGGCGTTTATAATATTCCATGTCTATTTATTTCCTTTTGTATATGTATTTTGCACAAACACTTTAATTTTCAAACAATTTTTGTTGTGCAAAATGTCAGGATGCGCAATGTCAGGCAGTTCGTCACATTCATGGCGTTTTGGCGGTTGCTTGTTTTTAATATGCTGCCTGAAAAACTTGGTAACAATATTTTTCTGTTGCGATGTCCAAGGGACAAGATTTCGTCTTTTCTTTGTTTTAGATACTGTGGTATTCGTTTTTTCACTAAACGGAGTTTTGGATGTACTGGCTTCATCAAGAATTGTTTCTTCATTTGGCTCTTCAGTAGGGATAATAGCCTCGTATTCGACTATGTCATCATTTTCTTCTTTATTTTCGTCTGCGTCTTGTAACAAATCTTGTTCTAAATCTAAATTAATGTCGTCCTAAGACTTACCTTTACAGCAATCGGCATTACCACTCTCCATTAGTAGTAGAAGTTTAGATATTTTTGCCGTCTGATATACATCATCCGGCAATCTATAGTTTTGCCTATGGACAGCCTGAGTATGACCCATAAAATTAGCTAGCTGTTCAATATCCGATTCCTTCATGTTGAATATTTGAGTAAGTGTCGCCAAATGTTTCTTCTTCTTGGTCGAGAATCTTCAAGGGCAAGTATATGGTTATTTGACACTGAAATAAATACTTAAATATTTAAGAACACCTTTCATAATGTATTCCGGTTTTGTTTTGATTTGCAGAAGTCAAACAACAGTCGCTCCGTGTTAAAAGCCTAGTAACTTCAGAGCCTGGGGTCCGCTTCCCCAATCTAGGTAGGTAATTTAATGAGTCAATTCACCTAGTTTGGGTAGTTAGGTAGGTACGCGGGGCTCTGAAGGTTACTGCTTCAGATAATAGTACCTAATTTCATTAACAAGTCGTTTAAAAAGTTAAAAATGATACAGTCCGGTTTGAACATTAAAAAAAACAAAGATTTAGCACATAACCCATATTTATGTATGTACTAATTACTAATAACACAATAAAAAGAGTAAATTTTATAATCTTAACTTCAAGTCCTGGAACTAATTTGAGCAACTTTTCGGTTCTACTGTTTTTTCTAGACATTTCGCTTAAAAAGACGGACGCAATATTAACCATCAACTATCGAATCATGAATAAAGTAAACGATGTAACACGTTGAGAAGTTTGTGTGCACGAAGTGGCAACTTCGCATTTGGAATTTTTGTCGGACGTCACATACGGCAAGCAATGAAAGTATAGAATAATGACGCGAGCGCTTCAAGTTTTTGTGACGAAATCGAGCAGAACTAAGCAATATTCAGCGATAGCAAGACTGAGAGAGAATTGACGTCCAACTCATTTTTTTTATTTTTACTTTTCTGGAATCAGCGAGTCATTGCGCGTCCGATGGCGACCTCCGCTGATCTGGCGTCCGTATACCGGACGCCAAAAGCAGGTGGACGCCACATTAAATGCAAATTTGGCCATAGTGGACGCCCAATAAGTTACAGGATATATATATATATATATATATATATATTATATATATATATATTATACCTACGGTCCGTTAATGAGCTCATCTGAAAGTACGCCAATCGGTCATTATAGCTTTTAAATTTGTTGGCCATATGGCAAGAATATGAGAGATGCCACAAAAGTCGCTTTTGTACACTTTTCAAGCAATATCGATAGAAATATCGAAAAATAACAATAAGCTTAAAATGTTAAAGTTTAATGTAAATGTAACCGCTATGCTAGGTCGTCTTTACATTTCGCCATTTTTGATAATCTTTTTACTGTCAAAACTGTCATTGTACTAAGTACAATGTCAAAATATAATTTTGCCTAAGGGTCTGTTTCACAATGTATGGATAAAGTACCAAATAGCTATGTAGCACATAAATTATGTGGAAGATAAAAGTTCCGAATAAGAAACGTCGCGTTTCTTATTCAAATAGTGACAAATAGCGCTATCTGACAGTCGTGAAACGCAACAATAGTGTTTATCCTACACATAAGTAATAAATAGATTATTTGGAACTTATGTAGAACTTATCCGTACATTGTGAAACAGACCAGTATATTTAATTTATGTATGTGTGATGCACATTTATTAAGCAATATCGACTAATTCCTTTGTAATCAATTTACCCAATATCGTTTATACTAATAATAAATCAGTATGCAAACAGAATCCGAGGAGTTTGGTGTTTCACCACCTAATTCTTCCCAATTTAACTGAGTGTACAAACAGTACCTTACAGTCATTGTACGGAGAATCAGTTTTTAATAAATCTTACATTAATACATACATAACCTCACGCCTGTATCCCTAATGGGATAAGCAGAACACCAAAGGCTATAAAACCATCTGCTGTCACGTTTGACAAATTTTAAGGTATTATTATGATGGAGAGGGGCTATAGCAGTGACAGGGGATCAGTCTTTCGCCCGCAAACACGCCAATAAAACCTCTGTCCCTTAACTGACTTGTACAGTATGCCCGGGAAGAGAAGCAGCTGGCATATTCTATGTTTTTCTTTCGCTCCCAGTCCAGCATGGAAGAAATCGTGTGCTTTTTTAATACCATTTCTATCTGAAATTGAGTGATTACTATTTGTTTGTATACTTATTCTCTTCAATATATCCTTGTGCTCGCACATCAACCCCAGAAACAAAGAAACGAAAACATGTAATTTTCGGGTTCTCTAGCAATGGGTTTCACCCTGCTGATTATACCTTGGAAAGACATAATCTGAGTTAGGTGTCAGTTATTGCAGTATTGCACACACGACTGAATGATTGAAAGTCATCAGCTCCTTCCAAGGCCCGGGTGCTGTCATCTTTAACCTCATCTTCACGTGCTCATGTGACATTGAGGTCAAACATAAGTTTAGTCGCAAATGATATTTTAAAAAGTTTAAAATTTTCAACATTGTTTTAATTGTTGTGAAAGTCAATATTGAGAGCTGTTTATAAATATTCAACTCTTAAGTACAGTTTCAGGTTCGCTTAGGCTCAAACTCAAACTCAAATATTCTTTATTTCGTGAGTATTTAAATACATTTAAAATAAGTTAAACATTTTACAAATTGAACTGAATCTACCACCACTTCGGAAAGTCGATTTGTTGAGAAGAAGTGGCAAGAAACTCAACAGAAATTATCTTTTAAAAATAATATTGAATATATTTCAATATTAATCAGTCGCGCGCGCACTACCCTCCGTGACGGTTGCGTGTTATCGATGTGAAATTTAATGTTCAAAAAACACTAATAATGACGCAAGTTATAAAATGTGTATCGTGTAATATAATCATCGACGAAATGTTATCATACATACAAAATAAAGTGTCTGTAGTAGATGAAGTGACGTTGGTGCAAATTTGTAAATCATCGTTTAGCAGTGACGAAATAAAACGGTCGAAAGCTCTTCTTTTCGACTCCCTACCGACTAGTGCTAGAAACATTAAGCGAAAAAACAAGGGAAAGGAGGATCGTGATCTGGCAGATATCATAAATTTCTTTAAATCTGCTGAACCAGATGAAATACCAACATTTGTGGCACGACAGCTGGAAAGGTTGCCACCGATTTTATTTGATCATCTGGATTGCACAAAAATTTTGAAAGATCTCTTAAAAATGCAGTCATTAATTGATGGTATCAAATCAAACTATGTAACGCAAGATCAGCTGAGTGAACTCAAGTCAGAGTACATGAACAATAGAAACGACTCTTTTGTTCCGTCGTCTGCTTTTAAGATAAATAAAAAGCGCGGTGCCTGTTTTTTAGACAGTGGGCCTATAGGACTTTCGGATTTGCATAACTCATCATTGAATGAATCTTACAATAAACACGATTCAACAAAGAAACAACCCCAATATCGAGATATAGTACAGGGAAATATGAATCATCAGTCAAATGAGTCATGTAAGCAACGGTCACCGGTACTTGCTAGTAGCTCATACAGTGCACCGCAACATGAATCCCGCGCGTGTGAAACCGGTTTGGTTCCAGCGGCGCCCGCGCATTCGAGCCCGCCGGTAGTCATAGCGAGTCAACTGATAACAACAAACAATAATAACAATGAATGGAAGACAGTGACCAAGCGCTCAAAAAAGCCAACTTATAGATATAGTGGGAAATCAGGTACAGCGACAGATATAGGCGGAAACTTTAAAGCGGCGATCAAGCAGGTGCCTATTTTTATAACAAATATTCACAGAGAAACGACTGAAAACGATATTATACAATTTATAAAAACTAAGACGAATGAGACAATTATTTTAGATAAAATAATTATGAAAAAACAAACTGAACATAAGGCTTATAAATTCTTTGTAAATGAAAGTAAAGTAGACCTATTTTTAGATGAAAAAATATGGCCAGAAGGTATACTTTTTCGACGCTTTGTACATTTTAAACAAAGGTACCAAGAACGCGTAACGAATACGGCCAGTTACAAAACTAATAATGAATAGACCATTTACGTTAACAACGTTCAACTGTAAAAATATTAAACGTTCAATCAACGATGTAAGGGACATGTGTAAGTTCTCTGATATAATAGCACTACAGGAAACATGGCTATTGCCAGATGAGATTCCATATCTGAGCACAATCGACGGCGACTTCTCTGCGTGCGGGACCTCGGCGGTGGACACGGCGGCCGGGCTGCTGCGCGGCCGGCCCTACGGCGGCGTGGCGCTCTTGTGGCGCTCTCAGCTGTTCAACAGTGTTTCAGTAATACAGTGTAGTGATCCGCGTGTTTGTGCAATAAAAGTAATGACGAGTGACAGGCCTATCCTAATTATATGTGTTTATATGCCTACGGATTCTGCGGACAACCTAGTGGATTTTACGAACTGCTTGGGAACGGTGAGTGCAATAACAAATGAATGCATGATCGAATCAGTGTACGTGCTAGGTGATTTTAATGCCCACCCAGGTGAATTGTTTTTTAAAGAACTTGACGGGTTTTGTAAAGAACTAAAGTGGATTTGTATCGACACGGAAAAATTAGGTTTAGATAGTGATACATATACATACGTGAGTGAAGCACACGGGTCGCGCCGTTGGCTCGATCATTGTTTAATTACGAACTCGGCTTTGACATCTGTTAATAATACGTATGTAAAATATGACCCACTGTGGTCTGATCACTTTCCGCTTATATTAGAATGTAATTTTCATATATTGACGGCGAAGCTTAACCCAACTAAATCATTAATTAATAAAGCTGTCTGGGGGGAAAGACAACCAGAGGAGATACTTTTATATAGAAAAGAGTGTCATAAAAATCTTAGGTTAATTGACTTTCCTTCTCAATTAGGGTCTTGTTGTGATAACATATGTAAGAACAAAAACCATACTGATATTATAGACCAACTCTATGCAGACATAGTTAGCTCTCTCACTCGTTCAGCCGGAAGTACAAAGTTGTGCACTAAGCAAGGGAGAAAGGCTGTGATTGGTTGGAATAGGCATGTCAGCGAGGCTTACAGAGAGGCCAGGTTAAAGTTCCAGGTTTGGGTACTACATGGTAAACCCTTTTGTGGAAAAACCTATGATGATATGTATGTAAGTAGAAAAATATTTAAATCGAAATTAAAATGGTGTCAAGATAACGAAAATAAAATAAAAATGGATTTAATTGCCACAAAACACACTAATCAAGATTTCCGTGGTTTTTGGAAGTCCACAAATAGACTTAACCCTAAGCCTGGCTTACCTGTGAGCGTCGCTGGCGTTACTGATACAAAAAACATTGCTAACTTGTTTAAGAATCATTTTTTAGTTCAGACGCCTTTACACCCGACTCCTTCGGTGTTTTCAGCTGATCCGATGGAGGTCAAATTGAGCTTACGATTTACAGCTAAAGAGATAGACAAAGCCATTAAATCAATATCACGCGGTAAGTCTCCTGGCCACGACGGTATCAGCATTGAACACCTACAGCATGCTGGTCCACATATATCTCGAGTATTGTCTATGCTGTTTAACCTTTGCATAAGTCATAGCTATTTGCCTACTGAATTAATGAAGACGATAGTTATCCCAGTTGTTAAAAATAAAACTGGTGATTTATCGGATCTGGGTAACTATAGGCCTATATCACTACCTACTACTATAGCCAAGGTATTGGACAGGGTGCTTGAGACCCAATTAAATAAACATCTTAAATTAAATGACAACCAATTTGGTTTTAGGCCCAGACTCTCAACCGAAAGCGCAATTTTGGCTCTCAAGCATACTGTCCAGTATTATACTAGTCGAAGTACACCGATTTACGCTTGCTTTCTGGATCTATCTAAAGCTTTTGACCTGGTTTCCTATGACATATTATGGGAGAAGTTGAAGAAGGAGAACATGTGTCCTGAAATAATAAATATTTTTCGCTACTGGTATGGGAACCAGGTCAACAGTGTAAGATGGGCGGGACAGCTATCGGACCCTTACAAAATGGAATGCGGCGTGAGGCAGGGAGGTCTGACCTCTCCTGTCTTATTTAATCTGTACATGAACGAGCTTATTGAGTCGCTCAGCAGTACTCATGTCGGCTGTCATATAGATGATGTATGTGTTAATAATATAAGTTACGCTGATGACATGGTGCTGCTGAGCGCCTCGGTGTGTGGTCTAAGGAAACTCCTAAGCATATGTGAAACATATATCAAAACACATGGCTTACTCTACAATGCAAAGAAAAGTAATTTTATGATCTTTAAATCTGCCAACAAATGCCCGTCCAGTATTCCACCTATTAAAATTAACGGTGTTCCCTTAAAGCGAGCAGACACTTTTAAATACCTGGGCCATGTCGTGACCTGTGATCTGCGCGATGATTGCGATATTGAAAGGGAGCGGAGGGCCTTGTCAGTGAGAGCTAATATGATATCACGAAGGTTTGCACGATGTTCGATACAAGTAAAGATAACATTATTCAGAGCATTTTGTACATCATTCTACTCGTGCAGCCTGTGGAATTACTATACTCGAAAAGCTTACGAGGCCCTTCGTGTCCAATACAATAACGCGTTCAGGGTGCTGGTGGGGCTGCCGCGGCACTGCAGCGCGTCGGGCATGTTCGCGGAGGCCCGCGTCGACGGCTTCCACGCCATCATGCGCAAGCGCCTCGCCGCGATGGCCGGCAGAGTGCGCGCCAGCCCCAACTGCGTCCTGAGCATGATAGCGGGCAGACTAGACTGCCCTTTCATTAACAATGTCAGTAAGCAACATGTTTTATCTATCTAATTAATTAATCTTGACATAACTAGTTTGACATTTAAATTTGACATAATAATTTTACTCGATAGGGTTTATTTGGGTTAAGCTTCATTTAATTAATTTAACCTGTTTAATTGTTCCTACATGCTATTTTAATATATTTTACAGCTTGACATTTTTATTTATATAAATTGTCATTTTTACATTATTGACATTTTTATAGTTAAGTGCACAATTTGATGATTCTTTTTAATTTATATAAATATTTCAAATCATTGACATGTTTAAACAATTTGTGAGGAGTCCTGTGACTTGAAAATAAACAATTATTATTATTATTATATTAAATGGTGATTATATTTTGTTCCAATTAAATTAACTCTATTATTCTTATTTAATTAAATTCAATATTTTATTTTATTTTTTAAGTGACATTGTTGTATTTTATTAATAATTATTATGGGTCTATGCCACCTGCAAATAAATTGATTTATATTATTATATTATATAATAATTGTCCAAATCAGTGAAAACTGAAAATGAGCTAATACTACGGGAGGTATGGGAAAAAAGCAAGGCCATTTCAAAAACTATTACAGTGAACAAGTAAGGTTGCCTTGAAGAGAACACTTTGAAGTGATAAGGCCACCCATATTGCATCATTTCATGTTACTATATCACTGTATGTTTTTAAATATTTCACCATTCTATGCAAAAGGCAATAAAAGTGTTTGAAACGAAAAGTTTTCCTTAATATTTCATCAGTATTCAAAATGTTTAAGAGGGTTTGTTATAGATCTATCTTTTTATATTTAAGTTTTTAATTCTTACGTTGTACAAGAAATAAATTTTGTATCTCTTTTAATTTTTCTGTAAGTAAATTTATTGAAAACATAATGAATATTATTCTTTTGTAGATTTATTTTATTTAAGTCTTGTCTTCAGTTGCAACCATTCATCGCTTATAAACGAACTTAAAACCAATTTGTTCCTTCCATACTGAACTGGGAGCGAAGAAAAAACAAAGAATGTGCCAGCTGCTTCTCTTCCCAGGCAAACTTTAAAAGTCAGTTTCGGGACAGAGGTTTTATTAGATATTTTTTTGTGGGCGATAGGCTGACCTCCTGTCACTGCAATAGTCTCTATCCACCATTTAATACCTCCAAATTTGTCGAACGTGAAGTCAGTTTTGTAGCCTCTGGTGTTCTGCCTACCCCATAAGGGATACAGGCGTGAAGTTATGTATGTATATGTTAAAACCAATTTGATAATTTATTTCATTAACTACACAAAAAGCTTTATTAATGAACAAGTAAGTATTTAAATCGTTTATAAATAATTTAAAACTCAAAATAATGAACCTTCAAAAATCACCTTAAAAAACATGCATAGCCAGTTTTCCTCGTCAATTACTCGCCGTCTCCACTCATCGTTATTACCAAAAAAATCAAAGCAATCTCAATTAAATGTCGAAACAGCCTAAACTGAATGTCGTCTTCGACAATAAAAGCTGTGGATGCTTCATAAAAACGATGTCTACCCTCCCAGACCTTTGTCTAGGAATTTTTCATTTCCCTTCAAAGATGCGTTCAAGAGAACAAAGTACACGAATATTACTTAAACTGAGAAGTTAGGCACTTTAAATTGTTAAATTTTTACTATACATAATTGGAAATACCTATTACACTTTCCGACCGGATATATCGCGTATGATTATATTTTACACCAACTGTTGCGCGGAATTTCGAATTCTGTTGGAATTTCGGGAAAAAAATAATAATGATACATGTATATAGGTAATGAAAATAAAATAATAATAGCCTATGTGCTATACCAGATTGTAATTTATCACTATGCCATTCATACATCTAAACATCCATCCAGCCTAACATTCACATTTATAATATTAGTAAGATAAGATTTTAACTCGACTTACCATGGAGGTCACGATGACGCAAAAGGAGGACCTAACTTTGTTTTATGGTACCTGTTAAACGGATGAGCCGATTGGAGTTTCATCCTCGACCTCATCTTCACTTTCCTACCATCAGGTGAGATGAAACACCAATAGAAAAAGAGTGCCATTGGAAGTCTTTTCAGTCGGAATTTTTTTATTTTTTGAAAAAAATTTAAGCAATGATCTCCAAGGTATTATTTTTCTTCTCTTCAGATATGCTCTTCTTTTTCAACCGACTAAAAAAAGGAAAAGGTTCTCAATTCATCGCGTATGTTTTTTTATGTTTATTACCACATAACTTTTGACATAAAGTCAAAACTCTGGCTCTCCATTTTATTACACATTGTATAGAAGCGGTAGAATATCCTAAGCTAGCCGAAAAATAAAGACATTTTGAAATAAACAACCACCCCAAGTCCACAGTCTTCGCAGTCAAACCACGACAACAAGCCTACACCCATTACTCAATTTCCGCATTTCGATTGTGGGGCGACAATCAAATGGGAATCGAATATTGTACCTTTCGAGTGACGACTCGGTTCGTTAATGGAATCAACATAAATTGAGTTTCAAGTATTTACGTCGCTACGCTTCTGTTTATTATATTTAAGGGTGCTGTGAGTTTTTGAATTAAGATTAATACAGAATATTATATTCAATTGATTAGTTTTATTTTCAAAAAATTTTCTTAGAAATAATAATCGTCGTCATCATCATCCTTCGTAATGAGTTCACTGCAGGTCACGGGTCTCTCTCCCGGTTGATTTGTGGATGTCATTCTATTTGGAGGGTCAAAAATGGATTCATTTGAATGGAATGGAAAATCGTGACTAACAGTCACTGTATCCACGGTATACTTGAGACTATATTTAAGACTCAAGGCCTTGCAGTGTACCGTAGAAAGGACCAATAGGCGCAGATTAGACTACCGAATGGAAATTCAGTTATTCAGAAATTAGTATTTTTTTATATTTTAATTAAAATGATCACTTATAATACATTATTGGATGTCTATTTAAAAGGCGTGGCAGTGGGGGGTAACAGGATCTCGGGATCATTCTACTTTCTTAAGCAAAACAATTCTCTAGAATGAAAAATTATCTGACGGACAACCCGCGTAATTTTTTTATTACTTTACTTTTAATCTTTCAAATGTAATTCTTACATCTGCCGTAAGGTTGGTTTGCGCTTATAAACTCTTTATTTACAAAATGTTAGTCGCACACAAACCTTACGGTACTCATCACAAAGCGTTTGATGATGATGACCCACGCACTCAACGACTAGTTTGAGTCCGATCTAAATCAGTTAAACAGACTTAACGTCATAGTAAACTTCCCTTTAAACGGCCCTTCTTCTTCTTGATGTGCCTCTCCGACTATCGGAGGTTGGCAGTCAGCTCTGCACAACGAGTCCTGTCTTTTGCGAGGCAAAATAGATCTACAGCTCTCGCTACTCCTGTCCACTCTCGAATATTTCTGAGTCAAGACGTCTTTCTTCACCCAAATTGCCTTTTGCCAAAAACTTTGGTCCATTATTATCGATCGTAAAGCCCTAAGCAATTAAAATATTTATTTATTTATTGACAGGTATTTCTACAGCGATATATTTGATACATAGAAAAATTATAATTATTATTCACTAGCTGCTGCCCGCGACGTCGTCTGCGTGAACGCTATGCAGCACCAAACGCACCTACGATTATAACACTGCTAGCGTGATAATATGTAGCCTATAATTATGTTGACCCGACTTCTTAACTATCTTCATGCCAAATTTGAAGTAAATCCATGCAGTACTTTTTGAGTTTATCCCGGAAAGACAAACAGACAAACAGACAAAAATTCTAAAAACTATATTTTTTGTTTCTGTTTCGATTGTAGATCATACCCCAAGTATTCTTTTAAAAAAATATTCAATGTACAGTTTTGACTTTCCTACCATTTTATTATATGTATAGATATGGCCACAAACAGAAATACACAAACTATATAGTAAAATCCATGATGTACATAACAATTGGATTTAAAATAAAAAAAGAGTTTTGAAAATTACAATTGTTATATAAAGATGAAATTAAAAATGAAATCAACATTAAAGTTTATGTTTATAGTATTAAAAATATCTAAATAATCAAAAACCAAGTTAAAAAACATAAAAAAAACAACACCAGACGTTAAGGAACATAAAATAAAACATAATAAAAAAACAACATAAGAAGGTAAAATCTCACCGGTCTGGATGTGTGTGTTCGTGTGTGGGTGTGCGTGTGCGTGTATGGTTATGTACCTATGATACAGTTAACATGAAGGGATCCTACCAGTAAGCGGAATAGGTCAAATTAGTTGCCTTTTAAGATACGCTTGTCCACGGATAGTGTGACTATTCCAAACTGACCTACGTGGAGTAATATTTGTTTGTGAGAACTTTATTTATGTTGACAACTTTGGCGATGGGGTAAACCTGTCTGCCTCAGACGCCAGTGGTCGCGGGTTCGATTCCGTGGTCGCGGGTTCGATTCCCGCTCGAAACAAGAAAAAATAATGTTCCGTGTCTGACTGTTTATCTATTTATGTACTTATTGATATTCTAGGTTGCTTCCATGCTGGACTGGGAGCGAAAGAAAACGGTAGAATGTGCCAGCTGCTTCTCTTCCCGGGCATACTGTAAAAGTCAGTTAAGGGACAGAGGTTTTAAAGGCGTTTTTGTGGGCGATAGGCTGACCCCCTGTCACTACAATAGTCTCTTTCCATCTTTATAATAACTCCAAATTTGTCAATCGTGACATCAGATGGACTTGTAACCTCTGGTGTTCTGCCTACCCCATAAGGGATACAGGCGTGACATTATGTATGTATGTATGATATCCTAGGTTCCCCCCTAGTTCGCTTCATGGTATCGCATAACACAAGCTATGCTTACTTTGAGGCCATGTAGTTGTGTGATTGTCTGGGGATTTTATTTATTTATTATAAAAGCGTAGTCGCTCGAATTAGACGCCATTTACATTGGGATAATCCAGGCATGGTAGGACTGTTACAAGCCACGCGCTGTAATTTTTAAATTTTAATTGACACATAAATTATTGACGTCATCAAGTCTAGTACTACATGACCTACTTGACTTAAATTTCCTTTGTTATATGGGGCAGGGGGCTTTCACAGCTTCGCCATCCCGCTCGTTCTTGAGCTTCGGGCTTCAGTTCGCTCCAGGTCTCGCCTCTGCGATGATCGTCCTACTCCAGGTCTGTTTAGGGCGGCCACGCTTACGCTTTCCTTCGATATATATGTTCAGGGTCCCTTCGGCGTTTAATTTAATGATCGATCGGAGTTTCTCCACAGCGATCTCACAGTTCTAAGTTGAAGATTTTCTCGGGACAATAAACTTCGAGAATACCGCGATGACAACGGTAATGACGACCTGCAGCCGGCACGTGATGTCTTTGGTAACATTCCACGTCTCACATCCATACAGCAACACGGTTTTATCGTTGAACCGGAATATCTTGAGTTTTACTCTCCTAATTAATTGCCGCAATTTCCATATGGGGTGGAGCTTTGCGACGGTTGCTCTTGCCTTGGCGATTCTCGAAGTGATGTCTTTTTCGGTCCCTCTTGTTTCCGACACAACACTTCCGAGGTATGTGTATTTGTGGACTCTCTCCACATCCTCTGTGCCAATAAGCAAGAAGTCGGAAATAAGGAGCGGCGCAACGAGCCATTATTACATAAAAAAAACCTTAATTCAAAATACACAGATAGCAAAACAGATAATAAACTGTGATTTTCAATTCACAGTAAACAACAAAGAATAAACAATAAAAGAGTAAATTCGAGCGGCTGGTAGATGGTATTTGTCCGACGCCCATATTTAGTTACTGGTCGTCATTACTAGCCTGTATTTATTTAAATTCGCTGACCGCAGTGTTGACAACTTTCAATGAATACTCGTCTATGCGTTAATTAATTTATTTTTGACTTTATAAATATATATATTTGCCACTATCCGTGAGTTTGCTTAAAATCCTGCAATCGTAACTGATTAAACCAGGATAAAAAAAGGTATTTGGGGTATGAACTTCATGTGTAGCAAAACCAAATTTATATAAATAACAAATATCTATTGGATAATACATAACTTCACGTGTGTATCCCTTATGGGGTAGGCAGAACAACAGAGGTTATAAAACGATCTGATGTCGCGTTTGACAAATTTGGAGGCATTAGGTGGAGAGACTATTTCAGTGAAAGAGGGTCAGTCTATCGCCCACAAAAAACCTCCAAATTAAATCTCAGCCCCTTAACTGACTTTTACAGTATGCCCGGGAAGAAAAGCAGCTAGAATATTCTATGTGTATCCTTTGCTCCCAGTCCAGCAAGAAAACATTGGAGTATTACACTTTCAAAATCAAAATATTTTAAATTTGAATATTTATGCAAGTATCTATGAGATAAAAAAGACTGGCGTAAAAATCTCTCAGCATTTCTTTGTCAAACGTGCAATTAACTTTTATTTTCTCTCCTTAAGAAATTAATCCCAATCAGATCAGTTTAGGAAATGAACTTTTCCATATTGAATAGGACCTGGGTGTATTTTTTTTTTATATATTGTCTTCCATGCCACCTGATGGAAAGTGCGCATGAAGACTATGGTGTTACACGTCCATCCACGAGAAACCTATTCACTCGAAACTTAAAAGTTCCAGGACTGTAGTGGTCTGGAAAAACAGACGCAGGCAGATTGTTCCACTCCTTGGCAATCCGTACCAAAAAGGAACTATTGAAACGTTTTGTTCGACTTCTGGGTAGATCCACTATATAGGGATGGAAGTTCTGTCTGCGTCTGGTAGTCCGGTGGTAAAAAGGAGTGCGTTCGATTTGTTCAAAAAGAGCACTCGCACACTCACCAAAATGTACTCGATAAAATACTGTCAAACATGCAACCTTATGGCGATGCTCCAGCGTCTGCAATTTTTTATTTGTAAGGTTGTTGTTATTTATATATGTATAATGAGATATCCCCTAGGTCCCATTATACATAACAAGCATTTATTTTTAAGTTTCTGTGTAATTACTGGAATTAGGACTTATCAACTAAAGTGAGAGGTTTAAGAATGTAATAGTAAGCGGTTATGGTTACTCATCATTACGTCTCTCTTCTGGGTGACGAGGAGGTTTATTCCGTAATCCCAGCTGTTTAGTGCTGGTTAGTGGATGTCAGAATTTTCAGGGTGCCGAAATGGCTTCTGGCAAACCCTACCGTATACAGCACCCGGGACCGACTGCTTAACGTGCCCTCGGAAGTATGGAAGTCTTCTTGTGATATATATGATTAGCGGTCACCCATCCTAATACCGGCCGCGCCGAGCACGGTTAACCTGCAATATCGTTTGATATGCATAGTAACCATGGTAACACAATGACTTCATGAAGATAAAGATGGCACAGGTCCATTAGAAACCCATTTGATCAGGAAAAATAGATTTATTTTACTCTTTGAACTGTTTTTTCTTTAAAATCTAATAAGAATTAATAATTTGTTCATAATATTAGCCGCTCGTTAAAACAACGTTATATTCAGAAGTTATCGCCCAGGCCGTTCATTGCCAACTTGAGGTGACTTACAATTTGAATTGTGGTCGCGGTTTGTTCCGATCGAGGTCCTCTGTTTACTCTACCAGCTAAGCTGCATTTAAACTTTCATGCTTCGATGATATCGTTTTAAAACTTTGCTTACGTAGGGTGTGCTTTGAAAAGACCTACTGCCGCTGAATTTAGTCGATCACTTTGGCGATGGGGTAACACTGTCTGCCCCAGACGCCAGTGGTCGGGGGTTCGATTCCCGCACGGATCAAGAAAAAAAAAATCCGGCTCTGGGCGTTTATCTATAGGGTCGCCTAATAATAGTCAATAATATTTTAATAGCAGATTAAGACTGATGAGTGGGTCATAATTACGAAAAAGATTTTTTTTTTTAAATATTTTTCATAAATTAAAATTTCAAAATTCATCTCAGTGATTAAAATTTAAGTTTGTTCTGTAGTTTATGACTACACAGCAAGTAATAAAAACGTTACTATCTAATTGTATGTAGTCATAAAATGCAGATTAATCTTAAATTTTACTCACAGAGAAGAATTTAGAAATTTTAATTTATGAAAAATACTAAAAAAAAATATATTATTTTTCGAAATTCAGACCCACTCATCATGTCTAATATGCTATTAAAATATAATTGACTATTATAAACGGACCCTGTATATTATGTATTTATATTCTAGGTCCCCCCTAGTTCCCTACATGGTATCCCATATCACAAGCTCTGCTTTTGGGGCCATGTAGTTGGTGTGATTGTCTGGGTTTTTCTTTTAAATAAGTGTGTAGTAAAAGGTGACTAGTGCGTGTGGCCCACGATTTGGTGGTAGCACCCTTTCAGTATTTGCCTGCCTAGCAACCTCTCGCAGTTATGTGTTCCGGTAATACTTTATGAAGATCCAGGTCTTTCCTAAGCCCGTGTGCCATCTTGTGTGTCATCTTCGACCTCATCTTCACTTACCATCAGGTGAGATTGAGGTCAAACACGGGTTCAGTCATAAATAAAAAAAAACATGTAATCGCAATTGAAATTCTTTTTTACGGAAATATAAAGATATGGCACCACTAACTTTAGTCGCTGATGATGAACATAGCTACTTTTGACGCGGCTTTTCATTGATAATACTACGACGTAGTACTACAAGATGTTTTGTAGTAGCGCGTAGTCTATTCTATTATTAAAATTTAGAGTGACCATGCTTTCCTTAAATGTGAGTGACTATACTACTTTCCTTGTAAAAAAATTCATACTTACCGTTTTTGCTAAAATCGTTTCTATAAATGATACTTATTCTGTAAAAGAAATTTGGCCGATGACTAAAAAAACAATTCTGTATGTATAGAAATAGTTTTCACATCAAACTTTAAATCATTGCAAAGCCGATTTTCAAACAACTAAATTACGCACAATCTAGGTCTATGTACATTTTGAATGCACTTTTTATGACACATAAAAAACTCATTCATTTATTGACATGGAAAGATATAGGGTCTCTCCTGCCTTATCTCTTTTGTTAGGTAATAGCTTAAATGATGATCGAGTCAAACGTTTCATGAAGGGTGTTTACAAGTTGAGGCCCACCAATCCAAAATATAATACTTCTTGGGACCCAAACATAGTGTTAAATTATTTGGCCACTCAATGGCCAAATGAAAGCCTTAGTTTAGAAGATTTCTCTAAGAAACGCTGACTCTGCTAGGTTTGGTGACAGCGCATAGAGTACAAACGTTTTCTCTCATTAAAATAAATAATATAACTCAAAACAGAACAGAAATCTTAGTTAAAATACCTGACTTAGTAAAAACTTCAAAACCAAACTCCTTTCAACCCCTTCTAAGGCTACCATTTTTTCATACAAATCCTGCAATATGCCCTGCCAGATGCATTTTAGATTATATAAATAAAACGAGTGGTTTACGTAGTTGTGACACTTTATTTATTAGCCACAAAAGACCTCACTTAAAAGTTTGTCTCAAACTTTGAGTCACTGTATCAAATATACTTTACAACGCAGTGGCGTGGACACATCAGTGTTTAGCGCGCACAGCACGCGCCATGCGGCCACTTCCACTGCTAGCAGAGTCGGTGTCAATATTGATGTCATACGGAAAACCGCAGGATGGAGTAATACATTCTCAGTATTTGCCAAATTCTACAACAAAGAAATTGTATCGGATGCCAATCAATTTGCAACTAGTATTTTATGTAACTCCTTAGAATAAATAGATGTATATTTGTGATTTATTACTGTTGGTTATACTCTAACAATACAGTTTTACTTATACCTATACTGCAAAAATAATTCACATTAAAATACTCTGAACATCCTACAACATGTTAACATTAAATCGCAAAGAATTAAGCCGTGAAACATAATTAAGGATCAAACGAACTTACCAAGTGAAGTTCGATCACAATTATGTGAACGGCTTAATTCGAAGCGATTGATATAAACCCGCCCAAACAGTATTCCTTTAAAGTAATATCACCCACCCATAATTAATGTGAATTATTTTTATGGGTACTACCTAGGAACTTTAGCTCTAAACAAAATGATTATTGAGGAGGGATGATGAGAGGAAGTAAGTGGAGATTAGTTCAAGAGCGGGGATCAGGGTTGCCAAAAAAAAAAAAAAAACCTGTCTCTGAAAACCGTGCAAGGCTGACGCTTGGAAGTACTACTACGACATGTTAACATTAAATCGCTTCGAACTAAGCCGTTCACATAATTGTGATCGAACTTCACTTGGTAAGTTCGTTTGATCCTTAATTATTCAATTGTCCGCTGCATTTTCGAATGGCGGCACAAATCTGAGAGGTTCAATTTTCTACAGACAGACAACAATCAACAGGCAGATCCATTTTAATCCAATTTTTAAGCTTAAATTGAACCATATGGATATGATATTTTTGGTGGGGATTTTTGAAGTCTCCAAAGACCAATTGAAATGACCAATAAGCCGCACTAAACTGATACGCTGAAAGTCGACATAGCCTAGGCCATCGCTCAGTTTCAGTAGAATTAATGCAGCGGAGTCATTGAAGATCGGACTTCCCAAATCCATGCGAAACTGCGGCGGCCATTTGAATTATGTTATATTCAAAACAAAATGGCATAAATGGGCCTTTTTGTTAATATTTCAC
This sequence comes from Stenoptilia bipunctidactyla, assembly GCA_944452665.1. NCBI lineage: Eukaryota > Metazoa > Arthropoda > Insecta > Lepidoptera > Pterophoridae > Stenoptilia > Stenoptilia bipunctidactyla. The sequence continues at coordinate 1,562,197 of OX101745.1, read as the reverse complement.
ACATAACCTGTTTTATTCCATTTTGAAATCGACCCGTCCTTGTTGAAAGAACTAATATTACAGATACGAAATAGAATTGAAAAATATCATTACTTCGTCTATTCTATTCAAACAACGGAACAGCCCTACTCGTACGAGATAGTAGAATAACCAATTAATTTCTAGAATATTGCGTAGACAATTGCCACTTGAAATGGTCACAATAGCGTATAGAGCGCCCTCTGGTGCATGCCGTGATATTGGGACGCAAAATAATGGCCGAGACAGGAATAGTGTAATAATAAATAAACCTAGGCTTCTCACAATATATGGCGGGTATCAATTATATTATCAGAATATTATCAGAAAACTGTTCATTTTGCCTACGAACTGTAGAATTCACTACCAAAATGCCTTTCTTTATTCAAAATCTTGACATCTAAACCACTGTTTACGAACTGTTTGACTGTAATGGGTTGCTAGTCAATGTCGTTACATTTGACCATTTACAAAATAAATATTTTTTTCTAGCCAACGACGACGTAACATGTTATTGATTTAAATAAATGCGGTAAAGGTTACTAATTACAGAATAAGTCATTTTATCTAGCCAACGACGTAACAATTTATTAATTTAACCAAATATCCTATCAAATATCTGTCAACATATCAATAATTCAGTTATCTCTTTCTAACTTATCTATAACAGTTTTTGAAAAAAGGTCGAGTATTCTTAAATAACCGAAAAAATGTGATAAATAAAAATTACCCGGCCAGGACTCGAACCTGGGACCCCTCGTTTGCCGGACGAGTGCTCTTCCACTGAGCTACCGGGGCTAGTGGAAGAGCCGATAGCTCAGTGCTCTTCCACTGAGCTAACGGTAGTGGAAGAGCCGGTAGCTCAGTGCTCAGTGCTCTTCCACTGAGCTACCGTTAGCTACCGTTAAAGTCGTAGAACAAATGTTGTTGGAATTGATGAGCAGAAGCAGCTTACAAAAGTTGATGCGCTAATTAAAATAAACCCTGTATACTTCGCAACTTATTCGGTAGTAAATAGGTGCAAAGTCTTATAAAAATATTGAAACATTCCATAAGATGTGACTGTACACGATCTCCTTTTATTGATATTTTACTACGATTTCTTTTACCACTAGTATTGCTTCGGAAATAGGATCATAAATTAATTTTTTTAACTATAAACTAAGCCTGCGTATGTGATTCTTACTACATTTAAGAAGTACTAGAATGCATGAAGGATCAGTGCCAAGGCCCCTTAGCTTCTAATATTTGCCACAAAATGCGAAGATATGGGGCTGTTATTTAAGTTTGTTTTGAGAAGACCCATAATACCTAGTTAATCCTAAGGACCATATTTCATACCTTTAATATATGAATTCAGTTAAGGGACAGGGGTTAAAAAGGAAAGCGTTTCCTCCTAACTCAACATTTTGTAACACGTGCCTATTCTTATTTTTAAATGATATTTTATTACGCAAGGTGCGTGGCATACCCACACTCAGAGTAAATAGAGCTACGTCTCTAATCAGATTCTATAAATTTTTGTTGAATGGGAAAACAAAAAAAAAATATTAATGTTAATAAGTTGTAGAACAAATGTTGTTGGGATTGATGTGGAGAAGTTGCCTACAAGAGTTGTTGCGTTAATTAAAATAAATCGTGGGAAGATAGAGTGACGAATTTGAGAGTGTTGCAGTTACTCGACCAGAAAAACGAGGTTTTAAATACCATAAAGCGACTTAAGCTGCAATTTGGTCACATAATGCGCAACAACAAATACCAGCTAATAAAAAAAAACTACATATATAAATAACTTTACACCTGTATGGGGTAAGCAGAATACAACAATCTAATCTCACGTTTGGTGGAGAGAGACTATTGCAGTGGCAGGGGGTCAGCCAATCGCCAACAAAAAAAATCCAATAAGACCTCTTTTTTATATTGTAAGGATAGGACGTTTGTCTTCCATACTGTAGTGGTCAGGAAAAACAGACGCAGGCAGATTGTTCCACACCTTGGCAATCCGTACCAAAAAGGAACTATCGAAGCGTTTTGTTCGACTTCTTGGTAAATCCACTATATAGGGATGGAAGTTCTGTCTGCGTCTGGTAGTCCGGTGGTAAAAAGGGCCCACCCAATTAAGTCAAAAAGAGCACTCGCACACTCACCAAAATGTAGCCGATAAAATACTGTCAAACAAGCAACCTTACGACGATGCTCCAGCGTCTGCAATTTTTTATTTGTAAGCTTGTTGTTATTTATGAGTTTACGGGCTCTTCGGTCAACAGAGTCTAGCGCTTCGAGCTGGTATTTGGCAGAACCATCCCAAAGGTGACTACAGTACTCCAGTACACCTCTGTCCCTTTACTGAATTTTACAGTATGCCAGGGAACTGTTACAGTTTTTCCTTGGCATGGAAGAATCTCATGGCCAACAAACCTTAGGACGTGGTTAAATTTGAGCACTAAATCCCTATTTCACGCTACTGTGATCACGATAAAAATTCCCTCAATGGGCCACCATTGTTCGGTAGGAGATGGCACTGAAAGAAGAAGAAGTACCTTCCTATTATCATTACCACAACCTTATATGAAAAGCTCTGAAAGGCCATGAGCCTCTCCCCTGGATGTCTAGGAGTTATAGGCTAAAAAACATTCAAACTGATCAGTAGATATCAGAGTTTTCAGATTGCAAAGATGAATTCTAATGAACCTTGATGTCTCATTCTGCAATATGAGAATCGTAGTTATAAATATCATACTAAAACAGTTAAAAGTGGGAGGTATCATAGTACACGATCTGACCCGAGTCAGTTAAGAGAAGTTTGTTTGAACCCTGGACCTCAAGAACCGCAGGCATGCACTAAACCAATGCGCCATGGAGTCCGTCAAAATATTTTTATATAGATTTTTTTATATGTACCATCGAACCAACTTTATTATGACCCACAACAAGCTCAATTTGGCAAACCGTCTAAATGCTAGTAGGTCGAAATTCGCTTGAAGATAGGTTTCCTTGGTGACGAACTTCGTTGACGTCGAACAGCTCAATTCGTACAGTATCTAAAATGTCCTATGTGCATTAATGGCGGATTTTAATATTCAACTGACTATAGGATGAGTAACCGATACAGGTACAAAACTGGTAGAAAATAAATAGCGTTTTACAATATCTATTACCTACGAACTGTAAGTTCTCAAATTTGGCATGGGCCCTCTCTACATGACGTTCTTTCAAGAAAATAGGCGATATGTGATTTATAGAATATCACGCATTCGCAAATTATTTGTATGATATTTGAACTAAATAAAGGTATAAACTTATTCAATTAATGTTTCCTATGTTTTGGTATGCGATAAATATATTATGGTATGTTTTAGAGCTTTTTGTTAATAATTACGTTTAATTGCTTGCGTAAAACGAAACGCTATTATTTTGACTTATTTATATTTAAAAGATAAATTATGTCATTCAATAATACTCGTCATTTTTTAGATTTAGAAAGAGAAAACTGGATTATTGATATGTTGACAGATATTTGATAGGATATTTGGTTAAATTAATAAATTGTTACGTTAATATTTGCCACAAAATGCGAAGATATGGGGCTGTTATTTAAGTTTGTTTTGAGAAGACCCATAATACCTAGTTAATCCTAAGGACCATATTTCATACCTTTAATATATGAATTCAGTTAAGGGACAGGGGTTTTAAAGGCGTTTTTGTGGGCGATAGGCTGACCCCCTGTCACTACAATAGTCTCTCCCCATCGTTATTATACCTCCAAATTTGTCAAACGTGACATCAGGTGGTCTTGTAACTTCTGGTGTTCTGCCCTCCCCATAAGGGATACAGGCGTGACGTTATGTATGTATGTATGTATGTATATATCTGAGCTGCAAATCTATCCAAAATAAAACACAGGTTTTGAAATTCAGTTTTTAATCAAGAAACACTGGGGATGCATATTTCAACCACTAATAGAATTTGATTGAGTACGATAATATCATAGCTTATTATGAATTATTTAATTAACCATATGTAACCGTTTAATTCACCGCAAAACTTAATCAGCTATGGATCATTAGGTATACAATATTTTAATGATCCTTACATACCTACATACATAACTTCACGCCTGTATCCCTTATGGGGTAGGCAGAACACATGAGGTTACCTATAAAACTATCTGTTGTCATGCTTGACAAATTTGGAGGCATTATAATGCTGGAGAGCGACTATCACCCACAAAAAGCCTCCAATAAAACTTCCGTCCCTTAACTGACTTTTACAGTATGCCCGGGAAGAGTAGCAGCTGGCACATTCTATGTTTTTTCTTTTCTCACAGTCCAGCATGGAAGATCCTTAATAACTATTATTTGATATAAAAATGTATGGACTTCTATATAAATAAAATAAATAAAATCCCCAGACAATCACACCAACTACATGGCTCCAAACTAAGCATAGCTTGCGTTATGGGATACCATATAGCGAACTAGGGGGGAACCTAGAATATAAATACATAAATAGATAAACACCCAGACACAGAACATTTTTTTTTTCCTTGTTCCGTGCGGGGCTCGAACCCGCAACCACTGGCGTCTGAGGCAGAGAGGTTTACCCATACGCCAAAGTGGTCGTCTTTGGCGTATGGGTAAACTTCAATATACTTCACTATCTATCCCCAGAGAAAGCACGTAATTAAAAACAAGATTATTTAAGTTAAAATATTATTTTACATACTAGCTGTGACCCGCGACTTCGTCCGCGTGGATACCGTGTATTAGAGTTGGATAAATACTATTATTATATCCTCCTTGAAGTTAAAACTTACCTTATTCTAAATTTCGTCAAAATCGACTCAGTAGTTTAGCTGTGAAAGCGTTACTGATAGATAAACAGACAGAATTACTTCAAAAACTGTTACAACAAAGCAGTGATCCGCAGTTTCACCTAGGTTTTGTGAAAAAGTATAGGTAGGTAGGTATATTACATAGATGATGCCCGCGACTTCGTCTGTATTGAATTATTATTTCGAGTAGGTTATTTTCTTCTCCAAGGTCCTAACTATCTTTAATAACAAAAATAAAAATGAAGAATCTTCGCCCATATAATATGTATAACTCCTAACCACAAACATAGGTAGGTAACTATCTATTAGGTACATTACAAAGGCACATAGCGTTATAAACAAATCGGTTGCCAAAGTGCCTTAAATTTTAATATTGTCTTAAGTTTTCGCGATAACTATTATGTATGACTATTAAATAAAACACTTTTTAACCGGATTTATCGCGTATATTTACATTTTAAATTTTAACAGTCGCTCGTGACCACGGGGTCTGCAAAGACACCGAAACGTCGAGTTCAATTTTACTTAATTCATGCAATATCTTCATTAATATGCCCCCCCCATTCATAACATACCCCCCCCGCAACTCAAGGCGGACGCAAGCAAATCGAAAGTGCTCCGTATTTAAATTGAAAATAATAGTTAAAAGTGCACAAAATACCTTAAACGTGATATAAAAAGTTACGCAGTGATATAAATCAACCAAAAGTGAAAAAAAAAACTCTTTAATAATCGCATATTCCTGTGTAATCAGCAAAAAACAAACCTCAAAACTCGTATGTATTACAATTACTTTCTAAGGGGAACAAAGGCTTGAACTTTGCATCACGACGATGACACATTGCGGCTAACTGTAAAACTTTAACGGACGAAAAGGAAACAGCCCAGAGTTAAAGTGTGTTCGACAATTTGACGTTATGACGTAGGATCCCTCGTGGACTAATGGAAGGAGGCGCTGACTAAACCAAGAGTGAATCAGTGGGATGGTGGTTCGAACCCCTAACTTTAAAAGACTTAGCTTGACTTTTTTCTTTTATTATATTTTATTTTGATATCATTAATTTTACGACTTTTTTAATTTTAATGCATGTTTATTTTGTCATCATTAATTTTATTTTACTTATTTTCGCTCTAAATTTAATATTCTATACAAACTATTACTTATATTTTTTATTTGGACATTCTTGTTGACAAGTTATTACTTTCTTTATATAATTGATAAGCAAATATTTTGGTTTTTAATAAGTGTCGACAAAATTTTGACTTAGTTTTGCGAATATTTTTGAATGTATGTATAATATTGAACCCCTGAAGACAAGAGAAAAGTAATTTTCAATATAATTACTTAGTTACCTACTTACAACCTAATTAATAAGTCAGACAAATATTTATACAAAACATGGACAATGTAACAATTAGAACGAAAAAAAAGAGAATATCCGATATAGACACAAATTCTGAAAATGATATTAGCCTGAGTGATACAGAGCAATCGTTTAACTCGCTCTCAGACCATGGAAATAAAAGCCTCCCACTGCAAAATAGCTTTGATGACTCCGGGACAATAGAAATGAAACAAAAAATTGAAGATTTGACGAAACAATTATCAAGCGCTGACTCGGAAATTGAAAACTTGACATCTGAAAATGAAAATTTAAAAAAACAACTTATTACACAAGAAAAAAAAAATAACTTCTTAAAAAAAATTGTACAACCGATTAAAATTTCAAAAACGAATTTCAGCAAAACGCCTTGCACACCAATAAAACGACGCTTGACTAATCTTCATATGAAAACTCCAAGAACACCCCTTTTCAATTCACTACATAGAAACGTTACTATAAGTTCTACATTTTCTACACCAATAAAGAAACTGTGTCATGATCAAATATTATTACCGAAACCTATTCCTATGACATCCATCGATGTTGGATCAAAAGTACCAGTGCAAATAGAGGAGCAAACCGAGGTGCAAAACAAACCCCAAATCATAATTATAGGCGACCAGCAGTGCAGAGGACTCTCCACTAAGCTAAGGAGGAGCAGAGATAACAAATGGAATGACCAATACAGCGTGACATCAATAGTGAAACCGAACGCCACAAGCGACCGAGTCCTGAGTAGTTGTCTCGATGTTACAAAAACAATCAGTAAGCACGATATAGTAGTTCTATGCGTCGGCGCGAACGATAAGAATCCATATGTTTTACTTTCTGAACTATGTAATTCACTTTATATTTTGAAAAATTGTGCTAAAGTCTTTATCGTAAATGTAAAATATAACAACTTTTTAAATGTAAATTTATTAAATAGTCATATACAATTAATGACAAAAAATTATATCAATTGTGAGTTTCTAAATATTCATAATAATAATTATAATTCTACATATTTAATCAATAGCGCAAACTATCTCTGTTTTAAACTCAACGTAGAAATCAACTTTATAAATTACAAAAATAAATTCTTAGTACCATGTATTCGACTACCAATCATTTCTAAACTGGCAAAAAACTATAATAAGGACAAATATCTACAGTGTAAGGTGAACAGTGATGAAAGTGGTAAAATAAGTTCAGACCAGTTTTTTCGAGCATAAAATGACTATACTTCATCAAAATATTGCAGGTAATAATTGTTTTAAACTATCGCGGTTATTTTCACTATGATTTAATGTATTTACGGGATTCTTACCACGATTTTCGATTCTATTTTCGCACGTCCGATATTTCGATGCTGTTACAAGCACCATGATCGCGGACTGTCAGTGCTTCAACAGTCCGCGATCATGGTGCTTGTAACAGCATCGAAATATCGGACGTGCGAAAATAGAATCGAAAATCGTGGTAAGAATCCCGTAAATACATTAAATCATAATATTGCAGGTGTTCTAGGGAAGCGTGATATAGTCGAAGAGGCAATAATGAGTCTCAGCCAGGAAATAGGCTCGATAGATATTATCTGTTTGACTGAAACATTCATTAAGGGCGGATCTGAATCGAATCTTTATCTTCATGATTATGTTCTAGCATCGTATTACTCGCGCCCTAAAGAAAAAAGAGGTGGATCTTGTATATTATTAAAGAAAGGGTTAAAATACACTAAAATAAATATACAAAAACCAAGTAAACTTAATTTTGAATACTGTGGAGTCGAATTGATAGACTTAAATGTATTTGTCATCTGCATCTATAGAACACCAAATTCTAATTTGGAATGTTTTTTTTTAGAACTGGAAAAATTGCTGCAAGCTTTGTCGAAAAGAAGAAATAAATCTATACTTATTAGTGGTGATTTAAATATAGATACCTTAAAAGATACTAAAAGTTCAAAAACATTATTTAGTTTAGTGTCTAACTATAATATTACAATACATACCAATAAACCGACAAGAAAAAAATCGTGCATAGATCTAATTATTAACAACCTCAATTGTATTCGATGTGACACACACAATTTATGCTTATCTGACCACGAAACGGCTCAAACAATGACATTTACAATTAAAATTAAAAAACAAAACATAAAAACCAATCCTAAATTCTATTTTGACCTAAAGAGAGATCTGAACGAAGAAAATATTCAAAAGTTCGTAGAGTGTATGTCGGCGCTATCATTCAATGAAATCTATAGCGCAAATAATGCGGAAATAGCTTTTAATAATTTACATGATATTCTTGTCCTTTTCTATAATTTATGTTTTCCCCTCATAAAAGTAAAAAATGTGAATAGAACAATAAAAAATAAACTTATTACAAAAGGTTTAAAGAGGTCTTGTATTGTTAAAAGACAACTTTATTTAAAATATAGACTTTGTCGTGACAATAAAATACAAAATAAAATAAAATATAATAAATATACAAAAGTGCTCAAGAAGTGTTTCTTAAGCTCCCAAAAATTAGAAAACATCAATTATTTATCGAAGGCCAAAAATATGTGTAAATCATGCTGGAATTTAATTAAAAACACTACAGAACCAAATAATACGAGTGAATAGGTTTCTCGTGGATGGACGTGTAACACCATAGTCTTCATGCGCACTTTCCATCAGGTGGCATGGAAGACAAACGTCCTATCCTTACAATATAAAAAAAAAAAAAAGAAATACAATCAAAGAAATTGAAGAAATAAAATATAAAAATGACACTTATACAAATCCGCATGACATATGCTTGGCATTTAATCAGCACTATATTGACATTGCAAATTTAAATTCATCAAAGAATTCATCAAAAAATAAATTAAATGAATCAAAAATAAAAACAAACATTAATACAATTTTCATGACACCGGTGAATGAAACGGATATTTTAAAAATAATAATGGGACTAAAAAACACACAAACGACTGGATATGATAACCTGTGCTCCAAAACTTTAAAGGCTGCTGCTAAATTTATTGTGGGACCGTTGACATATGTCATTAATTTATCAATATCTGAGGGAGTATTTCCGAGCAGACTAAAGAAATCTATTGTAAAACCGATATATAAAAAAGGAGAAGTAAATAATATTGACAATTTCCGGCCTATAACGTTTGTACCTGTCTTATCAAAAATATTTGAAAGGGCAGTTTATGATAAACTATACTCATTCTTCGCACACCACAATATACTAAGTAATAAACAGTTTGGTTTCAGAAAAAAATGCTCTACATCCCTAGCATGTTACTATTTAATTAAAGATGTAACAGAATCACTAAATCAAGGAATTTATCCTATTTCAGTCTTCTTAGATATGTCGAAAGCATTTGATCGTGTTTCGCATGAAATACTTTTGAAAAAGTTAGAACGTTATGGTGTAAGGGGAAATGCTTTAAATTGGCTAAAAAGTTATTTAAGTAGCAGAACACAATGTGTAGAAATTTTTCGGTTAAACGAAAACACAATAAGTAAATACCAATCTCCGTATTCCCTCAACCAACGAGGGGTTCCCCAAGGTAGCGTGTTAGGGCCTCTATTGTTTTTAATTTATATTAACGATCTGCCTAAAAGTATAAGTCATGAATGCATATTGTTTGCAGATGACACGACTGTAACAATAAAAACTAAAAATAAACATGACGCTGAAAAAGAAACTAACAAAACGCTTACTGACTTAATAAATTGGCTAGATAATAATGAATTATTAGTTAATATTGACAAAACTAAAATTATAATATTTCAGACATACAATTCTAAAATTCCAAAACTTGACATTAAATTTAATAAAATTCAATTGGATATTGTGAATTCAACAAAATTTTTGGGTGTTATATTAGACAGTCACTGTAATTGGAAGGACCACGTTGGTCATGTTTGCTTAAAAATCGACCGATTTATTTTCGTCCTAAAACAAATAGTTCAGACTGTATCGGTTGCGGCTGCAAAACTCGCTTATCATGGATATGTTTCCTCGGTACTTAGATATGGGCTGATTCTATGGGGCAATTCAGTCGAGGCTCATAAAGCTTTTATTGCGCAAAAAAAGTGTGTAAGATCGATTTGCGGAGCTGATTTTTTAGATAGTTGTAGACCCCTATTTGCAAAATTAAATATCTTGCCGCTTCCATCACTGTATATATTCGAAATTTGTTGTTTTGTCAAACGAAATAAACAATTATTCGGAACCAACAATGAAGTGATCGGCAGACGCGGTAGACACAAAGACAAACTGTACATACCTTCTCAAAAACTGTCGGTGTATAGCAATAATGTCCACTGTATGGCGATCCGAATTTACAGTAAGTTACCTATAAGTCTAAAGGACCTACCTATGAATAAATTTAAAAATGAACTGTTTAAAATTTTATTAAATAAAATGTTTTATAGTGTAAATGAATATTTAAATTTAAATGAACTATGAATAATTAATAGAATATATAAAATTTATATTATATAATTTTTTTTAATTTGACTTTGACATTTTAATTTTTAGATTTGACTAGGAAATATTCTATATTTTTTCTTTATTGACATGTTCCTTTATTTATTTTTAATCATTAGTTTTTTTTAATTGTAAATAATAAATTGTAATTAGTTCATTTTTTTTTATTTTAAAGATCTGTAGCTTTATTTTGTGAAATTATTATTTTTGAATGACTATTGTATTATCTTGACATATTGCTAATTTTTATGTTAATATTATGTATTAGACTTTCTTTTTAATAGTAGGTTAGTAAAAATGAAACTGTTTTGCACGCTATATTTAAAGCAGTATATGATCGAACAAAAATTTTTGTAAACATCTGTTAAAACGCTTATACTGGCAAATAAAGAATTTATTATTATTATACTTAGCTTATTTTTATTCTAGGTAAAGCTAAGTAGTTTTTGCGTGAAAGAATAGATATCCATCCATCCATCCATCCAGCCATTATCAGTGTACATACAATACTACCTATAGTTATGTATGGCTGCTTTTCACTGACAAACGGCTAAGCCAATATTAATGTAATTTGGTATAGTAGTAACACATACGTTACTTTTTATTCCGAAGAAATCTACGGTTTCTGACTTCCAAGAGGCAGAAACGATCATGAAATAAACAAAAACTTGATTTCCATTTTATCTCTGTATGTACAGAAGGCAGTACATCAAGCGTTACAAATCTGTCAAAATTTTTTACTTGAATTTGAACTCTATGCCCTCGATAATAAGTTAAAATTGGTTGGGGAAATTTGACAGGTAATGTGACGCTTGTTCCTTCTGTACCTACCTATATTAAATCGCGCAAAAGCTTGCGCTCGCTCCCGCCTTTTTATACCCTACCGCCGCGAGCCGCGTCGAGCGCGGGAGGCAACCGTTACGCAAAAATAATCCCTATATCATTCAGTATTCACGCGCGATGGGTTATTAGCGTATTTCATGTATAATTTTGGTGTTTCTATACCGATTTACATGATTCTTTTTTTATTGAATACCTATGTTAATTTTTTTTTATTAGGGATGAGTGAGAATATTATAAACGTAAGAGTAAACAAATATAATCAGAAAGCTCCGAACTGCTAAGCTATCGGGATTTACACGTGTTATTGTGAGTCAACCATAAAATATAGACATATAGTGTTGTGGGATATTTTTTATATAATTTTATGAAGAATATTTCTGTCATACATGATTTCTATGTAGCTTTAACCATTAAGGCTGCACCCGCGACGGAAGCTTAAAAAATGAAGTAACTTCTCCCGTTTTTCCAACATTTCCCTTCACTGCTCTGTTGTTATTGATTGTAGCGTGATAATAAGTATACTTTAACCTGCCCAGGAGTATGAAGAATAATTTTACCAAGTTTCGTTAAAATCCGTCAAGTAGTTTTTGTTTCTATAAGGAACATACAGACAGACAGACAAAAATTTTACTGATTGCATTTTTGGCATCAGTATCGCTCATCACCCCCTGATAGTTATTTTGAAAAAATATTTCATGTACAGAATTTACCTCTCTACAGATTTATTATAAGTATAGAATACATACATACATAACTTCACGCCTGTATCCCGTATGGGGTAGGCAGAACACCAGAGGTAATAAAACCATCTGATGTCACGTTTGACAAATTTGGAGGCATTATAATAGTAGAGAGAGACTATTGCAGTGAAAGGGGGTCAGCCTATCGCCCACAAAAACGCCTCCCATAACACCTCGGTCCCTTAACTGACTTTTACAGTATGCCCGGGAAGAGAAGCAGCTGGCACATTCTATGTTTTTCTTTCGCTCCCAGTCCAGCATAGAAGTTTATTTTATTATTAAAATCGATTCCGGCTGAGACTTGAACTCAGATTCCACATTCCTCCGTAAAGACACAGAAACGTCGATTCAAAATAAAATTGCACGCGATGAAATTTGGCTAAAATTTATTTTTGAAGATAATATTATTTGATCGAAAGGGGCTAGTGTTTATGTTACCATAAAATAATGTAAAACTTATTTCGCAATCAATCGAAAACAACTATAAAGTGATTCGATTCAGTGTTATTTGGAAATAATGTCAAATATTTCGTGCAATGAAACTACAATTTGAGGTAGCGATAAAATGCTTGTGCAATGCCTGACCAATTTATATTTAAAATATTCTCAGTTATTTTGTTTTTGGTTACCGTAGAGTCTGCTGGTAAGCTATCTGAGTTTATAATTTTAATACTACGCATTAATTTATGTCAAAAGTGTGTTGGGAATCAAGCTATTGACAAATACCTTCAGAAAAAGATAACAATAATAGGGTTTAGAACAGGGATGTCAACTGAAAGTGATATTTTTGCTCTAAAATAGACCGTTGAATACATCTAAGAAAATTCCTGTGTTTCCCTGTTTCTTGGATTTGTTGAGAGCGTTCGACCTTGTAAACTACGATATAATGTGCGATAAATATAGTTGGTTGGTATAGTGGTCATAGAAACTGAGTTAAATGGGTTAGCTCTTGTTTCGAGGAGTACAGTTTAAATTGTGGGGTCTGGCAGGGTGAGCTAAGCTCATCTCGCCGTTTTTAAAGAAACTGCTAGGTGAGCTATCTTGGCTGTCATGTGCTCAGCGTCTGCCTTAAAAAATTTAGTCATGTGGGTGATATAGTTCTTACGAAGCACTTAGGTGAGTATTATCCTTGTATGAAACTTACGCTTCCGATCATTGCTCCAAATAAAAGGCAACGAAAATGAGCTGATCCTCTTTAAGATAGGTGCCACAGCAGAATGTGTCTCAGTCAGTCAAATAGTTATAATGTTTAAACGCAAGACTGCGACTGGCTAAACCGACAATCTGAGTTGGTATTTTAGCAATTGTATTTTAAAAGCATTTTTTTTTTAAATTAAGGTACCTACCTTAATTTTTTAGAAGTAGTAATTTAAGAAAAAAACAGACATCTCTCATCAAAAGACGTTTAACTTGAGTTTTCTATTTTAGATACAACTAACGAAAACTTTCATGAAGATAAAACAGCATTTTTAGAACTATTAAAAAAGCGATTAATGAAAAATAATGATGATTATGGTAGAAATATGGAATTAAATTCTAAATATGACAAATCATATTTTTCAACTACAGATCCTTTTAAGTCTTTGGAAAATAATGAAAATAATGACAAAGATGGCGAGAAGGTAGATTCGAGAGCCCAACCATTAGTGATGAGGCAAGTAAGTAACAAATACCATTCCGACTTGAGTGAGTTTGAAGATTTTGAGGTTATTGTGCCAAGCAGCGACGAAGGAAAGCAAAGTCATTCAAAACATTATCAAAAACCTCTAAGCAAGCAACTATTTCCATTCGGAGCTAAAAAATATTTTCAAGGAGAAAAAATATTTATTTGGAACGGAGGCACACGGAGAAAAGAATCACTAATCAACAGAAGGAAAGCCTTGATTGAACCTTACGTAAGACCGCCTAAAGGAGCCCCATTATCAACCCAAAGCATATTTACTATTCCAGTACATGATTATATTACTGGACCTTATTTCAAAAAACCTGATTCCAACAAGCCTAATTCCAAAAGTAGAAGGCGATTTTACAATTTAGCAGAAAAAGGAAAAAATTACCAAAGCGGAAAATACAAGGACTATTCGTCAGCTTATTATAAAGAAATACAATCTTTATATGCAATAAGTTCCGATGAAAGAGCCGATTCAAGATCCAAGGTTAACTATAAAATCCTCAGGGTAAGAATATTTTTGTGTAACCTATTTTATACGCATCATCATCATCATCACAACTCCATGTAATGAGCCCACTGCAGGGCTATGAGTCTCTCCTCTGGGTGACGAGGAGGTTAAGGCCGTAATCCACCAAGCTGGCCCGGTGCTGGTTGGTGGATGTCAGATATTTCAGGGTGCCGAAATGTCTTCTGACAAACCCTAACGACTACGGTATACAAGTATACAGCACCCGGGACCGACTGCTTAACGTGCCCTCCGAAGCACGGAAGTCGCTGTTAAACCTGGAAACAGCTTGTTCAGAATCGGCAATAGAATCGATGGCGATAGTTTTAGTAACATATTTTAACTTAATTATCTCTACAGTTCATTAAATAATGAACACCCACTAGCGCGTGTAACGTACGCAATCTCAGTATGCAAGCAGGTACAGTCACGTTACACTTTACACTCACAAATCACTATACACTTTGCAACTTATTCGGTTGTAATAAGGTTTAAAGTTCAATGAAAACATTATATATTATTTAACGTGACTGTACAATTTGAATGAAGCGATCGCGAGCAAGTTAGCACAATACGTCGCGCGTGGAGTGTCCACGCTTTCGCGACAAAAGCAAGACACCACAAGAAGCTTGAAACTTGCTGTCTTTAAAGATAAATAAATATTTTTTTATACATATACCGATTCTTTGAACGAGAATATATGAAAGAAAGAAGGAAGTTAGAAAAGAAGATATTTTTGTGGTGTCTTGCTTTTGTCACGCGAATTATGACACTGGGGCGTGGTGCTCGCTCACTACCGCTTCATGCGACGGCGTAGGTACCTACTTGCATCTTCGTATTGCATACGATACGCTTGCGAGTGAGTGTGTACATAATTCAAGGATCTATAAAAAATATTCAGCTAATATATAACATCATATAAAAACTATTGCATACGATTCTGTTACCTGTTTTCAGATTTTGCATAAAAATATTACTTTAAGAAGGAGACTATAAAAACTAAGCTATAAGACATGATTAAACCTAATGGTGTAAATTTCATTTAGGTTACTCTACATACATACATAACCTCACGCCTTTCTCCCTTTGGGGTAGGCAGAGACAAGGGAACACCAATTGCTTCGATCCAAACATGCCTCTTTCGCTTCCTCCACGTTCATTAATCTTTTCATACATTACCATCGGTTACGGGTACTTTTGACTAGGCCTTTTTTAAGAATGTAGCCAATTTGATTGGCATCCGTTCACCTAGGGCGGCCCCTTCTTACAGCACCATCCATTCTTGCTCTAGTTAGATTAGACTTTCTTCACAAAAAGATTCTAAGAATTACGTAGTAATTTAAATTATTATTGGTTTTCAGAGCCAAATGAGAGATAAGAACAGAACAAGACGAGGTAGCAATAAGACAGTGTTTATAAATCTAGATGACATGCTATCAAAATATAAGAAATTCAGGCGAGACACCACAGAAAAATGGAATAAAAAAGTGGAACTGGACTTGAAACTGATCTAATTGGATCCATATATAGGTTTTTCATAAGATTGTTAATGTAGCGAGCTAGGGTAAACCTAGAATAAAAATACATATTCAGATAAACGCCCAGACCCGGAACAACTTTTTCTGGTTCCGTGCGGGAATCGAAACCGCAACCTTACGATTAGCACATTAGCGTCTCGACCACTAGAATGTTTAGTTTATATTAAACCTATAGTTATAAAGCACTTTTTTTCAATGGCAACTAAATCTCAATGATCATCAGAATTCCTCTAGCTAGCGATCATATGATACTGAAGTTTTAAATCTCATAGCTATTTACTACCAAATGCGGTTTCTGGAATATCCACGACAGAATATTCAACAAAAATGTGCCTCCAAATGTTCACGGAATATTTCATACTATATACTTTAGACTCTTGATAATGAAAAATACAGTCACAAGCTTGAGAGCACAAATTGTGAAATTGATACTGTAGCGACATCTAGCGACGCTCCGTACAACGATCACGAAACAGCGGATTTTCCTACATAGCGCTATCAAAGTTTCTATAGCGACAAGAATATATACAGCATCCCGACATCAACTGTCGTCGGGCCGTAGGCCGCGGCCTGCCATCGCTTTTCTGGAGATTGGGAACGATCACCTTGTTCCCAAAGTTGAGTGTTCGAAGTGCCTATGTTTTAAGTTTATTCTGTCAGGTTAGTCTTGATTACACATAATATGTTATATGTATTACACATGCATTTTGATTAAATAACAATAATAAATCGCCCAAATTTACAATTTTGAAACAAATTGACAAAGGACGATGCATAACTTTGTATGAGATCTGGTACCCGCTTCAATAAACGTGTTTGATATATCGTTAAAAAGAGTTCATCTTCTAGAACAAGAATTGGTATGGCACCTGTCTTGATTCTGAGTCCAAGCTGATAAACAATCTAATATAATTAATCAAGATCTCCAGAGACAAAATGCAACAGGTAATCAGGTAATCAGGGTGGCGGTGTCGCCTACTATCTATGCTATAGGTGATCTGTCAGCTATTTCGGCTCTGAACGGACTAATGATTGGAACTTGGCGCAAAAGTAACTTTGATTCAGTTTAATAAGACCTATCCACTGGCGTGTTCTACATGGCTATTGGAAGTGGGTACCAAAGTTATGCATCGTCCTTTGTAATAATGTTTGAAATACTTTTTCTATGGACTCAGCTAAGAATTTTAACATCGTGAAGTGGTAAGTTGTTACTATCTGTTTGGCTACATATCATACTTCCAGTTAAGTCTACCTTCAAATGTCCTTGCTCTGAAGATCAACAGGTGAAATTGAGTTAAACGTGGATTCAGTTACCAAATTATAATTGAACTAGCTTTATCCCGCAACTTCGTATGCGCTTAACTACCCTTCTCGTGGAAATTTCAGAAACTATACAACCAGACACCCACTGAAAGAACCTTTATACCAAGTATCACGCCCATGCACTCAAGGAATAAGTTTTTTTCATACAAACTAAAAATCATATATTTCACGTGCCCGTGGGAATTTTGGGAATTTTTTTCGTAGCACAACCAGTCACTCTTTGAAGAACCTTCATGCCAAGTATCACATCCGTACACTCAAGGAATAAGATTTTTCATACAAACTAAAAAGTCCAACCCCTTCCCGTGGGAATTTCGGGAATTCCTTCCATAATACAAACAGACACTTATTGAGGAACCTATAAAGGTTCAAGGTCAAGTATCACATCCGTGCACTCAAGGGATGGGATTTTTTCATACAAACTAAAACATCATATATTTCCCGTTCCCGTGGGAATTTCTGGAATTCCTTTCATAACACAACCAGACACACATTGAAAAACCTTTACACCAAGTGTCACAACGGTGCACTCAAGGAATAAGATTTTTCATACAAACTAAAAAGTAATATATTTCCTGTTCCCGTGGGAATTTCAAGAATTCCTTCCTTAGTGCACCCATACATCCCCTAAAGAATGTATGTTCCAAATTTCAGCACTCTACGCCTATTAGTTACGGCTGTACGTTGTCTGCCAGTCACTCAGTCACTCAGTACCTCAGCACCTCAGTCACTCAGTCAGTAACGGAACAGTTTTATATATATTGATTGATAAATAAAGTTTTAAAAGTAAAACCCAACTACTAAAACAGGCTCTAAAAAGTAGGAAACAAGTAATAGCCTCCACTGAAGTTTTTATGCATTTTTATACCTCATAGTGATAAAGATGTGTTTACCTAAACGAAACTGTCGAGAATTTTTTTCCGTTATTTTATTTAAGTCTCCTAGATGGCGCTGTATTCAATAACGTGATGTCATGTAACCTATAACCAGTGGATAATCAAGACGCTTCCAAGGAAACCTCATTTGTCGAATTACGATAACTAGTTTAGAAGTTGTGAGTGAACAGATGAACATCCATACCCACATACATATATATAGGTCAAAATCATATCCCTCCTTTTTGCTTCGTCGTAATCGGGTAAAGCTTCTAGCGAAAGAAACATTGTAAGGTTGTGGTGCAGGGGCTGTGTATACCAATCGATATTGCAGGTTAAGCAGCGCTCGGCTGGGTTGGAACAAAGATGGATGACAACTGACCAATAATTTCTCGCAGCGACTTCCATAATTCGGAGGGCACGTTAAACAGTCGATCCCAGATGCTATACAGGATGACTGATGATAAATTTTACAAATTTTACTGAACTCGATTCTGATCATAATTATGTAAAAAAAGTAGGGACTTAATTTTCCACTAGAATTCCCTATAAATAAATAGTACTATGTTACTATTTACTTTACATACAACTGAGTCGATCGCGGCACGTGACCTGGCATGCGGATCGCTGCCAAAGCTAGCGTAACCATGCGTTGCGTAATCAATTCTTTAACTTTCAGTTAAGTTTGCTCATTAAATAATTAATATTTATTTTTTATAATATATTTCCTTTTCATGTAAGATCTGAAACTATCACGTCCTTGAATTTCAAAAGTGACCCACCAGTTACTCTGTATACAATAGTCGTTAAATTTTGTTCCTTAGCCACTTTAGCGCCCTGAATATTCTGACACCCACCAACATGGGACAGCTTGGAGGTATTATGTTCTAAATCTCTTTGTCACCCAGGGTAGGGACTCATGGTCCTGTAGTGGGATATTTACAAAAAAGTTTACACATATTTATAATTTAGTAACATTTTAGAATGATTGATTTTTTTATTAATGCCTGGCTACTGTAATGCAAATAATGGTGTTAGTTTTTATTGCATTTGCCATTAGATTTAAACTTGACAAAAAGTTAAATAGTTTGTCATATTTTCACAATATAATTTAACAAGAAACTTCTACTAGGGTATTATTTTTTCATAAATGGTATTTAAATGAATACTTTAATGCTAAAAATATAAAAATACTAAAACATAACGTTCAAAAGGCGCTTACCTGCATAAAAGCCTACCTAAATTTTTTTACTGATTACATAACCCCTATCATATCTTATGGTAAGTCACGATAATATATAAGTATTAAATAAAACACTTTTTAACCGGATTTATCGCGTATATTTACTGAGGTGTCAAGCGTCGGATTGATAGAAGGAAAAAGTTATACATCATCATCTCTATCTGTTTCTCAGTCTTCGAGTGTAGCGTTCTGGATTGACACAAAACGAGCTGACACTATCTTGAGTTTCAGGTCGTGCAGCTTGCTGGATGTTAGATTTAATGTTTTTCAGGATAGGGTCCCATATCGGTGATAGTTTCCAAACATCTTCTCTATTGAAATTGTTTTTTAATTTCAATCGCTTCTCTGATCATTCTAGGAATGTAATGCTTCTCTCTGAATCGCGAAAACTTAACACAATATTAATATATAAGTTTTCACTATTTTTGAATGGAACTGGCTTTATGGGAGTTCTTTCAAGAATGCGCTGTAAGAATGATATCTTGGGGAACGCGACATCAAGGGTGATTCTGAGGCAACTCTACATAAATAAATTGACCTCTTAACTTACTTGACGGACCATCTTAACGAAAGTCCACCCAACCTCTTTATTTGCTTTTTACGATAAGTTACAAAATAAAAACAAACTCAACTGTTCTTATTTCAAAACCAGAACATTCTCCAACTTCTCAATGCAGTCAGCATTATTCATGAATGCTTTTCCTTAATAAAACGAAAAGATAGAATTTAATAAGATTCCTAAAACCCCTTTAACATTTCAAATGTGCTGTTATCTAAGTGAATTCATACTGGCTATATTACAGAATCAAATATTTATATTCTTAAATTGTTTCCGTTTTGATGTCGTATCGTATGCATTTCTCTGCTCGTAAATACTCTAGCCGCAGTCTGAAAGGATTACCCATATTTACTACTTCGGAACAACAAAGGAATAGAGGCTTCGGGCTTAAAATTTTGCAACATTTTGCTATCGAACATAAACAACGTTACCCTTTATCACCGCTATAAATTTGAGCATCGAATAAAATATATATTTCGGATGCAAGTTGTTTTTACTTTTGATGTAAAAATATACATTTGTAAAAACTATGGAGATGATTTATGATTTTGTTTTGTAATAGAGATCGATAGTCGGGAATTGTATGTAGATTTATAATGATAATATTTTTATTGTTTCTTTTTGTGTTATAGCAAAGATTACTTGATACTAAGTAATCATTTTTGCCTTTAAACAGTACCAAAAGACATAGATTTATGACATTATTTGGTAAGTCATAAGTCTGTTTGGTTATGAAAGTAAGCAGGATGTTCGTGTTGATCGCGTAAACTTCTATTCCTATCTGCAGCGGTTTGCGAGAAGATACGCGCTTACTACTTTAACAAAGTTACCTTGCTAATTCCGCGACTTGTACTTGCACTAGTGATGCAGGATTTTCGTGCGTTGGAGTATGAACTCGGTGGTGGTCGTTGCACCCTGAGGATGCTTCTGGTTGAAGCAAAACACGTGTCGGTGGAAGCTTGTGGTGTAGGTTACAGTATTCCAAGTGTGTGTTCATTGCATTTGTTGCTTCTTGCTTGAGGGAGGGAGGGCGGTGAAGCAACGAACGAAAATCCTGCATCACTAGTGCAAGTAAAAGTCGCGGAATAAGCAAGGTGACTTTGTTAAAGTAGTTGTCATGGATTTCCGCAAAGTAACGCCTGATTCCATCAATTAGATACGCGCTTGTTTACAATGAGTAATGCGCGAAGCGTTTCAGTGTTAGCGAGCATTCGTGCAGTCAGTACAGGGACACAAGGCGCTTGCAACTGGCAATGACACAAACTGAACACGGCGGCGGCGTGATGTTACAAGCTCGCTGCGAATATTACATAATGTAATACGTGCTAGTACTCACCATTAGCATTACTTGACAAAATAATAACTTTAGCTGCCAAATACCAGCCCGAAGCGCTAGACTCTGTTGACCGAAGAGCCCGTAAACTCATAAATAACAACAACCTTACAAATAAGAAATTGCAGACGCTGGATCATCGTCGTAAGGTTGCTTGTTTGACAGTATTTCATCGGCTACATACAGAGTGTGCGAGTGCTCTTTTTGACCAATTGAACCCACTCCTTTTTACCATCGGACTACCATGGAAGACAAACGTCCTATCCTTACAATATATATAAAAAAGAGCTATTTTTGCTATTGGTACGGGAACCCAGTAGGGGTTTGACCACCATCTTAGCGGTTGGCCAGTAAATATACAGAGATAACTCGGCCGCATCTTTGAAATAAATGCCTACAGCAGCGCCGCGGTTCGTTCACATGTAAAAGGGCTGCCCGCCTTCAGCGTTTAAATTACGTTTGCCTACTTTGTGCTTACTTCTATTTAGTTTTGTGACTGTAAATATCCTTTTTTATATATAAACAAATAAAATACTTTGTAAATTGAATAGGAAGTGTTTAACAAAAATACGTTCTGGGTCAAAAGAACATTTTTACGTTTGAAAAACAAATCGGCTCAACGGATTTCTATTGGCATAGTGATAGTGTAGAGTCTAGAATAGCACATGGGCTACTTTAATCCCGATATTCCCCCGGCATTCGAAATTTTGCGGGTAAATACGAGTTTTTTTTTCTGCCAAAGAAACGTTGGACTACCTACTAGACCCTAAGGGAGTCACAGAAGGAGAGGAGGTGAATTTTTCATGCACGAGAGGGGACCTTTGGGAGACTACCCCGCCAGCCAATCCCTAACAGTGCGGGACTCACCGAACCCAGCGCTACCCGCTAAACACCCCCTTTGCTGGTAAATCCCGAGTTAGGCTTTCACCATCATCGGAACGACAGCCAATTGGAATCAGAGGCTGCGTACATAAAACCGAGCGAAACAGCGAGTATTTTATATGAAGGGAAATCGCTAGCCAAATGAACTTTTTTTTTATATTGTAAGGATAGGACGTTTGTCTTCCATGCCACCTGATGGAAAGTGCGCATGAAGACTATGGTGTTACACGTCCATCCACGAGAAACTCGACACTTCAAAGTTCCAGGACTGTAGTGGTCAGGAAAAACAGACGCAGGCAGATTGTTCCACACCTTGGCAATCCGTACCAAAAAGGAACTATCGAAGCGTTTTGTTCCACTTCTTGGTAAATCCACTATATAGTTCCACTATGGAAGTTCTGTCTGCGTCTGGTAGACCGGTGGTAAAAAGGAGTGGGTTCGATTTGCTCAAAAAGAGCACTCGCACACTCACCAAAATGTAGCCGATCCCTAACTTTTAAGGGATCCTCTTACCAAGCGGTGGTCACTCTGGATGTTGACCTTATACGACACAGTTATCCAGTTATCCAGAGGAGGCAGAACTATTCTAAGTCGACCGTACGCGGCTTATTGGATTGTTTAGCTTACTAATGGTAAGCGGAAGTTAAGAATAGTACATTGAACGACCAGCTGGTGTAGCGGTAGCATACATTGCCTTCTATGCCAGAGGTCCTGGGTTCGAATCCCGGCGGCGGCGGATATTTGTGTGATGAACACACAGATATTAGCCGTCAAGTCATGGATGTTTATATGTTTATTTAAATTTATTCCAATAAAAAATATGTATTTATTCAATATTTATGTTTATATATTTCTTAAATATATCAGTTATCTAGTATCCATAACACAAGTTCTTTAAGAAACTTAATTTGGGCTAGATAATGTTGTGTGAGTGTCAGAAATATTTATTTATTATTATTATTTACAAACATAACTTCACGCCTGTATTCCGTATGGGGTGGTGTTCTACCAGAGGTTATAAAACCATCTGATATCACGTTTGACAAATTCGTTCACAAAAAAAACCTCCAATAATAAAACCTCTGTCCCTTTACTGACTTTTACAGTATGCCCGGGAAGAGAAGCAGCTGGCATATTCTATGTTTTTCCTTTGCTCCGAGTCCAGCACGTTAAGAATAGTAGTACCGATAAATCCGGTTTGAAAGTATTTTATTTTAGATTATAAGTGGTAAAAATTGAAGACAATATTAAACATTTTAAAGTAGGTATATTCTGTGCAAAGAAACAATTATACAAAAGCTTGATTTTTTTCTGGTGTTATACCCGGCGCGGCGAACCTTGATCCCTATGACACTTACAGTAATTTTCACAACATAACCTTGTAGTGCCGTCACCGTTACATTAGAATCGTATTGGAGGCTTCTAAAAACGGCATTTATTTATTTTACGTAGCTATGTTCCAATGAAATGATTGGAATTATAACAATTCATAACATTTGCAAGAAATTAACTCAATCACAATTTACGTTTACGTTCTGCAAAAGTTACTTCATAAGGTATGATTTAATAGATACCCGACGAAGTAGTTTTAAATTTTTTTTCCAGTGCCTCAGAATTTTACTCGGTGTTGCCAAAAATAAAAATTGGAAAACACGAATTTTTCATGCATTTTTATGCGACACCGTACACTGTTGTAGAAGGATGCTGTAAAATGGATTCTTTACAGAATATTTCGAAGTTATTTTTTGGTACCTAGCATGGCGGGCGAGAGGCAAAATTCTGACTGACAGTGAATTTAATTTTTCAGTCTTAGTTCCGAAACAAAAAACATAAGACATATTTAAAATAATGTTGAAGACAGACAAAAAGAAATGGGTGATCAATACGACGAAAGTAATCTTTTTAGCGCAAAAAAATTGGACTTGTTTTTGACCAAGATAGTACGCCCCAATCAGACACTTTCTGCAAAGCGTTCAATCATGATTTGCTCAAAACATTATTTTTTGAAGGTTATATTGACGACCACTTTGGCGATGGAGTAAACCTATCTGCCTCAGACGCCAGTGGTTGCGGGTTCGTATCCCGCACGGATCAAAAAAAAATGTTCCATGTCTGGGTGTTTATCTATTTATGTATTTCTATTCTAGGTTCCTCCCTAGTTCGCTACATGGTATCCCAAAACACAAGCTGTGCTTACTTTGGGGCTAACTAGTTGGTGTGGTTGTCTGGGGATTTTATTATCCAAATTATTATTATTATAAACAAAAAGAAATAACATAGATTTAAAATAATGATAGAGACAGAAAAAAAAAGTGGGTAATACGGCGGAAGTGCTCTTTTTAGCGGAAAAAATTGGACTGGTTTTTAACCAAGATAGACACTTTCTGTATCGCCAATCAGATACTTTCTGCAAAGCCAAATCTTTGCGTTTAATCAACTGCCTTTAGTTTCAATCAATTTGCCCAACTGTACATTAGACCTGAAAGTATCTGTTCACAGCAGTGCCGTCGTTGAGCGATGCCGTGGCATTGCATTTGGTAATGGGGAGTTTTCTGACAGCTCATTAAAAAAACAAAACTGTACAAAATTGGTACAAAAGGCTTCGATAGATGGCGCTTTACAAAAGGCGAAGGCGAAGAATTTATTCCACACTGCGATTTTAAAAGTAAAATAAATTAATTGACGTCTGTATCAGAAATTGAACGTATAAATAACCATAGATGGTAGATACCACTTACCTACATTATAGTTTACAGACTTAACGCCTTCGGCTTTTTAAAAGTGCCATCTATAGAGGTTTTTTGAACGAATTTTTATGAGCTGTCAGAAAACTCCCCATTGAATAGAATTCCACCATAATCAAAAGTGATACATTGGCGTTCATCAGAATAACTTTTAATTGTGTTAAAAAACTTACATTGTACTTACTTGTAATTAAACATTAGGAGCAGTTATTTATAAAAAAACATTGACAAAATACCCGTATTCTAAAAACAGCGTTATCTACCTACAAAATCAGTTTATTTTTGGACTTTGAACCACAAAAAATTTCACTTAATTATTCCTTTTCATCATTTCATAAATAAAAAACAGCTAAGTTAATATTTCTAGTAGAATTACATACACATTTTCTATTCTGGAGTTGTGCCAACTTGCCTTGTAGGACCTAACACACGTGGCTTGTAAAATACTAGAATTTCATAGATTACTACGGTTATAACCTTGTAAGTATTTGGGTTAATGAAAATTTTCATTTAAAATTTCCATTCTAAAGTTTTCTGAAAAGAAACGATGAACGAATGAAATGAGTGAGCGAGCATCGCTGAGTGAGTATATTATCTTTGATAGCTCTTGTCACTTAAAAACGAACTAGTAAAGCAATTACTCGTTGGCAGTGTGAAGTCAGCGATTGTCAGCGATCAACTATTAATATTAGTTTGACGACCACTTTGGCGATGGGGTAAACCTGTCTGCCTCAAACGCCAGTGGTTGCGGATTCGATTCCCGCACGAAACAAGAAAAAAGAAATTTTCCTTGTCTGGGTGTTTATCTATTTATGTATTTATATTCTAGGTTCCCCCCTAGTTCGCTACAAGATATCCTATAACACAAGCTAATGCTTACTTTCGGGCCATGTAGTTGGCGTGATTGTCTGGGGATTTTATTTATATATAAAAAGAATGTGTATATATTATACGTTTCTCGACGTTTTCGAGTTTTCTCTTCTTTCTCTTAAAGTAGCTCATTCAGTGAATGTTTCCATACAAAGTATATAGAAATAATAAAATCCCCAGACAATCACACCAACTACATGGCCCCAAAGTAAGCATAGCTTGTGATATGGGATACCATGCAGCGAACTAGGGGGAACCTAAAATATATACATATACGTAAATTGATAAAGGCCCAGACTAGGAACATTTCTTTTCCTTGTTCCGTGAATCGAATCGAGCGGGAATCGAACCCGCGACCACTGGCGTCTGAGGCAGACAGTGTTACCCCATTGCCAAAGTGGTCGTCACATATGAGTCTCAATGGGACTTTACTTTTAGATGTCAAGTACCAAATATTAATTAATTATTTAGTTTTGTCTGGTTTAGCTTTTGGGTAGTCAGTGTATCTTGTGTTTCACCAAAAATCAACCCCAAACTGAATAAAATAATAGGATTTTTCGCTAAGTCTTAATTTGAACAATTACACAATCATAGTCATATTTTAGATACTTTACCTAAATATTCTAAGAATGATACATTAAAAACTTTCCCATGAATCACTCTTACCATTGCTGAAAACCGCATTCGAATCCATTCAGCAGTTTTTACTTTTTCAGACAGAGAGACGCCGCTAGGAGTTGGTTTTTAAATAACTATAGGTATTTAGATAATCCATCATTGTGTATGTTCAAAAGACAAGATAAACATTAAATTCTAAATTTAAAAAGACTCCCAACGGAGTCCACCAGCTACTAAGTCGACCTCCAATAAAGATTTCGCTACAAAAGTCGCATGTCTGCAACAACTGTCAAAGAATTTAAAAAACTTAAAAGTCCAGCCAAGATACGAAAAGTCATTTTTGCGTTTTTCGCTTTGTCTGACCTTAAAAGCTTGAATTTAAGGTTCAAACTCGCATAAAGTATCGGTAGAGGTAAGACCAAACTAGAAGCGAACTACAATATGTGCCTAAACAGCAAATCGACTGGTCACTGTAGCGGAATAGGGATGGAAAAAATGGAAAAATATATCGATGAAATTTAAATTTTGAATTATTTTGTAAACTTTATAAATTAAATTGCAATAAAATTGTCTTAAGATGCTTCACAGATAAAATATTCTTACAAAAGCCCTGATGAAGTTTAAATATTTTTTATTATAAGATTTTACTATCCATAAGTTTGTATGTGTAGGAATATTTAAATGTTTAGTCATTTTACAATTTCTTTTTGACGCAACGTAGGATTTAAGACAACATTAGGTACGAAACCAATTATTATCACTATATTTTTATGATTTAAAATGACTTTTAGTTAATATTAACACTTGAGAAAAAAAATGAAATAATAATTTTGAGGCAACCAACAACTTATTAGGCGACTAACTACTTGGTGACAAAAATAATAGATGCGGTATTAAAAATAATGACTTGGCAGTTAATATTAACAGGAAGACGTAGTCGGTACGGTAAGGTGTGACTATGAGCACAGCGAGGAGCCGAGCGAGCGAAGCGAGCGGTGCTGCGGCAGCGGCCGGTGAAGCGCCATAAGCCAGGTCGGCTATCATAGTCAACCCTGGACAATCCCGACATGGTCGAAAAAGTCAAGCGTTAAGACATCAAGATAACGATGATTCAAATTCAGTTGCTACACCAAAAAATCCCTGCCAATTCAAATATTTTTAAAACCCTAAATCCGGAGGAAATTAGAATAATGGTAGGGATATTCTAATTTCCTCCGTACCACTAGATGGAAACCCTACACGAAATTTCCATCTAGTGGTATGGAGGAAAAAAGGTCATATTTTAGATACAATTCCTAAATATTTTAAGAATGGCACATTAAAAACTTTTCCATGAATTACTCTTACCATTGTTGAAAACCGCATTCGAATCCTTTCAGCAGTTTTTATTTGGCATTCAGACAGAGAGACGACGCTAGGTAGGAGTTGGTTTGTAAATAACTATAGGTATTTAAATAATCCATCATTGTGTAAGTTCAAAAGACAAGATAAACATTAAATTCTAAATTTAAAAAGACTCCCAACGGAGTCCACCAGCTACTAAGTCGACCTCCAATAAAGATTTCGCTACAAAAGTCGCATGTCTGCAACAACTGTCAAAGAATTTAAAAAACTTAAAAGTCCAGCCAAGATACGAAAAGTCATTTTTGCGTTTTTCGCTTTGTCTGACCTTAAAAGCTTGAATTTAAGGTTCAAACTCGCATAAAGTATCGGTAGAGGTAAGACCAAACTAGAAGCGAACTACAATATGTGCCTAAACAGCAAATCGACTGGTCACTGTAGCGGAATAGGGATGGAAAAAATGGAAAAATATATCGATGAAATTTAAATTTTGAATTATTTTGTAAACTTTATAAATTAAATTGCAATAAAATTGTCTTAAGATGCTTCACAGATAAAATATTCTTACAAAAGCCCTGATGAAGTTTAAATATTTTTTATTATAAGATTTTACTATCCATAAGTTTGTATGTGTAGGAATATTTAAATGTTTAGTCATTTTACAATTTCTTTTTGACGCAACGTAGGATTTAAGACAACATTAGGTACGAAACCAATTATTATCACTATATTTTTATGATTTAAAATGACTTTTAGTTAATATTAACACTTGAGAAAAAAAATGAAATAATAATTTTGAGGCAACCAACAACTTATTAGGCGACTAACTACTTGGTGACAAAAATAATAGATGCGGTATTAAAAATAATGACTTGGCAGTTAATATTAACAGGAAGACGTAGTCGGTACGGTAAGGTGTGACTATGAGCACAGCGAGGAGCCGAGCGAGCGAAGCGAGCGGTGCTGCGGCAGCGGCCGGTGAAGCGCCATAAGCCAGGTCGGCTATCATAGTCAACCCTGGACAATCCCGACATGGTCGAAAAAGTCAAGCGTTAAGACATCAAGATAACGATGATTCAAATTCAGTTGCTACACCAAAAAATCCCTGCCAATTCAAATATTTTTAAAACCCTAAATCAGATTTGTTTGTCGCCGTGTTAAATACATGCCAAAAAAATTAACCTCGAGCAATTGTATCGATACATATTTTATAATTTAGCTTCAAGAAACTATCGATACATTACACGAACAAGCTACAACCTCTACGTTCTAGTTAAGAACAGTTTCATAAGTAAAAAAAGACCACAGTTTTAGTTACTGGCCACTTCTGTAACTTTCAAAGACAAGTATTCTGCGGGTAGAAACGAGGAAAACACTGGTTGGAAATGTTTTAAAGTCACTTGTTTATATTTAAAAACTTAATGCATTATTAAGCTCAACACACCACTTGTTCTGAGTCAGCGTGAAAGGATATATATAAGCTTCATCTAAAAGGGACTGTGCAGAAAATAAGGTTTAGAAACATGATAGAATTAATCACTGGGCTGTTAGTACTGAGAGTGTGAGCATGGGTACAACCCCAACTTTGTTACAATATGTATGTTTATATATTTCTTATGTATATCAATTAACTAGTATCCATAACACAAGTTCTTTAAGAAACTTAATTTGGGCTAGATAATGTTGTGTGAGTGTTAGAAATATTTATTTATTCTAGGTTCGTCTTATATCCTAGTTCGCTACATGGTATCCCATAACACAAGCTATGCTTACTTTGGGGCCATCTAGTTGGTGTGATTTTCTGGGAATTTTATTTTATTTTTATTTCAATAAGTTCATTTTTTTTATTAACCACTCGCTTATGACAACCATCGTTTTCAATCAAAATTCTCCAACTTTGCTCTTGGAAACAATAGGTGGCAAATATGATTTTTAATTAAACGACTCAGAACTCTATTTTGTATTATGTAAGGTCCTCCTAAAAACTCATTATAAATCATAGACAGTAAATTTATCGATCATCGAAACGTAAAATGACTAAATTAGAAAATTTCCTTTAAAAAATACGAAGTGAAGTTTCGAGTCGCCATTTTGTGTTATATGCTCGCAGAATTCAATATTGTTTCTATAAAGATTTTACTGTCACAGTAATTGTTGTTCTTTTTTTAACAGTTTAAATAACTATTATATTTTATAAAAATGACATAAAATTATATACCTATTGCGCATTTTTTTCTCAATTTCAATTTATTTGACTAAAACCGGAAAAATTTGCTCGACCTTAACTAAGCCTCATATCAAATATTATACACATAACTTTTGATAAATAACACGTTATTGTATTCCATATTTTATTGTCTACACAACAAAGTATTTATATTTATTCTAAGCCATTTGTATCGATTAAAAAATAAGTTTTACTAAAGACGGCCGCGCCGATTGTAACTGTCAAATTTCACTAGCATTCCCGACGATTTTTTTGCAATAGAGAGCAAGCGAGTTTTTAAAGACTAAGTCCACGTTTGACCTCAATCTCACCTGATGGTAAGTGAAGATGAGGTCGAAGATGAAAGCATACGGGCATAGAAAAGCTTAATTTTTAGCGGCAAATTTTATATGAAGGGTAATCGCTAGCCTGCCGGCTCTGACTGACGGGATCCAAGCGGGGGGCACTCGGATTAGTCGCTTGTAGCGACCCGCTTATCCAGGGATGGTAGGGATATTCTAATTTCCTCCGTACCACTAGATGGAAACCCTACACGAAATTTCCATCTAGTGGTATGGAGGAAAAAAGGATAAAGCATATTATGCGATCATTATTTGGTATACCATGTTGATTGAATACAATAACCCCAATATATAATAATAAAGTATTTATTTCCATGCTGGACTGGGAGCGAAAGAAAAACATAGAATGTGCTTCTCTTCCCGGGCATACTGTAAAAGTCGGTTAAGGGACAGAGGTTTTATTGGCATTTTGTGGGCGATAGGCTGACCCCCTGTCACTGCAACAGCCTCTCGCAATCATTATAATACCTCATTAGTCAAACGTGACATCAGTTGGTCTTATAACCTCTGATGTTCTGCCTACCCCATAAGGGATAAAGGCGTGAAGTTATGTATGTATGTATGTAAGTATTTATTTATGAAAGCAAACGAAATGGAAAAACAAAAATGAAATCAAGAAACTAACTCATAGAGGTGGGTGCGATCTCACCTTTTTCAATTGACGTTTTTAAGTCATAGATGATCATTGAAACTGTCATTTCAAAAGTAATGCAACGCCGCTTGCATGCAAATGTATAGGGAATTCGTCTATGCTTTATGTCATAATTGTTGATCATTGTATCATAGAAATCTTGTTTATCATGTCATGTCATGAAAGAACCGTAACAGGCCTACTGTTCTCTCAAATTTGGTGTAATTACTGTATTTTAATAAATTTTATTCTCATTATGTCAATTTAATCAATCAATAATTAGTTGTCACTTAGAAAATCAATAATTTTAACAATGTACTGTAGTCAACTTCAAGCATTATTCTATTATGTAATTTATCTGAAAGTTGTGAACCTCTGATTGGCAGTAGGAATCGTATTTTTAACATTATTTTATAATATGAAAGTGCTGTTGGTTCTGTATAAATAAATAAATAAAAAAGTTCCATTCTTGTTTATGTAGACACAACCAGTGGGGAAGATAATATAATAAGGACCTATTTTGATATTCTTTACCTATGTTCTAAAAAGGCCACTTTGAAATAAGTTTCATAAATATTACAAGTAAGAAAAATCAAAGGATTTTACGTTATTTTCACCCCTTTGAAAAACTCAAAGAGTTCTGTTTTAACTTTCGTTACATGATTTATGAAAGAAACACTCACTTACATGAAATTGTTCAAATTAATTTCATATTCCTGTAACACGACACTAAGTAGTAACTCAAAGGATTCTTTTTAAAAAATAACTATTTTCATACCTTTCCATACTTCTATATTAAGGAAAGTTTACATGGCAAAATATTGTGAATAACGTTAGTGTAATGATACTTAATATTTAGTGGAAGTTGTCGTCGTGGGGCAATGGATTCAAGCTCTTTTGGCCAACCGTCTAAATGCTAGTAGGTCGAAATTCGCTTGAAGATAGGTTTCCTTGGTGACGAACTTGTTATCATTTCATTAGACACTGACATTTAATGAGTACAGAATTCGTGCAGTATCTAAAAAGTCCTAAGTGCATTATACGCGATAGACCTTACAAGTTTGAAATTTCAAACAAATTTTCAGCAAAATGGGTCATGATTCAGTTGGTTCGATCGTATATCAATCGATATAGCGCGTTAAGCTACGCTTGGCGCCGTCGGTCGGTACAATGGGTGACTTCAACCATTCTCCTTTTTCTTCTGTACTTGCTCTCATATGCGATAAGCACTCAAATTACACACATAACTTCACGCCTGTATCCCTAATTCCCTAAACCTGAACACCAGAGGCTATAAAACCATCTGATGTCACGTTTGACAAATTTGGAGGTATTATGATGGAGAGAGACTATTACAGTGACAGACAAAAACGGCAATAAAACCTCCGTCCCTTAACCGACTTTTACAGTTTGCCCGAGAAGAGAAGCAGCTGGCCACATTGTTTGATTTTCTTTCGCTCCCAGTCCAGCATGGAAGAATTCATGACTGTAATGAGAATTAATGCACTCAAATTAATAACTGAATTAAATAAAATACTCTAATTATCTAATGGCTAAACAAGCGTTGGTGTGCTTGTGGCGGGAACACTGCTGTGTACGTGTTGACTGAGGCGGCGCGTCGGGAGAAGTGTAGTAAGGTCTCTTTATTCATACGGATTTCTTTTGAAAAATCAGGTACCTCCTTTTATTACATAATTATGATCAGAATCGAGGTCAAAGTGCTGTCCTTCAGTATCTAAAATTGGTCACCAGTCACCCTGTCACTAAGTGTATACGTGATAAATTCGTTTAAAAAGTGTTTTATTCAGTAATATGAATTGCGAAAACTTAAGACAATATTATAGCAAACGGGCTATTGCAGGACCTGACTCTTTATAAAATATGGCCTGAATGCATCACCACTGGAGTTTTGATATTTGGTGGCAAATTTCATAAAAGAGGTGGTAGCCAGGCGGGGTCCTATCACCAAGTGTGGGAGTAATCGGATAAGTCACCTTTTACACCCTTATCCAGGGGTAGTAGGACTATTCTAAGCCGACCCTTCGCGGCAGTTACTTTCAATATACTGTAGAATCCGTTTATTATGACTCCGCTTATATTGATCAACCGCTTATTATGACGTGTTTACACAGTCAAGTTTAGTACATACATACATACATACATAACCTCACGCCTGTCTCCCCTTGGGGTAGGCAGAGACAAGGGAACACCAATTGCTGCGATCCAAACATACCTCTTTCGCTTCTTCCACGTTCATCAGTCTTTTCATACATGATCGCCGGTTACGGGTACTTTTGACTAAGCCCTTTTTCAAAATGTCACCAATTTGATCGGCATACGTTCGCCTAGGCCGGCCCCTTCCAACAACACCATCCATTCTTGCTCTGTACACCTCTTTCGTAAATCTACTTTCACTCATCCTCTCCAAATGCCCAAACCACCGTAGCATACCCTTTTCAATTTTAGTCACTACATCCTCTTTCAATCCGCACCTCTTTCTTATTTCACACACATGCTTCTCAACGCTCTCATCTCCACAGCATTAATCCTACTTTCATGTCTCTTCTGCCACACCCAAGATTCACTACCATACATAAGTGTTGGCGCCAAAACTCCTTCAAGTACGGCCAGACGAGCCTTATTCGGTATAATTTTGCTTGCCATAACCGAGTCAAGTTTAGTTTTCATATAAATTATATTACTAAGTCGGATACAATGACTTCGCCTATAGTGACATATCGCTTATTCTGACCCTCTTTTATCAAATTTTGTCCGCTTATAGTGACCGACCGTATGATTTCTAACACCTTTGGCAGTGTTCGGGAGAGTCACGTTATAACCAAAGACTTTCGGCGCGTGAAAGGCTTTTTTGATTTGAGTCTATGAGCGTAGATTTACTTATTGAGTCTACTTTGACTTATCTCTATTTTACTCCTTTCTATTAAAATAAATCACATACTAACTTAAACAGTTTATTTATTCTTGCCTATGCCTATGCTTTGTATGACGTCCGTTTAGTATGACTTGTTTCTTATTTCCCTTCGATGTCATTATAAACGGATTCCACTGTAGCCTCAAAACCGAGATCGTGTAAACCAGGCTTCATAATACTTTGAGTATTCTCAAAGTTACCTTTTTTTACTAAATAATAATTAGAAATCCCAGCCATGCTACCACACGTCGTCAGTCAAAGCCTTCTGACGTTTACCTACTAGGCGTTTGTTTGTATGTTTGTAATTAAGGCCGCGACCACACGAGGCGGTCACTGGCGGCGGCGTGTAATGACGCGTGCGGTCTGAAGCGGGGTGGGTGTGAGTGGTGGCGGTTTTGTGGTATATTTTTTTTTACTTATTTCTTCCATGCTGGACTGAGAAAAGAAAAACCTAGAATGTGCCAGCTGATTCTCTTTCCGGGCATACTGTAAAAGTCAGTTCAGGGATGGAGGTTTTACTCGTGTTTTTGTAGGTGATATGCTGACCTCCTGTCACTGCAATAGTCTCTCTCCATCATAATAATACCTCCAAATTTGTCAAACGTGACATCTGATGGTTTTATAGCCTCTAGTGTTCTGATGGTTTTATTACCCCATAAGGGATACACGCGTGAAGTTATGTATGTATGTTTGTCATTTTTTATTATTTTAGTGAATAAAAAAACAAGTAAGTACCACCAACTATATAGCACCTAATTAAAATTTTAAAATAAGCTTGTTTCATGAAGACCACGGAACCAGACAACAGAGGAACTTACGGGGTATTCAAAATAAACAAATCCTAACGACTATTATTTAAAAGTATTCAGCAACTCAAATAAAAAAAAAAAGGTTTTATTCATCTAAGAATTTCACAAAACACTTGATGAAGTCAGTCATCGCACAATTCGGCTTTAACTAGTTGTTAAAAGTTGTTGAATAAGATATTACAGTAGATCAAGAGAAAAAAAAGCCGGCGGAAAAATCTGTCAGAATTATCAAATTAATACAAATACGTACAGTACAAATTGACCGTGACATGAAAAAAAAAAACAAACACAAGACAGCTAATTGTGAGAGCCAATGTCATGCCACAACCAAATTGCTTACATAGTAGGTGCAATGACCTATGGATGCACAATACGAACATGACAAACTGGGACCAGAGTATTTGAACAAGAATGGAATAAAATAGTCATAGTATCATTAGCAACGAACTGCTTAACGTGCTAACCGAAGCAAGGAAGTCGTCGTGAGAAATGAATCATCAGCGGTATCCTTGTATCAACTGCGGCTAAGGTCTCTTAGCGCCCATACGCACTAGCCGTTGACCGTAGGAGCGACTAACCGCGCGGTTATGTAACCACTTTTCCAGTTTAATATGTAACCGCCTGTGATTGTACGCACTTCAACGCCTCAAAATATCAACCGCACCGTTTAAATTGAGGCGCTTAAGAGCCGCGCTAAACGGTTGTATCGCTCACGAACCACCTAGGCGCCAACTGCTAGCGCGAATGGGTGCTTAGCGCTTCTTCGCAGTTAGCTGCCATAACTGTAGCTGCAAAGTGGACTGAAGCTATCCATTCAACCGTCGCGGTTAAATGTTAAGTGCTTATACGCTTGCATGTTAATCCTCTGATAATCACACAAACTACATGGCCCCAAACTAAGCAGAGCTTGTGATATGGGATACCATGTAATGAACTTGGGGGGAACCTGGGATATAAATACATATATGTATAGATAAACGCCCAGACCCGGATGTTTTTTTTTTCTGTTTCGTGCGGGAATCGATCCCGCAGCCACTGGCATCTAAGGCAGATTCGTTTACCCCATCGCCAAGAAGAAGTAGTAGTAGTTGACAACACCAAGACATTGGTGGATAATTGGCGATCATTATCTTCAAAGCCGAGAGACGCACACTTCTCGACGGAGGCCTCCCCCAGGATTCGTCATGTTCGTCATGTCGTATAAAATTACCTACTATGAATAAAAAAGTTTTCATTTCATAAAAAAGTTTTCATTTCATAAAAAAGTTTACATTTCATAAAAAAGTTTTCATTTAATAAAAAAGTTTTCATTTCATTTCATTTTCATTTAATTTTCATTTCCGAAGTGGTCGTATTAATTTGGAAAAGCCGTTAGCTGCACCTGCTATATCATATCACAGGGGCCACTGCGCCATATCTACTTTTCGTTTATTAATGAAGCTTTGAGGAAGTAGGACCATACCCAAATAACGTCATTTCCTAGAACAATCCAGAACCTTTTGATCGTCTGTTTTTGCTCGATCTGACTTGCGTGTCACTCGGCCTCAGCCGTCGTTAACACTTTGTCGCACATGCTAAGTGTGGCTATGCCATTAGTTTTTTTTAGATGTAAACTAATAGGGTAATTTTATATCAGGCGAATAAATAAGCTCATTTTTACATGTATTATAATGAATCGTTTTAACTTAAACCAATATGATTGGTTATAAATAAATAATAAATAATAAAATCCCCAGACAATCACACCAACTACATGGCCCCAAAGTAAGCATAGCTTGTGTTATGGGATGCCATGTAGCGAACTAGGGGGGAACCTAGAATATAAATACACATATACATAAACACCCAGACCTGGAACATTTTTTTTTTCTTGTTCCGGGCAGGAATCGAACCCGCAACCCCTGGCGTCTGAGGCAGATAGGTTAACCCCATCGCCTGGTCGTCAAAGTTATATTTCTCATGTCTCCGTCTTTTAGGTGTCTTTGATGAAACCGGTACCAAAATGTTTGTATAATACCGAATTAGATTACAGTCAGTAGCTGTCCACAAACAATAATTTCTATGAACTTCCTGTTTTTTCGTTCCAAACTTATTTTCGGCGTGTCAAATACAGGGTGTCCTGTAAATAGTGGACCAACGGAAAATTGGAGATAGAAGGGGTTGTCTGGAATCCGAAGCACCAATTCTTTTTTCCTAGGCTAAGTAGTTTTTGAGATATACCGATTTTGAATATTTATAGGATTTTCCCCTACTGCGTGCAGATCATAACTTTGTGTTAAAGTATACATTTTTATAAAATGTATCATAACTTTTTTTCATGCACTATTTTTAACTTTTTATTTTTGCAGATAGTTAAGAAAAGAATAATCTCTCTAATTAATCTGTAATTTGTGAGGGATTATTGGTAATCTGTGAAAATAAAAGCATATAATTTTTTTAAATCCTAAAATTTATAAACTCATTTTGAAATGATGCTGCTGTAAAAAAAGTATGGCAGTTTTGCTGAACTTTATTTAAAAAACAGCTACAATTTATACAGATTTCAAAAAGGTATAAAAGTGTACAAAAAAAAATTAAGAAACATATTTTTTTACTATAAAACCATACCAAAACCCTTTTAAAGTCTTTAAAAATATCTTTAATGTTTTTATTTCTTATTTTAAGATCTATGAAAAAATTCTCGCTGGATAGAAAATGGAAAACTTTATTTTAAACCAGGCACTTAAAAAAGAATTCGTCGTGGTGCCGGAAGTCGTCGTGGCGCCGTGATTACTGTGTGTATCATATGATATCACAGGTTAAGCAACGTTTGGTTCGGTCGGTGCTTGGATGGGTAACCGCCGACTATTCATTTCTCACGACGACTTCCATGTTCGGAGGGCACGTTAAGCAGTCGGTCTCGGGTGCTGTATACTTGTATACAGCAGTTGTTAGGGTTTGTCAGAAGCCACTTTGGCGCCCTGAAAATTCTGACATCCACCACCCAGCACTGGGCCAGCTTGGTGGATTATGGCCTATACCTCCTCGTCACCCAGTGGGCTCATTGGGCTCATTACAAAGAGTTGTGATGATGATGATTAAAAAAAACAGTTCGATTAATTCAAGTAAATAAAAAAAAACAGTAAAACAATGAGAGAACGTTACGTGAAAAATTGAACCATATAGCTAAATTGGTAAAAAATAATGTAGTGGCTCTTAGAAGACTGAAAAGAAATTTCTCAAGGAGATGGAAGGAATGTAATAAAATAAGGCTTAGTAAAAGAAAAAAATCGATTACTTTACTTCTTTCATTTTATTTTACCTCGTCAATTAGGTCTCTGATCCATATCTAAGTAATGATAAAAATACATTTCAAATGTTTTTTGTATTCGTTTTACCTTTTATTATACCTTTTTGAAATTTGTATGAATTGTAGATGTTTTAAAAATAAAGTTCCATTAGGTTGTCATACATTTTTTTTCACCAGCTTAGTATAAAATCAAGTTTGAAATTCTTGAATTAAAAAAATCTACACGTCTTTGCTGTTATTTTTTTTTACAGATAAATATTCGTTATCAATATTTGGGGTATAAAGAATTATCTCTCCTTAATTATCTTATGAAATAAAAAGTTGGAAAAAACGTATGAAAAAAATTATGACACATTTTGTATTCGCAGTAGGTGAAAATTTACAAAATATTTAAAATCGGTATATCTCAAAAACTACTTAGCTTATGAAAAAAATATTGGTGTTGCGGATTCCAGACAATGCCATGTATCTCCAGTTTTCCATTGGTCCACTATTTACGGGGCACCCTGTACGTATAAATACTGCATAATTATATGAAGATCGTGCTCTTTCATCTTATTTACATACAGGTGATATTGTAATCAAACGCATATTTAGTCACAGATAAATAAAGTACTCTAACCGGCGATCATGTATGAAACGATTAATGAACGTGGAGGAAGCGAAAAAGGTATGTCTGGATCGGAGCAGTTGGCGTTCCTTAGTCTCTGCCTACCCCAAACGGAGACAGGCGTGATTTTATGTATGTATGTATAAATAAAAGAAAAAGCATAGCAAAAAGTAAATTAAAACTGTCAACGCTCTGTCCTCGGACAAAGGTTAACGAAATTGGATTACAGTCAACTGCTTTTCCAAATCGCACAACAATTTTAATTAACTCCCTGAGAGTGCCTCTGTTTTTGCTTTCCAAACTTTATTTCCACGGGTCATATCAAACAACTAGCAATTAGTACGAAGCAAACATCGTCAGTTCGACTGTCGAACTCAAAGTTTGTAGACTATTCCGTTTCAGTTTTAGGGAATAAGTTAATTGCTTACCTGTGCTGTGCTGAGATACTAGTGGATTGAGAGCTTTTGCATAGTTAGCTTGAATCACAAAGTGTTTCTTATTTTATACAGGGATTTTTTTGACACAATAGGACACAATAGCGTACCTGAATATTTATTTTAGTATCGGTCAGTAGAAAAAACAAAGGATATGGCACCAAAAACTTTTTTACAAATAATCGTTGATCATGAACACCTTTCGCACGGTACGATACTACGAGACCTGGCATTACATTGTTAAGTTTGATAATGTTACGACGTAGTACTACAAGATTTTACAGTAGCACGTAGTCATCTTTAGTTTAATGGAATTCATTCATATTTTAGAATGACTTTATATGACTCTAATTTTGCTTTGATTTCTTCCAAATGACCTATTGCTAAACACCATCTCAACTGCCAATTTTCACTAAAAAACCGCATTCAAATCGGTTTTTGCTAAGGAGCTACGATATCACAAATACCTACTTACACATGTCAAATTTATATCACCCCTCTTTTGCGTCGAGGGCTTACAAAGTGCTGTTGTCTCTCTGTCTTGTATTTGAAAGCTTTTAACTTTCATACATACATACATTACTTCACGCCTGTATCCCTTATGGGGGTAGGCAGAACACCAAAGGCTGTAAAACCATCTGATGTCACATTTGACAAATTTGGAGGTATTATAGTGATGGTCTATTGCACTGACAGGGGGTCAGCCTATCCTCTGCAAAAACGCCAATAAAACCTCTGTCCCTTAACTGACTTTTACAGTATGCCCGAGAAGAGAAACAGCTTGCACATTCTTTTTTTCTTTCGCTCCCAGTCCAGCATGGACTACAAACTTCTTGAAGCATTTATACAGTTCTGGTTGGTGTGGCAATGGGCAGGTCACATAGCTGACAGAACGGATGGCCGTTGGAGCAGTAAGCTTGCCACCACGTACTGAGAGACGCAGCGTGAGCAGCCCCCCCCCCCCCCGCAAGATGGACCAACGATCTGGTCAATCAAATTCGCCGGTAAACGCTGGTTCAAGGCGGCGTGGGACCGATTTTTGTGGAGAACCTTGAGAGAGGCCTATGTCCAGCAATCGACGTCTCCTGGCTGAATGATGGTGATGATGATGTATAGTTAAATTGTATTGTATATCTACAGTAAAAACATGTTGTAACACAGCAGGAAAATAGTATCTTTATATGACTTAAACTATAACATGGTCACGATCGATATTTATTCAATTTACAAAAGATTACACTGAACGTCATGCTCCCTCAGGCGGCATGGCTAGTAGTAGCGTCGGGTATCGGGTCACACTCTTCCCTAAAGTATGGTTGAGGAGGGTGATGGCTGGTGCTTGCGTTATACTCGTGACCGGGTGCTACTAGCGGTGCCAGGTCGTTTTGCTGATGATACAATGACTATTTTATTCCATTCTTGTTTAAATACTCTTGTCCCAGTTTGTCATGTTCGTGTTGTGCATCCATAGCTCTCCAATGCACCTACTATGTAAGCCATTTGGTTGTGACATGACATTGGCTCTCACAATTAGCTGTCTTGTATTTGTTTTTTTCATGTAATGATCAATTTGTACTGTGTGTACCTATTTGTATTAATAATCCTATAATCCTATATATATATATATAATCGTATAATCCTAACTGAAAAGAGTGCCAAGGCTTTTTTTTGTCTCTTGGTCTACTGTAATATCTTATTCAATAACTATCAACACCTTGTTAAACCCGAAGTACAAAATTGTGACGTCATTAAGCGGCCATTTGATGGTCTTATGATGAATATTTTTTTTCATTTCATTCATCTGAAAATTGAACACAATTCGCTCGAGACCATTTTATAGTTTAAATCATAAAAAGAGACTTTTAAATCATAAAAGAGACTTTTAAACAGTCCCTTCCATTAGCGATAGTTGATTGCATACCCAAACCATGCAATAGACACCGCTATAAAAAGATCTAACCATTTATAGACAATACAAATTCAGTTCATACATTATACATTACATGAATAAAGGATAAGTAAGTATCGACATCAGTGTCACAGGATCCAAATTCGGCAAACAGCGAGCTCAGTCAATCCCGCTACGCGTCGTAAAACGGTTCCCATGTCCTGAGAATATCTTTAGCTGTCAATTCGAAATTGCAGTTTCAAACTGTTGACAGGTGACAGAATTTAAATTTGGAATGCTAGTGATAAGCTAGAGTGCTGTAATGTTGGAATAAATGAATGTGAAGTTGTTTTAAGTAGTTTTGTTTATTTGTCGGTTTGAGTTGTGTAGCAAGCTGTAGCAAGTTTGAAGTTTTGGCATGATTTGTTTTAGCAATTTTAAATTTAATGACCGAGAAGGAAACGAAACCTCAGTTGTCTAACCTCAGTATTGCATCGATAACGAAGCCACAAGATCTTGCAATATAAGAGTTGATTGAAGATTGAGGTCAAGCGTGGGTTTAGATTGATCCTAGGGTTGCCAGCTTTTTTTTTCTAGAAATAATGTATGTCTGAAAAGAAAATCAAACAGTATTTTGGAAAAATAAACAGTATTCAATTTATTTAATGTTTTAATCGCATATATTTAGAGTTAGATATTTTTAGACAGACGACCGGCTGGTGTAGTGGTAACATACATTGCCTTCTATGCCAGAGGTCCTGGGTTCAAATCCCGGCGGCGGCGGATATCGGTGTGATGAACACAAATATAAGCCGTCAAGTCATGGATGTTTATATGCTTATTTAAGTTTATTCTCATAAAAATATGTATTTATTCAATATGTATGTTTATATATTTCTTAAGTATCAGTTATCTAGTATCCATAACACAAGTTCTTTAAGAAACTTAATTTGCGCTAGATGATGTTGTGGTGAGTGTCAGAAATATTTACTTATCATTTAATGCTGAAAACAGTATTTTGTATACTTTATTTTTGGTCAACAGTACACAGTATAATGTAGTGAAAAACAGTATAATACTGTTAAAAACTGTTCCATGCTGGACTGGGAGTGAAAGAAAAACATAGAATGTGCCAGCTGCTTCTCTTCCCGGGCATACTGTAAAAGTCGGTTAAGGGACAGAGGTTTTATTGGCATTTTTGTGGGCGATAGGCTGACCCCCTGTCACTGCAATAGCCTCTCGCAATCATTATAATACCTAATTAGTCAAACGTGACATCAGTTGGTCTTATAACCTCTGATGTTCTGCCTACCCCATAAGGGATACAGGCGTGAAGTTATGTATGTATGTATGTATGTAAAAACAGTATAGTCGACAACCCTAGTTGATACGCAAGCTTGCTGATTGATACTCTAAATGTCACCCAGTATAAAAACTATTTATCCTATTGAATTTTTTCAAATAATATTTGTTTCTTTTACAAAAAATTCATTGAATATTGGCTTACTCGTAATTACTAGTTGCGGCAAACTAACAACGGGTTACGGGTTTGCTGATTACAGATTAATTGTACACATGTTAGATATTAATTTCTGATTCCTGGATGTGTTTGAACGCGTAGTTTAATCAGCAGCCGTTGGGTATACATTTTATTATGTTCGCAATCAAACTTCGTTTGGATGTTCCATGGTTGGGTGGAGTTTAAGCTGTTTTGTAAAATTCATTGTGAATTTAAAGTTGTAGAATTAGCTGAAGGGTTTATTTATTTGTTTAAACATATAGTGATTTTGAAAGTAGATTTAAGAAAGAGGTATACAGAGCATAATGATGTAGGAAGAGGCTGCCCTTATTATTTTACTTAGTGTCAACGCTGCGTCATGCGTACGAACGCGCGTTTCATACAAAACTGCAACGTCCGTACCATACGCGCGTTCGATACGGACGTTCGGAATGTGCCAAGCGTCGCGTATGATACGCGCATACGGTACGGAAAATGTTATAAAGGTTTGTATGTTTGAATCTCTCTTAGTAGGTGTTATATAAATCTATGTGTAGGTGTGCCTATGTGCACGTTAGAACGCAGCATTGGCACTTAATCTTCAAAGAATACCCAGTCCAACGGGGGAGCGGCCAGGTTATATCAGACTTTTACAAAACCTCAAGGCACGTGAAAGCACTCATCCGCAAAACCACCTCCGCTTGCATAGAACCCACCACATTCGCGGTATGCCATAAACGCTGTACGTCGCACCCCAGAGAACTCCCTTGAGCTTTAGCAGCAGACACCCTCGTATCCACCGCCTAGGGACGCTCTAGCCGGAAAGGGTAAGGAACCGATGAAATCACCTTGCTTTAGATAAAAAAACCCAAACAATCTCACCAACTACATGGCCCCAAAGTAAGAATAGCTTGTGTTATGGGATACCATGTAGCAAACTAGGGGGGAACCTAGAATATAAATATATATATAGATAAACACCCAGACATGAAACATTTTTTTTTTCTTGTTCTGTGCGGGAATCGAACCCGCAACCACTAGCGTCTGAGGCAGACAGGTTAACCCCATCGGCGAAGTGGTCGTCATCACCGGAATCTAACCCACCATTACCATCCATCCAGAGAAATGAACTCCGGAACGTGTCCGCTAAAGAGGATTCAAATATTGTTCCGGACTTTCCCAGTTTTGTTTGTTTCTTTTATTAGTTCAAAGATAAAAATTTGAGGATACAAGAAAGTATAAAATTTGCCGCCAAATATCACTTCGGGGTGATGTTCTCCGGCAATGCTTTATGGAAAGCCAGTTCAATATGTATATATCTATGTATTATACATAGATAGTTATATCTATGTAGTTCTAAGTTAACTTTTTTTGTTATCACTAAGGTAATTGTCCGTATCTTGTGAAAAGCTTGCCTGTAAGAGATCATCTTTTGATGATAAGGCCGCCAATGGTACTCTGTTGTATTGTTACAAACTTACTCTGTAAATATTAGATGTACAATAAAGAATAAATA
Source organism: Stenoptilia bipunctidactyla (assembly GCA_944452665.1). Classification (NCBI taxonomy): domain Eukaryota; kingdom Metazoa; phylum Arthropoda; class Insecta; order Lepidoptera; family Pterophoridae; genus Stenoptilia; species Stenoptilia bipunctidactyla. The sequence goes on along the minus strand of OX101745.1, from coordinate 1,518,220 downwards.
AATAAATTTATACCTACTCACAAAGTAAATAAAGGGGGTTAGGAAGTACTGTATACCTTCCTAAACCCGTGTGCTTTCATCTTCGACCTCATCGTCACTTACCATCAGGTGAGATTGAGGTCAAACGCGGGTTTAGTCACTTATAAAAAAAAAAAGAAAAGTAACAGTCGAAAAAATTTCTTTCTATACATACAAATTTACAGCTACCCGCGTAACTTTTGGTTCATCTAGGATTTCCCCAATAGCAAGGCTTAGAAACAAAATAGGTTTTCAAATCCGACGACCAAATATAAAAATTAGTATGTTTAACGTAAAAGACAACAAAACTTCCCGCCTGTTACCCTTTGGGGTAGAGAGAGGGAGCGCCAATTGCTACAATCCAGACATAATTCTTTCGCTTCCTCCACATTCATTAATCTTTTCATACATGGTCGCTGGTCACAGGTAGTTCTAACTAGGCCCCTTTTTAAGTTTATATTAAGCCTATTTGGTTGGCACATCTTCACCTAGGGCGGTCCCTTCTGACAACACCATCCATTCGTGTTCTGAGCACCTCTTTCATAAATCTACTTTCACTTTTTACAAAAGAGTGTCGAGAGTTTTTTTTCCGCCGGCTTTTTTCCTCTCGGTCAACCTAGGGTTCTACTTTCATTTCGTTTTTTAAAGCCGAAGAAGAAGTAGTAGTTGACAACACCAAGACATTGGTGGATAATGGGCGATCATTATCTTCAAAGCCGAGAGACGCACACTTCTCGACCGAGGCCTCCCCCAGGATTCGTCATGTCGTCCGGACCCGCGCCGCCCTCATCCAGCATTTGACGTTCGTAAAGTGTATAAAATTACCTACTACGAATAAAAAGTTTTCATTTTCATTCATTTTAACTCATCGTTTCAAATTTCCAAACCACCGTAACATGTTTTTGTTTCATGTTTATAGCTAATTATCACCAAAAACCACGATTCCAATTGATTGCGTTTAATTAAATAATGACTTTGATGCTATTAATATGTTACACGAGTTTAGCAATAAAGGTGACGATGTCAAACGAAATAATCCAAAGTCATAGGGTCACCGCAAATTCGAAATAATTAATTTCCGATTTGATAGCAATAAACAGAATTTGTACTATTGTTTGTGTATTGTATTAATATTGTATGTTTGTTTGTGCTATCGCCTTTAGCTGGTTGTTGTATATAATGCAAATATTAACTTACGCGTACTCGCGTTAAGGATGAAGCGTTTGATACTGTTTTGATTGAGACGTTTTAGTTGATAATCATGTTCCGAACATAGGCCTCGATCGAAGTTTTACATGTCGACGCTTCGCTTGTTCCTGTGTTGTCCTCACCCAGCGTTTACCAGCGAAAAGGTCATATCTTACTTAAAAAACATGTTTCATTTTAGTATGGACGTCTGGCCAGCACCTGTGCCAAAGAAAATAGTTGTGGGATACCATTATGAAAACACTTAAAATAACTGTTAATTAGATTGTTAGTTACTTTTCGTGTACATTAAGAAAAACTACTTAAATCGACAAAGACTGCAGGTGACTGACCACAAAGCAGATACATAGTAGAGCTGCTGTAAGCAAAGTTGCACAGCTTCAATTTGGGTTGTCCTGACGTCACAGCCTTTAGTTCAAGCTATTCCTCGCTAGAGGCACTGTCGTCAGTTCGTCGCTGACTTCCGTGACATACACACGCGTAGATATTAAAAAAATATTAAATCCTCCATTGTTTCTCGATGTAAAATTTTGTTTTCTATACTTTTATAAAGGAATTACATTGAGAATCCAAATAAAATTAACTTACCACGAAGATAATTTCATTCATAATTATTTTTTACAAATTGTTTGTTTTCCAATTATTTGTGTCTAAAATTCCAGATTGTTATTTGTTGCCTAGGTGATTTTTATGCCGCGAAAAAAGGTTGCGCTGTCTAGCTTCAAGTAGAAATACTTTTATTTCGCGGTTTTTTCTGACAGATTTGGAACGTATGAAATTTCGTTAAAAAACTAGAGCCACCTGGTAAAGTATAGACCTAGAAAAAACTGGATAGGGCAGCTCCTCTATATATTTCCTCCGTGTGACTGACGACGCCATATTTAACACGGAGGAAATATATAGAGGAGCTGCTCTATCCAGTTTTTTCTAGGGACTCAAGTGAAGCTTACGCGCGGGGTGCGGGAGGGGTAAGCGGTGGGTTATGGCCAATCATAGCAAAAAGGCGATGGCATTAGTCACCTAGTAGCGAGTAGTAAAAACCGGTTGAAACATAAGGTTAAAATATTCACATGATCATCAAAAAAGTTCAACTATACTTTACCAGGTGGCTCTAGTTTTTTAACGAAATTTCATACGTTCCAAATCTGTCAGAAAAAACCGCGAAATAAAAGTATTTCTACTTGAAGCTAGACAGCGCAACCTTTTTTCGCGGCATAAAAATCACCTAGGCAACAAATAACAATCTGGAATTTTAGACACAAATAATTGGAAAACAAACAATTTGTAAAAAATAATTATGAATGAAATTATCTTCGTGGTAAGTTAATTTTATTTGGATTCTCAATGTAATTCCTTTATAAAAGTATAGAAAACAAAATTTTACATCGAGAAACAATGGAGGATTTAATATTTTTTTAATATCTACGCGTGTGTATGTCACGGAAGTCAGCGACGAACTGACGACAGTGCCTCTAGCGAGGAATAGCTTGAACTAAAGGCTGTGACGTCAGGACAACCCAAATTGAAGCTGTGCAACTTTGCTTTCAGCAGCTCTACTATGTATCTGCTTTGTGATATTTAAGTCATGTTTTCACTGACATTCCTATATTTTTGATTTCTGTTTGGACGTAAAAGATGATTTCAATAAAAAAACTAGAAAAACAAACTGAATTCATAAAATATTGTATATTTTTGATAGATATGTAGTAGTTGTGGTGACATGTCACTTGTGTACATTAAGTATGTCGACCTTTCAAGATCATCTCTCATTAACCGTTTTCTAACTTTTTCACCTTTATTTGGGGTTTACATCTTAAGTTTGTATAGATTTAGGTAGCATATTATTTGTTTTTTATTTCATACGATAGTTTTGATTAAAACTACTTTTTAACCGGATTAATCGACCGGTAGACGACCGGTAGACGGTGTAGCGATAACATACATTGCATTCTATGCCAGAGGTCCTGGGTTCGAATCCCGGCGGCGGCGGATATTTGTGTGATGAACACAGATATTAGTCGTCAAGTCATGGATGTTTATATGTTTATTTAAGTTTATTCTAATAAAAAAATATGTATTTATGCAATATGTATGTTTATATATTTCTTAAGTATATCAGTTATCTAGTATCCATAACACAAGTTCTTTAAGAAACTTAATTTCGGCTAGATAATGTTGTGTGTCAGAAATATTTATTTATAAAAGAAGTTTTATTTAAATTATGAATCGTGAAAACTTAAGGCAATATTAATAGTTTTGATGTTTTGATGACTATCGACACCACTAACTCTGTTTGTGACCTTTAAGGAAGTGATTAGTTCTTGAAAACCTAACCTAAACTCCACAACTAGATTTATTAAAAGATTTGTATGGGCTAACTGAATTTTAATAACATATTCTTCTAGTTTTTTTTAAAGCTATGTGTGTTGCTGAAAAAAAATTAGACGCAATCGTCGAAAATCGAATATTTATTGCATCAATGGATAGTCAAAAAGGTAGTTAGGTACCTCTTACGGTACGGTCTTAAGGCCGGTACAGTTTAGTGTAATGTAACATGCAATGCAACCTATGCTCATCTGCCCCCTTTTTTGAGAATATAGTAAGAGACATCAATCTGTACTCAATTTTAACATGAATTCATCGTGGCACCATGGTCACTGTGTATATCATACGATATCAAAGGTTAAGCAACGTTCGGCGCGGTCGGTACTTGGATGGGTGACCGCCGACCATTCCTTTCTCAGGATGACTTCCATGCTTCGGAGGGCACGTTAAGCAGTCGGTCCCGGGTGCTGAATACTTGTATACAGTAGTCGTTAGGGTTTGTCAAAAGCCATTTCGGCGCCCTGAAAAATTCTGACATCCACCACCAAGCATTGGGCCAGCATGGTGGATTATGGCCTTATACCTCCTCGTCACCGATAAGAGAGGCGCATTTGTAAGCCCTCCAATGGGCTAATTACAAAGACTTGTGATGATTGAACCGATTGAATAAGATATCCTTACCACGACTACCTCTGTTCACAGGTGCTCACTTCATAACTCGACGATGTTCTACCTGGCGTAATCTAATGTCAGAATAATCACACATCCGTTTATTTACCAGGTCATCGTTAATTAAATAGGGGCAGGTTAGGCTCAGAAGTTTTCCTGTAATTTGTAGATAAATATGTGTTGTATGCCGTATTCAGGTTAGTAACTTTATTATAATTTACAAAAAAAATCGCGCAGATAAAATGAAACCTATAAAATATACTTTAAGAAGTACCTTAGCTTATCTCTAAAATGACTTAACAATTAGTAGTACTATTAGTAGTGCTACTTAGAAAAGCGTATTTATTTCAATAATTTAAGAATGAACTTGAAAAATACATAAATAAGGTATACAGGGTGACTGGTGACAAATTAAGATACTGAAGGATAAAAGTCTGCACTCAATTCTTGTTATAATTGTGTAATAAAAGTAGGTACTTAATTTTTCACTATAGAATGGGAAAACTTGACAATATTATTTAATAAAAAAGACCATTCGTTCACTTAAACCGCATCACTATTTTTTTCTTCCGTAAAGTGGGCACACTGGAAATGTCATTTCACAGCATTGAATTATTTGCCAGGGTATAGTCCTAAAGGGTCCGTAGCCCCAATTGGTGACCTATCCTACAGACGATTATAGAATCGATATTCCTAAAGTAGATTGTCAAGATTAACAATTACCAAACCTAGGTAATGACTAATTCAACAACACCAACTCCAGTAGAAGTCGTCGTGGCGCCGTGGTTACTGTGTGTATCTTACGATATCACAGGTTAAGCAACGTTCGGCGTGGTCGGTACTTGGATGGGTGACCGCCGACCATTCGTTTCTCACGGCGACTTCCGTGCTTCGGAGAGCACGTTAAGCTGTCGGTCCCGGGTGCTGTATACTTGTATACAGTAGTCGTTAGGGTTTGTCAGAAGCCATATCGGCACCCTGAAAATTCTGACATCCACCACCCAGCACTGGGCCAGCTCGGTGGATTATGGCCTAAACCTCCTCGTCACCCAAAGGAGAGACTCATGCCCTGCAGTGGGCCCATTACACGGAGTTGTGATGATGATGATGATGAACTCCAGTTAATTAACTTTAATGTAAGTAATGTGGTTAATGGGTCCAATGAACAATTATTCTCAATACTAAACTCATCAGAAAACGAATGTATGTGTTTGGTGAGAAATCCTACTTCCCATTAATATTACGAATGCGAAACTTTGTTTGTATGTTTATTCATCAATCCAAAAAAAAAGTCTGGCTAATGAAAATAGAGACTGGAAAAACCTGAGGAATTATAAAAATAGCATCATGGTAACCCCGACAAATGTACAAAATACATGGATTAAACAACCTTTATACTTGATTAATTTTTTAAATAAAATTATCGTAAAGTATAACAATATTGGTACTGTCCTACTTTTTGATGAGATGTATATTATTAAAATTAAAGGCAACTAGTATTAATCAGGTTGAAAAACAAAACAACAAAATACAATCATTATCTTTATTCATTGTAATCAAAATCTGAATCCAGCAATTCTATATGGAATGAATTGTCAGAGTCACTCACTGGTATCGCTGTTTTGTACATTGATTATGAAACTATATTTTTTTTATTTTTATTAATTTTCAAATACGAAAATTCCAAAATCTCAATTACCAAAACCACCAACAACCGTTCGATTAACAACAGTGACACCAGAAAAACGACTTTGAAATTCATGCTAGTACTGCCATATAAAAAGTTTTCGAAAACCCCCAGTGTCTACTTTTACCAGGCTCACTTAGGCCGCTTTGTGATGATTTTTATGGAATGGTTCAATTTCAAGAAAGAATTTAATTTCCCGCTTTGGCACTGCTAATATTTTGAATCGTGCAGTAAACTGTTGTATTCGAATCATGAAGTTTGAAGATTTTTTTCTTTAGACCACTACAGCAAATAGGTTGTTTAGTGAGTACTTATGCTTATTCCTGAGAGAGTCCCAACTTTACATTTCTTTTGCTGGGTTAACTTTCTTAGGCGAAAAGAAACGATCAGATCCATAGTTTTAATATTTGTTAATATGATATTCGAAACGAATGAAGTTGCGGGTAACAGCTTGTCTTTAATAAAGAATTGTGTAGGGGACAAACTTATCCATTAGGGGTCACAATCGAGGGAGTTTATGAGGCTTGAAATTAAGGGATAATTGTTGATTTACAGCTGTTTGATAAACTGATTACAAGTCAAAAACTGCTAGTATCTCCTTAAATCTCGATTTGAAGTGGCCTAGCATCGCAGCATTACAAGTTAAGACATTTTAGATTTGGAACACCTTTCAGCACGGGACCAATTTGGCTTGTAGGCTTTAGAAAGGGTTTCTGGCATACTTTTAATTAAATATAGGTAGTGAGATTTTTTCTGACGGCCTTAACGACGAGTTTTGCTAGCAGCTTGGATACTTCTAACACAAAATGTAAGTTAAATCATGTACATAATCGTTTTTCATGAAACAGTCCGTATATAGGTGTAGATCATGACCAAAACATGACTCGTAGTTTTAGAGTTAAAATAAAAATAAAATAAAATCCCCAGACAATCACACCAACTACATGGCCTAAAAGTAAGCATAGCTTGTGTTATGGGATACCATGTGGCGAACTAGGTGAGAATCAAGAATATAAATACATAAATAGATAAACACCCAGACACGGAACATTTTTTTTTCTTCTCCCGAATCGAACACGCAACCACTGGCGTCTGAGGCAGACAAGTTTACCCCATCGCCAAAGTGGTCGTCATGCAGAGTTTTAGAGACAAAAATATATTGTGAGAAGTTTTGTTTTGCTAATAAACTAACAGTTTCTTGCGGATTTTGCCGCACTTTTCATTCCGAAAAAAAATCATAAAACCAATAAACTTCAAATGCATCCCCAGATTACATTCTCAAATGCTAAAATATTTTCTATGGGTAATTTTCAAATACTTACTGCCCTATCTAGTGTCAAATCCTCAAATCAATTCTTCCTTGAAACAAAATCCCGCAAAACCATTACATCAAAATATACCTTTATGCTATTCCAGACTATAAACTACCTACATCTACGCAAATTTTTAATTCAAATCCGTCTAGCATGAAGTAGTATGAAAGTATGAAGAGAATTATGCATCGTAAAATCCTGAAGATGTTGAACTGCTGACTGGGAGCAAAGGAAAAACCTAGAATGTACCAGCTGCTTCTCTTCCCGGGCATGCTGTAAAAGTCAGTTAAGGGACTGAGGTTTTATGGGAGGGTTTTTTGTGGGCGATAGGCTGACACCCAGTCACTGCAATTATTCTCTCTCCACCATTATAAATCCTCCAAATTTGTCAAACGTGACATCAGACGGTTTTTTAACGTTTGATGTTCTGCCTGCCCCATTAGGGATACAGGCGTCAAGTTATCAATATATATAAAACTGTTCCGTTACTGACTGAGTGACTGAGTGACTGACAGACAACGTACAGCCGTAACTACTGGGCGTAGAAAGCTGAAATTTGGAACATACATTGTTTAGAGGATGTAGGGGTGCACTAACGAAGGAATTCCCGAAATTCCCGTGAGAACGGGAATTATTGGACTTTTTAGTTTGTATGAAAAATCTTATTCCTTGAGTGCATGGATATGATACTTGGTATAAAATTTCTTCAAAAAGAGACTGGTTGTGGTATGAAAGGAATTCCCGAAATTCTCACGGGAACGGGAAATATATGATGTTTTAGTTTGTATGATAAAATCTTATTCTTTGAATGCACGGATGTGATACTTGGTATAAAGGTTCCTCAATAAGTGTCTGTTTGTATAATGGAAGGAATTTCCGGAATTCCCACGGGAACGGAAAATAGGACTTTCGAGTTTATGCGTGTACGAAGTCGCGGGCAAACGCTCGTGTATGTATAATTATGTAGTGATGTTACTCAGTCAATAATAACGTATAAACTCCTTTATAAAGCAAAGTCGTTTCAAACCGTATATCTTAACAAAAATACTTGTTTACGTTTCGTAACATTAAAACCGTATTCAAATATATTCCATTACGCAAATAGCATGCACGTCTCGTTAAAGAGAAGTCACAACACCGCACAGAAATACAGTGTTCCGTAGGTTTATGGTTATTTAATTCTGTAAGACACTGTATAAATTTCTTTTAGTTATAAATTACTAACATAGGCTAAGGATATTTTGTCAACTAATGTAGATAAGTAGGTTAATATTATATTTGTTTGTTATATTTATTTCTAACATAGTCTTTAAGCCAAAATGTAACTAACTTCAATGGACCTAGTAGTTTGAATAAATAAATTATTATTATTATTACTGTGTATTTGATATTTGTCTTAAGTTTAGGCGATTCATAATATTCAAATCATGAAATATATTTAAAAGTGATCAAAAAGTATTTTATACAAGAGTAAACTGTCCGACCCGGTTCGAGAGCATCGTAAAAATCAATTAACCTAAGCGTCCGTAGTTTTTTTTGTACGACTCATTTTCCCACCGCATATGTACCACGACACTTATCACCCTTCTCATAAAATCTGTATTTAGATAACATCTGTCAATAATATTAGTATAAGTTCTGCTTCTATGCTGGACTGGGAGCGAAAGAAAAACACAGAATGTGCCAGCTGCTTCTCTTCCCGGGCATACTGTAAAAGTCAGTTAAGGGACCGAGGTGTTATGGGAGGCTTTTTTGTGGGCGATAGGCTGACCCCCTGTCACTGCAATAGTCTTTCTTCTCTATTATAATGCCTCCTAATTTTTCAAACTTGACATCAGATGGTTTTATTACCTCTGGTGTTCTGCCTACCCCATACGGGATACAGGCGTGAAGTTATGTATGTATGTAAGTACTTATTACGTCAGCTTCTGTAAGATAAAAAAGTCCATTTAAAAACCCCAACCTATAACTATGAGTACATGGCCAAGTATAATATTGCTGATGATCCTATGACTATTTTATTCCATTCTTGTTTAAATACTCTGGCCCCGGTTTGTCATGTTCGTGACTTCGTGTTATGCATCCATAGCTTAATGCACCTACTATGTAAGCAATTTGGTTGTGGCATGACATTGACTCTCACAAGTAGCTGTCTTGTGTTTGTTTTTTTCATGCGATGGTCAATTCGTACTGTACCTATTTGTATTAATTCGTTAATTCTGACTAAAAAAGAGTGCCAAGAGTATTTTTCCGCCGGCTTTTTTGTCTCTTTTTTATATTGTAAGGATAGGACGTTTGTCTTTCATGCCACCTGATGGAAAGTGCTCATGAAGACTATGGTGTTACACGTCCATCCATGAGAAACCTATTCACTCGACAATTAAAAGTTCCAGGACTGTAGTGGTCATGAAAAACAGACGCAGGCAGATTGTTCCACACCTTGGCAATCCCTACCAAAAAGGAATATCAAAGCGTTTTATTCTACTGTAATATCTTATTTAATAACTATCAACACCTTCTTAAAGCCGAAGTACAAAATTGTGACGTCATTAAGCGGTCATTCGATGGTCTTATGATGAATAAAAAATATTTAATTAACTCTAAAATAAAATATACTTTTTTATTTTTGTTCACAAGACGAGTGTTTCGTAAGACATCGAAAGGTCGTCTTTACGGTGTCACAAAATGAAACATCGAGTTAAAGCGTACAAAATAAATATAAGCCATAAACTGAAATTTATTAAATTTTATTTTATTTTATGAAAACTTGCATATGTACTGCATAAATACATGATAAAAAAAACTCTTAAACCTTTCAATTTCAAGCTGCCAAAATAATAAACGAAAAAACCTTTTCAAATTACAAACATATGGAACGCTAAAAGCTTGACGCGAAAAATGAGACCATCCACTCTAATAGCAACATATTATAAAAAAGTTAGAAAAATATCCTTTTCGCAGATGAAAACCGGCGTGTGACACCCCTGCATGTATTTAAAAGATTGACAACGATGTAGATCAAGCGAGTTGATAGAATGTACATTGAATAAATTTCGGCGCCCTGAAAAATCTGACATCCATCAAACAGCACGGGGCCAGCTTGGTGGATTAAACCCTAAACTTCCTCGTCACCCAAGGGGGAGACTCAAAGCCTTGCAGTGGGAAAAAACATTATAAATAAATATTTCTGACACTCACACAACATTATCTAGCCCAAATTAAGTTTGTTAAAGAACTTGTGTTATGGATACTAGATAACTGATATACTTAAGAAATATATAAACATACTTATTGAATAAATACATATTTTTTGTTAGAATAAACTTAAATAAACATATAAACATCCATGACTTGACGACTAATATCTGTGTTCATCACACAAATATCCGCCGCCGCCGGGATTCGAACCCAGGACCTCTGGCATAGTAGGCAATGTATGTTACGGCTACAGCAGCCGGTCGTCGAATAAAATAGTCATATAAGAAACCTTTTGGTTTTTTTTATCATGTAATAAAGTCATATGTTTTTCATACTTTTTGAATTAGTATCTACTGTGATTAAGTTAAGATTATATAAACATTTTCGTGTATGATAACGGCTATAGCACAGTAGCCTAAGACGCTACGCAATTCATAAGGTTGCGGGTTCGATTCTTTAAACTATAACATACGTATTTTTATCGGAGGTTCTCCCTAGTTTGCTAAATGGTATTCCATATCACAAGCTTTGCTTAGTTTGGCACCATGTAGTTGTTGTGATTACAAAAAGATTACAATTTTAGGTTTTAGACAATTGGTAGTATTAGAAAATCGTCAAACATCATAATTCATAAAAGAAGAAAAAAAATACTTAAAGTTGAAATAATTGGCACATTTTCGTACCCATCAACATAATATATTTCTGTGAGAATCCAATCTACAGCGGCATCTCGCAGCTAACAATGTCCGCGAGTTTCAGCCGAGTGGAGACGCGAGCATAAGCGTAGCGAGGTCAGATTGCAGATTAAATTTTGAGAAAATTTATAGGTTTAATTTAGATAATATTTAATGAAAATCTCTACGGTATTAAACAATTTTAATATACATTTTCTCAAACATGCTTGAAAAGAGCAATATTTTGACAACCTTCTTCGATATAAATCGAACTTGCTGTACTGATCGAGCAGCAGCCAGCAATAGTTGTATGAAAATCCATATAGGTCGTGTTTAGCGGCAAAATAAATTACTATGTAAAATCATATTTGTTGTGTTATTTAAAAATGGAACGATCTTCTACTCCGCAATATGGTGACCAAAGAGGTAACTTATCAAAGGTTTAATTTAAATTTCGAGCTAGCTTGAACTTAGAAAAGAAAAAACTATTGTTATTGGCCGTTCGTCAACTTCGTCATTGGTTTTAAAGTTCTGAATTGTAACAACTTAGTTTAATTTCATTGCATTATTTGAGAAAAGTACTATAAAAGCCTTGACCGCAACTAGTCATTGATGGACTTACGAGTATGTATGTGTACATATATTCACACGTTCGTCCATCAATGCCCTCTTGCCGGCCGCTGAAGTAATGTCATCATCATCATCATCATCACAACTTTTCGTAATGAGCCCACCGCAGGGCATGAGTCTCTCCCCTGGGTGATGAGGAGGTTTAGGCCATAATCCACCAAGCTAGCCCAGTGCTGGGTGGTGGATGTAAGAATTTTCAGGGTGCCGATACGGCTTCTGACAAACCCTAACGACTACTGTATACAAGTATACAGCACCCGGGACCGACAGCTTAACGTGCCCTCCGAAGCACGGAAGTTGCCGTGAGAAATGAATGGTCGGCGGTCACCCACCCAAGTACCGACCACGCCGAACGTTGCTTAACCTGCGATATCGTATGATACACACAGTAACCACGGCGCCACGACGACGAAGTGACGAAGTAATGTACTATTATTAAAATCCATATGGTTTTTGCGTTAAACTAAATTATAGTTATACAAATTACATACGAGAACATACATAACTCCACGCCTGTCTCCCTTTGGGGTAGGCAGTGACCAGGGAACGCCAATTATGGGGATCATAATCATTTAAATACCCAACATGCACGCCTAGTGTATTTCCTGAAGGTAAGATTTAATAATAACCTTTTTTCTTGGAAATTTTTTAGGCATAAATAGATTATATTATATTGATACACTCTACGGTATCCATATGGTTTTCGCATTTAATGAAAAACAGTTAAACACCTTATACAAACTACATACATAAATAAATTCACGCCCGTCTCTCTTTGGGGAGACTAGGGAACGCTTACGGGGATGATTATAATTTAAATACCCAAATATTCACACCTAGAGTATTCCCTGCTATAAACAAGCCTCGGTTGATCGACAAACTCCAATAGCAACTTCTGCTGCAGAGATACTAACGCTCCGTTCGAGGTTCGTAACACGGACCTACACAGGGACGTCAATAAACATCTGAAGATCCTCATCTACCAACTACCAACGCTGCGAAAATCACACAAACGGGTTAGTTCGAGACACTGTCTCATACTAACCGATCCCTCGGTCGTTCAAGCACTCTTGTCGCAAAAGGATGCTTTGTCTGATTTTCTCAACCAGCTCTCTTTAGATCTGGATAATCTCCTATCTTCCAGCTCCTAGCTGGTAGGTGACAATGTAGTTGATTCAGCACGTAGTGTTTCCTGATTTTTTCTAAGCGCAGTCTTCATCTCCAACTGGTTGACGCTCATTTCTTCGGTCGAGTATAAAATAATAAAATCCCCAGACAATCACAAACTACATGGCCCCAAAGTAAGCATAGCTTGTGCTATAGAATACCATGTAGCGAACTAGAAGGGAACCTAGAATATAAATACACATATAGATAAACACCCAGACCTGGAACATTTTTTTTCTTGTTCCAGAAGTAATCGAACCCGCAACCACTGGCTTCTGAGGCAGATAGGTTTACCCCATCGCCATCAAAAATCATTAAGAGGAAGTTTAGTAAGTAGAAGTCTCACACTGTCTGGGAACATCTGGCCGAGGACCTGCCTCTGGAAAATGCCCTTTCGTATTCTCATCCTAGAACACCAGAGGCTTTTAAGGTTGGCAGAAACCATCTGATGTCACGTTTGACACGTTTGGAGGAATCATAAAGACGGAGAAAGACTATTGTAGTGTCAGGGGGTTAGCCTATTGCCCGCAAAAACGACAATAAAACCTCTGTTCCTTGACTGATTTTTACAGTATGCCTGGGAAAAGAAGCAGCTGGAACATGCTGTTTTTATTTCGCTCCTTGAACAGCTAGTTAGATATAAACTCAAAACAAAGACAAAAGCCTTGTAAATAAGAATGCTGTGCTATAACCGAATACAGCTTAACGTCTGGCACGTGATAATGAACGGATGGACAAGATTCCTTCAGATATTGTTATTGCATTCAACGTGGTTTTCAACCGACAACTCTGTTAGGGTTGTCAACTTAAAGTTTCATTAATATTTTCTCCGAAGAATAGGTATTTCATTGATAAATAGGTATGGATTTAAGGATAAGTTAAATTAACTGCACCTACAATTATAAAAAAAGGGTAAAACTTTTTAATGAGGTAATTTACGAAAAAAAAAAGAAGACGGACGTTAAATAATAATTGCCAATTAAATCGCATTAATCGTCTTGTTCACAAATTCGGATTACGATATTATAGGGACTAAAAACATAAAGCATGCTTATCATTGTACAAAAGGCAGCACATCCAGCGTTACAAACCTATAGACACAAACCTAAAGAATCTGAACTCTATGAAAGCATAGAGTTCAGATTCTTCTGTACTTTTACCAACTGAAGACAAAATTAAAATGAATTTATTAATACCTATGCGGCATTTTTTTTTAGTTTTCAATATAATAAAGAATACATTTCTATTTTTGACAACCCTATAGAACAATGAGCATTCAGCTGCAAGCTACATTTGAGTCCTATGGCTTTCAATACACTCACTAATGTTGTAATTATTTTGAACTATTTCTATTGACATCGGAATGAGATGAATGGCAGACATTCATTTATTAAAGTTTAATAGCAATGGGTAGCTGAAAGCTGTTTATTTTGATCAAATACAGGGTTGTCACCGGTTAACTAACAGATTTGCGCGTTCCAATTAGTAGGTTCATTTCGTTTTTTTAAATAGAATTATTGCTTTATTTTGTTTAATGTGAGGGTTTGTGAAGATAAAGGTGCCTTCTGAAAATAATTGACAAATCTTTTCAATCCCTAGGTTTCGTAACTTTGGATACTAGAAAGATTAGATTATACTTAACATGTTTTTTAAACGGGCACCAAGTACATGACACTACAGTAAATTTTAATAAGCTTTTGTTATTAGAACACAAAGCGGAACTTTTTATTTATTTATTACTAGGGGTTATCCTAGCTTTCATTCAGACTAGCACCAGTTTCAAAAGGTTAATTTCTCTAACTGACCCAATTGAGATTCGAACTAAGGATCTCTCACACCACAGTTGGATACTCCACTAATGCACTTAATGGCCATCAAATATACAGGCAGGTATAACAGAATAAGTCTCATTTTATAATAAGCTTATTCATAATGGTGTAAACCTATCTGCCTCAGACGCCAGTGGTTGCGAAAGGGAAAAAAAGGTTCCGTGTCAGGGTGTTTATCTATTTATGTATTAATATTTTAGGTTTCCCCCTTTCTTTTTACTTGAGGGACGTGCATTCACATCCCTAACCGCCCAAGGGGGAACGGGGAAAGGCGGGGTATGTGGGAATGATCCGGTAGAAGGCCGGACCTACCCACTAAAAACCTCAAGGTGTACCTCATCCGCCATAGATGGAGCTCACGGTAACGCCATTGGCATTACCCGCGAGCCAAGGCAGATTGCGCTTAGCCTTTGCCGAGCGCCCTCCACGGAGGAAATGGTCCAGTACACGAGACCATTTCCCCACACATAGCCCTAATAGCCGCCGCAGGTCCCCTTACCCGCTACGGCTGGCTATCGGGAGGGAGAAGGTGAGTGTATCTCCTTCTCCGTCCCCCCCTCCGCCTACGGTGGATAGGTGTTTATCTATATATGTATTTATATTCTATCTTCACTCCATGGTATGTCATAACACAAGCTTCGCTTACTTTGAGGCCATTTAGTTGGTGTAATTGTCTAGGAATTTAATTTTTATAATTTATTTTAGTATAGATGAAAAGGTTTTTCTCATCCGAATATACCGGGACCTTTTTCATTTATCCTAGTCACATATCAACATCTTGTTCATCCTCACGTCCTTCAGTTTATCAAGTTTATAAAATGTTTAAAAGCATTGATTATCTTAAAACCTAATAAAATAAAAATACCTATCAGA
The DNA here is from genome assembly GCA_944452665.1 of Stenoptilia bipunctidactyla. Taxonomy (NCBI): domain Eukaryota; kingdom Metazoa; phylum Arthropoda; class Insecta; order Lepidoptera; family Pterophoridae; genus Stenoptilia; species Stenoptilia bipunctidactyla. Next base: position 1,502,631 of record OX101745.1, on the reverse strand, counting down.
TTGTGTAAATTTGATGTAGTTGACATTAAGATGTATGTTACATACAAGTGATACAATTTGAAATTGAATGCTTGTTCGCCAACAAACTACTTTATAGTTTGGCGACATTTTGTGTTCTGTAACTATCTGTATATTGATATAAAATTAAATAAATAAAAAAAAAGTTAAGTCTTGAGCACGGTTACGACTCGCACTTTCAGCTGACGAGGATGCTTTTTCTTACCACATTGTTGATTAGAATAATATGAAATTTTGATGTAAAAATTCAAAGAACGAACATCAACGACTACTCTTACAAATACCCTATGTACCGAAGCCCAGAAAATAACTTAATTAATTAATATCTAGCTGAATACTTCTGCGTTGAGATTGTTTAACCTGTTATATCGATGTTTATACGTAAAAGGAAGCCGTTTCACGCAATTCTTATCGTTGCGATATTTGGTGTTCCATTACTCATTTTATAAAGGCGCCAATCCGTTTGTTTGCTCATTTGTGTGTATATCCTTTATACTGAATAAATCACTCGTAATTCTGTGAAATGGTATTAATTTTGCATGAAGATATACAGGGTTGATTTTTAGTCACCGGGCAATTTTTTTTACGCAATAAATGTCATTCATAGAAACGATTTTCGCAAAAAAAAGGTATGGATTTTATTTTACAATGAAATTAACATATTCGCTTAAATATTAAGCAAGTCACTCTAAATTATGAATAAAAACCATTAAAATATCTTTATTTTAATCTTATTTTTATCTTATACTACGCGATACTATAAAACATCTTGTTGTACTACGTCGTAGTGTTATCAATGAAATGGCGCATCGTAGTAGCAATGTTCATCAACAGCGACTATTTGTAAAAAAGTTTTTGATGCCATATCTTTTTTATGCCATTTTATTTTTGAATAAATGTGCATTTAAGTTTAAATCGTATAAGAGAAAATAAAATTTGAATTTGGCTGGTGACTTAAATGAATTTTGCTGGTGAATTTTGTTTTTATTGATTTTATAGTTTTGATTGCATTAATTTTAAATTTAAAAGTTTCTATTAGAGGCACTATAATTTGTATTAATTGTTATTTTAAGTTTTAATTTTATTCATAATTTTATAAAATACTTTAATTAAGAATTAAATTGTTCGGGTACGTAACTGTTTTACTAACATAGATAATAAGTAATTGTTACTAACAATAATGGATCTCTGTTATCTAAATAAACAATTTTATTATTATAAAAAGAATCATGTATAAAGAGACAAATCTTATTCCATTTTGACAAGAATCTGATTCAGGACCTTAGAAGTTAGTGTAACAGGTGTAGCCCTCAAGCTGGTACTAAATCTGTGTTCTCTGAAATGAAAACTAGAAAACGTTGTTTGAGCAAAACTGTGCAAAACCATTTTTTGTTTTGACTTTCGTAACAAATAAATAAATTAAATCCCCAGATAATCACACCAACTACATGGCCCCAAAGTAAGCATAGCTTGTGTTACGGGATACCATGTAGCGAACTAGGGGGGAACCTAGAATATAGATACATAAATAGATACTTTTTTTTTAGTATTTAATTTAAAACGACAGTTTACAATATTTAGAAACATACCTTAAATCTCTTAGACTTATTTGTTCATTTGTCGTACAAAAGACCGGGGATGGACTTTGAAGGTATGATGATGAGCCAAAAGAAGGGAAACTCGTCTTCAAACAACAGTTTTTTTTATCGATGTTTAAACCTGCCTTTGGCCTCAATTTAGATGACCACTTTGGCGATGGGGTAACATCATTTGCCTTAGACGCCAGTGGTCACAGGTTCGATTCCCGCACGAAACAAGAAAAAAAATGTTCGGAGTCTGGGCTTTTATCTATATATGCATTTATATTCTAAGTTCCCCCTAGTTCGCTGCATGGTATCCCATATCACAAGCTCTGCTTAGTTTGGGGTCATGTAGTTGGTGTGATTGTCTGGGGGATTTGATTGTATAATCTCAACTGGTTTTAATTAAAGATGAGGTCCAAGATGAAGGCATCTTAGGAAGGAACTGGTTTTTCATAAAATAATGCCGGAACATATCACCGCTGAAGCGGTGGTATTTTACGGCAGATTTTATATGAAGGGTGAAGGTGAACCCTGATGAGGCCAAGCTCCCCGCTTGGTGAAACGACCTTGGTTATAATGAAGCACCGAAGTTGCAGCTTTATCAAAACCAGTGCCATGCGATGTGCGTTGAAATTTAAGATGCTTTACATTAATAAATTTAAGTTTGAATACATACATACAAACATAACTTCACACCTGTATCCCGTATGGGGTAGGCAGAACACCAGAGTGACAGGGGGTCAGCCTGTCGCCCACAAAAAAGCCTCCCATAACACCTTGGTCCCTTAACTGACTTTTACAGTATGCCCGGGAAGAGAAGCAGCTGGCACATTCTAGGTTTTTCTTTCGCTCCCAGTCCAGCATGGAAGTTTGAAGTTACTAAATAAAATCCCAATAAAATCCAAATGGTTAAAAGATAAATGTCTTTATAGTCTGAAAGAATATTTTGATGATGTAAAATATTAATTAATAATGTAATCGTTATAGATGGTCAATGATACAGTGATAGCTTAAAAATGTTGAATTTATTCTTAATAATAATTATTATATTTGACGATTGTCATACAAGAAATTATAGACTACTTACACCTTTGGTTTAAAATCAAGAAACATAATACACTTTAAATTAATTAAATTTTATACCTATCTAATAAGATTGCATGCTGAAAGACAGTTTTGTATAAGGCACGTATTATATTGTAAGCACCTTTTTTTTTATTTTTCCGCCACAGAAAGCTTTACTACCGACTTGACCCCCCGAAGGAAGCCACAGAAGGAGAGGAGGTGAATGCTTGATGCACGAAGAGGGGACCTTTGGGGGACTACCCCGCCAGCCAATCCCTAACAGTGCGGGACTCACCGAACCCAGTGTTACCCGCTAAACACCCCCTTTGCTGAGTTGTCCCTGAGTTGAGTGCTGGGTAAATCTCATCATCTGAACGACAGCCAATTGGAGTCAGAGGCTGCGTACCGGGCGTCCCAAGAGACAACCCGTCACGAAAGCTTATCGCAGGACCGAATCTGTAACAATAAAATTGAAAAACAACGAAGTGAAAGTTATAAACACATGTTGTGTGAATTAATTGTTAAGAACAACCTAGAACCGGTTGGCTTGTTGAAGCTTCCTCACAAGGGAGGCGTGCTTGGATAGGATGGGGAGAGCATCGGCGAGAGAGTCCTGGCCGGCGTTAAGTGCAATGCCGAGCTCAAGAATCTCGTCGATAGGAGCGACGGTGACCCAGAACGCCAAGCGATCAAAGCTGCCCTTTGCTTTCTGTACCGTACCAAGCGGTAGGAGTGACGTTCGAAACGGGTTTCGATGCGCTTTCCACGGCCTGAGGGGCCTTAGCTTGAGGGGAGCCCTTAGGGGGCTGGGGGCGGTGTCTCCAATTAAGGGGATCGGCCGCCGCTTTGGAACGGACCAAGCGGGGTGCCTTAGGGCACCCGCGATAGTTCGCCGTGTGGCCGGACTGGCCGCACAGGACGCAAGACGGATCTGTCGGGGACTCAAGGGTGCGGGAGCACTCCTTGGTGGAATGATCCTCTAGGCACTTAACGCACCTAGGTTTGGCGAAGCAATTATGTGCCGCACAACCATAGAGTTGGCAGCGGTGACATTGACCAGGGTGACCTCTGTTGTGAGGTTTTTCGACTCGAATTTGCGAGAGGCCGCATACAATGTGGGCCCTATTGCGAATTAGGGAGTTCCTAGCTGTGTTATTCGTGAGAATAACAAGCGCAAGGGGAAACTGTTTGCCTCGTTTGCTGTGCAACTTGTGCACGGACTCAACGGGGAAACCTTGAGATTTAAGATCCTCGGCGATAAGATCGTTCGATAGCTCGAACGGCACGCCCCTAAGGATAACGCGGGCTTTACGCTCTTCCGGGAGAGCGTAGGTATGGTAGGCGAATTGCCTTTGAGTGATTAGTGAAGTCAGATTCCTGAAGTCGATCAGAGTACATGGCTCGATCTTAATGAAGGCACCGGTGTTGGTTGCCTTCTTGTAATTGATCTTGGGGGCAGTCAGACCCCCCGAACAGAGGGTCGACACCTGTCCCCAAAGATGTTTATCCCGAAGGAAGACAGGGGGAGGGGGCTTAGAGCTCGGGGGGGGACCCTCGGGCTTGGAACGCGGGGCAACCTTGGGGCGCATTGCCGCCTTAGGGGCCGCTACCGCCTCGGGAGCCGCCGCTGAAGAGGGCGTGGGAGGAGCGGAAGAAGCGGTATTCTTCTTTTTCCTATTAGAGGACTTTTTACCCCGGACTGGGGTGAATGGAGTATCATCCGTAACAGTGTCATCCGAGTGGGACGCACTGACGGGCGAAGCCTTGCGTTTAGACGCAGTGGATTTGGCGGAGGACTCGGCAGACTCGGATTCGGAAAATTCCGATTCGGAGATGCCGTCCATGTACTCTGAGGGGCCAGGGGACACCGTAGAGCGTTGGGACTGGGCATCGAAACCCGGGGGGACCTGAAGGGTCTGAGCGGCTTGAGCCTGAGCGACTTGGGCCTGGGCGGCCACCAGCGAGCTATGAAGCTGCTGAATTGTGACTTGAAGGCGTGCTTCATGCACGTAAAATTGGGCAGTGAGAGCGGCCGTAGCCGACTCAACACGAGCGGCTATGCGCTCCTCTATAGCTTCATTGAACCTAGATCGGAGAGTCGAATCGAGCCTGATTGGTGGAAGTAGTGGAGGGGGCTCCATGGCGGAGCAACCCTTGAAAGGATTGACCGTGCCGATGAACGGCGAACGAGCCTAGCCTAACGAAAACCGATGCCGGTGAACGGCGGCGGAAAGCTGAAAAGAGGGGGTGCGTGCTCCTAATTCGAGCAGGCACCTAACCGTCCCCCTGGGAAAGGCCCAGTGCAATGGGTTCGGGTCTGCCGGATTTGTTGGCCCTGGAGAGCTAATAGCGGTCCGGGGCCACGCTAACGAGCTTAGTTGTCACCGTAAGGTATCAACTCGTTCAAACGCGGAACTCGGAAGTTTGTTTAAAGTTCGTCCAGCACGAAAATCACTCAAACTTCCCAGTTGTATGATAGCGAAGTTCGCGAATGCGTAGTTAGCACGCAAGTGGCGCCACTGTCGCAAAACGGCACTAATACGCGGCAATACCGACCGGAGAGCCTCGGAGTCGATAAGCGGTAAAACGGAACGATAACGATAAGGGTCCTGCCGAGTCGACAAGTCCCTTATCGATAGAGATGGGGAGCACTGAACACGCGATAAACACGACCACTGCGCGCGAACGAAGATAGCGAACTGACCTTTTTGTACCATACATTGAAGCAATAAATATGATTTAATTTGGTGGTACGACCTCTTCACTCACTTATCCAAAGGTCATAGGACTATTATAGGCCTACCCTCTAAAAAAACTCCATCCACGCGAAACTGATTAAAAACATTTAACTTTAAGCACTTTTGAAACATCATTGTAAAATGTAAATGATAACAGTACACTCTCCGTTCGTTGGTATAATGATTGCAATCAGGTAAGTGCAATCTGCTCAGAGCAAATATTATACCCTCATAGCGTCAGGTAATCATGTGCTTTATTGTAGCGAGACCACATACCTGCCGTTTTCACAATATTGAAACACGTTTTGGAGATTAAAGTTACGTAATTTTTTTATTAAATTTGTTTTTCTTTTTATAATACTTTTTTTTTCTAAATACATAATAAACACTACAATGGTATACAGTGCCTTACATACAGGGTTGATTTGTAGTATTTATAGAAACGATTTTTGCAAAAAAAGGTATTTTTTTACAAGGAAATTAATTAAAAGGAATAAAAAAGAAAAAAAAGTATTCTAATTAATTCGTTTCAAGCAACTCTCGACCAGCCTCTATACAAAGTTTCATGCGTCTGGCTGAACCAGTTTTCAAAATATTTTTTCCAGTTCTCCGCAGACACGTCTTCCACGGCCTTGTCGCTGCTAGCGCTTTTTCCAATGATGAAAATTGTATCCCATACAGTTGATTTTTTAATTAAGGGAATTAAAAGAAGTCACATGGAGCCAGATCAGGACTATACGGAGGGTGTCCCAAGACTCTGATCAGTGTAGAGTCCAGAAAGTCACCAGGTTTTATGCCACAGTCAGGTTTTAATCGTAAAAAATCATAGCCCGAAAACGTTCTCGATGCAGATCCATTTTTAATAAGTTAAGAAAATTTTAATTTTCCCTCAAAAAATGCGGTGGGAAATTTGAAATTGAACAGAGGCATTTATACTTTTAAATAATCGAAGTTTTCAAAACAATTACAAGTGGACCGTGTTTATACATAAAAACATTACTTTGAGTGCCGGGCATTTACATCGTTGATCTAATGATACTCGTAAGAACTCCCAAGGCATGAAAGATATTGGGAAAATGAAAATGAAAACTTTTTATTCGTAGTAGGTAATTTTATACACTTTACGAACGTCAAATGCTGGATGAGGGCGGCGCGGGTCCGGACGACATGACGAATCCTGGGGAAGGCCTCCGTCGAGAAGTGTGCGTTTCTCAGCTTATAAAGATAATGATCGCCCATTATCCACCAATGTCTTGGTGATGTCTACTACTACTTCTTCTTCGGCTTTAAAAAACGAAATGAAAGTAGAACCCTAGGTAGACCGAGAGGAAAAAAGCCGGCGGAAAAAAAACTCTCGGCACTCTTTTGTAAAAAGTGCTTATTATAGGTACAATTTGGCAGAAATACAGCTCTGCTATGACATGAACAAACAAACAGAAGACAGCTATTCGTGCTTGCCAATATCATGTCGCAGCCAAGCTGCTTACATAGTGATCAATGTTTAATATTTGGAAATAACCTGTGGAGACATCAATCCCACGCTCTTTTGTCATCTAAATAATCTTTGAGTTTATAGTAGCCTTTTTTGCATAATGTTTCTTTGATAGTTCTTTTAAATTTATTAAACGTTAGGGATTGAATTGACTGTGGCATTTTATTATAAATACGTATTGACATTGCCATAAATGATTTGGTGCTTTTAGCCAGCCTTAATTTGGGAAACGCTTACTTATGGTCTTTCATTGTCATTACAGAATAATTTTTGTCATGCTTATCTTTCATGGTTTTAAATTTACTACTATTCTTATAAATATACATAATGTTTTCATATATATATAGTGATGCATATACATATATATGTCGCAGTCATCTGGTTGAATTAGCCAACTATTAGCTAGACCGAATCAACGGCCTAGGCCGATAGTTGATTGAACACGAAAAACTCAACGTTTAACAACTTGGCGTGTTGAAAGTTAGCCCCTTGAAGATGGCTGACCAAAATTCAGCCAAGTGATTTAAATTTGGTACAGTTTTGGATAAAGTAATAAAACAAGTAGGTCATGGTAAAATTATCTGTCATGACGGAAAAACCAGTCAAGCAAAATTTTTTTTTATAAGATTTTTATGTTATTTATTTCAATTACAAGGAAATAAAGTCCATTGTGGCGCATCGCCGGGTGCTGCCGCACCACGCTCGCTTGGCTGGCTCGTCTCGCGCGTAAATATAAATATCATAAAATAAGTTCCGTTTTAATTTAAAACAAACATCATAAATTTAACAATATCCAATTTAACTAAATGGCTAAACAACGTTTAGGCAACTGGTTAAACGTTGCGATCAACGACTTGACTAATTGTCCTTAAGCCGGTTGAAACGGCCTAGGCGTCCAATTGAGTGGCTAATTCAACCAGATGACTGCGACATATATATTGGGTGAGTCCCCTATGTAGAAGCACATCTTACAATACAATAAGAGAAATCTCAATAGGTACATATTTACACAATAGGTACACTTTTTAGACATACGTTTCGTAGTTTTTATTAGTCGGTCAACTATGCTTAAATAACAATGCTTTGTATAAATACGAAAATACTTTTTTGACTTTATTTATGAATGAAAATGTTAGCAATATCCACGCACAATAAATTACAGATTTTTTTTATATATTAAAGTTTTTGCATTTAAAATGCTTAATTACTCTGAAATAACTGAAAAAATATGTTAAATAAAAATCACACGACCAGGCCTCGTACCTGGGACCTCTCGTTTGCCGTTATTACTCATCTCTAGACACTCGCCCTACAGCTAACAGTCTTTTTTACTGCATAGTACAGCGATATGGCTTGTGTACAAAGCCACGTAAGATTTTTTTTCTCAGTTTAAAGTTCATCTCAGAACTAAACTGTTAATACAGTTCTCCTTAGGGGAATCATAAACTGCCGAGGTACACTCGTTTACGGTAACACAAATGGGCCACTTAAATGGAAATCCTTTCAATAATTTATGTTCAATTCATACGACTCTGTGCTATCTGACAGCTGTTTGGGGCTCACGCCTACGTAGCGCCGCCTGGTGGCAGAAAAAATGTCGTAAAATCTTATTCGTCTTGTTTTCTTCTTGCTGCCATATAGCATCGGTAGATGACGCTACATTTCACACACATCAGCTATATACTAGAATATACAAAGAATTTAAAATAGAAGCTAAAGTGACCCGAGAGGAAAAAAAGCGGACGAAAAAATCTCTCGGCATTTTTTGCTCAAATATCCTCACTATCGAATTTTTCAGAAATACAATTTTTCTGAGACAAACGAACAAACAGAAGACAGCTATTCGTGCTTACTAATGTCGCAGCCTAGCTGATTATATGGTTATTTACATTTAATATAGCTTCCATGCTGGAGTGGGAGCGAAAGAAAAACATAGAATGTACCAACTGCTTCTCTTCCCGGGCATACTGTAAAAGTCAGTTAAGGGACAGAGGTTTTATTGGCATTTTTGTGGGCGATAAGCTGACCCCCTGTCACTGCAATAGTCTCTCTCCATCATTATCATTTGTCAAACGTGACATCAGATGGTCTTATAACCTCTGGTGTTCTGCCTACCCCATAAGGGATACAGGCGTGACTTTATGTATGTTACATTTAATATTTTAAATTTTTTTTTTTTTTTTTTTATATTGTAAGGATAGGACGTTTGTCTTCCATGCCACCTGATGGAAAGTGCGCATGAAGACTATGGTGTTACACGTCCATCCACGAGAAACCTATTCACTCGACACTTAAAAGTTCCAGGACTGTAGTGGTCAGGAAAAACAGACGCAGGCAGATCGTTCCACACCTTGGCAATCCGTACCAAAAAGGAACTATCGAAGCGTTTTGTTTGACTTCTTGGTATATCCACTATATACGGATGGAAATTCTGTCTGCGTCTGGTAGTCCGGTGGTAAAAAGGGGTGGGTTCAATTTTAAAATAACCTGTGGACACATCAATCCCAAGCTTTTTATCACCAAAACAAACTTTAGTTTTAGTTTTTTAAGTTTGTAGAAGCCTTTTTAACATAATGTCTTTTGTAACAATTACACATCAAATTTATTTATTTATTTAGCTGCAAAAGTGCTAACATAAACGAGAGCTATGCAGAGCAATAATTAACCCTGCAATTGTTCAATGAAACTAACTTTTTATGAAAGCTTTTAATTTTATAGTTCTAGGAATTTAAGAATTCCAAATACGTCCATATTATCAAACTTATTAAAACTCCTTGAATAAGTGTTATTACTTTAACCTAGATTTTAATGAAAACGTTTTTATAAAGCTTTATAATAAACAAAGTTTTTTTATTAATGGTTATTAGTGGTTTATTAATGGTATTTATAAGTTTGTACCAACTAGCAGATGCACGTGGTTTTACCTGTCTATCTTTCTACAAAATAGCCCATAACTTTTTTTAATACACGGCTATTGAGCTCTTGCGTTGAACAATCAAACCCAAAAAAAAATCAAATCTAACTTGTTTGTAGTTTCCAATATAAGGGCGTACAGACAAACCCTTTTGATTAATTATATAGGGTTGTTTTTTTGTCACCGGCCAAATTTTTTTACACGATTAGTGTCATTTATAGAAACGATGTTTGCAAAATAAAGGAATGTAATTTTTTACAATGAAATCAATATGTTCGCTAACATATTAAGCAAAGCATGGTCACTATAAATTATGAATGAATACCATTAAAATAAAGACGACTACGAGCTACTACAAAGCATCTTGTAGTACTACGGACGTCGTAGTATTAACAACGAAATGCCGCGTCGTAGCAGTTGTGTTCACCTGCAGAGACTATTTACTAAACAACATGCAGGTACGTTTATATCGTATTAAAGAAAATGACATTTAAATGCCCTAGTCCCATTCAGGCCGTCAGTAAGCTTTATATTTCAGCACTTAATAGGCGAATGGAATGCACGATAATTTGTGCGATATATGTATATGATTATTAAAAAAGTATCAGAACTAAAATACTTCCTAAAAACAATAATCTCAGTCAATAGGAAACTAAACGTGAGGAGTCTCCATACAATAGCTGTGCAACTTTGGGGCTACTGATTCAATGTAAATGAAATTTTACTGCAGTTTTCAGTTTTGTAAATACTCGAATCGACAAGATAAATATTATTTTCTTATTTTATCCTATTATGTTAGCTAATATGCGCATCATAATAGATAGAATTACTCGATTTGATTTCATGATTAATACCACAGAACCAAAGATGTCACATTCTTAATAAATTACGTACACTAAGTACCACATTCTAAGAAAATATTGACGGACGCATGCTAGCCCCGCTGGTGGTTTATTTTAAAGATAAATACATAAAGCTTTTCATAAACAGTATATTAAACATATAAAGTATACATTTAAAATAAATAATATCAAAAACATATTACAAACATAAATTATGTTAATTGTATAATCTTGCAATGCGTTATTTCGATTGCAACGATAACTTTATGTGAATTTTGTTTTCTCTTAGTTCGGAATCCCTACCACCAAACTTCAAAAGTCAAATACGTCACTCATACAGGGTTGATTTGTAGTCACCGGCCATATTTTTTTACACAATAAGTATCATTTATAGAAACAATTTTTGCAAAAAAAAAGTATTTATTTTTTTTACAAGGAAATTAATTTATCCGCTATCATATTAACCAAGGCATGGTCACTCTAAATTACTTTTAAAATAAAGATGACTACGAGCTACTACACACATTTTGTAGTACTACGTCGTAGTATTATCAAGGAAATGCCGCGTCGTAGTAGCTATGTTCCTCAACAGCGACTATTTTTTTATAAGTTTGTGGTTCCATATTTCTACTTTTTTGTACTCAGCGACGCAGGTACGTTTATATCGTATCAAAGAAACTAACATTTAAATTTGGCTGGTGATAAAAAATCAACCCTGTATATTCGATCTGTTATTTTGTTGCAAGTGGATGTGCTCTTTCGATTTTCCTTTTATTTTCAATTTTTTTTTGCGCTATGGACCTCGATTCTGCTACCTCACAAGACCCCAGCAATCCCATGGACTCGGATTCTCAAAACAATGTGTATTATTGCTATTTTCTAATCAAGATTTTGCACATGTAACTAGTGTTACGCACAACACTAGGATCAAGTGACTTCATTGTTTAATTAAACTACCAAAAAAGTTAGTTCAATAACCTTTTAAACATGGTTCATGACTATCTAGTCAATCTATTAATAATAATCATGACGGTATTACATGCTAAAACATCATCGGTCGACGGTTCAAACACTATATAAGTATAGATATATTTACAACTTCCACAACGACTTCATACGTAATTTCATAAATTTTGCTCAATTTTGAACTTTAAAGTTAATAATGAGTTTTCTAGCGCCATGCAAACTTTTGGGATTGATCCGCTTTCGTAAACTGATTCTGGATTGTACTTAGTTACCTGTTAGGAACAATAAGTGTTGTCCATAATACAATCTATTGTTAAAGACTTGCTTTTTGTAAGTTAGGCTTATTACCTACAATAGTATTACAATAATTACGAATAGAAAGACAGAAAATATTTTGAAGAAAATAAGCAATTACAATTTTTTTTTTCCTGGTCCCGAGATCTTTTGGCATTTTTTCTTTTATGCAATGTTCTTTTCTTATTGTGTTGCCACTGTGGGCTTATATCTTGTTTTATACTATATTTCTATTTTTATCAATGTTTTACAATTTTTTATTTATCTTATTATTCAAATTCGGTCTCATATTACAGCTTTAGTTTCTGATATGTGATTGTTTAAATTTTTTGTTTCTAAATGCACATTTATCTCTTATATCTTTACTTATCTTAATTTAGACTGACAATCAATTTTTTTCAATTTTAACATGTTTGGTTTTCACACTCTACATATTATTTCTACATTTCTTTACAAATTTAATACTTTTTAGTACGTTTTTACAGTTTTGCTGGGCGGGTTTCCACTTACTGCATACACTTATTTGCAATTTGCGAACGACCGAGGATACATTTATTTACACTTAAACTAATGTTGCTTATATCGACTTATGTCTACCAATTATTATTATTACTTTCATTTTTACACTTATACAATAATGGGGATATCAATTACTTTTACTAAACCAGTTAACTATTACTAAGTCCATTTTTGACCATTTTATCTGATGGTTAGGTTAGGTTAGGATCCAGTACCTTTGTCAACCAAAGGTACTGGATCTTTATAAAATATTGTAGGAACACATCACCGCCGGCACATATTTGGTGGCAGATTTTATATGAGGGGTGGTCGCTGGGGGGGGGGGGTAGATAGCGTGTAGGAGTCCTGCTACCAAGCCGGCATTGCTCGAATTATTTATTAAATAATAATTTATGTACAGACAAGGAAACTTAAACAAACAAACGAAAATTGACAACAATGTACAAAGGCAAAGCTTATTTCTTTAAAAAATCTCCCTCCAAGCGGATCAGTCGCCATATACGACACGCTTATGGCCGATAAAGCTATCTTCATTACGAGGCTAAATAGAAAAAAAGTATAAAAGAATAAAAATAAAATTTTCTGTCATACAGCTGAAATCAGTCTCAAAGCTTGTTTAACAAATTACAAACTAAGTGACATGCTAACTAATACCACCGCTATGCCTTTCTATAATATCTTTCAAATCCATCTCGTTCCAACCCTTTCCAATCTATCCTGTTTCAATCCACACGCCATATTTATTTCTGAAAAAAAAAAAAACAAAGAAATCATTTGATCTCATTTTTAATTAGCTAAAACGTGCTGTCTCTTGGGTGTTACAAATTCAAATGGTCGTTTATCGCTGTGACAGGTCTGAAGTGCGCTACTCCCCTCCGCTCCCAAGGGAGGGGGGACCGTCGTCCTTGAAATCGTTTAGTAATTATCGTGGTCTCGAGGAGTTTAGAGTTAAGTTTAGGGAATAATGAAGAGTGGTATTTGATAACTTTGTGCTTATGGAAATTGATATTTGCAAAGGCAATTTCAGAAAATGTCTAGGTATGGTCTCAGTACGCTGTATAAAAAAAATAAGGTTGTGTAAGCTTACTTGGATTTTAAAGCTACTGGAGTGTATATTTTTAACAGTTTTCTTTGGATATTTGGCAGCGAATCTATACTTGAGACGTAATTAACTCTTAGAAAAGCTTTTAGAATAAGGGCTTTAGAACACTTTGGGCCAAGGACTGCATACCGGTATGAATTTCTGTACATTTTTTTCGACGCCATATCGTTAAATTAGGTGTATTTAAAAATAACAGTACAGGAATTCATACTGACATAATTCGTGTACCTTTTTGTATTATTGTAGCATAACTGATTTTTTTTCAGTTAATTAAAATTTTCCGGTATTAATATTATTATTTATATTAAAATTAAATTATATTTAAATAACTGTAGAATGTTCGATAGTTTAGTTGAAGCCTATGAAGCGTAGGGACATATGCTGACCTATACATTTCGGCACAGACATTAAATAGGTTAAAATATTTCTGTACTAAAAACATTTACAGAAATTAATCCTGTATACATTATTTGGGTACTGATATAATTAAGTTAGATTTTATTAACTTGTACAGGTATTGTGTTTGATGAAGCAGTACACTAATAAGGGTAGTGAAATTTAACTGGTAGTATTTAAAAAATTAAACCAATATGCAATCTCTGCTTTTGGCTGTCAAATGTCAAGTTTTAATAGTATATTATGTAACAAGTGAGCGAAGTTGCTAATTACAGTCGAGGCTGTGATTTGAGCCCGAGCCGCAGGCGAGGGCTTAATAATGAGCCGAGACTGTAATTAGCAACGCTCACGAGTTACATACGTCGTTTTTCAACACACTTGTGAGTAAAAGACAGACATACGTGAACGTGATCATAAAATAACAAACACACTTGATAACAAAGCTGTGAATTGTGATTGAAAAATGGCGCCGAACTTCGCGCATGCGCGTAGGTTTTTTTTTCCGTCAAATGTGTCAATGTCTGTATAGCATATACAGCCTATTTTAAGTGAAAATGTTTAATTTGGAGTGGTAAATGCAAATATTTTAATATTTTATGACAAATGATTGTAAATTGTGAATAATTTGTTTAATATACAAATTTATTTTACTAATATAAGGCGCAAACATTTAAAAATGTAAGTATATGGATTTGAAGTGGTATAAAACCTCTTTGTTGTTTCTGAAAATATTTAGTGTATAACCCGGACCAATAAAATATGTTCTGTTTTCTCGCATGTTATTTCCACAATTAATTAAAAAAATATTTGTTTTTTTCTGCATCGATCAATACCACTGACAAACAACAACGTACATATCTCTAAAATTACTAATAGGAATAAAAAAACATACATTTAATAATATCTTCTTGATTAAAAATTAAAAATAAATTAACTCTTTACTGTAAAAAGCTACGCAAAAGCGCGCAAAGCTGCCTGTATGTGTGATAAAAACGTAATTTTAATTTTTTTTATTGTTCTTTTTAAAAGTAATTTATAAAAGCTTCATAGTTCGTGTAACAATACTGTAATGAATAATAAATACTAAGTGCTGGTCGATACCGTTTTACATTTAATATGGGAAAAAATGTAACAACTCTCACCTGCGTTACACTGCTTTGAAGCGTTCCATAAATCCAGAAGTCTGCACCTAAAAAAACAAAATTACTTTCGCGATAATGATAATAGGGAATTTATTCGTCATTTTTAAATGTATTTCCTTTTGTTAATATGTTAATAAATTTGATTTTTTGGTGATGGCGCGATGTTTTACTGTTTTTGGTAACTCAATGTTCGGTCTACGTCTTGCATCATTCGTAGAGTCAATATTACCTGATCCATTACTGTTAATCATTAAGATGTCGTCGTGGCGCCGTGGTTACTGTGTGTATCTTACGATATCACAGGTTAAGCAACGTTCGGCGCGGTCGGTACTTGGATGGGTGACCGCCGACCATTCGTTTCTCACGGCGACTTCCGTGCTTCGGAGGGCACGTTAAGCTGTCGGTCCCGGGTGCTGTATACTTGTATACAGTAGTCGTTAGGGTTTGTCAAAAGCCATATCGGCACCCTGAAAATTCTGACATCCACCACCCAGCACTGGGCCAGCTCGGTGGATTATGGCCTAAAACCTCGTCGTCACCCAGAGGAGAGACTCATGCCCTGCAGTGGGCCCATTACACGGAGTTGTGATGATGATGATGATGATACTGTTAATATCGTGTTATTATAACAGCAGTAACAGCTAGTCGCTTAAAATCAAAAACTAGTTATTCTTTCGTGCAAAAAATTTATTAAATGTTTAATTGTTCAATTCTCTTCACGCTTTGGAATGTCATTTTTTGTGACCATGCTACTCTAAATTTTAGTACAAACCGTCGAAGCAAGAAATACATACATTTAAAAAAAATCCCCAGTCAATTACACCAATTTCATGTCCCAAAGTAAGCATAGTTTGTGATTCAGATACCATGTATAGAACTAGGGGAGAACGTAGAATATAAATACATAAATAGATAAACACTCGGACACGAAACATTCCGTTTTTTTATTCCGTGCAGAAATCGAACTCGTGACCTCATGATTGGCGCAGTAGCGTCTATTCCACTGCACCAAGGAGACTATCAATACATATTTAAATATATATATCGCTGTTTTTCTTAAAAAGCACCGTGAGGCTGTTACTGTACTGCATTCTGAACTAAGTCCATTCAGAGTTGTCCCGGAGCCACGCTCATATTACCAAAAGTCCTCTGTGTAAGGGAATTCGAAGTGTAGAATATTGTGTAGAAGCCTTCGCTCTACAAAATCCTTTGCTCTACTGTATACAGTTTTGGGTTTTATTTTTTCTGTTTATAATATTTGCTAATAGTTAGAACGTTAAAGAATTTATACATAGTTTTTGATGCCTTGTATATAAATATATTTTCAACACACTTGCTCGTAAATTGAGCGTTATTCTATTGAATTTAGAACTATAAACTGGGCTATAAGTCACGCGTGCATAATATATTAAACCCTAGTGCATAATATAATGAATCCTACAAAGTTGAATTGTACCTTTGTGCAAATTACATGCGAGTAAACAGAGCATATTTTATTGGTCCGGGTTATACATTAAATATTTTCAGAAACAACAAAGAGATTTTATACCACTTCAAATCCATATACATTATTAAATGTTTGCGCCTTATATTAGTAAAACAAATTTGTATATCAAACAAATTATTCACAATTTACAATAATTTGTTATAAAATTTAAAATATTTGCATTTTCCACTCCAAATAAAACATTTTCACTTAAAATAGGCTGTATATGCTATACAGACATTGACACATTTGGCGGGAAAAAAAACCTACGCGCATGCGCGCCATGCGCGAGGTTCGGCGCCATTTTTCAATCACAATTCACAGCTTTGTTATCAAATGTATTTGTTATTTTATGACCACGTATGTCTGTCTTTTACTCACAAGTGTGTTGAAAAACGACGTATGTAACTCGTGAGCGTTGCTAATTACAGTCTCGGCTCATTATTAAGCTCGGGCTCAAATCACAGCCTCGACTGTAGCAACTTAGCTCACTTGTTACATAATATACTAGTAACTGTTGTTGTAGTATGTAACTGTCGAAAGAAAACTGTAAATTAGATTATTTTAAAATAACACAGTACTTCAATCCCCACCAATGTTATAAATGCGAAAGTAACTGCCTTTCTGTAACGATTTGACGCGTAAGCTGAGTACACCGGTGCGAGCACGGAACTTTATCGACTCGTAATTTTACCAATGTTCGTATAGTATGGAGTCGGTTGCAAGTTTTTAGTAACATTGTAAGTTTTTATTTTACAGTTATTCAAGAAACATGTTAAATTTAGAAACATTCAAACAATTAACAAGGCACACATTTATTTAAGCTGACCGTGCGGCAATGAATAGATTTCAATTATTACAAACCGTCTCCATACTATACGAACATTCGTAAGCATACGAGTCGAGTTAAGTTCTGTGCTCGCACTGCAGAATGGTGTTATGATGTAAAATATAATGCAACCAATTCTAGTGATTTAAACATCTAGCGCTCACGATTAACGCCTTTCTTTGTAGAGAATTCTCTGCACTGCATTTAAAATTAGACATTTATACTGGCCTTTAAACTAGCCTACCAATTTAAAATTCAGTAAAAATATTAATTCTAGATTGTAAAAGGTAGCCTAAAGCTCCTTTAAGATCTTTATTTCGAAAACAAATCCATTTAATCATTCTAAACAGCCAATCATCCGCGTATATGCGATAGATAGATAAAAGCTTTATTCAACTTTAAAACGCAGCTAGATCAAAGTTCGACAAAACAATACTGTTTTCTATACGTGTTTTCTGTCTCACGTGAACTCAGCTAATTATACTATAACAGAACGTTAACAATCTACCGACGTTACCCGTGTTCAGTAGCTTATAGCTGATTAACATAAAGAAGGCCTGAGGCACACTGATGTTATTTTATAATTTTCTTCATTAAAATACGTCGCTATGAAAAATAAAAATCACTTCAAACCCTGTATGTAACCTTTTTTTCGTGCCAAAGTTGTTGGCTATAAAAACATCGCGGTATCTAATGTTTTGGGTATTACATAGGTATGAAGTATACAATAAGGAACACCAAAAAATAATATTTAAACTTTTACTGTTTTCTAAACAAATAAAAAGTGAACAATGATGACGTTCATCAAATGTACCCTAATTAAAGTGGCCAATTTGACTTTTTGACTTTTGACTTTCAACAAAACTTTCTCCAACCGTGGACGTCTCTCGGATGATGGAGATGATTATTACAAATCAGACGAGTTAAATCACAGACACAAATCCTGTCTTTGTCCACGACTATCCTCATCTCCATCCACATTATCTGTATTCTCTCTCACCTCTATCGCTACGTCTATCTCTGCTTCTATCTTTTCCTCTATATCTATGTCTACGTTTCTGTCTAGAACTTGATTGCCTAATGTATAAATATGAAAGTAGACTCCAGAAGATCACCAACTCGTTCATGGCTGAATGTTTACACTTTATTTTATAATAAAATTCCAAAATATTTAAGATTAACCCTTCGACAGATTTAAGGATAAGTGTTACTTGAAAAGATTTTCTATAAGATATCCGGATGCAAGAAGATGGGATTCCCTGGTTGTTAATTGTTTTTGTGTATTTTTTTTTCTTATTTTTAAAAGATGATTGCTGTTGAGTTTCTTGCCACTTTTTCTCAACAGATCAACTTTCCGTGGTGGTGGTAGTTTCAGTTCAATTTGTAAATTGTTTGACTTATGTATTTAAATACTTACGAAATAAAGCATATTTGAGTTTGAGTTTAACAGATATTAGATTGCTATAAGATTGCACTTATTGATAAATAGAAGTTTTAAGTTTACTGTAGGTCATCTAACTGTTTCATTCAAACAACTCAACCACTTTTATCTGCAATCGCTTCTAAGTTCAACCAACGCCGCCTAGCGGATGTTTTAGCATACAAAGTACCTATTAAAGTTGTGATTAAATTTAAAACTAAATTAATTCAGTATTTCGTTTTCGCAGCTCAAGTTTTCTTATCAGATCGTCGCGTAATTAAGTTTTGAAGGAATAGTTTTAGTTGAACTAGGTTTTATTTGGGTCACCTAGAGGTTGTTGGTAAATTAGACTTTGGAAGAGTAAGAGACACAGAGAGATAGCCATATATTTCAAGGCAACGCATCATTTAATCTTTAATTATTGTTGTCCATGGGCCTAGACCTACTTACCATTAGTTGGAGCAAGTGCCCGCTTTCATGAAGCTTAAAACGAAACATTTTATATCATTATCTTTACAACCTTTCCTAACAAGCCAAGGTACAGCACATTATGTGGATCCATCTACGGCGTCATGCACGGCGCACCGCTCAGTACTTCATATTAGCTCTTAAAATGTTCTCCATCATGGTTCATCCGTGGAACGCTTCGCAGGCGTTGCCGTAGCACGGCGCGGTGCCGTAGAGATAGATCCACGCCCAGGGCACGGTGCCAATACTCAATTAATTAATCAATAAAATGTATTTACCACATTGTGTGACATACAATTAATAAACTCAACAGTTGCTTCGGTTTAAAAAAGTTTGAAGTTTAATCTGAGAGGAGCAAAGAAGCCGGTGGAATAAGTTCTCATGTCAAAAGTGCGCAAAAGTCAAATTAGCAGATTAACTAGGAAAGTGAAGAAAAACCGCAAGACAAGAAATGTGCTAATGTCATGTCATGCCAGAGCTGCTCAGAGAGACTTTAGATTTAGTTTAAAGAAATTAACTGTGGAAACCTTAAGACCACACATTCTTCATTGATTTTTAAAATTAAATACATACATAACGTCACGCCTGTATCTCTTATGGGGTAGGCAGCACACCAGAGGTAACAAGACCATCTGGTGTTACGATTGACAAATTTGGAGGTATTATGAAGATGGAAAGAAACTATTGTAGTGACAGGGGGTCAGCCTATCGCCCACAAAAACGCCTTTAAAACGTCTGTCCCTTAACTGACTTTTACAGTATGCCCGAGAAGAGAAGCAGCTGGCACATTCTACGTTTTTCTTTCGCTCCCAGTCCAGCATGGAAGAAAGATGAAATATATTTATCTATATTTTTTTTAATAACACAAATTGATACACCAACCTCTCAAAGTAAGCTTTTATGTTAGCTATATATCTTAATATGGAGACCATAAAGCGGCACTATGTAGTATCCAGGTATTAATCCAGACCCGAATCAGTGTAATAAAATTTATTTCCAAAATTGACCCAACTGCCTGAAATCTAACTCTGCACGGAACCAGAACTCACGCTGTAGCCGAACGCTGCGCCACGGAAGACTTCCATTGTACATAATCAATAAATAAACAAATGAAATCCCCGAACAATCACACCAACTACATGGCCCCAAAGTAAGCATAGCTAGTGTTATGGGATACCATGTAGAGAACTTGTGGGAACCTAGAATATAAATACATAAATAGATAAATACCCAGACAAGGAACCTTTTTTTTATTCCCTGCGGGAATCGAACCCGCAACCACTGGCTTCTCAGGCAGATAGGTTTACCCCATATTTATATAATCCTTCCTGAAATATAAATAGTCCCAAGAGTTTAAAATTCGTTGTTTCCTTGCTTTGTATTCATTAATTATCAAAAGCTCTAACAAATATTCCCAATATTTGAGCACAAAATTATTCTGATACAAATACTTCGCATCAGATATTAAAATTTCAATTTAGACCGTGAGCGAATTTCTCCCGAATATTATACTACTTTCATTTAATCTCTCACCCAAAAAACTTTAAGTCAAGCAATGTTACCATAAAACTTAAAGGATACAAACAAACAAACAAACTTGAACATCAAAGTAAGTTTAAAGAGTAAATAGAGTAGATGAGACATTGTTTATCCTCTTAAATTTATCTAACTTGCGTTTAACCTCAACCTCAACCTTAAGTAAGTTCAGATAAGGTCGAAGTTAAGATACTGAATATTCGACATTAGTCGTAGAGACAATATTGAGTCGTCGCGGCGCAGCAGTGACTCCGGTGTATAACAATTGATTGCCTGGAAGAAATCATGTTTTGATGATAGCGTCGCCTATTAAAAGATCTTCGTATTATGCGTATGATATAGAATAAATAATATTGCAGGTTAAGCAACACTCGGCGCGGTCGGCACAAGGATGGGTGACCGCGGCCATTTATTGCTCACGACGGCTTCCGTGCATCGGAGGGCACGTTAAGTACTCGGTCTCGGCTCACAGTAGTCGTTAGGGATTGCCCGAAGTCATTATAGCGTCCTGACATGCACCAACTAGGCCAGCACTAGGCCTAGTTGGTGCCATCCCAATTGGTGGATTACGGCCTAAACCACCTTCATCATACAGGGGAGACGCATAGCATTGCTCATTGGTAGTGGGCTCCTTATAAAGAATTTCCATGATGATTTGAGAGTTTATAATATAAAAACCTTTTTTGAGCTAAATCTGACAAACCTTTGGCATCTACCCGTTGTTAGTCTTAGCCTCAAAACTCCGCACTAATTTTACTTGTAATGCAAATTCAGCTCAGAAGTGCACAAAAGCTGTAGAAAGTGTTAGCATTATGAATGTGGTAGCTATTATTTAGTGCTTCATCATAAATTTTACCAACAACATAAATTTTAATATTTAACATTTTATTGTTTCACTGAATTTCGGTATAAACCACATTGTAAGGGATTGTTAGTGTTATGCAGTTCAGGAAATAGATTTAGTGTTGTGGAGATTAAGAATGGGATTAAAAATGACATCTTAACGCACCTGTACAATCGGCAAAATAAGGTTTAAGCTGAAGTAATGAAAATTAGATTTTGTTTAGTTTTGAGTCATTCATTTGCATTTAATAGTTACATACGCCTTTATCCCTTATGGGGTAGGCAGAACACCAGATGTTTTGACAATTTTGGAGGCAATATAATACACTCAATAAATACATTGCCTTCTATTCCAGAGGTCCTGGGTTCGGTTATCCTTCAGCATTATTATTATCATACGCTATTCAGTGGTATTAAAATGCATATTTTATCAATTAAATTAGTCACTTCGCGATTAAAACCATATGAAACTGCTAGTGTTATATAAAACATACATTCCTTTAGTCGTTCAAGCTTCCGAAGCAATAAAACTAAGTTCAAATTCTTATCAACATCTCTAGGAACCACAGAATGCAATCCAAACACCAAAATTAGATAGGTATTCGCCAAGGACAGAACAGGGAAAGTACAGTAAGAAAACAAGGAACAATAGCTAAGTTTTATTATTCATTCTTTTGTAACCAAGAATTCCGCCACGATATATTATTGATGATATTTGGTGGAATTCATGTGGTGGAAGTACTAATTACTTACGGAAAGTTTTTGGAAGGCCGAAAAGTAAAAATTATTTGTTCCTAACATTCACATCGTATCATTTAAGGTAAGATTCATACTTACTCAAACTTTTGCAGGCCCTTTTTGGTATGTATTTCCATGCATCAGTTTTTCCTGAACACCCGCATCCAACGATGAGTCGAGTCAGACGCGGTCCCAGGGGGTTTTCACCTGTGGACAGGAGCCCTTCAAAATCTTGCATTTCGAATTGAAACATAAGAAAAAGATCCTACGATTCCATAATCTGAGGAAATAATGGATTTGAGACAATTAAATATTATCAAAAAGAGAAAAAGTAGGAAAAGAGCTTTAAAATCGTTTTAAACCCTTAGAGGCCCTTAAAATTTGTATACTGTGTGACAAAGTCCAATTTACTTGACATATTTTTGTTTAAGTGACGCCCCCTAAAAATGTCAGTCTGCGACCGAGCCTGAGTCGCGAGGTGTGCGCTGGATAGACGCTGGACGGGCTTTGCAAAAGCTGCAATCGACACAATAGGCACACGTGTCCACGCCACCTATCCGCGTTAATTTTTAACGTTATTTCTCCAGTATCATATCCTATAGCCTATTCTACGGGTCAGTGGTGATCCTATTTAATTTAAAACTATTGAAAATTAATGGGTATTAGCAGAGATTGAAAACATAAACGCAATTAAGTTTCAAAAGATTAGTGAAATTTCGATCTTGTTCTTCTTCTTGATCCTCTTTTGTTCTTGTTCACTGGGTGGACGAATCATCTTAGTCTTCACGTTCACTTTTCATCAGATGGCACGGAAAACTTACGATATCAAATTTTTGACATAGATTCTAATTTTGAATTTTAAATTCTTTGTGAGTATTATATGCTATATTATTTTTGTCCATACGAAACTTGATAGCAATCTGTTTGGAATCGGTATCAGAATCTATTGCAATATTTTTATAACCTCTTATATTTTAACTCAATAATATCTACAGATCTCTAATTAATGTACACATTTTCTCGCACGTGTATCATACGCGATCCCAGGATGCAAGAAGGTAGGAACTGTGGAACCAGCGACATACAACGAGGTTGGAACCTCGTTGTATGTCGCTGGCTATTTATAAAGTCGTGCTTAATTCAAATAGAGTGCCTTCAAAATTCGATTTTGGTGTAAATCAGACATGTACTAGGCTTCATAATAGAAGGGCCCTAAAATAAAATTTAAACATACAATTATCTTGCAATCGTAGAAGAAGATCCGCGTTCCCGCCCCACAGTACCTACTTACATCGCATGAAGAGGTAGCGAGCGAATGCCGCGCGCAGGGTGTCCTCTCTCGCGCGACAAAAGAGGCTGAGTTTTTTTTTAGATAATATTATGACGACTGACGACCGGCTGGTGTAGTGGTAACATACATTGCCTTCTATGCCAGAGGTCCTGGGTTCGAATCCTGGCAGCGGCGACTATCGGTGTGATGAACACAGATATTAGCCGTCAAGTCATGGATGTTTATATGTTTTTTAAGTTTATTCTAATAAAAAAATATGTAAGTATTTATTCGATATGTATGTTTATATATTTCTTAAGTATATCAGTTATCTAGTATCCATAACACAAGTTCTTTAAGAAACTTAATTTGGTAATTTTGTGTGAGTGTCAGACAAAAAAAAGTTGTAATTTTTGGCATGGCATTTTTTTAACGAAACTATTTTACTTTGTAGACGTGTTACTGTTCCCAACTTCAACTACTGTGTTTAACGCAAGTTTGCTACAGTGTGTAGGCATGAACAGAACTAGGCCACTGGAGTGCTACGATTGCAGTTAAGATACCGCGATACTGATCAGCTTGTGGTACAAAGCGTGAAGGTTCACTATTGGGCAGCAAAAATAATCTCTATTTTAAGTGTTGGTAGCCTTTGTTTTGCAGTAATGGGGAGTTTTCTGACAGCTCATTAAAAAAACAAAACTGTACAAAATTGGTACAAAAGGCTTCGATAGATGGCGCTTTACAAAAGGCGAAGGCGAAGAATTTATTCTACACTGCGTTTTTAAAAGTAAAATAAATTAATTGCCGTCTGTACCAGAAATTGAACGTATAAATAACCATAGATGGTAGATACCACTTACCTACATTATAGTTTACAGGCTTAACGCCTTCGGCTTTTTAAAAGTGCCATCTATAGAGTTTTTTTGAACTAATTTTTATGAGCTGTCAGAAAACTCCCCATTCGGTTCGCGTGAAAAACTTATAAAAAATAATTGGACATTTATTTAAAGAGTGCCATCTGGACTTAATGCAAGCGCAAAGCTTGTAGTCGTAGATATACCTACATACTTACAACATTTTTTGGGCGTAAATACAGATATATTAGAGTACTTTCTTTGCCATCATGAGATCGCGTGTTGAGAGACTTTTTAAACATACATACATAAAGTCACGCTTGTATCCCTTATGGGGTAGGCAGAACACCAGAGTTTATAAAACCATCCGAACGCTTGACAAATTTGTAGGCATAATAATAATTGAGAGAGACTACTGCAGTGATAGGGGGTTGGCCTATCGCCCACAAAATACCTCCAATAAAACTTCCATCCCTTAACTGACTTTTACAGTAGGCCCGGGAAGCGAAGTAGCTGGCACATTCTATGTTTTTCCTTCGCTCCAAGTCCAGCATGGAATACTTTTTAAATTCTAATAATATATTAGAATTTTATATTAGAATTTTACGTGCTGTGTCGTTGGATTTTGACAGCCCAATATTAAAATATTGGTTGACTGTTCATTGAAGCGAGAATCGTGAATGACTCAGTATCACCTACTGAGTAACTTAAATTTTAGTTGAATTAATATTTAATTTAAACAGGATATTTCATATTATTCTATTTTTTTAAAACTTTTGCAGATGTTTTTTTATACCTAGCTTATTTTATTTTCATAGGCGTATTAAGTTCCATAAGTAATAATAGTAATAATAAAACTAACCTTAAGCACTTACTGCCCGTAAGTGCAGTCAAAACCAGCCTCTCTTGGCTGAGAATTTTGCCCTTTCGAAATAAAACTCTTAATTACCAACATGGTTACATAGTTTAAATAAAATAACAATAACAATTAACATACAAAGGGCGGCCTTATCGCCGAAGCGCGATTTCTGCCAGGCAACCCAGGCTTTGAAGGAAATTTACTTGGGCAAGGTGTACGCCTCGTAAAATAAACTACATATGAATAATTACATTCATTTACATAAACGTTTACATATATACCTATATACTATATAAATAAATACAATAGGTATTGTATTGTATAAGTATTGTACTGTAATTACTGTAAGTCTGCTGGAAGAGATTCCGCTAGGAATAAGCAGTACCTTTGTACCATTTAATTATATTTCTGTTTTCTATTATTATTTGTAGTGTGTACATAAAAAGTTAAATAAAATAAATAAGACATGGGACCTGTGCCTGAGTAATAAGGACTTATTAGTTCATGTAGGAAGCGAAAGAGGTATGTCTGGATCGTGGCAGTTGGAGTTCCCTAGTCTCTGTCTACCCCAAAGGAAGACAGGCTTGATGTTATGTTATGTATTATTATTATTTTACACACAGACAGATACAAACTTATTATGCACACACGTATTTCCTAGTGCAGATCTTGTTATTCCATTTCCAAATTGGTCGTCGAGTAAAACCATTCAATAAATTAAATATTCCTGTAGTAGTTCAATCCTGATTAAACGACTACAGGACTTTGGCGATACCTAAAAATTATGTTCACGCATCACTTGAACGACGTCGAAGAGAAAAATAATGTAAACCGATGTAAGAGCAATGTGCGCGTCAGTTAAACGACTTTAAAATTTTGGCATTCTATATTTGATTTTAAATAAGGATGAAACGTTTATTTTCCATAACTATAACACGTGGTGGTAGGTGATGTTGAAGACTATGGTAGTACACGTCCATCCATGAGAAACTTATTCACTCGACGCTTAAAAGTACCAGGACTATATACTATACGAACCCATGTGACCACAGGGCTTCAGACAACCAAACGTCGCGTTAAAATGTAAATACAACGTGTAACAAAATGGAGAGATAAAACTTAGGGGTTAGTTTCTATACCATACGTAGAATATATAGTAAAATAATTTTCAACACACTTGCTCGTAAAGTGAGCGTTATTCTATTGAATTTAGAACTATAAACTGGGCTATAAGTCACGCGTGCATAATATATTATACCCTAGTGCATAATATAATCAATCCTACAAAATTGAATTGTACCTTTGTGCAAATTACATGCGAGTAAACAGAGCATATTTTATTGGTCCGGGTTATACATTAAATATTTTCAGAAACAACAAAGAGATTTTATACCACTTCAAATCCATATACATTTTTAAATGTTTGCGCCTTATATTAGTAAAACAAATTTGTATATCAAACAAATTATTCACAATTTACAATAATTTGTTAAAATATATTAAAATATTTGCATTTACCACTCCAAATTAATCATTTTCACTTAAAATAGGCTGTATATGCTATACAGACATTGACACATTTGGCGGAAAAAAAAACCTACGCGCATGCGCGAGGTTCGGCGCCATTTTTACCCACGACGGAACGGAGACGGTATATGCGTTTGGGGTGAGAGGGTGTTTGTGCAAACCAATTTACCATTTATCTCCAGAACCACTGGTCCGATTTTAATGCGGTTTTCAGTAATCGCTTTGGATTTGCTTGGTGCATGTTCTTAGATAGGTGTAGCGGTAACAACTCACCAGGGGGCGCTGCAGTAAACATTTGTTTGTAAAAGCCAATGTTACCATTTATCTCCAGAACCACTGGTCCGATTTTAATGCGGTTTTCAGTAATCGCTTTGGACTTGATTGGTGCATGTTCTTAGATAGGTGTTGCGGTAACAACTCACCAGGGGGCGCTGCAGTAAACATTTATTTGTAAAAGCCAATGTTACCGTATATCTGTAAAACCATTGGTCCGATTTAAATGCTGTTTTCAGTGATCGATTTGGATTTAATTAGCGCATGTTCTGAGATAGGTGTTACGGTAACAACTCACCAGGGGGCGCTGCAGTAAGTATTTGTTTAAAAGCCATTGGTCCGATTTGAATGCCGTTTTCAATTATCGCTTTGGATTTGATTGGTATAATGTTCTTAAATAGGTTAAACGGTAACAACTCATCAGGGGGCGCTGCAGTAAACATTTGTTTGTAATAACAACCATTAATTCTGCAAAACCATTGGTCCGATTTAAATGTGGCTTTCAGTGATCGCTTTGGGTTTGATTGGTGCATATTCTTAGATAGGTGTTACTGTAACAACTCGCCAGGGGGCGCTGCATGTTACAATTAATCTTTAAAACCGCTGGTCCGATTTTAATGCGGGTAACAACTCATCAGGGGGCGCTGCAGTAAACATAAAGCCATCACTGAAAACCGCATTAAAATCGGACCAGTGGTTTTGAAGAATGGTAACATTGGTTTGCACAAACCATTCTACGTAATATGATATCGAGTTACATTACAACAAAGCCCCAGCAAAGTTGAGCCACCAGCAAAGTTGAGTTGTAAATACTTATTATAATACTTCACTATGTATTTAAATAAACAACATGGGTTTTCCAGCGGTGGTGGGGACATTAGAGGGCTGATGAGGAACGAGATATTGTGTAATGTAATGTATGGTACCTATATTATGCTCTTTAAAAAGTTTGAAATAAAAAACAAAATAAAAATTTTGAAAAACCCACGACGCGACGGTTAAAAAGTAATTGAAAAAGAATAAAATAATTTAAAATTCCCCGACTGAAATGATTTATGTGACGAGAGATAATTAACGTGAAAAGCTTTTTTAAAAGTTCACTTAATCTCACACAAAGTCGGTCATCTTATGAACAACATACTATTCGTTTTAATAGCACTTCCCTACGCTTACCTATTCGGTTCTCGAAGATGTAGATGTCGCAATAACATAGGTATTCAACTCCCTATGAACTTTATAAGAAGAGCAAGAAAATCCGTCTGGGGCTGCCATTGAATGAATTCGTTTTGTAGTTTTATATTGAAATTTAAAATATTGATGGCAGCCCTCGACGGATTTTCTTGCTTTTCTTATAAAGTTCATAGGGAGTTGAATACCTATGTTATTGCGACATCTACATCTTCGAGAACCGAATAGGTAAGCGTAGGGAAGTGCTATTAAAACGAATAGTATGTTGTTCATAAGATGACCGACTTTGTGTGAGATTAAGTGAACTTTTAAAAAAGCTTTTCACGTTAATTATCTCTCGTCACATAAATCATTTCAGTCGGGGAATTTTAAATTATTTTATTCTTTTTCAATTACTTTTTAACCGTCGCGTCGTGGGTTTTTCAAAATTTTTATTTTGTTTTTTATTAAATCACAATTCACAGCTTTGTTATCAAATGTGTTTGTTATTTTAGAAAAACGTCGTATGTAACTCGTGAGCGTTGCTAATTACAGTTATAGTGCAATTAGCAACTTAGCTCACTTGTTACATAATATACTATAACAGTGCTGGTATAGACCTTCATACAAATTTATTTAATTATTTTACAACAAAATATTTTGACAACCCTAGTCAACCTTATAAGCTTAAACAAGACTTGTGCCTCAGTCAGTGACCTTATGACCTTTCCCGCACCGGCTGATCTTTGTAGTATCTGTTGGGTTTAGTTTTAAATTACCGCTCATTCATTTTTAATTTAGTAAAATGTTTGCTTGTATGAGGGTAGTTCCTTCCCTCCCTACTTCCTATTGCGCTGTCAAGCTGAAAAAAAACCAAGATGGACGAACTTCGTGGTTAACGCGTCTCTCGTGTGCAGTGTACCTAAAACTTATAATCCTGCTAAATCTAAGAATAAATCTGTTAATTTAACAATTTGGTGTCATCAAGTGATATTACGACGTTGTGCTAGTGCGCGTCAAAAAGTATTTACGGAAAATCGTGGTTCCTCACGTGGCAGCATAAGCTATAAGCAGCAGCGCATCCCACCACCCACCATATCCAAGTAAGTTATACCTTTCTTTATCCTCATACAACAAGCAAACTTACATTTATTGTTAAAATCAAATCCGTATTGCCGATCAAAGCATTGTAGGTTGGCTAGGGTTTAGCACCGAACCATCTCTCTTTTTATAATACCTACAGTCCACTACAATAAAAAACCCATAAGCGCAACCATATTTGTGGTCCTTCGAGCCGGATTTATTTAATTTGATCAGTATCGTTTGGGTTTGATAATTAGTTTTGTATCTACTTAAATTTAATAACCTAAATTGTTTGTGCTGGCTTGATTGTGGTGGTTGTGAATGTTGTGCTGTTATAGTATTGGTCGACTTTAGTCATAAACTTACATATTTAACTGAATTGGGTTATGACACCGAATTCCATCTTTCTAGTAGTTGAAGTTGCGCACGAGAGTACTTAGCATTCTCTTTTAGTTGTTATAGATTGTCTTGTTTCGTATTGATTTACATAGAAATACATCTTCATCGTTTAGGTATAGTTACATAAAGCTATACTCGTACATGTACCAAATAAATAGTTTATAATTTTAATACTTTGCCCCTAACAAGCTTACTGTAGCATTAGGTTAGGAGACCTAATTAACTTACTTACATATAAGTTAATAAGGTATTTGTTGTTGTTTGTAGCTTACTTATCTTATAGTGAATAGGTACGCAGTTACCAATTAAAGCCTACTTGGCATTATTAGTATCAAATCAATACATATAAAACAAGACACCCACTTTGTTTCAAATCGCAAGTTCTACACCTTTTATATACCTAATATATTTAGCTGTTTAACATATCTTTCTAGTACTACTTTGTTAGAGTTTATTGTGTGAAAATATAAATCGAGATGACGGAGAATGATGATAAATCGCAATTGTTGTTATTGGAGTCTAAGCGGAACGCGTACTTTTCCCGTATGCAAACTATTTATGATTTAAGTAATAATAGCTTACAAGATGAAAATAATAGAAATAGTTTTTTAGATAGTATAATTACATTGGAGCAGTTGCGTAATGACTATCAAAAGGTACTAGACGCCTTTAATATTTTAAACTTAAAACTGCATCCTAAGTCTTCTGTTAATTACCAAGCTTGGATAACATTTGAAGATCTTTACTGTCATGTCAAACGTGTTATAAAAGACAAGCAATTGGATGAACCGTGTAAAATGGATTCTTCTGTTCCAAGGTTTAGGCATAGCTTACCTTCGTTGCCGCCGATTGAACTAAGATCGTTTAACGGTGACGTACGTAATTGGTCGACCTTTTATCATCAGTTTAAACACGTAGTGCATGATAATCCGCAGCTATCAGATTCGGAGCGTATATTTTATTTGGTAGGTAAACTTACTGATAAGGCCGCGACGGTGTGTGCCGGCCTGCCGCCTACGGGTGAAAACTATAACATCATATGGGAGGCTCTGGTGCAGAAATATGATGACCCTAGGTCACTTGCGGCTTCTTATCTAAACCAATTACTAGAATTTAAATCCTTTCCTTGTAACTCGGTTGCTGGCTTAGATAGTTTCGTAAACAACTTTGATCCTTCAGTCAGAGCGCTGAAGCAACTTAACTTAGATAATTTATTAGACTTTATATTTCTTCATTTAGGTTTACAGAAACTAGATTCAGAAACTATTAAATTATTTGAAATGACCTACCGCAAGGAAATTAACCCTTCTTACGAGAATCTTATTGAGTTTGTGAAGGAACAAAGTAAGGTTTTATCGCGTTCAACCAATAATAGTAAAATTATCGTTCAAAAAACATCTCAACATAAAAATATACCTACTCCGAAGTCGGGGCTTACTAAGTCATTTGTTAATACAGAGTCACAAAATAATAATCACTGTGTTCTGTGTAAATCGAATAGTCATACAAACCAACTTTATTTTTGCCCGCGTTTCATAGAAAAGACTCCAGCAGAACGCTTCAATATAGTTAAAGATAACTCGCTTTGTAATAATTGTTTAAGCTTTAAACATAAGGTGGCTTCATGTACATCTAAGGGCACTTGCCGTTTTTGTTTTTCTAAATATCATCATTCCATGTTACATTTCACAAAATCGCATTCGAAACCTAATACTGGTATGCAGCGTGAACATAGCTCTTCGCAGCTAACTTCGGCCAGCCAACAGCCGACTGAACATCGTAACAACTTCACTTTGTCTCATTGTCGCACGGGCGACAATGAACGCTTATCGAATAGTAATAAGATTGAAATCAGTAATCAATCTGGTAGTAGTCTTAACCAATCAAATGCATCGGTTTGCAATATGTCTTGTGATAAGGGTGATACTCGCTCTTCAACTACATTGTTAGGAACCGCGAAAATTAAAATTATAGATAGTAATAAGCGCGTTCATTTTGTTAGGTGTTTGATAGACCCGGGTTCGCAAAGTGATTACATAACTTCTTCTTGTTGTAAACGTCTTGCGATTCCAGTTTCTACGCAAAGTAGGTTTAGTAAAGTGCAAGGAATAGGTGGTACTTCTCAACGTATACTAGGTGTAACTGAGATTAATTTCACATCGCGTTTTGATAATGGCGGGATTTATACATCTCGGCCGCTGGTTGTTAACTCGATTACGTCACAGTTGCCCGACTCGTGCGTCGACACGTCTGCGCTTACTTATCTACGAAACCTACCTATTGCGGATGATAGTTTCAGCGTTCCTGGACCAATAGAAATTTTATTAGGTGTTAATATATATTGTAAAATTTTATTGTTTAATAAAATAACACCAAAAGATAATTTACCTACTGCCTTAGAAACTAGTTTAGGATATATTCTTTTGGGTGACGTACCTACTTATACCCATACACCTACACATTCATTTTGCGCCTTTTCTCGTGAACCCGTGGATCGTACATTAGAAAGATTTTGGCAATTGGAGGAGGTACCAAAAAAAACTTTTTTATCACCCGATGAACAGGCTTGTGAGGATATTTACAAGGCTACTACTATTCGCAATAATGATGGTAGCTACATGGTTAGTTTGCCTTTTAAGGATAATGTACGTGAGCTGGGTAATTCGTTTCTTACTGCAAAGAGGCGATATTTATCATTAGAAAATAAGTTTTTAAAATCTCCTTCTCTTCGTGAAAAATATAACGAAGTCGTTACCGATTATTTACAAAAAAATATGGTTTCATTAGTGTCGCCGGACGATACTTCGTCAAAAGGGTTTTACCTTCCACATCATCCTGTCATACGTAACGACAAGGATACTACTAAACTTCGTATAGTTCTGGACGCCAGTGCTAAGACCGACTCCGGACTTTCGCTTAATGACGTTTTGCACACCGGGTGCAATTTACAAAACGACATTTTTCACATTCTTTTGAATGTTCGTTTATTTGAAATAGCTTTTTTTGCCGACGTTAGACAGATGTTTTTATGTATAGAAATGAATCCCGAACACCGTAAATATCAGCGATTTCTATATCGCTTTTCGGTTGACTCTCCTATCGAAACTTATCAGTTTAATAGAGTTACCTTCGGTCTTCGCTCTTCACCATTTCTCGCCATACGCACTGTAAGGCAGCTTGCCAATGATGAGCGAGCTAAATTCCCGCTGGCCGCTGAAGTGTTAGAAAGGGACGTATTCACGGATGATCTAGCTTCCTCTGCTCCTACTATAGATGGAGCAGTAGATACAGCACAACAGTTGATACAGCTGTTTAGATCTGGTGGGTTTGAGCTGGTTAAATGGACCAGTAACTCTCCAGAGCTGCTGTGTGCCATTCCCACGTCTCATCGCCAACAAGAATCGGTGTCTTTCGATGACAACACTACTTTAAAAATTCTTGGTTTGCAGTGGCTACCAGCGTCAGATTGTTTTAAATTCACAGTATCGCCGCCGAGCACCGAAGGTACGAAACGTGCTATCTTGTCGGCCACCGCTCGTTTATATGACGTGCTGGGACTGGTGGGGCCGGTCATACTTTATTCTAAATTATTGATTAAAGAGCTTTGGCTCCTTAAACTAGACTGGGATGACCAGTCACCGCAACATATTTTAACCTTTTGGCATCAATTCATAAAGGAACTTCCTTTAATTTCCAACATTTCTTTCCCACGCCACCTAGGTGTTAGTAATAGTTCAACACTTTATTTAGTTGCTTTCTCCGACGCATCCGAAAAGGCGTACGGTTGCGTTATATACGCGTATGTAGTCAATGATGATCAACATACTGTACGTTTGTTGTGTTCGAAATCAAAGGTCGCGCCCATCAAAACCGTAACTCTTACTCGTCTAGAGCTTTGCGCGATACTCTTGATGTCGAAACTTTTACGTGTTGTATATGACACTCTCTCTGTTCGTTTTAGTATAGCTGATGTATATGCATTCTCTGACTCGGAAGTAGCTCTATGTTGGGTTCACTCGTCCCCACATAGATTTAATACATTTGTAGCAAATCGCATTGCACAAATACAAAATAACTTTTCTCAAAACCATTTTTATTTCGTTTCGGGTATTGAAAATCCCGCGGACTGTGTGTCACGAGGACTTTTGCCTGCTCAACTTCTCGAACATAAGCTGTGGTTTACAGGGCCGCCATGGTTGTCCTCACCTGCGAGTGAATGGCCGGTCACTAATTTTGTAGCCTCTCCGTCGCAGCTGCATGAAGAGAAAACGGTATCTCACGTCGCTACTGGCGACCTCGAACCGACACAGCCCGACCTCCTTAGATTAAGTTTGAAATTTTCCAATTGGGAAAAATACCTTCGTAGTGTAGTATATTTTTTAAGATTTATAGGTAAATTACCGCGTAATACTTTAATTAGCGCGTCTGACATGAACATAGCTGAGTTGGCAGTCATACGGGCTGTCCAAAGTGTATCCTTTCGTGAGGATTTGTATAATATTGAACGTAATAAGCTTTGTTCATCAGCTTTACGCAAGCTTTCACCATTTTTATGCGACGGCGTTTTAAGAGTAGGAGGTCGTCTCTCCAACTCATCGTTAGAGTTTTCACATAAGCACCCTGCTTTATTACCAAGGAGTGGGCATATTATAGAATTAATTATAGATAGTTATCACATTCGTAATTGTCACGTGGGTCCTCAGCTCCTACTGTCAATTTTGCGCCAGAAATATTGGATTTTATCGGCTCGTCGAATTATTCGTATGCGTATTCATCGTTGTAACGTTTGCTTTAGGCTTAATCCAAAACCTACATTTCCTAATATGGCGGACCTGCCTGAGTGTCGTGTGGAGAAAAGTAAGGCTTTCACACATACAGGCGTAGACTACGCGGGTCCTTTTTATATTACCTTGCAACGTAAACGCGGAGTTAAGAGCCAAAAGGCGTACTTGTGCCTATTTGTTTGCTTAATTACTAAAGCCGTTCATCTTGAACTCGCGTCCGATCTAAGTTCCGCTTCCTTTTTAGATGCGTTTAAACGATTTATATCACGTCGTGGTACGTGCAAATTCCTATACAGTGATAACGGCACTAATTTTATAGCTTCAAAATCATATCTTAGCGAACTTTATCCATTTTTAAAATCGGATGATTATTTTAAATCTTTTCATTTAGAACTTAGTAAGCTCCGTATTCAGTGGAAGCTGAACCCGCCTAGTGCACCTCATTTTGGGGGCATATGGGAAGCCAATATTAAATGTGTTAAAACACATTTAGCAAGAGTCATAGGTACCCAGTTGCTTACTTATGAAGAATTCATTACATTATTGGCTCAAATAGAAGCAATATTAAATAGTCGCCCTTTATATTTGCTTAGCAGTGATCCTTCCGATCCTAGTGTGCTAACTCCATCGCACTTTCTTTGTCTAGAACCGCTGCAATTTATTCCCGCAGCTAATCTTACTAATGAAAGGACAGATTTGCTGTCCCGTTTTTCGTTGTTGGACTCAATGGTCCAGTCATTTTGGTCCCGGTTTAAGTCGGAGTATCTCCACAACCTTCAGTTGCGGGAAAAATGGAATACGCCAACAAACCCTGTAGTATTAGGATCAGTTGTGGTTATAATCACTGAGAACGCGCCACCGTTGCAATGGCCGCTCGGCATTGTAACGAAGCTGATGCCCGGTAGAGACGGCGTCGTACGTGTTGCCGAGGTTAAAACTAAAAGTGGCGTCTTTAAACGCCCCATAGTTAAATTATGCCCATTGCCAACACAATAACAGTCATAGCCAGCATAGTTAAGTTAGTCGCGAATTAGTATCTAAGTAGTTTAGTTAGTTATTGAAATATAGAGTCTGTTGACGTTTAGTTTGACTTGTTTAGTATAGTTTTTGTATTTTTTTTTCTTTTCGAAGGAGATCCTTCAAGGCGGGGGGGATGTTGGGTTTAGTTTTAAATTACCGCTCATTCATTTTTAATTTAGTAAAATGTTTGCTTGTATGAGGGTAGTTCCTTCCCTCCCTACTTCCTATTGCGCTGTCAAGCTGAAAAAAAACCAAGATGGACGAACTTCGTGGTTAACGCGTCTCTCGTGTGCAGTGTACCTAAAACTTATAATCCTGCTAAATCTAAGAATAAATCTGTTAATTTAACAATTTGGTGTCATCAAGTGATATTACGACGTTGTGCTAGTGCGCGTCAAAAAGTATTTACGGAAAATCGTGGTTCCTCACGTGGCAGCATAAGCTATAAGCAGCAGCGCATCCCACCACCCACCATATCCAAGTAAGTTATACCTTTCATTATCCTCATACAACAAGCAAACTTACATTTATTGTTAAAATCAAATCCGTATTGCCGATCAAAGCATTGTAGGTTGGCTAGGGTTTAGCACCGAACCATCTCTCTTTTTATAATACCTACAGTCCACTACAATAAAAAACCCATAAGCGCAACCAGTATCTGTCTTAGTTACCCATCACTTTATATGTACGCCATCTATTTTCGAATAGGTTTAACCAAAAGCTAACAGCTGTTTTTAGGATTGACACTTAGATATTTTGATCTAAACTTTGAACTTGTTGTTCGGCTGAACCGTAAGGATAACAAATTTATGTTACTGGTACTTATTAACTTCAACACCAAACATACAATTTCCTTTAGTATTATCTATTCATTATGTTACACGCTGTATAATAATTATACGGCAAGTTTATAAGGCAAGTTAGTATAAAGCAATTCATCATCACAACTCTTTGTAATGAGCCCACTGCAGGGCTATGAGTCTCTCCCCTGCGTGCCGAGGAGGTTTAGGCCATAATCTACCAAGCTGGCCAAGTGCTCGTTGGTGGATGTTAGAATTTTCAGGGCGCTGAAATCACTTCTGGCAAACCCTAACGACTACTGTATACAAGTATACAGCACCCGAGACCGACTGCTTAACGTGCCCTCCAAAGCGCGGAAGTCACCGTGAGAAATTAATGGTCGGCGGTCATCCATCCAAATACCGACCACGCCGAACGTTTCTGTACTTGTGTAATCGATTGAAATACTCATCTGGCTAGCGAACATCCTTCATATAAAATCTGCCGCCAAATAAAACCGCGCTTGCGGTATTCCGGGAACATTTAATAAAGATCCAGTGTGCAAACTCGTCGGCTGTCATATTCGATCTCATATAGACTCACCAACAGGTAAGCTTGAGTTCAACGCAGGTTCAATCACCGATAGAAAACCGTGGGGGAGTGTTGTCATACTCTTTCTTGGGAACAAAGACCTTATTCCCAAAATCTTATATAATCTTATATAATTTTTAGCACTGCAGACAAAAGAGAAAAATTTTTTCTTCAGATTCCATCAGCACTAGAAATGTGTTTTTAAAGAAAGAGTTCTATTTTCGAACACAATTAATTGTTTCTAAATTGCACCAAACCCCTAACTGCAAACGATTCTAAAAGCAGACTTAATCAGGATACACGTACAAGTAGAACTGTGCCCTACCAACTGCAACACTTAACAGGTATTTTGATAAGAAGTAAGATTTCAAAGTAAATATTGCTGTGCGAAAATATCACCTCTTTTTCTATACGTAGAAGCAAGAATTTTAAAAAACTATCTTGAGACTTGACTTTGTTGATTTGGTTCGCTTCTTTATTAATAACTTGAAACTTATAGACCTTTTGGAATCAAACCTAAGACTTCAAAGACGATAAGGTTATATTTTATCAAGTAATTCCTCTGGGATCAAACAAAAGTATTGTTACTTTACAGTATCAAAACCCATTAATTAATAAAATAATATAAAAAAATAGAATACCCAAGCTGAAATACCAAACATATAGACATAAATTGTTTATACAGAGTGACTGGCAGATGACCCGCCATAGAAACAGAGCGTGTGGATCGATCAGCAGATCAACGATGAAATATGTTTTTGTTTTAATATTTTTGGCAAGCCTATGAACTAAAAAGTTTTTTAAAGCATAATAAATTTACAAACCTTGTAACCTACTTTCTTGGTGGGTGAGGGCACGGTAGCTAGTAGTCACTTGCCACCAGGCCGGATTAACCCCAGAGCAGATGGAAAACTCCTAGATGGTAGCGAGGCTAGCTCTTCCTCGGGATGTGGGATGGCCAACTCAGAGGTGTGAGAGGTAACAAAATTTATATCTATAAGGGCGCCAGCTCCTCTCAACACACAAACGAGAACACAGACACACTATGAAATCAAACACAAAAGTATGGAGCACAGTTATATTGAGAAATCACGGATTTATATTGATGTACAAGATGTGGTAAGCTAAGTTTAACCCAATACATTTTACATTAAAATATAATACCTTGGAACTTGGATCTTGAGGTTTGTAGAAGGCTTTGGCCTATTAAAAAGCTGTGAGGACGAGCTTAAATCATCGTGTCTCTCGTCACAATATTGATGTCATTCCGGGGCGTAGAAATAGAATGGTGTGTGAGAAAAAAGAGTAACCATAAAAAAAAAAAAGAAAAAAAAACCCTGTAACAAAACACATGTAATTAGTATATGACGCTACAGCACCACAATACAAAAATATGGTCACATGGAAGATGACCAAGGTGATACATACCAACAACGTTGGGTTTCTCAAAGAAGTAATTCACTTCACATAAGATATTAAAGGATTAAGACATCCCGTGGTGGACCTGAAAAGAACAGACAAAGGGATATATTTTGTCAAGATGGCTGATTTAACTCAGCACGAAAATCGATATGCCACAAAAGAAAACTCACCAATTAACCTCCAAACATCTTTTACAGATACAAACTAATGCCTCAAGGCATAATATCTAATCGCCGACAACTGTCCTTGCGTGCGAATTCAAGATTTGAACCAAAAAAGATGGATGACAGAGCGCACAGAGTATTTATAGGCTTCGACATCCTAGTTCACTCACTCTGACCGAGGGACTACAAAAACCGTATTAAGCGCACTCTACACTCTCCAAAACTATCAATCGAACGGGATTGAGAGGTACTAAAAAAAAGTGTTACAACCTATACCAATTTTCTTTTAAATGTGTTGAAATTTTGGTTTTCCAAATTTTTTTCACCCATATGTGATTTCCAAGGGCAATATTTATTCTGAGAATTTATTTCCAGCAAAAACCGACGTAGCTCAATTACAGGCACGTATAATTAGTCATTAACGATAATTTATAAAAAAATATGAATTAATTAAAAAATTGTGCGAGTCTAAAGGCAAACTTTTGGGAAAAATTAAAAGGGTTCTAAATTATGCTTATCACCAAAACTATAAGACTTAGCCCATAGAAAGTAGGCTTTGAATACTTGCAAATGATCCCATCTGCTCGCTCTGTTCCTATGGCGGGTCATGTTCCAGTCACCCTGTATAAGCTTGCCTAGTATACATATACACCCAAAATCGAGACAGTTTAAAAAAAGTTTCCTACACTGTCCCGGTAGGGACCATGCTAGTTTGTCTTCCATACAAATATCAAAATTCTATTACTACTAGCGCTACGTGCCGGGCACTACTGGAACTTTTTGTATTTTTGTTTTCTGCGTTCGATATCGATATATCTATAGTACCAGGCGGTACGCCCGGGCTGCATTCTAGGGTTGTTTTGGTCAAAAAGGTTCCTAGAGTGGATACTGTGTGGCGCTAAAGTGCAAAAACCGCGAGACGGTGTAGGGACTCGAAAATGGGACCTCTTAGGAGCTGATCACTCGACCTAGACTTCTATATCACTTACTTTATCAAGGTTATTTTATTAATACAACTAACATTTAATATCTCAAGTAATTGAAGCTATAAATTCCAAACTTTTACTTAACTATTTAAAAGACGGCCGGCTGGTGTAGCAGTTATAACTTTGCCTTCTTTGTTAGAGTTCCTGGGTTCAAATTCCGGTTCGGGTGAATATTTGTGTGATGACATATTTTAGACCTTAACTCATGGATGTTGTATGTTAAATTATCCAATATGCATAATATGTGTATTGGATAATTTAACATTATCTACAACTCGTGTTCTTTAGATAATAAACTAAAAGTAGAAAACTGACTGATTATTAATATATATAAAGTGAGTGCTATATTTTCACCTCAACGTCTACTCGTCATCAACATCCCCACAGTATAAATAATAATAATAAATATAATCCCCAGACAATCACACCAACTACATGGCCCCAAAATAAGCATAGCTTGTGTTATGGGATACCGTATAGCGAACTAGGAGGGA
This sequence comes from Stenoptilia bipunctidactyla, assembly GCA_944452665.1. Classification (NCBI taxonomy): domain Eukaryota; kingdom Metazoa; phylum Arthropoda; class Insecta; order Lepidoptera; family Pterophoridae; genus Stenoptilia; species Stenoptilia bipunctidactyla. Next base: position 1,462,567 of record OX101745.1, on the reverse strand, counting down.
ACCTAGTTCGCTATACGTATATAATAAAATACGTAAATATATATACATAAATAGATAAACACCCAGACACGGAAAAATTTTTTTCCTTGTTTCGTGCGGGGATCGAACCCGCAACCACTGGCGTCTGAGGCAGATAGGTTTACCTCAACGCCAAAGTGGTCGTCAATTGGTCTCCACAACACAAGTATATATAGAAAAAAACTTACCTTAGGGCCATATGTTTGGTGTGACAATTTGGGTTAGTTATTTTTAATTACTTGTCATTTCAATGACTAGCAAAAGAGAATTAAGCCGAATGAACTACAATTACTTAATTTCCATCACATAACAATAATTGAACGTAAATTACTAAAACACAAGGCTAGTACGGTTAGCAAATCAATCACTCACTCCCAATCTCAGAAACCGATCAGCGTGAAATTGATACTGTACTCTGTACTCGACTGTACTGGACCAACATTGGTTTGAATGTAGACCGACAGAAACTGATATGCTTAAACCGTTTGAAATTAAACCTGAGTGTACATTCATCAATACCCTTCGAAAGCTATATGTCTGAAAACTATAAAAACTATGTTTGATATATTTGATACAAGTTTTCGAGTTAATCAAATACAAACATTTGATTAACTCGAAAACTTGTATCAAATTTATAAATTATTTAAAATAATTGCCTGATAGTTAAATAGAATTAAAGAAATTGGCATGTCTTCATTTGTCAAATAACTAAAGAGTAAAATGAATAATTACTTTTTTTGTGCCTAGAAGAGATGGGTACATTTTAATAATGAAGAAAACAATTGTAAATAGGTACCTAAATTGTTGTCTAAGTTTTGAAAACTAGTAAAGGATTTAAAAAAAACCTTTTTTACCGAATTAAAATTAAATGAATTTATTTATATTTAAGATTTAATCTCGACATTTACCATGGTCAATAGAGACTGTATGATCAGACAACAAAACGTTATTGATCATCAGCACTTTTTTTTTTTTCCGCCACAGAAAGCTTTACTACCGACTTGACGCCCCTAAGGGAGCCACAGAAGGAGAGGGAGGAGGTGAATGCTTGATGCACGAACAGGGGACCTTTGGGGGACTACCCCGCCAGCCAATCCCTAACAGTGCGGGACTCACCGAACCCAGCGTTACCCGCTAAACCCCCCTTTGCTGAGTTGTCCCGAGTTGGGTTAATCTCATCATCTGAACGACAGCCAATTGGAGTCAGAGGCTGCGTACTCAGAGGCTGTGTATGGGTATAAATACATTTTATTTATTTCAATTTATGCGCGATTTAATAGACCATCAACGCCATCTAGTGCGTTAAGTGGAACTTACAAAGACTTGTTACAAAGTTTATCTATCACTCACTCCCAATCTTGTGGTAAAAGTTTATATATTTATATTCTAGGTTCCCCCTAGTTCGCTACATGGTATCACATATCACAGGCTCTGCTTAGTTTGGCGTCATGTTGTTGATGTGGTTGTCTGGTGATTTTATTTATTTATTATTTTTATTAACTGGCTCTTAAAAAAATATTACTGGGAACAGATCATCGAGGCAGCGGTAATATTTGCGACAAACTTTATATGAGGGCTAGCTAGATGGTCCCTGAAGGATCCTAATATAGTCAGTCTAGCTAGACTCTAGAGATATTAGATATTAGTCAACGCACGCTCAAACAGAGGCGGTAGAATTATTCTAGAGTAATTAACGGTCTCCGTTGTGCTGTGGTCTATACGTTTCTACGCCAATCGTAAGGTCGCGAGTTTGATTCCCGCACGGAACAAGTAAAAAAATGCTCCCGGTCTGGACGTTTATCTACATAGGTATGTATATTCACTACATCTAGGTTCACCCCCTGGTTCGCTACATAGTATCTCATAAAACTTTGCTTACTTTGATGCCATGCGGTTTGTCGTCTGGGGATTTTATTAATTTATTTATTATCCAATAAACTGACCCCCAGCGACTTAGTTTATGATTATATCTCGTTTAAAGGGATAAACATGAGGACTTTATTCTATAGCATGTTATATTTCCTATTGTAATATCTCAATAGATAATGTGTTTATAGTTGTCTTTGTTAGTTCCACTTAACGCACTAGATGGCGTTGATGGTCTATTAAATCGCGCATAAATGGAAATAAATAAAATGTATTCATACTTGTTTTAAGGTTTGTATAATTCTTCTCAAATAAAGTGTATTTGTATAATATTCGTCTTTAAACAGGGGTGATGAAATCAAAGTATCACCGCTGTGCCGGTGCTGGTAGGGGGTGTTAGGTTTTTTTCGTTACGGAATTTCTGGATTCGGTCCCCACGCTCAAGGCCCGCGATAGAAGCTATGCAATAGCTTAAAAATATTTGGAGTAATACCGCACCGAGATTTTGATGCAAAATAATTGCTGAAAAATTGGAATGCGAAACGGAATTTAAAGAAACAGCTCGTCCACGTCCCCGAAAAAGACATTTTGATTACGAGGCTGCAGATGAGCCCGTTTAAGATCCAACAAACAAACTTGAAGTATGTTTCTATTTTTTTCCAATGGACACTGCTACCTCGAAATTAACTAGTTTTTGTGAGAAATAAAAAACCTTCGCTATAAAACTGCTTTTTGACGTCATCATGTAAGAACTAAATGAGTTCATAATATTGAGTAAAAAAAAAATAACCAAAGGAAGCGCATGTTATATGACCATAACATCGCTCCTTTGACATTATTTTAGGGGTTTTTTGCTTCATTTCATGAATCATTGAGCATTTGACGACCACTTTGGCGGTGGGGTAACACTGTCTGCCTCAGACGCCAGTGGTCGCGGGCTCGGTTATCGCACGGAACAAGAAAAAAAATGTTCCATGTTTGGGCGTTTATGTATTAAATGCTAGGTTTGCCCTAGTTCGCTACATGGTATCCATGTCACAAGCTCTGCTTAGTTTGGGGCCATGTAGTGGGTGTGATTGTCTGGGGATTTTATTTTATTTATTTATTTACATGATAACGTCAAAAAAAGCAGTTAGAAACGAGGGCGCAGGCCGAGCCCCGCACCCCGGCACCGAATAGGCTTAAGAATGCACTGATGCTTCGTTTTCTATATGAAGAAGAGGCATATTTAACCTAGCGCATCAGTCAACCAGTCAATCACAGTTAACTTACTTGCAGAGGAACTATTTATCAATCTAAACTGAGCTGTGGTCAGCCACTGGAAAAACGTTTTACTTGAAAAAAAGTTCAATGGCAGACTTATAGGGTTCCTGAGCGAGAAAAAAAGACATTTTTATTTACAAACAGACAAAGTGGAATCATTATGTAAAAAATATCACAAATATCAGTGTTTTTAATTAATTTAAATTCATTTCCTGAGTTTTTATTGATGTTCTTATTTTCCTAAGTTTCTCAAATGCATAAAATTCCCCCTATAAAAATAGTTCCCCTATAATCGGAGAATACAAAAAAAATATTGAAGTGCGCTTCACAACAACTTGGGTACAAATTCTCTAATGAGGTCCGTAAATTACCTCATAGCTGCAATTAAAATGCTTAATAATGCTGAATTTCCTATATAATTTTTCGTTCATCATCATCGTCAGATAAGAGACGGGTGACCTTGGGGGTAGCCTCTGTCCAGAAGTATGTCTGCTGGACTGAGGCTTCCTCCAATGTTACACGGTCCCACGCCGCCGTCAAATCCAGCTTTTAACTTTCGCAAAGCGTATAAAAAGAGTAAATAAAAACTTTGCGTTTTCATATTTAAAAAGATTACTCATCATCTTCATCACAACCCCGTGTAATGAGCCCACTGCAGGGCTATGAGTCTCTCCTCTTGGTCACGAGGAGGTTTATGCCGTAGTCCACCAAGCTGGCTCAGTGCTGGTTGGTGGTTGTCAGAATTTTTAAGGGTGCTGAAATGGCTTCTGACAATCCCTAACGACCACTGTATATAAGCACCCGGGACTGACTTCTTAACGTGCCCTTTGAAGCACGGAAGTAATTGTGAGAAATAAATATATTAAGCAAACCATGGTCACTCTAAATTACCATTAAAATAAAGACAACTACGAGCTACTACAAAAAATCATCTTGTACTACGCCGTAGTATTATCAAAGAAATGCCGCGTCGTAGTAGCTATTGCGACTATTTGCATAAAAGTTTGTGGTGCCATATGTTTTTTTTTGTAAAATTAATAAATATGCAGGTACGTTTATATCGTATCAAAGAAACCCACATTTAAATTTGGCTGGTGACTACAAATCAACCCTGTATGTATGTGATATATGTATACAGTAACCACGGCGCGGCACCACAACCGCTTCAGTAGATAATCAACGAATGCAGAGCATTAAAAAACCGACTTCACGTCAAAACTTTGGCCAACATAGAATGTCATTCACGTAAACATTCTCCGAAATCATACATATTGTTTCAAAAATTTAAAATTTTCAATGAATTACTCAACCGATTTCAATGAAATTTATATGTGACCAACTATGAAATATCCTCTATCATATGAAATAGGAATTTTAAAAATCGATTCATAATTGTTTAAAATGTCGTTTTGTTCATTCAGTTGCGACCTTCCGCCTAGCCTTCTTAAATGCATAGTTACCTGTATTTAGTCTTCATTGCTGCGACGCAATCAGATTTCTGTCAGCCATGCATAGCATTCATTGCCCACTATCACATAGTCACTTTCGTTAACATGAAATAACACGACCATCTTATAACGAGAACCCATTAAATTAAAAAATATCCAATGGATTATAAAAAAAAAAAACCCCAGACAACCACACCAACGACATGGCCCCAAAGTAAGCATAGCTTGTGTTATGGGATACCATGTTGCGAACTAGGGGGGAATCTAGAATATAAATACATAAATATATTAACACCCAGACACGGAACTGTTTTGTTTTCTTCTTCCGTACGGGAATCGAACCCGCAACCACTGGAGTCTGAGTACTTAACAAATTGATTTGAGTATACAATTCAATTGAACTCAAGTCCATTGTAGAATATTTTTAAAAGTTTATAATTAACTGATACAAAATGAACATAGCCATGATTAAGACCACAGTTTAAAAAAATATACGGAGCTCTGCCACAAGGATGACCTACTCGTATCATTGACTGTTTTATTTTGACGGTCGCCGCTTCACATTTTTTAAATGAACGGCCATACAATATGAATCTGCGGCGGCAGTATTTTTCGGTCACCTTTTAAAATAGTAAGGGTATAACTGAATTGAGATTTTTTACACGTTTATTCTGGTCCAGGGTTTAGATTAATAGCAATTGATAGCCCAGTTTAAATTACATGCATTTTTTAAGGTTAATTTTATTCGACATGAATATAAACATCATTAAAAAGCTACAAAGGATTTTTTGACAACATAGAAATACCATTCCGCCCCTTGATAACCGTATCATATGAGGTGCCTGGCAAATAATTCAATGAAGTAAAATTACTGTTCCAGTGTGCCTGAAGTGTGCTGGAAGGAAACAAATTGAGATGTGGTTTAAGTGAATGAATGTAATTATATTTTCAACCGACTTCCAAAAAAGGAGGAGTTTTTGTGTCTTTGTTACACGATATTTTGGACAATTATGAATTGGTTTTGAAAATTGTTTTTTTCATATGATAGAGGATACCTCATAGTTGGTCCCATTTAAATTTCATCGAAATCGGTTGAGTATTTCATTGAAAATTACAAACTTTTGTAAAAATATGTATGATTTCGGAGACGTTGATGACATTCTCAACTCAGCCAAAGTTCTGACGTGAAGTCGGTTTTTTAATGCTCTGCATTCGTTGATAATGTACTGACGTTGAAATTATAATTATAATATTGTAATGTACTGAAAAAAATATTTTAGCTCACAAAATAACTATTTTTTTATAGTTCTATAACTATAGTTTTATAACTCTTCTTGATATTTCATTTTTACACAACAGAAAAAAGAAATTAAAAATAAAAAAGCTTTCAAGTCGATTTAACTTCTACTGTAACCGTTTTATGTTCCAAATTTCATCTCTCTACAGCCACTCAGTCAGTAATGGAAGAGTTTTATATATTGAGATAATTCATAAAGTGTAAAAGATGAGAACCACGCACCACTAAGTCAAAACACCCCTCTATGCTTGGATAGTGACTAAATAATATGAAATCTGATGCTAAACATAGTCGATTGGATGATGATATGTTCCGGCAAAATTTATTCAAAACCAGTTTCATCATGAAACATTATCCTTGACATAATGTCACTTATCACTTAGCACCAGACTACAAACTATAAATATCGTAAATGATCAAATATGGTGACGTACGGTTTAGTAAAATTGCTTAACTTATGAAATCTGTGCATCTTTGTGTCGATTTTAACGGAATCGAGAAGATTTCTTCTCATCTAAGTATTCTTCATCTAAGACAACCGGCTGGTGTAGCGGTAACATACATTGCCTTCTATGCCAGAGGTCCTGGGTTCAAATCCCGGCGGCGGCGGATATTTGTGTGATGAACACAGATATTAGTCGCCAAGTCATGGATGTTTATATTTATTTATTTATTTAATATGGCAAACACACAGATTACAATCGAATAAAAGAAAGAAGAAAACAAATTAAGAGTTTTATATGTTTATTTAATAAAAAATATGTATTTATTCAATATGTTTGTTTATATATTTCTTAAGCATATCAGTTATCTAGTATCCATAACACAAGTTCTTTAAGAAACTTAATTTGGGCTAGATAATGTTGTGTGAGTGTCAGAAATATTTATTTATTATTTATTTAGTAGTCATATTATTACTAATTATTACCTATTACTAATACCTGTTATGCACTTAATCTGATTCTTATCCGATCCGAATCCAAATAATGACGGTACGGCGTGGCCGCAGAACAATTTCTACTGTAGCTTACGCAACACATCCGTCATCCGTCATTTCATACAAAATTTTTGATTTTCATTTTCTCTTATTCGGATCGGATAAGAATCGAATATAGTGCGTAACCGCTCTATGCCTCTGCTGTTCATCTATCCGTTGGCCAGATTGTCACTAAAATAATAATACAAAAATAATAATAATAAAAACTCTTTATTGCACAACTATAAATATACAATATAAAATGTATTTAGAGAAACAAATCTTTAAGTACAAATCGGTGGCCTTATCGCTGAAAAGCGATCTCTTCCAGACAACCTTAGGGCAGAGAATTTTATATGAGTTTAAGGGTGTCATGTCGTACAATACTATTTAAAACAAAATATGTATAAATATATAAATAAAGATGTATAAAACATAAAATCTCATATCTAAAATATACACTCATATTATCTTTATACCTACATACACATACGTATATTTAATATTTAAAATACTTATAGACTCATACATATACATATACAATAAGAAAAGATGTGTTTAGTCACAGATTTAATAATTAAAGTATAAAATAAAAATAGTCATGGTAATTCTTCAACTTTTGTAAAATAGTGCATCCTTACAAGTTTTTTAAAAGTGGCTAAAGTTTGTGCATATTTAATTTATAACGGTAATTCGTTCCATAAGCGTTCCATAATTCGTTCCTTAAAAATGTAATATTAAAAAGAATGCAAAACTAACATATACAATTCCTAGCTTGCAAGACTCCTAATTGCTTCTAGAATCTAATCAACAACCTTAATACGGTGGCAGACGAGAATGCAATAGTAATTATTCAGCAACCAATCTCTAACTCCCAACAGCACTGACAGCTTGACATTGTCTCGATGACAGCTCATCTGACAGCTGACGTTAGCTCACCCACGTTAAAGACGGACCGCTTCTGGGTAAGCCTTTGTAGTGTTACCATGGAGATATTTTTGATGAGGGATTCAGTAAATATGTCAGTTATGGATTAGATGCAAAAAGTTTTTAGTGAATGTAACTTGTTAATATACTGGGTAAAACACAAGTCGTAAGAGAAGTATTTGTTGGTAGCAGTATTTCAGGCAAATTCAGTACATTAACTGTAAAAGCAAACAATAAAAGTATATTAATAATATAAAGGGTGTTTGAAGCATCGCCGGCCAAATGAATATGGTCTGTAGATTAAGCTACCTGCTATGCCTAAATGGCCATTTAACATATGGTTCTTTTTAAATAAGATTTTAAAACTTTATGTTTATCACCCCGAAATCACCGTAAAAAGAAATAATAAAAAACAAAATGACCAGGATCTTCGAATTTCTTCAAAACTCTTCTAGTCTTTCCTTATTTTTTGTCTTCTGGAACTTTGTAAGAAAATAAAATAAAAAATGGTTTACTAATGATATTGGCTTAGAAGATAAAAAAAGCATTAACCAGTACATTTAAATAAGATTAAAAATTTTCTGTCTTCACTTAATACTTTTTTTTTATTTTTATTTTTCTTTGATGATTTCGGAGTGATAAACAAAAAAGTTTTTAAATCTTATTAAAAAAGAACCATATGTTTTTTTAACTTTTAAAAGCTATTAAGACATAGCAGATAACCTACTCTACATGCCTTATCAATTTGGCCGTCGCAGAACCACACACCCTGTATGTTTTGAAGAATGCAATTTTTTGCATGTTTTTGGCTTTTGTCACGCCCACGTGTTTAAACTAAAGTTGAACAGAAAGATACACATATTTGTGTTCACAACTTTGTACATTCTGCGGCAAAGAATTACATAAATCTAAGTAGAATAACAAAGTGTAAATTGGAGTTCATAAGTGCTGCTGTAGTGGGCCAAAATAATCATACCAATACGTTAACATCTCTATCAATTGGAACTAGTGGGAGCAGATCTATTTTAGGGCGTAGATCCATCTGTACGGTTCGGCATACTTTTCCATAATGAACCATAATGGAGATAATTTTAAGAGCAAATATGAAGCGCTGAGCGGTGCGCCGTGCACGACGCCGTCCACCATTCCTTGACAGCAGGATCCACGCCCTAATGGATCCGTGCCCTTAGGGGCGTAATTTTATCCTAAGATCGGCATAGAATATTCTTACCATGTAACGTGTGACGCGAATTACGAAATATCCGAGCGAAACTCCACTTGTTAGGACTCCACACATTATATAGCCCAAATTAAGTTTCTTAAAGAACTTGTGTTTTAAATAAAATAATATTTTTTTTTATAGTTCTGTTAGCAAGGGGCAACTCTTCTTGATATTTCATTTTTACACAACAGCAAAAAGAAATTAAAAATGAAAAAGCTTTCAAGTCGATTTAACTTCTACTGTAACCGTTTTAAAGCACAAGTTACGTTTGTTAATTAATTATTTATATTAAAGTTACTTTGAAGATAAAGTACACGCCTCAAAATTCAATTATTTATAAAGTGCTTTAAAAATTTATGTAAAATGCTCATTCAGTACTTCCACCACGAAGTTTTTAACTGATATTATTAATAACTAATAAATAAATTTTGCTGACACTCACACAACATTATCTAGCCCAAATTAAGTATCTTAAAGGACTTGTGTTATGGATACTAGATAACTGATATACTTAAAAAATATATAAACATACATATTGAATAAATACATATTTTTATTAGAATAAACTTAAATCCATGACTTGACGACTTATATCTGTGTTCATCACACAAATATCCGCTGCCGCCGGGATTCGAACCCAGGACCTCTGGCATAGAAGGCAATGTATGTTACCTAGTGGTCGAAAAGGCTCGAGCCTTTTAGCCCTAAATTTAAAGCTTGTGAGTCTTTTTTAAAGGCGGACTCACAAAAGAGTTCGAAAAGGCTCGAGCCTTTTAGAACTAAATTTAAAGCTTGCGAGCCATTTTTAAAGGCGGACTCACAAAACAGTAGTTCTAAAATTGCTCACTATAAAAGGGTTTGAGGCTTTTTTAGGCCGAGGCTTTTTTTAAAGCCTTTTTAGAAGACTGGCGTCGTAATTAGCGTTTCATCATTTATTAGCGGTCAAAAAGGCTCGAGCTTTTTAGCCTTTTTTTAATACTCACCGCTTTATAGTGATGGCTACAATATTAATAATAATAATAATAATTGTCGGGTCTTTTCCGCCGAAAGGCGAGTAGTTATAAGTATACAAAATAATAATAATAAATATGTCGCTACATATTCACACAACAACTATCTAGTCCCAACAAAACTTTCATTTATAATTCATTACATAACTTCACGCCTGTATCCCGTATGGGGTAGGCAGAACACCAGAGGTAATAAAACCACCTGATGTCACGTTTGACAAATTTGGAGGCATTATAATAGTGGAGAGAGACTATTGCAGTGACAGGGGGTCAGCCTATCACCCACAAAAAGGCTCCCATAACACCTCGGTCCATTAACTGTCTTTTACAGTATGCCCGGGAAGAGAAGCAGCTGGCACATTCTATGTTTTTCTTTCGCTCCCAGTCCAGCATAGAAGCAATGTTCATTACGCTTCTATTAACCTGATCCTCAAAAGAGGCTTAAATTTTTTTAAAGCTGGGACTCTAATTAAATAAATAAATAAATTAATGAATATTTCATCACATTCGCATAACGCTATCTAATCCCAAAGTAATCTCAATAAAGCTTGTGTTATGGGTACTAGACAACTGATAAACATACGTATACATTTTATTTCTTTCTAAATACATACATATAAAAGAAGAATTACACCAAGACACAGAACAAATTATCATGTTCATTACACAAACATTTGTCCTCGGTGGGAATCGAACCCACGACCTCTGGATTAGCAGTCAGGATCACTAACCACTACGCCACGACGACGCCAGTATTCTAAAAAGGCTTTAAAAAAGCCTAGGCCTAAAAAAAGCCTCAAGCCCGTTTTTTGGGAGCTATTTTAGAACTACTGTTTTGTGAGTCCGCCTTTAAAAAAGACTCACAAGCTTTAAATTTAGGGCTACAAGGCTTGAGCCTTTTTTATGGCTAGCAAAAGCCATAAATACAATTAGCCTCGAGGGCTTGAGAGTTATTTAGCTTTTTAGCCTTCTAGCCATCGCTATAAAGCGGAGAGTCTTAAAAAAGGGCTAAAAGGCTCGAGCTTTTTCGATCGCTAATGTTACCGCTACACCAGCCGGTCCTGCAAAGACACCGAAACGTCGAGTTAAAATTTAAAATGTAAATATACGCGATAAATCCGGTTAAAAAGTGTTTTATTTAATAGTATGAATCGCGAAAACTTAAGACATTATTTGTCCTCATTCGACTGAACGGATTTGAATGAAATTTGCACACAATTTGTCTGGAATAACACATAGGGTACTTTTTAACCTGATATTCGGGGTTCAAAATTGCGAAACAGCTATTAAAATATAAACCCTTTGAGTACATATTATTTTAAATTTGAAAATATAATAAATTTGTTTTAAATATAACTCGTTACTCTTTGTTTTCACAAGTAAATAAAAATATAGTAAAATCATATTATCCACACTTTCGTGCGCCTTAAAAAGGGGCAGTGAATGTATTAACACGGCATTGACAATTAAAGGATTTTATTCAATTTCAAGAATTTGGTTATAGCACCATTTTGACGTTTGGTGGCGCCACTTATTACTGGCAATAACAACTTAATATGAGTGAATTGAGTGAGTGATAGACAATCATTCGCCATTTGATCACAAAACGCTGCCGGCTTGTGAAAGTCCTATGCATATCTGTTGTAAACTGCACATATCTGCTGTGTTTTCCTGCAAACTCAGAAGTAGTGTCAAGTGAACTTAAGTTTATCATTTATGTAGGTAAATGAATTGTTGTGATGCTTGATAGACTTCATGATTCTCATATTTCGTCGAATAACTTTATAAGTATCAAACATGCTAACAAGTGTTGGTTTTTGATTATTTAAGTTAGTGGTACGTTAGTTCGTTGCCATTATACTGTAAAATTAGCCCCCTTCCTTTCACATGTGAAAAACAATATTTATCAACAATAATAATAAAAACCACTATAGTGCATAGTCCACTCAAAAAACCTCAAGCACATAAGCGCCACCAAGCGGCAAAAAAGCTTGCATTCCAAACTCCCTACAATATTTATGTGTCCTATCTGTACTTTTACATAATTCTTTCTACTCTGTGGTGAATGTATTAATAAATATAAAAATCTTCACTGCTATACGTATTCATTAATAGTTTATTCTTCGAACCGTATTAAAAGCTATACCTTATGCTAGTTTATATTGCAAAACACATTTAAAACAGGAAAACAATCGCATACTTTGTTATAGTCCATTACTAGCGACATCTAACGGTAATTTGTTGTACTAAATAGATGGTTAGATCCGAAAACCATTAATGATTAAAGATGTATTACATTGCTTAAGGAAGTTGAAAGTGTTTAAGTTTCTGCAAGAAAGGTTTTTAAAGATATGTGTAGAGACTGCCAATTTGGGGGCTATGTTATATTCTTATGTTTCGTTTTATTTTGGGGATGAAATAAACCGTTATCAAAATTTTGCTGCTGAACAAAGGTCGTAGTTAGTTGAGGCATTAATTCTGTCTAAATTGAATAAATTGTTATCAATAAATATATTTCAGAAATATATTTTTTACGATATAACGGCCTTGTTTTAGTGAAATTATAATTTCACTACACCGATACAGTTGCAACTAACATTAAATAATTAAAATATATTGAGTTTCGTCAATATATTTTAATTATTTCGGTTTTGGCATAGTCAAGGTTAATAGATAGTAAGTTTCAATACTTACTATCTATTAACCTTGACTATGCCAACGCTTGCTATTTGGATGCCACGGAGGAACTTTACAACAAATTGGAGTGCCTGCAAAATCTTTGCATTCGCTTCATATTTGGCCTAAGAAAGTACGATCACGTCTCTGAATATCGCAAGCAACTTCGTTGGCTTCCTATACGCTACCGTCGAAACACCAGGATCCTTTGTCTCCATTTCAATATCCTTAATAAGTAACTCACTCACTCCTTCCTATTTGCGTGAAAGGTTTTCATACTCACACTCTCAGGATACGCCATGTAGAGCACACGTGCGTACTTTTCTACATATTATGCCTTCTCATAGAACCGAATATTATTCCTACTCTTTCTCTGTTCATGCAGTCAGATTATGGAATTCACTACCTCATGTATGTAATTCGTGAGTCTAAAACTATATCTAGTTTTAAAAAGAAAGTCAAAGATCACTACTTTTCTCTACAGTAAGTTTTGTAATCTACACTACTATTTAAACAATATTATGATATTAGTATTGTAGGTACATGTATTTTATATAAGTATTAAAGTAGATGTTATATTATTTTTATGTATTTGTATGTATATTCATAAGTATTTAAGTAGTTTATACGATATTATCGATTAGTACACACTATTATTGCATCTTAACCAAACTCTCCAGTCTTGGGTCTGCTGGAAGCTATTTAATAAGAGATAAGCAGTACTTATTTTTTTCAATGTGTTTCTTTATTGTATCTAAACTTGTGTGTACATAAATCAATACATATAATAAAACAGTAAAAAAAACGTGTCTGTACATTTAATATTTTTACAAAAAAAATTATCTAGGGTTATAAAGAAATGAAAAAAGAGTAAGAATCTGAAAAAAAAAATTGTCTGTTTGTTTGTAAGTTTGTCTGTTTGCACACGGTAATCTCTGGAACCGCTGGACGGATTTGAATGAAACTTTTTTTGATGTATAGCTGTGAAGCCGGGGCAACATATAGGGTATATTTTATTTCGGTTACTGGAACACCTGATGCAGAACCCTTAAGGGATCATCAAAACCGTAAGAAATATAGATATGATGCCTTAACAAAAGTTGTCCAGGATGATGAGCAGATTCTGCAGACATAAAAAAATCTAGGATCTAAAAAAATTTTAATAGATTTTTAAAAGTTATGCCTAAAACTTACTAGAATATAGTGGAGATGTTCGGCATACAGATCAGAAGTACTCATAGCTCAGTTGCGCGTAGACCGACCATGAGTCTAAGGTCGTGGGTTCGATCCTGCTCGCGTAATTTTTTTTTTATTTTGTATCAATCTTTACCATGCATCTATCTTTACATACATATCTATACATATAATAAAATGGTAGGAAAGTCAAAACTGTACATTGAATATTTTTTTAAAAGAATACTTGGGGTATGATCTACAATCGAAACAGAAACAAAAAATATAGTTTTTAGAATTTTTGTCTGTTTGTCTTTCCGGGATAAACTCAAAAAGTACTGCATGGATTTACTTCAAATTTGGCATGAAGATAGTTAAGAAGTCGGGTCAACATATAGGCTACATATTATCACGCTAGCAGTGTTATAATCGTAGGTGCGTTTGGTGCTGCATAGCGTTCACGCAGACGACGTCGCGGGCAGCAGCTAGTTGTTAAATAAATAAATAAATAACTTTTGACGTAATAGTCTTTTCATAGTAATATGCAAAAAATCACTAGCATAAAATAACTCTGAATAAAACTTTTCAAAATATGTCTTAATATTAAGAAGCGTTTCAGTTCTTGTATTATTAACCACGAAAACAAAGTGAATCTCTAATAAACAGGCAACAATAATGAGTATTTACACTTTAAAAATAAATAAGGAACATAATGTGATAAGTAGATTATGTTACTTAGCAAATATAAAACTCTCAATATTGAATTATTTCAAATTTTTAGTACATATTTAAATTATAATAAAATTTTGGATTGTCGGGCAATTTTAATAATGGCGCTTCGCCGGGTGCTGATGCGCCACGCTCGTTTCGCTCACTCGGCTCGAGTATACGATAAATACAGCCTAAAATTTTCCGCCTTTTTTAGTTTTATCAGGTTGGTCACCGTAGTATTTTCGTAGCTTTGTGTCGAAATCTTCGCGGTACCCCCACCACAGGTAAAAATCATAACACGCCTAGGGTTATTAAAATATCACTGTTGCGGCCCTGTCAAATTACACTATCATTGAAAAAAAACCGTGAAATTATAGTAACCGTTCGTTAATTACAATAATCTGTTTGATTATAAAGTCACTAGTGAAATTATAATACCACGTCTCTGACAAAATCCCTGCGACACATACATATACAGGGTTAATTTTAATTAAAAGTTGTAGAACAAAGATTGCTGGGATTGATGTGGAGAAGTTGCCTGCAAGAGTGATGCGCTTATAAAAATTGTAATTGCTATGTAGATAAACGCCCAGACGCGGTTTTTTTTTTCTTTTTTCCACGATTGGCGTAGTAGACTCTAGACCAAACCATAGACCGTAGTAGCCCGTAGACCGTAGTAGCGCCACGGATTAACGGGATTGACTCTAGCATAAGACTCTACAACACATATAATAAGTGATAAGCAAGATAGATAGATAGATCATTTGTTGACAACTACAAGCACACATATAACAATAAAATGCAATTAAAAATAAAGTACAATTAAAACACAATTTAAAATATTAAATACAACAAAAAAATTAAATACAATTTCAAAAAATATTTTTTTTTTTTTATAAGTGACTAAACCCGCGTTTGACCTCAATCTCACCTGATGGTAAGTGACGATGAGGTCGAAGATGAAAACACACGGGTTTAGGAAGGAACTGGCTCTTTATACAATATTGCCGGAACACATTACCGCCGGAGCGGTAACATTTGGCGGCAGACTTTATATAAAGGGTGGTCGCTAGCCAGGCGGACCCAGAAGGGATCCTACCACCAAGCGAATTAAATACAATTATAAAAATGAAATAAAGAAAATGTGTGTTGTAACAGTGCAAAAAGCCGCCAGCGTCAATTTTGTTCATAGAGCAAAGCGCTGATATTCTGCTACAATACCTAATAATACAAATGTATTTTAATGCCATAATTTAATGTATTTTTTCCTCTGTAACCATGTTGGTGTACATACAATAAAGAGTTTATTATTATTAATAAATGAGAAATAATAAGTCCAGCTACAGAATAATTTTTTTGGCTACGTGATCAAGCTTCTATTTTCATAACTTAGCCACGAATAACTTCTAATTGCGAAAAATGTGTCTTGAAGCAATTTATGCCATAATTATGCTATAATAATTTATACTAAGTAATATATTCATTAACATTGCGATGAAAAATATTATGCGACAAGAAGGGCTCCCGTTCCGGAAGACGTAGTCGGTACGGTTAGGTGCGACGACGAGCGCAGCGAGGAGGAGCAGTTAGGTTGCATATAGTAATATACGTGCGCGAGCCGAGCGAGCGAAGCGAGCGGTGCCGCGGCAGCGGTCGGCGAAGCGCCATAAACCATAGAGCTTTTTTAAATAACCCCGACGTGGTTTGTGGCACGGATTGTGGCTGACATAGTAATTTAGAAGGCAACTAAGATTTTTAGAGGGGAATAATGCTATTTAAAAGAAGTTTGTTTAATTAGCACCCTTAATAAATTACCCTGGCAAATTTTTACCCTTTTTATAGCCGTATGCTAAATAAATATGTGACTTTACATTTGAGTTCGAAAGTAAAGTTATTTATGATATTTCAAAATACCAACACAGCCACGTTTAAATTTCTCATGACGCTATTTTCTTACCATAAATTAAAATACAACTTTGGATCAGATTGTGCGACGTTCTGGCTCAGTGATGGCGCTGCAATCGCTTTAATGTCACAACCGATAAAATAAACACAATATTCAACGTTTTTTTTAGTTTCTCTGTAGAAATTTGTATGGTATTGTGATCCTTTTAACACTAAAATTTTCCTAAGTAAATAGTGTCTTTAAATTCTATGCAGCGTTTTAAGAGCAGAGGAATTGCCTCTGTTATTGTGTATATAAAATAAACGGAACTTATTTTAAATGTACTGTTGATTTACTAACAAGTTATTGTAAATTTATGTAAGAGTAAGTATCATGTATATGTATCATACGATATCGCAGGTTAAGCAACGTTCGGCGCGGTCGGTACTTGGATGGGTGACCGCCGACCATACATTTCTCACGGCGACTTCCGTGCTTCGGAGGGCACGTTAAGCAGTCGGTCCCAAGTGCGTTAGGGTTTGTCAGAAGCCATTTCGGTGCCCTGAAAATTCTGACATCCATCAACCATCACTGGGCCAGCTTGGTGGATTACGGCCTAAACCTCCTCGTCACCCAGAAGAGACTCATAGCCCTGCAGTGGGCTGATTACAAAGAGTTGTGATGATGCTGATGATGAAGCATCGAATCACATTCATGAATTTGTTTGTCGCATTGCCTTAACCAAAAGATTACGATTCAATTATTTTATCTGATATCTCTTAAAGAAAACTTGAATACCCACCGCTTCCTTAGTGCTATTTATTTTGTACCGCCACCACCTATTTACAAATATACCAAAGGCTTAGTAAAAATAAGCTTTTTATTGTGTAGGGTCAGCAAAGAAAAGCCCTACTGATCCTGGATTAGGATTTCGTATTAGTCGACTAATCCGAGTGACCTCCGCACTGTGCGTATAAAATACATACATACATAACGTCACGCCTGTATCCCTTATGGGATAGGCAGAACACCAGAGGTTACAAGACCATCTGATTTCACGTTTGACAAATTTGGAGGTATTATAAAGATGGAGAGAGACTATTGTAGTGACAGGGGGTCAGCCTATCGCCCACAAAAACGCCTTTAAAACCTCTGTCCCTTAACTGAGTTTTACAGTATGCCCGGGAAGAGAAGCAGCTGGCACATTCTATGTTTTTCTTTTGCTCCCAGACCAGCATGGAAGCGTATTAAATCTGCCGACAAATATCACCGCTCTGACGGTGATGAGCTCAATTTTTCATGTAGAGCCTGTTCATCCCTAAGCCCATGAGCTCAGACAGACGTATTTGATACTAACGCTTAACAAGAATTAAAGTAAATAAATGAAAAAATGTGTTCAATGAAACTAAAAATCACCCGACCTGGGACCTCTCGTTTGCCGGACGAGTGCTCTTCCACTGAGCTACCGGGGCTTGGCGATCCGCCTTGAAATTACTTAACACATTTTTGTTTTTACGTTATATTGGTAACGTAGCTCCATCTAATGGTATAACTTTGCAGCTAAGACCACCTGAAACCAATTTCTTTGCAAAAATTGTAAATCTCAGTTAAAGTGAATCATTACTTTTTCATTTTTCAAAAAAAATCATTTCTTTTATTTAGAATATCTTAGCTTAAATAAATATGTACGTATATACAGACTTTTATACATGATGCTACTATAAAGACGTAGTCCAGCAATTCAACTGTAAGTACTTACTTAATCCGAAGAATTTGTATGTATATAATTTAACCATGATGTGATATCCTGTTATTAGCTTCTATAAGTTACTCATGTTTTGTTAACGTATTTCTTTAATTGTACTGCTGTTGGATATCCTAATAAAGAAAATAAAATAAAAAAAATTACAATGTTTAATAAAATTTTAAAGTTTTTGCATTCAAAATGCTTAATTACTCTTAAATAAATGAAAATATGTGTGAAATAAAATTCACCCGACCAGGACTCGAACCTTTCGTTTGCCGGACGAGTGCTCTTCCACTGAGTTACTGGAGCCTGGCGATCCGCCTTGAAGTATTAAAGTCTTTTTTTTCCACTGACAGACGCCACGGGGTCTGCTAAGACACCGAAACGTCGAGTTAAAATGTATGTATACACGATAAATTCGATCAAATAGTGTTTTATTTAATAGTCGCTAAAGCTTAAGGCAATATTATTAAAGTACTTGCAAGTCGCAGATTGCATCTTTTTAAAAGTATCAAAGTCAGTTACAGAAAAAATAAATGAAGAAACTAACAGACATTGCAACATTGTTTTACACTATTTAGACTTCAGATAACAAATAATGAAGACTCAAAGCTCCAGAGAATATTTTCTCAAATAACTATTCCCCTGTATTTTCCAGTTAATTAAACAAAGTGGCCACAACTTTGCTCAGGTGTAGACAGCTGTTGATCTGATAGCGTCGTTCCCTTATCTCCCGTGGTGGCGCTGCGGTCGCTTTGTCTATATACACTGTATTTTAAAGGCTAGAAAACAAAACGAATTATACTTGCAGTTTTAAAAGCTGTTTCCTACTGATGTTTATATTAAGTTTTTGCTGATGGGTCATAACTCTGGCATGCAAAATGGCTTGATAAATTGAGCTGTTTCATACAAGATAAGGCATATAATGAAAAATCGACCTACTTGACTAAATGACATAATAATATTTTTTCGGTTATTTAAGAATAATGGAGCATTATAAATGCAAAAACTTAAAAACATTATTGAAACGTTGCAATGCTTCACTTTAACTGGGATTCACAATTTCTGAAAAGAAATTGGTCTCGGGTGGTCTTAGCTGCAAAGATGGAGCTACGTTAGCAATATAACGTAAAAATAAAAATGTGGTAAGTAATTTCGAGGCGTGCCGCCAGGCCCCGGTAGCTCAGTGGAAGAGCACTCGTCCGGCAAACGAGGGTTCCCAGGTTCGGGTCCTGGCCGGGTCATTTTTATTCATCACATTTTTCGGTTATTTAAATGACATAATGTCTTGTAAATTTTTCATCGCGTATAACGTTTTTGGGTTTAGAACTATGAAATTAAGACGAAGCGGAACGGCGGGGAGGCCTATGTTCAGCAGTGCCCGTTTTCCTGTTTATAATGATGATGAATATCTATATATAGCAATCTATTTTCCTAATTTTATCTTTTTCTTAATTGATCGGTCGGCGGGCCGCCATCTTTGTACCGAGCGCGCCGAGCGTTGCTTAATCTGCAATAGAGAATACACAAAAGCCACTACGCCACAAATATTTCATAATAAGTCAAATTTTATGCTAACTGTTATCTTATATTATGAACTAAGCTCTGTATTAAAATTCTATCCATTCACATCACACCGATTTCAATCTTCAAATAACAGTAGACGGGTAAACCACATGACTGCCGATCAATATGAATAATTCGAATCGTTTTCCATATCGAATGAATAGGATATTGAATGACGTTCTGGAATATCAACGGATATGTCAAATGGAAATCTATAGTGACTGTTCTAATACATTAATAGTTTTGTAGAAGACACATTTATACTGGTAATTGAGACCATACAAAGGGACCACTGTTAGTAGCGTAATGAAATTAAATGAAATAACATTTATCAATATCATACATACATTAATTTACGCCCGTTACCACGATCCAGATATATTAATATAAATACATGCAAAACTGTTCCGTTACTTACTGAGTGACTGACAAACAACTTACAGCGATAACTATGGGAGATGGAGAACTAAAATATATAACATACTTACCTTAGTAGGGTGTACTAAGGAAGGAATTCCCGAAATTACCCCTAGGACGGGAAATTTAGGAATTGGGACTTTTACGTTGAGTGCACCGATGTAATACTTTGTCAAAAAGTTCCTCAATATGTGCCTGGTTGCATTATGGAAGGAATTTTCGAAATTCCCACGGGAACATGAAATATAGAACAATTTAATCTATGCACGTACGAAGTCACGGGCAGCTTAGAGTGGTTACGGTCTACATCCGTTTCTTCTCCGATCTGAATCTGAGAAAATAAGAATCTAGAAAGTTTGTATGAAATGACGGATCAAAGTCAAAGTCAAAAATTCTTTATTTCGTAGGTATTTAAATACATATGCAATAAGTCAAACAATTTACAAATTGAACTGAATCTGCCACCACTTCGGAAAGTCAATCTGTTGAGAAGTGGCAAGAAACTCAACAGCAATCATCTTTTTAAAATACACAGTAACAGTTTACGACCAGGAAATTACATCTTGATGCCGGATGTAGTGCGCAAGCTGGCAAAGAAATAGTTCTACGGCTACGTCGTCGGACCGTCATATCTCGGATCGGACAAGAATCGGATGTAGTCAGTAACCGCTCAGATAGTGTTACCACATCTTCACAGCAGTCGTCGCTATGGCGGCAAAAACAAGAAGGAAGATTTGTGCTGAATATGACTGGCCATAATCCACTAAGCTGGCCCAGTGCTTGTTAGTGGATGTTAGAATTTTCAGGGCGCCGAAATGCTTCCGACAAACCTTAACGACTACTGTATACAGAATCCAGGACCGATTGCTTAATGGACCTCCGAAGCACGAATGTCGTCGTGGAAATGATCAACGGTCACCCATCCTAATACTGACCGCGCCGAACGTTGCTTAACCTGCGACATCGTATGATATTCACTGGAGACTTATGGTTATGGATGGGTGACTTATGGTATTATGGTGGCTAAACTAAAAAGGATCATAGTAGCTGCCTAGGCACATCCAAACAGAAAGACGAAGCGGACACTTGCACGTGTAAAAGCTTTGCCCTCTATTCCAGAGGTCCTGAGTTCGAATTTCGACTTGTTATATTCATGTGATGAACCATATTTAACCTTCATGGTTGTTTCTATTTTTTTCCGCAGCAGAAGACAACCCCACAGAGAAACCGATAGGTGTGAACCATGTGGGAAAGTCACGAGAGGAGGCGAAGAGAGGATTAGAAGTACGAAAGGGCCCTGCCAATGGGGAACAGGCCCCGAAAGACGAAACCCTGACAGTGTGAGACTTCTACTCACTAAGCTGCCTCTTAATGATCTTTTGTCTTTCTACAGATCGACCGAAGAAATGAGCGACAGCCAGTCGATGATAAAGGCCCTTATTGGATGCCTCTATGCTTTTTTTTATGAAAGAGAGAGAGAGAGAGAGACGTTTTTCTTTGTTGACAATTAAGTGATCATAAAGACAATGGGCCCAATTTGACATTAAATTCGGTTATTTTAAGTGTTTCTTAATGCCGTGACAGAAAGAGAAAAATAGAAGATTATTGCATCGAGCACAAAGTAATTTATTATTGCACCGCGTTTCTGATTTAGGGCCTAATTTAACAGGCCCCAGGGCAATATAAATTACTTAAGGCGAGGTGCATAATCTGCTTTTCTTTCAACTTTTACCTACAGGAATAGTAGATAAAAGAAACTCATATCAAACAGTTAAAATAGAAGTTTAAATAACAAAGTTCCCGCAAATCACTTTTTTAAATTTCTTTCATTTTTAAATCAGAGTTGACAGCAATAATTTTTTTAAATTTGGAACAAATAGGATAGAAACGAAAAATACGTACGTAAAAAAAAAGTATTGTTATTAGCTGGCTGAATAGAGCTAATTCATTGAGACTGGCACCTTATGGTTCGATCAAAAAAATACTGTGCAATACTGAAATTTCATACATTTTTATTGCTCTAGAGCATTAAAGACTCGCTTTGTACTGAGTTTTTAGTGTGATTATGATGAAATTAAA
Organism: Stenoptilia bipunctidactyla; assembly: GCA_944452665.1. NCBI lineage: Eukaryota > Metazoa > Arthropoda > Insecta > Lepidoptera > Pterophoridae > Stenoptilia > Stenoptilia bipunctidactyla. The sequence continues at coordinate 1,440,286 of OX101745.1, read as the reverse complement.
GCATAGTTGGTAGAAAAATAGTTTTTGTATGAGGCTGCAGAGACTTAAAAATAAGAAAATGCAATGCCGAATACGGCCCTAAGGGGGTATACGTCGATCCACGAGAACATATTTTCTCTCGAATAAGTATAGTTTAATAAATGAGAAAAGTGATAAATAAAAATTACCCGACCAGGATTCGAACCTGGGACCTGTCGTTTGCCGGACGAGTGCTCTTCCACTGAGCTACCGGGGCCTGACGGTACGCCTCGAAATTACTTACCAGATTTTTGTTTTTACGTTATATTGCTGACGTAGCTCCATCTTATGGTATAGCTTTGCAGCTAAGACCACCCGAGACTAATTTCTTTACAGAAATTGTGAATCCTAGTCAAAGTGAAACATTGCAATGTTTTAATAATGTTTTTAAGTTTTTGCATTTAAAATCTTAAATTAATGAAAAATGTGATAAATAAAAAAAATGTTTAACACATTTTTCATTTATTTAAGAACAATTGAGCATTTTAAATGCAAAAACTTAAAAACATTAATAAAGTATACTTTATTTAAAAAACATTTTATAAGACAATCGCGTTTATTAAATACTTTAGCATATTTATCCATTTTCTAGTATCCCTAACACAAATACTTACGGAACAAAACCTAATTTGAGCTAGATAATTCGGTATGAATGTGAGAAATAAAATACCTATTTATTATTTACCAATACCTGCACGCAACCACTCACCTAATTCCATTAAGTTGCTACATTACATGTATTGTACAACACGTTAAATAATTATTCTCATAAAGGGCCTACCGAGAAATCAGACCAGAATCGACGAACTTTTTCCCAAATTCCTGGGAATAATTCCGGGAATTAGTTGGCAACACCCCTGACCAACTACGATAGCCCGTTATTACTGATTACTGTCCTATTCATTACACACTAATAGGGAACAGACATACAAAGATATAATTAAATGGAAGAGCAGTTTTCATTAGTTTTTTGTTTTATTTAAGGAATGCTTTTGAGCCTGACCGTTTATCAGAATAAAAATGAACTATATTTTTTCCCTTCGAATATTTAATTTACAAAACAACCTTTACATGTGTTCAGTGAAATCATTTTTCTACAATAAAATTATGCTCGATGAAATATCTGCTAATATGTTGTATACAGGGCTAGTTTTGAATCACTGTAAGTATAATTTATTTATAGAAACGATTTTAGCAAAAATAGGTATACATTTTTTAGTATATTGAGCGAAGTATAGTCGCTCTAAATCATGAATAAATACCATTAAGAATAAAGACGACTACGCGCTACTACAAAACATCTTGTAGTGCTAAGTCGTAGTACTATCAAACATAATCAATAAATTCTGCATCGTAGTATCGTACCGTGGATAGTTTGATCATCAGCAGCGACACATCATCATCACAACTCTTTGTAATGAGCCCACTACAGGGCATGAGTCTCTCCCCTGGATGACGAGAAGGTATAGGCCATAATCAACCAAGCTGGCCCAGTGCTGGGTGGTAGATGCCAGAATTTTCAGGGCGCCGAAATGACTTCTGACAAACCCAAACGACTACTGCATGGTTGTCTGTAAGAAATCGCTCGTCAGCGATACGACCGCCTAGTAGTACTTACTCAACATACTGTTTTTCTTTTCTCATTTACTGTCTGTACTGTATACTGAAGTGTAAATAAATAAATACTGTATACAAGTATACAGCAACAGCGACTAAATGAAAAATAGTTTGTGGTGCCATATCTTTATTTTATTTATACTGAGCGATACTAAAATAAATATACAGGTACGTTTATATTGCATCAATGAACATTAAGTATATTTAAATTTGGCTGGTTACTACAAAAAAGAGCTCTGTATAAATTTACCGCTTCCATAACCTTACACATCTTCGTCTACAAATTCGGCTCGAAGTTCATCGCGTCCCTTCATACTTTACTATTCTATATAAACCATTCGTCGACAGTTACCAATTACCTCTCATTATCGCCTTGTAAACGTGTTACAATATTCTATCTATCATTTCTATAGGCTCAGACGGATTAGACGTATCTATTGGAAGTTACTGAAGGTGACACAGAATGCTATTTCAATGTTATTTATTGTGGATATCATACATAGTTGTTTCACTTTGAGGTATTGATTGAAAGTAGCTAAACAATTTATACAGTATTTAGTTATATAAATATAAAATATTCGACGACCACTTTGGCGATGGGGTATACCTGTCTGCCTCAGATGTCAGTGGTTGCGGGTTCGCTGCCCGCACGGAATTAAAAAAGGTTCCGTGTCTGGGTGTTTATCTTTTTATGTATATATATATTCTAGGTTCCACCCTAGTTCGCTACATGGTATCCCATAACACAAGCTACGCTTACTTTGGGGCCATGTAGTTGGTGTGATTGTCTGGGGATTTTATTTTATTTTATTGAATTAAAAAACTAAAGGCGAATTAAAAAAACACTTACCCCTGATGAAGAACTCCATAAGAGTTCGAAAATAGTCGGACACCTCCGACAATAAATTTTGAGTAAAAGCCGCATTATAAACAATAGTACAATATAAAATATTTTTACAGTCCATTAAATAAATAAATAAAAAGTTGAAAAACTAAACCCCGACTAATAAAATACGCTCTAAAAAGTACGAAATCGTCAGCGAAGACAATTTTCTAGTTAGGGTTATTTTTTTTTTAAGGTGTTTATACAGTATTAATTTTCATCACCTATTGCTGGCAGGCTCTCCACATCAATCCCAACAACATTTGTACTACATTTTTTGGAAATTAATAGTTTTTAAATTTTAGTTTTCCCATACAAAAAATATTTATAGCCTCTGTTTAGAGGCGTAACTCTATTTACTCTGAACATAGTGTAACGTAGTAGTTTTTGTGGGTTATAAAAAATTAAAACTCGCGACCTTAGAATTTTGAGATTGGCAACATTATTTTTTTTCTTTCTTCAAGACGGACGGAACGCACCGCTGCTGTCAAGATGTGAAATCTTTTTTTTTGGGCCGGCTTTGCTGGCTAGATGTTGTGATCGTCCCATTTAAAAAAACCTTAAATTTAATAAGGTGAAATACGTATAATATGTAGTCGCCGCAGTTTGTGTTAGAAATAAATTTTAGCCCATATTGGAAACCATATGGGTGCTTTGCAGGAGTAACTCTGGTGGAGTTTTCATTGTTTTTAAATGTGGCTGAAGCTGTTTGTTACATGATTTAACACAAGAGCATGAAATCCTCATGGTAACATGCAGATTTGCTTTAGTAAAATGTTGACCGAGGAGTTATAAGGTAATCTTTTATCTACTTACAACTATAAAATCAAGAAAGAAAGTACCTGTGGTGATATTGGATATTGATATTGGATATTGAAACTGGATATTAGTTATTGTAGTGACATTAAGAGATAGAATATTCTTTAATTATTGTTTTAAAAGATAATCCTTGCGGTTAGTTTTTAAGTAGACTTAAGCACTAACCTTAGTTTATTAATTATTTTGTTAATTTAGCTTCATGGTAATTTAAAGTACCTATATAAATTGTTCTTTTTATGTATAACAGAGACGGTGAGGTGATTTAGTATGGTGAACTCCCTCTCCTGAGCTAGTTAAACTTTTTTCTCACCGCTCTCTGTGTAAAGATACTCAGGACTCGCCTTGAACTATTACACAATAAAATCTGTGATATTTATCAGTATTAACATCTTTTATTTTATATCACAAGACCTGTTAAGTAGGACCTACCCCGCTATATCTTGGATAAGTAGGATCGAGGGTGAGTCTAGGGTGTTTACGCTCAGAGTATCTTTATTTTGTGACCTGTGTTTTGGTAGGAGTGTCTGGTTACTTACAACTTAAGCAATCTTCACTCCGGGCACAAACTGAACACTCCCCCCAATCCACAATGTTACAAATGGCGCCCAACGTGTTTATAATGGTTATACATAAAAGGGTTTATAAATGGCAACGTTTATAAGGACAGTGACAAGTCATACGAAGCAAATGTACCTAGGGAAGAGTACGCTGGTGAATTTGGTATTTTGAAAGATATTTTTACTAAGGTTAGGGAACATTTATTAAAGGCTCATGCTGCTAATGCAACACATTATAATTTAAGACGCAGACAAGACAAATATAAGGTAGGAGACATAGTTTGGAAACGCACTTTTGTTCAGAGTGATGCTAGTAAATTTAAAATGGCAAAACTTGCTCCTAAATTTGAGAAGTGTAGGGTCACTAAGGTTTGTTCTCCACTTGTTTATGAGTTGGAGAGAATGGATGGTCATCCTATTGGTTCATGGCACGTGAAGGACCTAAAGGTTTAATATGTTTTGTGTTTTATTGAAACTTCACCATTGGTAGTCCTTATTTTTTTGTGTTTATACATTTTTATATAACCATTTTGGTAGATATATTTTCTTTTTGTGAATTTTTTTTTCACTAAATGTTAGTGTATTTTTTATCTGTCAGATAAATCTGCAGATAAATATATTTTTTGTTGTACAAGTGGTATTTCTCTACTACTCACTTGGTACAGATTTTGGTTACTGTCAGTATTGAGTTCAATCTGCAGTTATTTTGTTGTCATATAGGTGGTATTTCTCTATTACTCACCTGACACATTTTGTTGTTTCGGCAATATTTTGTTATAACTGTCAGTTATACTGAAGTTATATTGTTTTTAAGTAATAGCTAAAGGCAAATTCAATTCGATGTCCATTGTTAGTTCTGGTGTAAAGTTGGCTTTACAACTTTTATACTGAAGTAGTATGTTTTTGTTATTGTTTAGTGTTGCACAGATTTTGCTGTGTTAACACAAAGACAGTAATTCTGAAAGAGATGAATGTAAGGAATGAATGGTTATGTTAGTTACTAATTTTGCAAAGAGCGCTCTAGAAGATGATGTATGTTCAACCCGATGATGAATGAATGTGAATGAATGGTGATAAGACTGACACAACTCAAGGACTCATTGAATGACTTTATGCTATGGCCGGTCTTGTAAGGAATGTGTAGTTTGTATAAAATCTGACCTGCCTGTTGGTTTTTTTTTGGATTGATAACTGAAAGATGGATATTTATTTATATTTTTTTAGTAAGTAGGTTTACTTACTAAACTTAATGTTGTAATTTTGGTATTGTTTTTTTAACAACTGTTTGTTGTTACTTAAGTGGCTGTTATGCCTATATATATTTTTCTAATACAACTTTGTTGATAGTTGGTTGTAAACTTTGTTACTTACAAGTTTTTTTTCTCTTTTAACAGCTGTTGAGTTGTTGTTTTGTGGTGATGGGTTTTAGTTATACCTTATGGTATGTTGGCCATAGGTGTAACATTTTTTTTGTTTTGTTACTGATATATTTCACAGATTGTAGGTATCTACCTATCTACTTAGATTCATTGTTGTGTTATAACTTAGTTTTTTTCTCAGTTTAGGTTGGTTGTAGATTGTTTCAACGCCGGGACGGCGATCGGTTCACTTCATGACCCTTTTCTTTGGAGGGGGGGCATTGTAACGTAGTAGTTTTTGTGGGTTATAAAAAATTAAAACTCGCGACCTTAGAATTTTGAGATTGGCAACATTATTTTTTTTCTTCAAGACGGACGGAACGCACCGCTGCTGTCAAGATGTGAAATCTTTTTTTTGGGCCGGCTTTGCTGGCTAGATGTTGTGATCGTCCCATTTAATAAACATGTAATTTAATAAGGTGAAATACGTATAATATGTAGTCGCCGCAGTTTGTGTTAGAAATAAATTTTAGCCCATATTGGAAACCATATGGTAAGTCACATTGTCAAATCTTCACGTCTGATGTTAATCCTATTAGTTTGAACGAATATTCAGCTAGATATCTTTTTAAGGCTCCATCACAAATGTTGGTAATTGTCGTTTCTTAAATTATTCCAAATTGAAGCCTATAAAAAAAAACATAACCTAGATCTGACCATCTCGGGTAATCAAGTTTATAATTCTTTCCAGGGTGCTTTGCAGGAGTAACTCTGGTGGAGTGTTCATTGTTTTTAAATGTGGCTGAAGCTGTTTGTTACATGATTTAACACAAGAGCATGAAATCCTCATGGTAACATGCAGATTTGCTTTAGTAAAATGTTGACCGAGGAGTTATAAGGTAATCTTTTATCTACTTACAACTATAAAATCAAGAAAGAAAGTACCTGTGGTGATATTGGATATTGATATTGGATATTGGATATTGAAACTGGATATTAGTTATTGTAGTGACATTAAGAGATAGAATATTCTTTAATTATTGTTTTAAAAGATAATCCTTGCGGTTAGTTTTAAGTAGACTTAAGCACTAACCTTAGTTTATTAATTATTTTGTTAATTTAGCTTCATGGTAATTTAAAGTACCTATATAAATTGTTCTTTTTATGTATAACAGAGACGGTGAGGTGATTTAGTATGGTGAACTCCCTCTCCTGAGCTAGTTAAACTTTTTTCTCACCGCTCTCTGTGTAAAGATACTCAGGACTCGCCTTGAACTATAACACAATAAAATCTGTGATATTTATCAGTATTAACATCTTTTATTTTATATCACAAGACCTGTTAAGTAGGACCTACCCCGCTATATCTTGGATAAGTAGGATCGAGGGTGAGTCTAGGGTGTTTACGCTCAGAGTATCTTTATTTTGTGACCTGTGTTTTGGTAGGAGTGTCTGGTTATTTACAACTTAAGCAATCTTCACTCCGGGCACAAACTGAACACTCCCCCCAATCCACAATGTTACAAATGGTATTTCACCTTATTAAATTTAAGGTTTTTTTTTAAAAAAAAACCTTAAACTAAGGTTAGTGCTTAAGTCTACTTAAAACTTTTTTTTTCTTCCTTATTTAAAGCATGAAAATTAATTGATTTTAAGTTCGCCATGGTGATATTTTAACAAGAAAACCTTAATAATATTAAATACTATGTTAGTATTATAATTAAATACAAAATATATCTGTAAATATCAGCTAGTGTAAAAATATATGGTAACATCAATGTAAATTACCTGAAAAAAAATTGTTTGTAACAAACAATAAAAACAGAACAGTATTTGACAATAAAATGTTCAATAAACAAAGTAAAGTGTGTTGTTGTACACAAATTAAATGAATTTTAATTTGGAACTGCAAAGTTGTAACATTGACAAAAAGAGATGTATTATTTTCAATAAAACAACACACAAAAATGTAAATTGGACGCAATAACAATTATTACACCCTTAAACAATAAAAATTTAAAGATTGGGGTAAAGTTGTTAACAACAACCAAACACAAGTTCATTGTTTTAAGTGCGGTAATTTAGGTTACACAATTAGGTCTTGTCCAAAATGCAAGTCAGTAAATAATTCAAAAAACTAATTTGCAAGGATCGTAGCATTTTTAAACATAAAAATAATAAAGATAATTTAGCTTCGATCCTGTTTTCATGTAATACTAGTGATGTTCGACCTTATGTCAAAGTTGTCATAAATAATGACTTTGAAATGTTAGGTTTGTTAGATTCTGGTGCTTGTGTTTCCATCTTAGGGAATAATTCCCATAATAAATTAATTAATTTAGGTTTTCAATTTATTAAACAAAATGACCATTCTTGTAGTGTTGCAAATGGTTTAACAGTTGAAACCATAGGTTATATGTTTATACCAATTACTTTTCAAAACATTACAAACATCATAAAATTTTTTGTCATTCCAACAGTAACTGCTGAGGTAATTTACGGTTGTGATTTTTGGAAGGCTTTCAACTTAGCTCCAAATATTTTTGAAGAAATTGATTATAGAGCAGCACCTGAGTATTTTTTAAATCAGTGTAACTCAGTTTCAAAATCTGGTATACATACATTGCAGCCTTTTGATAATTTAACTGAACAACAAAAGCAAGCTGCTAACTCTATCATTAACAAGTATGAAGAGATTTCTTTTGAGAATAAAGGGTTAGGTAGAACTAACTTAATTGAACATGTTATCGATACAGGCGACTCCGCTCCGATTCGCACAAAACAATATCCATTGTCACCTGAAAAACGGCAAATATTGAGTTCGGAACTGGATAGGATGCTAAAATTAGATGTAGTCACTCCATGTGAATCACCATGGAATAATCCTGCTTTGCTTGTCCAGAAATCAAATGGCGAGTGGAGATTTTGTTTAGATTGTAGAAAAGTCAATTCTGTCACAAAAGGTGATGCATATGCAATTCCTTATATACCGCAAATCTTGGACAGTCTAAAAGAAGCTCGTTACCTAAGTTCCATAGATTTAAGTTCAGCTTTTTGGCAGATACCGCTGCATAAAGATTCACAGGAAAAAACTAGTTTCACAGTTCCAGGCCGTGGGTTATTCAAATTTAAAGTTATGCCTTTTGGTCTTTGCGGAGCACCCGCAAGACAACAAAGATTAATGGATAAACTTTTCAATCATAGTTTTTGTAGCGATGTTGAAGATGGAATGGTGTTTTGTTACGTTGATGATATTATTATTTGTTCATCTAGTTTTGAAACTCACATGTTATTGTTACACAGAGTACTAGAGAAACTTAAATTTGCCAAATTAACTATAAATTTTTTGAAATCAAACTTTTTTAGAGACTCTTTAAAATATTTAGGATATGTTGTTGATGAGTTTGGTCTTCGAACAGACCCAGATAAAGTTTCAGCTGTATTAAATTTCCCAACACCAAAAACTGCGCGAGATGTAAAAGTTTTCTTAGGAACTTGTTCTTGGTATAGACGTTTTATTAGAGATTTTTCAACTATTGCCGCTCCTTTAAATAGACTTACGAGTAAAAGTAAAAAGGCACCACCATTTCAATGGAGTGCAGAAGCTGAATCAGCATTTAATACTTTGAAAAACGCTCTTGTCACAGCTCCAATTTTAGCAGTTCCAAATTTTTCTAAACCTTTTACAGTTCATTGTGATGCGTCAGGTTATGGTATTGGTGGTATGCTTTCTCAAAATTTAGACGGTCACGATCATCCTGTTGCTTATGTTAGTCGATCGTTGTCCAAAAACGAGCAGAACTATAGCACTACAGAAAGAGAAGCATTAGCTGTTATTTATGTTGTCGAAAAGTTTCAAGCTTATTTAGGGTCCAGACCATTTACTGTCATAACAGATCATGCAGCTTTAAAGTGGTTCATGAATTTAGAAAATCCTACTGGCAGATTAGCCAGATGGGGATGTAGACTTTCACAATTTAATTTTGATATACAACATAGAAAAGGTACAGATAATGTTGTTCCTGATACCTTATCTAGATTAATTAAAGTAGATGTCATAAACCAAATTTCTGATGAATGGTATGATAAAATTTTTAAAGGTTGTTCAGATCATCCTTCTAATTTTCCAAATTTTTGCGTAAAAGACGGTAAACTATTTAGATATTCAAAGAGTAAATATAATTTATTAAGTGAATTTGATTGGAAAGAAGTTGTTAGGAAGTCTGATAAGGAAGAGGTTTTAAAGGCAAATCATAATGACTGTACGGCCGCACATTTTGGTGTTTTTAAAACTCATAGGAGGTTGTGCCTACGTTATTACTGGCCAAATATGTTTAAGGACGTTGTCAATTATATTAAGTCTTGTGATGTTTGTGCCGCCTATAAACAGTCAACTAAATGTCCTAGTGGACTTATGGGTCAACCAAAAGTTTGTTATAGACCATTCCAAGTAATGTCAATTGATTTGGTTGGACCTTTACCTCGTTCTAATTCAGGTTATACATTTTTATTAGTCACAACTTGTTGTTTTTCTAAATATACACTTTTATTTCCATTGCGTCGTGCAACTAGTGCAGCTGTAGCGAAATCTTTTGAAGATAATGTTATTTTAGTTCATGGAGTACCTGAAACCGTAATTGCGGACAATGGAGTGCAATTCACGGGATCAGAATTCAAGACACTTTTAAAACGATATAATGTTCCAAATTTACATTACACACCACGTTACACTCCTCAAGTTAATTTAGTTGAACGGTACAATAAAACGATTATGACTGCTGTTTCGTCATACGTGCAGGAAAATCACAGAAACTGGGATAAAAATTTGCGGAAAATACAGTTTGCAATTAATAGTGCTGTAAACGAGTCCACGCAGTTTACCCCATTTTTCTTGGTTCATGCTAGAGAACCTGCCATAAATGGCAACGTTTATAAGGACAGTGACAAGTCATACGAAGCAAATGTACCTAGGGAAGAGTACGCTGGTGAATTTGGTATTTTGAAAGATATTTTTACTAAGGTTAGGGAACATTTATTAAAGGCTCATGCTGCTAATGCAACACATTATAATTTAAGACGCAGACAAGACAAATATAAGGTAGGAGACATAGTTTGGAAACGCACTTTTGTTCAGAGTGATGCTAGTAAATTTAAAATGGCAAAACTTGCTCCTAAATTTGAGAAGTGTAGGGTCACTAAGGTTTGTTCTCCACTTGTTTATGAGTTGGAGAGAATGGATGGTCATCCTATTGGTTCATGGCACGTGAAGGACCTAAAGGTTTAATATGTTTTGTGTTTTATTGAAACTTCACCATTGGTAGTCCTTATTTTTTTGTGTTTATACATTTTTATATAACCATTTTGGTAGATATATTTTCTTTTTGTGAATTTTTTTTTCACTAAATGTTAGTGTATTTTTTATCTGTCAGATAAATCTGCAGATAAATATATTTTTTGTTGTACAAGTGGTATTTCTCTACTACTCACTTGGTACAGATTTTGGTTACTGTCAGTATTGAGTTCAATCTGCAGTTATTTTGTTGTCATATAGGTGGTATTTCTCTATTACTCACCTGACACATTTTGTTGTTTCGGCAATATTTTGTTATAACTGTCAGTTATACTGAAGTTATATTGTTTTTAAGTAATAGCTAAAGGCAAATTCAATTCGATGTCCATTGTTAGTTCTGGTGTAAAGTTGGCTTTACAACTTTTATACTGAAGTAGTATGTTTTTGTTATTGTTTAGTGTTGCACAGATTTTGCTGTGTTAACACAAAGACAGTAATTCTGAAAGAGATGAATGTAAGGAATGAATGGTTATGTTAGTTACTAATTTTGCAAAGAGCGCTCTAGAAGATGATGTATGTTCAACCCGATGATGAATGAATGTGAATGAATGGTGATAAGACTGACACAACTCAAGGACTCATTGAATGACTTTATGCTATGGCCGGTCTTGTAAGGAATGTGTAGTTTGTATAAAATCTGACCTGCCTGTTGGTTTTTTTTTGGATTGATAACTGAAAGATGGATATTTATTTATATTTTTTAGTAAGTAGGTTTACTTACTAAACTTAATGTTGTAATTTTGGTATTGTTTTTTTAACAACTGTTTGTTGTTACTTAAGTGGCTGTTATGCCTATATATATTTTTCTAATACAACTTTGTTGATAGTTGGTTGTAAACTTTGTTACTTACAAGTTTTTTTTCTCTTTTAACAGCTGTTGAGTTGTTGTTTTGTGGTGATGGGTTTTAGTTATACCTTATGGTATGTTGGCCATAGGTGTAACATTTTTTTTGTTTTGTTACTGATATATTTCACAGATTGTAGGTATCTACCTATCTACTTAGATTCATTGTTGTGTTATAACTTAGTTTTTTTTCTCAGTTTAGGTTGGTTGTAGATTGTTTCAACGCCGGGACGGCGATCGGTTCACTTCATGACCCTTTTCTTTGGAGGGGGGGCATTGTAACGTAGTAGTTTTTGTGGGTTATAAAAAATTAAAACTCGCGACCTTAGAATTTTGAGATTGGCAACATTATTTTTTTTCTTTCTTCAAGACGGACGGAACGCACCGCTGCTGTCAAGATGTGAAATCTTTTTTTTTGGGCCGGCTTTGCTGGCTAGATGTTGTGATCGTCCCATTTAAAAAAACCTTAAATTTAATAAGGTGAAATACGTATAATATGTAGTCGCCGCAGTTTGTGTTAGAAATAAATTTTAGCCCATATTGGAAACCATATGGGTGCTTTGCAGGAGTAACTCTGGTGGAGTTTTCATTGTTTTTAAATGTGGCTGAAGCTGTTTGTTACATGATTTAACACAAGAGCATGAAATCCTCATGGTAACATGCAGATTTGCTTTAGTAAAATGTTGACCGAGGAGTTATAAGGTAATCTTTTATCTACTTACAACTATAAAATCAAGAAAGAAAGTACCTGTGGTGATATTGGATATTGATATTGGATATTGAAACTGGATATTAGTTATTGTAGTGACATTAAGAGATAGAATATTCTTTAATTATTGTTTTAAAAGATAATCCTTGCGGTTAGTTTTTAAGTAGACTTAAGCACTAACCTTAGTTTATTAATTATTTTGTTAATTTAGCTTCATGGTAATTTAAAGTACCTATATAAATTGTTCTTTTTATGTATAACAGAGACGGTGAGGTGATTTAGTATGGTGAACTCCCTCTCCTGAGCTAGTTAAACTTTTTTCTCACCGCTCTCTGTGTAAAGATACTCAGGACTCGCCTTGAACTATTACACAATAAAATCTGTGATATTTATCAGTATTAACATCTTTTATTTTATATCACAAGACCTGTTAAGTAGGACCTACCCCGCTATATCTTGGATAAGTAGGATCGAGGGTGAGTCTAGGGTGTTTACGCTCAGAGTATCTTTATTTTGTGACCTGTGTTTTGGTAGGAGTGTCTGGTTACTTACAACTTAAGCAATCTTCACTCCGGGCACAAACTGAACACTCCCCCCAATCCACAATGTTACAATAGGTATGCCACGACCCTTGCGCAGTAAAATATCGCTTCATAATAATATAAATCAATTCATAAATCAATCAATATATATAAAACTGTTCCGTTACTGACTGAGTGACTGACAGACAACGTACAGCCGTAACTACTGGGCGTAGAGAGCTGAAATTTGGAACATACATTTTTTAGGGGATGTAGGGGTGCACAAAGGAAGGAATTCCCGAAATTCCCACGGGAACGGTAATTATTGGTCTTTTTAGTTTGGATGAAAAACTGGTCGTGCTATGAAAGGAATTCCTGAAGTTCCCACGGGAACGGGAAATATATGACGTTTTAGTTTGTATGAAAAAATCTTATTCCTGGAGTGCACGGATGTGATACTTGGTATAAAGGTTCTTCAATGTATGTCTGGTTTTATTATGGAAGAAATTCCCGAAATTTTTACGTGGTCGGGAATAAAAAGACTTTTATGTTTATGCGCGTACGAAGTTGCGGGAAAAAGCTCGTAGATAATAGATACAAAATTTAGAGTAAGGAGCAAAAATTTTTTGTTAAAATTTTTTGTTTAAATTTTTTGTGTTATTTATCAAGATTTGTAAAAAGTCGTAGAACAAATGTTTTTGGGATTAATGTGGTGCAGCTGCCCGCAAGAGGTGATGCGTTAATTAAAATGAACCCTGTACATTCAAACTATGCTAACAAAGCTCTAAGTTTTAAATAAAGAATTAAAAAAAACTTAAATCATTATTCTTTTTTATTCTTTGAGTAAAGGGGCGTGGTAGTCAATTCAACGTGATATCATGTAGCCTATAACGAGCGGACAATCAAGTGGCGTAAGTTACTTTTCAACACACTTCCTCGTAAAGTGAGCGTTATTCTATTGAATTTAGAACTATAAACTGGGCTATAAGTCACGCGTGCATAATATATTATACCCTAGTGCATAATATAATGAATCCTACAAAGTTGAATTGTACCTTTGTGCAAATTACATGCGAATAAACAGAGCATATTTTATTGGTCCGGGTTATACATTAAATATTTTCAGAAACAACAAAGAGATTTTATACCACTTCAAATCCATATACATTTTTGAATGTTTGCGCCTTATATTAATAAAACAAATTTGTATATCAAACAAATTATTCACAATTTACAATAATTTGTTATAAAATATTAAAATATTTGCATTTACCACTCCAAATTAAACATTTTCACTTAAAATAGGCTGTATATGCTATACAGACATTGACACATTTGGCGGAAAAAAAACCTACGCGCATGCGCGAGGTTCGGCGCCATTTTTCAATCACAATTCACTGCTTTGTTATCAAATGTGTTTGTTATTTTATGACCACACGTATGTCTGTCTTTTACTCACAAGTGTGTTGAAAAACGTCGTATGTAACTCGTGAGCGTTGCTAATTACAGTCTCGGCTTATTATTAAGCCCTCGCCTGCGGCTCGGGCTCAAATTACAGCCTCGACTGTAATTATCAACTTAGCTCACTTGTTACATAATATACTATAAGACAATACTGCAATTGAAGCAGTATGTTTGTTTGGTTGTATGTTCCCTCTAACTTCTGAGAGAAGCAGTCGAGTAAATCAATGTCAATTTTATACGTGGATATCCGTTGCTTAAAACTTTTAAATAAATAATTGAAAAACATATACGTGAGCTCTCCAAACATATTATTAATATATTTTTAATAAACGGATAGGAAGAGTTTTGGTTTAACAATTCCGAGTAACATAAGCAATAAAGTTTTCATTTCATGTTTTTTTTGACTAAATTGTTCCAAGAAGACTCTTGTTTTGGGTTTTCATAAACCCATACAGCACCCATCTATTTTAATTAAAATATTGATGTACAGAAATATTTTTTATTAAGATCAGGCTGTAGGTATAGCTTTCTACCTGTCTGCACGGTTATACATTAGAACATCAAAACTTTCTCGAGCAAATTTCAATGGAACAATAAATGAAATAACAAAATTTAAATGAATTATTGTTTTATTTAGAATAAAATGAGAATCCCAATTTATGTGACATCAAATGAACGACTGATCAAAAGTTGTTAGATGTCACTTTAAAATAGCAAATCATAAGTAATCATATTACATAATCACAAATGCAATATAATTACGATGAAAGAGAGCTAGGGTTGAAAACCATACTGTTTTTAACAGTATTATACTATTTCCACTACATTATACTTTTTACTGTTGAACAAAAATAAAGGTATACAAAATACTGTTTTCAGAATAAGAAGCTAAAAACTGTATATGCTAGACTTTAATTAATAATTTGTGCAAGAAGCTCTTAAAATATGTGTTTAAAACATTAAATAAATTAAATCCTGTTTATGTTTCCAAAATACTGTTTGATATTGTGTTCAGACTCAATTTATACTGTATTTCTAGAAAAAAAAAGTTGGCAACTCTAGCAACCCTAGCAACGGAAGACGGAGTCGGTATGGTCAGGGTGCGAGGACGAGCGCAGCGAAGCGAGCGGTGCCGCGGCAGTGGCCGGCGAAGCGCCATAAACCTGCAGGCCTATTACGGTTCTTTCATGACATGACATGATAAACAAGATTTCTATGATACAATGATCAACAATAATGACATAAAGAATAAACGAATTCCCTTTACATTTGCATGCAAGAGGCGTTGCATTACCTTTTGAAATGACAGTTTCAATCATCATCTATGACTTAAAAACGTCAATTGAAAAAGGTGAGCTCGCACCCACCTCTATGATATGTTGGTTTCTTGATTTCCTTTGTGTTCTTCCTTTTCGTTCGCTTTCATAAATACATACTGTATTATTATATATGGGGGTTATTGTATTCAATTTACATGGTATACCAAATAATGGTCGCATGATATGTTTTAAGGCCGCTCCACATTCTCGCAAGAATCTCGCGAGTCGTTAATATAATTATCTGCATACATAGAATATAAAGCCTTGAGATCAATATGTTTTCATCACAATTTATTTGTTAGTAAATAAAACATATTAGATATTAATCTTCCTGGGCCATTTTCAATACTAACAATATAAAAAAAATAACAAAAACTCTTAAAATCTATTACGAGTTACTTCAAATCTCTCTCTCTCTCTCTAAAGGGAGCTATGCGGGTGAAACAGCGGACACAAGCTGCCTGTCAATGCATTTAGTCATTCAACTAACCATTCGAATGCTTTCTTTCAAGGTCATTCGGCCATATTGAGGTTAACCATCGTTAGCAATTACGAATATTAGAAGTATCATTCGACTCAGGAAGTTTGTATATTACTATCGTTCAAGTCGAATATTCAAGTTAGTATTAGTAGTTTATTCGACTGATATGATAATTTGCAGACGCGCATCGCTGAGATGATACTCTGCGAAATAACCGTTCAACTCGGCGGCTCGCTTGTTACTGAGAAACATGCGAGTGTGACTCCTACACAAAACTCCAAACTCCCCACAAACCCCAAAACCCACAAAAAGTAGAGAAAAACGAGAGAAATTGAGTAGAATACGAGAATGGATTTCTCGCGTTCTCGCGAGATTCTTGCGAGAATGTTGACCGGCCTTAACGTCAAAACTATTTCATATCACCGCATGGTTTTGAGATCCATAATAGGCCTGCTGGTCAGCTATCACAGCCGACCCTGGACAATCCCGACATGGTCAAAAGTCAAACGTTAAGTCATCCCATATTACACACATCAAAAAAGTCTAAGCAACATGTACTTATGTGATTTTTTTTATAATATTTCATGTTACAAAGTTTCCATTTTTTATTTGAATATACTTTTAGGATCTTTTTGAAGTAAAAACCATATCTGTTATTTTTATATTGTTTTTGTAATCACAAAAAATAACAATATAATGTCCTCTGTATCATACGCAAAACGAGCAAAGGTCAAACCAAAAAAAATAAAATTAAGTTCAATAATGCATTCGTTATTGTTTTGTAAAAAAACAACAAATATCTTTTTTTTTCTAACCAGCCAGTGAGTAAATTAAAACAAAAAAGTTTGCATCCTACCTAACTTTTACTAAAAAAAAAGACCACCAATCGTTAAGATTTTTTATATTTGATGCTTGTTGCTCAGACTTTTTTGGTGTGGGTATTTTTATGAATTAACAAACCGGTAATATTTTGCAAAGGCTTTCTGTAACACAGGCGTTAATTTAATATTAATATTATTTTTACCTTTTTCAGTTAATACATTTGATAATTAATAATTTATCCAATAATTCGTTTAACCTTTGAACGATTTGGTCAATAGCGTGATAAATAATTTAAACATTGATATTCCAGACTTTGGTCTGTTGAACTTTTGATCAAATGACCATAGTTATTTTAAATTTTGTTGATTTGTACGTGGTTTTTTTTTAAATCTGCTCGAGAAAGTTTTGATGTTCTAATATGCACTAAGGCTGCATAACTTTATTTCATTTAAATATAAAAAGCGTAAATTTGAAATTTCAAACGTCGAATAAGTCAATCATGTAGAAAAAGTTAACATTCGAATTACAAATTCTCATGTTAAAACCGTATAATCATGTTCATAACTAGTATTTAGGACTTAACCAATCTCTCTGTAATTTACTTTAATGACGTCACGAACAAAACCCCTCTGTCTCTGTCTTGCTTTATATTAATCGCCGAAGAGGGAAAGAGAAAAAAAATCTCTACATTTCCTAGTAATTTGCACTCACTTTCCTTGGGATGTAATGAGAAGACTTATCTTAACGAGTCGAGGAAAAATATTAATGTACAGGCGAGTGGAAAAGTTTAACCGAGATTTTGGCTTAAATATATTTTTGTCATAAATGTAGTTTGGTTAAGCTTTGTACCGATATTATTATGGGAGAAAGCTATTTTTAGTATGGTATATTTTTGCTTTGTATTTATTGTTAAAATTGGTTTTTTATTTTTCTAAGGTGCTGTTGAGATATTAATACAGCCACTAATTCTACTCTCTTCTAGCATTAGGAAATCTATACATAGATAAATTATTAAAAACTTTTATTTCTCGTTTGGAATACAAAAACAATAAGATAATAAGCTGGCACATTCTATGTTTTTCTTTCACTTCCATGCTTGATTGGAATACTGTAAAAGTCAGTTAAGGGACAGACGTTTTATGAGACGTTAGTTGTGGGCGATAGGCTGACCCCCTGTCACTGTAATAGTCTTCCTCCAAAATACCTCCAAAGTCAAACGCGACTTCAGTTGGTTTTATAGCCTCTGGTGTTCTGCCTATGCCGTAAGGCGTGAAGTTATGTATGTATGTAATAAGTATGAATAAAATTATATTACACATTATTTACGTGACATTGGCTTTTGGTGGTACTATGGCAATAAAAAAAAATACAATATTTAGAATTCAAATTAGTTTAGATTTAGGTTCGATTCATATTTGAATCGATCGTAATATTCTAACTCAATTCCTGAATATGACACCTCATAACTCAACATGACAGTTCACACCTAACATACACACATACATACATGTAGTAGGTACATCCATACCTACGATATAAACTGTAATAATTGAAATATGTTGCAAAGAAATAGCTAACTTTACTATTTTGTCAAATCGAAAATGTTTTGTACATATAATCTTTTTATTTATGTTATTTACGCCGCAAGTTAAATTGAAATTAGTGTCCTTTCAACCGACTTACAAAAAAGGAGGAGGTTATCAATTCGTCTGTATGTCTTTGTTACACGATATTTCGTACAATTATGAATTGATTTCGAAAATTGTTTCATATGATAGAGGATACTTCATATTTTCGTCCCATATAAATTTCATCGAAATCGGTTGGGTTATTGAAACCATTGAAAATTCATTGAAAATTTCAAACTTTTGAAACAATATGTATGATTTCGGAGAATTTTTACGTGGACGACATTCTAAGTCGACCAAAGTGTTGACGTGAAGTCGGTTTTTTAATGCTCTGCATTCGTTGATTATTAATGAATCACAGAGATAACTAATGAATTCGAGAAGTTGTACATTATTGAAAATGCGTTTTGTCGAGTCTAAAATCAATGCGTTTAAATAACACTTTGAATTTGTTTCGATTGACTAAAGAGCTTGATTTTACCGTCAAATTATTTGTTGTTACATTCAGTGTAAATTTCATTGTTTACTGTGCGGTTTTCTTATCGAAAGTATTGTGGTTCGTACAATGCGTTGAAGTTAGCCGATCCCTACTGAGTTTCTTACTGGTTCTCCTCAGTAGATGGTTCTCCGAACCAGTGGTAGCTTTGCGTAAATTGTTAAATCTTCGAGAATAAGAATAAAGACTTAAGAATTTTGATGGAAATATTAAATTAAAGTAAAATTTTAAATCTGTAGCGGTTCAAGTTTTGAAATTGCCGAAAGTACAAGTATCCGTTGCAGTTGTAAAGAAAGTTTTTAAAAATTTTTGGTGTTTGAAAGACAATGTGTTATGGATACAGGTTCTCGTTCGTTGGTTTGGTGACTACGCTAGAGTGATTCTGGGTAGTGTGTTGAAGAATTCATTGGGTGACTCAGGTTTCCCGTGGGGAAAAGACGTAATTGCTGTAATCCACGAACGAGATACCTTGTTGTTAATGATGAAATTAATGGATTTAAACGTTTGATTTGGAGATAATTGTTACTTAATGGTGCTTGGAACTTGGTTAACCAAAACGGTATTTTTGTTGCTGAGTATTCTAAAAGATTCATAATGTAAAGAATTCCAACTTGTGTGTTTTCTTTTGAGAATTTGACTGACTTCAATGTCAGGAGTGGCCGAGCCGCCACTTTGGTATAATTGTTTCGGATTATCACAGGAGGGCGTGTTCCATCGCAGGATGGCCGTGTCGGAGCTAACGATAAGTTGGCGATATTAAGATGTTAGTATGACTTCATGGTAACGGAAGTATGTTGGTAGTACTGTTATAGAGGGCGCTAATTGCAATGAATGACTGTTTGACAGTCGATTGCAGTACCAGCGGGTATATCTAGAAGTAGGAAGATGGCTAGTGACAGCCAACGGTTCTCGTCCGATCACCGAAAATAAGCAACGTCGGACGCGGTCAATACTTGGATGGCTGACCGCCAGGGAACGACGCGTAATGTTGGCTTTTTCAAGACGTCGTCGCTACGGCCGTAGGCTGGAAGATCGCCCGTTAGGAACACCTGACGGGCTGGAACCTCACCAACGCGCCGCGGCATGACCCATGGGCCCAGGACTCAGCTCCACCCCAACGCCTCTCCCGTTTTTTCGAGAGGCGATTGAAAACTGCAGAAAGAGCTGAGACTGCCTCCACAGTTCCCTATATGATGACTGAAGAATTTCGGCGTAGTGACAGATACGGTTAGGACGGCTAGGCGCGCGGACGTATCTCAAATTTTTGGTAGCAGCTCGGTATTAATTAAGTTAGCATTATTATTGTAACTGTAAAGTAACTGACGAATCGGAGTCGCGAATAAAGATTTGGTTTTGATTAAGTTACCCAAGACCACAGACTCAGTACTAAGTAACTGTCCAGTGATTGATTCTATCGGGTCTTGTGAGTAACGCTTCTTTTCGTTTTGTTTGTTTTCCGACAAATAGATAAACACCCAGACACGGAACATTTTTTTTTCTTGTTCCGTGCGGGAATCGAACCCGCAACCACTGGCGTCTGTGGTAGACAGGTTTACCCCATCGCCAAAGTGGTAGTCAATGCCTGTGACGATCAATGATGTATAGATGTGTGGATGAATGTATGTTTGTTCCTCAATCACGGCAAAACGGTTCAACGGATTTGTATGAAATTTGACATAGTGATAGTTTACAGTCTGGAATAGCACATTTTTATCCCGATATTCTCGCGGGATTCGGAATTGCGCGGGTAAAACCGCGCGAAACAGGTAGTTTACATATACATACTAGGAACCGCAGCAAGGATTTTAATATTGCACTCTCTCAAGTTACTCAATAGACTACACGTATCATCCACTTTTTTTTCCATACAATCACACCAACAACATGGCCCCAAAGTAAGCATAGCTTGTGTAATGGGATACCATGTTTCGCTACTGGGGAACCTAAAATATAAATACATAAATAGATAAACACCCAGACACGGAACATTTCTTTTTCTTGTTCCGTGCGGGAATCGAACCCGCAACCATTAGCGTCTGAGGCAGACAGGTTTACCCCATCGCCAAAGTGGTCGTCGATTTTCATCGAAATGAAAATCCCGATATCGTTTCTAAGAAATTAAATCAAGTCTGCACCAATATTTTAGATATAAACAGGCAGCATTTCAATGACAATATCATCTTTATACAGTCACATACCTAACAAAAAGTAGTTTTGAATAAACCACTTTTTAACCGGATTTATCGCGTATATTTACATTTTAAATTTAAACTCGACTTTTCGGTGTCTTTGCAGACCCCGTCACCGTCAGTCGCACTCAGTCGCTTAAAATCGAGTAGAGTTAAAATTTAAAATGTGTACGCGATAAATTCGGTAAATTCGATAAATCCGGTTAAAAAAGTGGTTAATTTAATACTATGAATCGCGAAAACTTCAGACAGTAAAAAGTAGTTTGACAGGTCAGAGACTGTATGGACCGTGAACATTAGGTACTCTTTCAACTCTCTTGCCCAGTGGTTATGGCGGTTTGTTGTCTATCAGTCACTCAGTCAATAACGTAATAGTTTTATATACATTCAAGATTACATACATGAAAGGACCATATTAACTTGAAAAGCTCAATTCTTTAAACTTTCACTAAAATCTCTACTCTAAGTTTACGAAGTTCGGAGTTCCAAACTCCGTGTGTGAAAGTTTATCATTCACTTGGGGACGACAGTCGATCTCGTGTATAAAGTTTTACATGTACCTACATACTGGGAATAGTTGTGACGTACGTGTACGTTTATTTATATGTCCTGTACACAGGAATGAAATAATAACATAGTACATCATCATTTTTTTTCATCATCACCATATCATCTGCACAACTCTTTGTAAGAGCTCACTGCAGGGCTATGAGTCTCTTATCTGGGTCTACCAAGCTGGCCTCAGTCCTGGGTCGTCTATGCCAGAATTTCCAGGGCACCGAAATGGCTTCTGACAAACCCTAACGACTACTGTATACAACTATTCAGCATCCAACACCGACTGCTTAACATGCCCTCCGAAGCACGGAAGTCGCCGTGAGAAATGAATGGTCGGCGGTCACCCATCCAAGTACCGACTGTGCTGAACGTTGCTTAACCTGCGATATCGTATGATACACACAGTAAGCACGGCGCCACGACGACTTCCAGTAACCATGGCGCCACGAGGAC